>CM046872.1:9212696-10412696 GCA_025617745.1 Heliocidaris erythrogramma | reverse complement strand
AAATAAAACATAACATTTTTATAAAGTAGGCGAAGATTACATAAATGTGAAAACAAGACTTACTCAACGGAAAAAACTATATACAGAAAATCATAATGAAACTATCGATAATAAACGTTGGTTACATAAGTCATATAATATAGGAAAAAACCATCTGAGCTACAAAAAGGAGAGGAGAAATATAGTTATGGAGTAGACACATTTTTCAGATGATGCTTCAATACCCTTTTAAAATGTAAACAATTCTTAACTGACTTAACATGATTTGGGAGGGAATTCCAGAAAAGAATACCGTTAAAATAAAAGGAATTTCCAATTTTACCTTTCCGCTTAGGCACTACGAAATTAAATTGACTATTTCTAGTGACTATAGCGACAAACTAAATAAACTAATGCCGTTCAGTCATCTAAGAAATAGAATGGGAATATATAGGTAATTGTGACTTTTTTACTCCAAACTTTCAAATTTGAATGACAAGCATTCTCAAAAAGAATAACATCTAATTCAAGCGGGAATTTGCCACTCACAGCCTTGGTATCATAGTCTTCGAACCAGTTTCATTATCTGCATGACTCGAGATGCTATTATTATAGAGCAAAAAAAAATGAATTATGCATTTTGCGCAGTAGAAGCAGTTTCATAATTACATATGAAAAATAATTAATAATGACGAATTAAAAAAAAATTCCTGTGAAACGCACCCACGCAGGAAAGATATTTATAGTATTCTGTTGAAGCTTGAATGACCATCATTTCAAGTCGGGATTTCCCCAAGATTCCCCCTCATCGCGCGCGCAAGGGTCGGTCGTCCACTAGAATGTCTTTCCAGTCGTCAATGCAACAATGACGCTTATTTAATGAATAATTCATACTTTTAAAATTTGATTTAAATAATTTAAACAAAAATATATTCAAAGAAATATAGATAAAGTTATTTTTAACACATTTAACTTTCTTTATCTGGATGAGGGAGCAGAATATCATACATATTTTAGAAACGTCTGTCAAAGAGTCTGCTACAAGGACTGCAATTATAATATTGAAGTTATCGCTTATTTTTGTCAGAGCGTATTGGCCGAACCTGCAGGATGAATTATCCCTGGATCAACAGTTAATCATAACCATAATCCAGCCTATTCATCATGCATCATACTTATTATAGCGTACAAGCCTGGGGCTCCCGGCGGAGCATGGGGGGGGGGGGGGGTCTGCATCCCTCTTAATTTTATTCAGGCAATGTTCGGCCTATCATTCAGTCCTGTAAACTTATTATTTTAATGCCGAAATTGCGGCGTCACCCTGTAGCAAAAAGTATGCCAAAACCCGTAACTTTGCTTAATCGCTGAGCTGAGCCTCATGCAGGTCCAAAAACAAAGGGCCAGAAGACAGTACAGTATATTCAATAATGGCGCTATCTTCATGTATTCCTCCCCAATGTCTCACTTCCGCGTACACGAAAACGGATAAAAAGGGCACCTTTTCAGCATTATGCGCGTAACCCGGGTTACGCGTTTACTATATCAAAAACAGCAAAAATCAAGAAAAAGGGAATCAAAATCAGAGGTGATAAGAAGAATTAGGATGCGCAGAAAGGGTGGGGGAAATATAGTTCGGTAATGTGCTCCAAATTAGGTTAAATTTCTTTTACGGTTCCTTTTCGGCTAAAAAAGGTCTCATGCTGATGATGATGTAATCCTCAAATATAGGATGTAAAATATATCACGCAAGATAATCGCTGATAAGCTTTACCCTATGGTATAAATATCAGAGATGTACGGGTTTCCCTGGTAAGGGTATCAAAACTACTCCTTCTGCAATCTCAGTTTAGGGTGCTTTTCAGAAAGTGATTTACGCGGATGATGTACAGGTCTATGAGACATCCCCCCCCCCCCCCCCCGGGGCTTTTCCCTCATGTATATACAAGCGACGAAGTTGAATCGGTCTTTTTTATGCCATCAGAAAATTTTGTCATGCCATTTACACTGCAGATTTTGAGAGTGGATAGATTATAACATGATTCTGAAAGCTATTTGAGAAAGTAATCATCAGGGCCCGTATTCAATTCAGCACTTAAGGGGTACGAAAATAAAAAAATAATTGCCCATTTTTCGTAGGAAGCTGTCATCAGGAGCCAAAAAATATCCATCACACAATTTTTTATGCATTCAGTCATATTTTATAATCATTTGAAAAGTACATTTTTGCTGATTTACACAGTCATAAGCCCCGCCCCTAAAAAAAACCCATCGAAGCGACATCGTGATCACGTGATGTGTGACGCATGAAAAGTAAGGGAAAATATTCCACTAACCTATACCCTGCGCGCCCGGAGGCCCCCGGCAGGCCCAGCCCGGTGCCGAGCATGATATTCACCGCATCGACCATTTGCATTGCGTATTTTCGTGTGTTTTATTCCTCACAATAACTTTGATTTTGGGACACAGTTTCATCAATAATGCATAATCGGTGTATAGTTGGGGGCTGTAGCAAGACCCCTAAAGATGGTGTAAGCCTACATCATTTTCCTAAGAAGATGAAAATCTACGGAAATTGTGGGTCGCAAAGGTAAAGCTCACGCGGGCAGAGTGGCAAGGGCCGGCCAAGTGAGTGAAGTACAATCTGCAGCGATCACTTTGCCGAAGATGCATGATTTTGAGGATCCTAGCTGTCCTGTATTCCGAATTTGGCATGAAGAGAAGGATAAGCTAGCTAAAAGATTCAGCTATTCCAACGATCAGACTTGGAGTCAAGTCTTCCAATCTGTTTTTCAACGACAGCAGCTGCAGCAGCTTCATCCGTATATAGACCAAAAATTCTGTCTCTCGTTCGTTAGCTTAGACGACCTAACGAACGAGAGACAGAATTTTCGGTCTACTTCACCCGTAACTCCAGGGAGCTCCAACGCGTTGGAGCTCCCTGGAGTTACTTCACCCACGGCCCGTCACCGTATTCTGCGAAGGGTTCGAACATATATGGTCGAATTTCCCCTTGCCACTCGAGCTTCTTTGCCTTCGGGGTCTGATAAATCATCTGATAAATCAGAGTTCGTATCTGCATGGCTCAGAAAAGTCCCCCAACTCGGAATCGCGGGCACTTTTCCTCTCTCTATATAAGTTACTTGAATTCAGCCAAAATCTAAGTCAGTACCAACGTACTGTGTAAAGCGAAGTAAAAAAAAAGTCGTAAGGGAAATAAACAAAACAAACGCGTTCACCAGTCGCTATGTACGAGGGGATCATAGTCACTGCCGTAATAAAGATGTGTAGGACATTGTACAGACGCATAAAACGGCTGTGCAGGCGTTTATGACCAATGCAAAACTTTCGTTCGGCAAGCTCAGCTGGATGAGAACATTATTCAAAAGAAAAGCTAAAAAACAAAACAAGAGCTGTATATTTGGGCAAAAGCGTTTTCTGATCTTGTAGAAAATATATTGCTAATGATTATTCACTCCTAAGATTATATTGATTAATTTCCTTTTTTCATAAATTGTCCGTTGAACAGAGGCGTCAAATACCGCATTCTGTGTACAATATTATATGCTGCAGCCTGCAGATGTTGTGCCTCTTACTTTTCATACGTCACTTGGGGGTTAGCCAATCAGCTCACGAGTTTTAAGGAACGGTCCAAAAACCTCTACTTTTCCCCCTTTTTCGCCAAAACGAGACATAATTTGGACAATCGATTGGCAGATTCGTGATTAGAAGGCAAAACTACATGGAAAGAGCACCCATTTTCTCTCTAATTTAGTCAACCTTTAAGAAGTACGAAATATGAATAATTTTACTTAATTTTTCCGCTAAGATAAAATAATTAAGGCACTTTGGTATTCATTGGCATATGTTACTGACAATGACAATGACAATGACAATAGATTTTTTAAAAATGTTCTTATGTAACCCTTATTCGGGCATTAAAGAAAATGAAGCAAGTCACATAATTATAATACATTAAAAATCAAAGAAATAGTAAATGAACAAACTTGTTTTGCTGAAATTATTAACTTTTTTTTAGAAATAGGCAAATCAAAATTGAATGATATTGTAAATTACAAAAAGTTTACATAAGACTTTTGTAATTATAGTGAATTAGGAATTATTAAAGAGTAATAAAATTATTTAAAAAAAAAGGAAAGAAGAAAAAAATTGCTCTGAACTTCTTGCGGTATATTAATAATGACGTTGATTTAGATAAAAGAATAACTGACTTTCTAAAAAGGCACACCTTATACTATAAAGAAATTAAGAAAACTAACTTGAAAAGTTGAAGCATGAAAGAAATGAGAGAATAATGGTGCGTATAACTTAAATCAAAGTTCCCCAGAGCTGTCCTCCCTTTTTGAAGTTTTTGCAAAGGTTGAAAAAATGTCTCCGCCGGGAATCGAACCCGGGTTGTTGGCTTAGAACGCCAATGCCTTAACCACTATAGACCACGGAGACGAGTTAGTGGTTTCGGCGACAGACAGATTGACAAATCTTCAACCTTATGTTGTATATGTTATTTCCTTACTATATATATATATATATATATATATATATATATATATATATATATATATATATATATATATATATATAAATTTAACACAAACATACCCCCCCCCCCGAAAAAAATAATTAAAGCGAATATAAGTCATTCGATATATACATCAAACGGCTTTAAAAACGAAGCATAATCTTCTTACAAAATTTCGCTTATAACCTATACAACCAACTCTGCTTGAATTAAAGATATTGTGCATCTTTAGTGTATTAAGCTTTACTCTGTAAAACCTATTCAAATATAGCTTTCTCTCATTATTGAACACTTGACATTCAAAAAGATAATGAAATTAATCACCCATTTTGCCTTCATTACACAAAATAATGACATATACGGTTTTGTATTTCAATGTAAGAATACCTACCAGTCACGATAGGCAATCGATGATTCCTACATCTAAACTTCGCTAAAGTAATACGCTGTGACAGAGATGGCTTTTTCAGATAAATCTCTAACTCAGGCGTTGTTTTAAAAATCCTATAAATAATGAGAATTGTCGTTGACCATTAAATGCCAGTTTTGAAAGTGAATATCTTTCAATCTAAGTTTAAGAGTTGACTTTAACCAATCTTTACTTATGTTGCTACACGTATAACCGTGCCGTATATATTAATGACGCATTTATTGCGCATTATTTTGGACTGGTTGTGTGACTTATAATGGTTATTAGTAAGTATTTTGCCTCAAAGAAAACGAGTTATAAGCCATGCAGTTTGTTTAGCAAAGTCAAATGCTTAATAATTTACCTACTTAACTTATAATGCCCGTTTTGAACTGAATACCGGCCTAGGCAGGTCCAGTTAACTCTTTTAACCTTAAAAAATGTAAATAACCTTTAAAAAAATGTACATTTTAAAAAACAATAAAAGCAAATTAAAAGCTAATAATGTATTTCCCCCTACCGAAAGTTTTAAAGTGCTCAGCGAATAGTAGACCCTGGGGGTTACTCTCATTGAGGCCTGTACCGCATCCGCGTCCATGACTTTCTGAAAAGCACCCTAAACGAGGATTTAAGTCGAGAAGTTTTTGATACCCTATTCAGAGAAACCCGCTAAAAATTGCGATGTTTAGACCCTTAACAGAGACTTTTTTAGAGACTTGCATAGTATTATACACCATATTCGAGGAATGGTTCTTCTTGGCCATTTTTTGGCCAAAAAGGAAGAGATAAAGACGAATATTTACTTTGGAACACCTTACAGAATGATGTTTTCATTGAAAGAAAAGAAAAGAACCTCTTTGGATTCTTGAAATAATATCCACAGGAAGATTTTCATATGGCGAATGGTACTCAGTCAAATTTTCTACCCTTTTCGAGGATCTTTTCTCATCACTCGGAATTTGATACCCTTTTTTCAGAATTGTCCTGTTTTTGATACCCTAAACAAGATCCCCGAGTTACTCATCTGGTGGTGAAAAGAACAACCCTTTTTACTGATGGACGCGGATGCCGTACAGGCCTCATACCGCCCCCCCCCCCCCCCCCCCCCCGAAGTAGACAGAGACAAACTTTCATTAAAAATGCACTTTTCAACTACCATACAGTTATCCCATATGCATTGGTCTGCTATTTCAGCAAGAGGTGGAAAGTCCCGAATTTCCTGGACGCGTCGCATTAGCTCATTTTCAGTGCTATTATTAGCCAAATTTTATCAAGTTGGTGTGAGAAGGGATTTTCCAACTGTATGATTACCAACTCAACTCTGAGTCATCACTCCTAAACTCACATTTTTGTAATAATCTGTGGTCTTGACAGTTTGAGTTTAGGCTATCTGCATTAATTTAACAAGGACAGGCTAACGAATCTGCATCACAACAACCGTTTACAATTTACGCTACTACAAGAAGTAGGCTACAAGTAGAGTGGTCAGTGCAAGCTGCATTGACACTGCTGCCTGTCTGTACTGTGTGCGTGGTTTGTTACTCACGCATGCATTGCAAGTTGCAACTTTGTGAGTATGAAAATTGATACTGAAATTGAAAAGTCTATCTCATACATTTATTGACTCACTTAGAACTTAGTGTTAATTCATCAAGTCAATTGCAAAATGTAATTCCTAGTTTGAATTTAGACATGTTAGATCTGAATCATCTAGACCTAGATCTATGTCACTCATAGCTACATTCCTATACTTCGTGTGTATAATGTAGGCAGTCATACACCTCATCTTTTTAAAACACCACTGCACAAAAGTCACCAATATTCACTCAAAATCGGCATTTAATTTTCAAAAACCGACCCCAAAATATCCAAGAAATACAATAAATTCAACTCACCAATGTTGGAAAAGATATTTCCAAAAATCAAATCCGCAATTTACTGTTGATTCTCGCGAAACGAGCTATCGGAGTCATTGTGTACATTTCCTGGTCGCCGCGCGCGCTGACATCTCCCCAAAAGAGTTTTGTCCTCAAAAATTCGGTCCCTATGGCGTACACGGAAAAGTTCCGATTTTCTGTGTGCGCAATCGTAAAGATCGATGTGCCCTTGCGATCCCGAGTTTCTTCGTGGACAAAAATTTTATTGGCCGATTTTAGTCTAAGACATCGGCAGTTTGTAAACAACACGCGATCGCGAAACAAATCGGCGGGGATTTCTCCGGTTTTGGACAAGATTTTGACTTTGGATTTTGCTGTAAATATCAAAAGTTCTTCCTAACGGCCATTTGAGGTAGGAGTGAGATTTTTAAGGGCTGAATTTGAAAGCAAGTATTTAAAATATTTATCTTATTTTCCCCCCATACCTTTAGTACATGCGACAGAAAATACCAACTATTTTACAGTAATGTACCCGTGAGTGATCTATGTCAGTATGTGGCTATCAATCACGCGCATGCGCACGCTTGTTGCAAGTTGCAAGTTGCATGTTATTAATGCACCTATCAATTGTAAGACGCACCCCTCGACCCCCGGGAAAGGTGCGTCATGGTTGGGTAATTTACCAACAAATGAATGACGCAGGGTATGGTCATGGAAGCATTTGGTCAGTCACAGCATGGAGAATGGGGTGCGTCATAGTCGGTCATTTTACATGGGTGCGTCATAATGCCTCGCTATGTTTACAAACGGGTCTGTCCGCGCAATACTCACCGCGTACCGGGCTTTTAAACATGCAAACTCCTTGAATATAAAAAAAAAATATATTGACATGGAATCTATACTTTCGCACCGGGCGCCCAAAATCGAGTTTGATGACATCAAATAAAATGGAAACCCCCAAATAATAATAATTGATCTCAAATCCTCTCTCATGCTGTCTTCTGTCTGGGTTCTCAAAAAAGGGAAGAAATAAGGTATTTTTCGTTACTTTGTTTATTTTTACCCCGTTCGTTCCAGCACTGCGTTGGCTGGTTCGGTTCTTGCCGCGATGATCGCGATCGGTAGCATTTGTGCTAGGCTGGATTGAGACATGAATATTCATGTGTTGACGTCACAAGAATGTCAGCGATTGCACTGTGTGACTTCTGCACATTTTCATATGTCATCGCCGATAATCTTATCTCGAGCTCGGCCTCAATAGCGTGCAGGATGATAACGTGTGTTTGTGTCTTCAGCTAGCGTTCATGCATGCATGTCGATATCAACAATGCATGCAATACTATACTAGCGCCGCGCCGATGCATAGCGTGCCACGTGCGCGCGGAGCTTTACCATGACGGGGTGCGTCACAATGGTAAGTCAAAGTCTAGAACTGGTGCGTCATATTTTTTCGTCCAGGCACAGTCATTGTAAGAAAAGGTCCGTCATAGTCGAGACACACAGGTGCGTCATGGTATAGGAAAATCCGACTCACATCTGACAAGTGACGCACCATTCCCGGGGTCGAGGGGTGCGTCTTACAATTGATAAGTGCATAACTCCAGGGAGCTCCAATGCTGCGTACCGTATACCGTCGTATACCGTCGCTGACTCGATCACACAGTGCGATCGAGTCATTTGAATCGACGGTACAGTCATGACAGTACGGGGAAAAGATCGGCTCGGCGAGGAAATTCCATTTTTTTCATCGAAACAATCGTTAAATCGTAAAATCAAAGAGCCTGCTAGATAGTTACAGTAATTCTCTTTAAGTATAAGTACAAATTTCTATCTTACCTGCCGAAATTAAGTGATGCGATTAGCCATAAAATGGGCGAGGTCGACTTTGGATAGTTGTACCTGTGGCTCCAACGCTGTGCGTTGGAGCTCCCTGGGGTTAGTTGCATGTATGATGTAGACTGAAAAATCAGTCCATTTTGTTCGGGGATGCTCCGCTGAGACTACGTCTGGCTTCACAGAATCCCTCTCCTACATAGACCGAAGTTTGCCCTAGCCACTCCTGTTGGGGTCCATCGCTATGTGTTCCCTATGGTTCTACAAATATTTGGCTCGTTGTGTGGAGGAGCTACACACTCATGACTCATGTGTATTACTTTTGCTTTGGCCAAAGTTCGATGAAAATATCACAAATACAACATTACATAGAATCAACAACTCTACTCATACTTAGTCTACATGAAAATAAGAAATACTTGCAATAGGAGTGATGATATACATGTACGTTTTCAATATTTCATTGGCAAAAAAATGTGATAGAATGTCACAAACGATCTTTTCTCAGTGCAGTGCTGGTCTAGTCTCTTGAAAATCGGAGTGCCAATCTTGTTCTTCTTATTCTTCTTCTTCTCCGGTGGGTGTCGGAGATCAGCTCTACCACGCTGCCTGTTAGTGTTAGAGGGGTAGGCCTAGATCTATTGCAAATGTACAAGGTCAGACTCGTTCAGTATTGTCAGTGAGGGCTTAGTCCTGGCTAGACAGAAATAACCGTCTGTTATGGGGAAATCTTTAATATTTCTGACATTTCTCAACCTTCCCCATAGACAGACGGTACACCGTACACCCGTATATCACCAACAAGGTGTACGAACAGCCGACCTGAGCCTCAGGTCGGAATTAGTTTTTCACTATTTTAGAAAAAGATCTAGATAGTAGGCCTACTTAGTCTTAGTAGATGTATTTACTGAACTTAGAAAGGTCTAGACCATATTTACCTTAGATCTATGTAATTAGAAGTTTAAAAAATAAAGTAGATAAGGTAATAATTAGAAATAGAATAGACGTACCGAGCAGCCGGCTACGCCTACGACTCTACGAGTTCGCTACCATGTTTGCTGCCTACGTTCCGGTTATTGTTCGCGTTACGTATATACTGCACGGGTACGCCACTGAATTACATGCTACACACAGAGACAAAATATGACGATCTTTCCGAGAACCACTTCCGGTTCCGGATATGACCGTCCACACACTACGCGATATGTGATCATTCAGTCTCTATGTACGGAGGTCTAGTGGAGCCAGACGAAGTCTCAGCGGAACAACCGACGATACAGAGAGACTGAAGCTTTTGGTCTAAGTCCTGGCATGAGGCACACCACAAATAGTGGTCATACATGTATTGACCACTACGTTATATGCATGCAAAAATAGTTGGTATTTCCTGTCGCATGTACAAAAGGGTATGGGGGAAAATAAGATAAATATTTTAAATACTTGCTTTCAAATTCAGCCATTACAAATCTCACTCCTACCTCAAATGGCCGTTAGGAAGAACTTGTGATATTTCCAGCAAAATCCAAAGTCAAAATCATGTCCAAAACCGAAGAAATCCCTGCCGATTTGTTTTGCGATCGCGTGTTGTTTAAATACCGCCGATGTCTTAGACTAAAATCAGCCAATAAAATTTTTGTCCACGAAGAAACTGGGGATCGCAAGCGCACATCGATCTCTGCAATCGCGCACACAGAAAATCAGGACTTTTCCGTGTACGCGGTAGGGACCAAATTTTTAACGACAAAATTCTTTTGGGGAGATGTCAGCGCCCATGGCAACCAGGAAATGTACACAATGACTCCGAAAGCTCGTTTCGTGAGAATCGACAGTAAATTACGGATTTATATTTTGGAATTATCTTTTCCAACATCGGTGAGTTGAATTTATTGTATTTCTTGGATATGTTGGGGATGGTTTTTGTAAATTAAATGCCAATTTTGAGTGAATGTTGGTGACTTTTGTGCAGTGGTGTTTGAAAAAGTAAAGGTGTATGACTGTCTAGATTCTACTCACGAAGTATAGTCATGTAGAAACTATGAGTGGCATGAGGTGGCAAGTATAAGGTGGATTTTTAGGATGTAGCAAAGGGCGAGGGTCATAAGGGAGTTAGCTGCCGAGTGTGGGAGGACTGGGTTCGGGAGGAGGGTGAGGTTTGCAAAGGCCTGTGGGTTGTCTAAGCTCCTGGGAATATCTATCTCCGGGAATTGCTGGTTGATGTTCTCTATGAAAATAGATCATTGAAGCTGGAAGAAGCTGCAGGAGGATACAAAGTGAATGACTTCTTCTTCCTCTCTGCATAGAGGGCATATTAGGTTGTTGGATTTGCCAATTTTGCAGAGACGCTTTTGGAGTGGGTATTAGTCAGCAGCTGGGATCTGGCAGTCAGTGCCTTGCGTACACTAGGTGAGGTGCTAGACTTAGGGGGAAGAGCGATGAAGAAGATGGGAGTTGATCCAGAGCTTTCCATAAGGAGAGCGTAGATTTGGTGGATATGGCCTCATAAACCTCATGGAGCACTCCTTGGTGGACAGCCTTCTTAACCAGCAATTTCCATTTGGGGTAGGGGATCTAATTCCATTAAGCTTGGGAGCTTAGGTAGCTCGTACTTCAGTAAGATCTTCTCCCACGCCTTAATGATATGCACCCATGAGATGGTTGCATGGAGGAGGGTCCTTTTTTCGAATCGATTTGGGGGAAGATTGAATAGTTGACCTACTAGAAGGAGGCTGTTCAGCTCCACTTGGGAGTAGATAGGGACCAGGCCAGTAAATAGACAAGATTCTTTTCCAGCACTTTGGGGGATGCGTAGGATATTTTTGAAGAGGCTGTACTGGGCTGTGTTAAGACGTGCAATTTCATGGGAGTTCAGACTTAGAATCGACGTCCTGTATAGCATTCTGGGAATGCAATATACTGCCCATAGCTTGGAACATAGATGAGGGGAGAGGCCTGATTTATATGCCCCTAAACTGTGGAGGGCATAGAATATGCATAGAATACGCGCGGTACTAGTGCTTCAACCATGTCAACATGTAGCCCAACCAGACGCCGTGATTTTCACTGCGTCTGAAAAGGACACAGAATTTCATTGCGACACCCCAATGTCGCTAACAACAATGTACAAAATTAATTTGAAATGTATGTTAAACTTCCAATTTTACGTTATACTCACATGAAATTGATTGCTTGGATGGATTTGTTGAAGTTCAATCCCCAGCAAGCCTTCAGGCAATGTCCACAGGGTATAAAATGTCAACTTTTGACTGCCAAAACCTGTCCATCTAGGTACCGCTTCGCGAGTGCAGCGCGATTATATTCTGCCATAACGGACTGTGGGCAGATGACGCAATAAATCATCGTTTTTGGTAAGTTGTAAGTTGGTTAACTAAATTTAACTTATTGAATGCAATCAATCAATAATTGAAGTTTTATTTAGTTTAATTTTTAGATGAAAAATATATGTAATTTCCAGGAAAAGCATGTAGTCGCACTTTTGTAGTCGCGGTTCGCAACGCTAGAGAATGGGCAGCTCGTACAGCGCTGTCTGACTTCTGTTCAGAGTCTTCTTTCTTTGTTCTGGTCCAAGAATTACTTCCTTTTTTGATAGAAGCAAAAAATCAGACATACAGATCAAAACAAGTTAAAGGAAAATCAGACAACTAATTTATGGATTTTTTAATGACATGATTTAAACCAAACGTAGGGAAAACTGAAAATTGCTAGGCAATTGGCAACTCAGTATTAAATGAAGGTGTGACATCAGTCTCTCACAACTCGCTAATTATTTTATTTATATTGATATTATAATACAACTTTTCAATTTTCAACCAATAATATGATTTCCTCATAACTTGAAAGAAGTTAAGATTATTATGTCTTTGCATGTATGCACTCATCATAGGAAATACATATTTTTTTAAATCATGAAAATTTTACTTCTTTTCATAGATCTACAATATATATTTTTAAAAATATATTCTCAGTATTTTCGAGTGCATGAAATATTTAGTGAATGTGTCAAGGTGTACACATGCAAGAACATATTACTATCGATATAACTTGGTTCAAGTGAAGTGATGTGGAAATCATATTCTGGGACAATTAACATTGAGAAATATTCTACCAATATCACTATAATTCTAAGCCACCTCATTCTTGGATCGGACCTTCCCTTTTAAATTTGTTCATCAATTTGATTTCTGTGTTGGTTGAAATTGTCGTAACATTAATGCAGGGTCTCCTGTACAATGACGGAATAATAATGTTGTAAATTTAATTGATTTGAAATTTAATCTACAGTCTTACATCGTGTAACCTTAAATTTGGCCTGCCAGCTAATAAAGAGCTGTTAGAGATGGGATAATTACATGTGTACAGCAATTACGTTGTATGCACACCTTTTTGTATGTGTATGCAAGAGCAATGAGAATACCCTTTCCATGGTGTACAGTTTTACCTACATACAAAAATGTATACATGTATATATACTTCTCTTGTGTGTGAGAAAAAAGTTGCGTGCTTGCATTACCTTATGAAGAGGATCATTAACCCCCCCCCCCTACACACACAACCCCCCCCCCCCCCACACACACCTCCCCCCCAACAAAAAAAAGGAAAATAACAAAGAAATAAAATTATATACATGTACATGTTAAAAGACTTAAAATCACCCCCAAACTAGATGAGACATTCAAATGATGAAGGATTAAAAGCATAAGGGGAAAGAATGTTTCCATGTATCAAATTATCAATTCCTGTACTTGGTTTACCGTGGAGTTAATTTATATGCACATAATGAGATTCTGCAAGAGAGTTCTGTTAAATATGAAAATAAAATACACAGACGGCAAATCCGGGAATAGCTCCTGTGAAGTTGAACAAAATATTTTTGTACAGCCGCAAACACACACACACACACGCGTGCGCATCTTTATTGGAGGTTGAGTCTGATTGAAAGTACATGTAGTGTAATCGTATGCTCAACTTTAGAAATAATAAGACCCCACTAGGAACAGGAAAAAATACTTGAGTCTGAAGAGTGACTTTACTATGGAAAGCTCCAAAAAAAGTGAGAGACAAGTTGTAAAAATCAGTGAAGAAATTTCGTCTACATGTGAATTAGATCAAACATACATGTACCATATTATTCCAGATAACTACCTTTTATTTTGAAGAGAGAATTTATTCCAGAAAAAACACCCTAGGTGTAGCTTAGGGCGCGTAAAAACGCGGGAAAGACGATTATGACAAAATTTTTCAAAATCAAAAAAATTTTCTATAGAGGCAGAACCAAAATATTTGGATGTAGAATTAGTATTTACCTCTTTTAAACACTTAAAGCAAAATAATATGAAAGTTTTTTTGCAGATTTGTCTGATTCTCATTTTAGAAGCGCAGAAAAAAACTTGCAATTTTCCTTGTTGCGTCGTCCACACGCGTCTTTATGTATCACTGTATTTCGCTAAGCTACATTACCTTACTAAGCCTGAAATATCATTTGTAGTTCTTTTATTGTAATTTTCTATCCAATCCATGATCATTTTCTTACATACTGGTAGAATGGAAATCAATAGCACAATTGAAAGTATGCCCATGCATGACCTTTGTAATAGATTTATAGTACCATTTAAGAATTATTGAGTTTCGAGGAGTACAGTATCCAAGATGGGGTTCTTAGAATCACTTTGAAGAAGCTTTCATAGTTTCATTAATCATTCATCATGTGCCTGCTAATGAAGTATAGTTCTATTTTTAGGTTGTATCTAGTTGTAAGTTTATAGATGATTGCCTGTATGTATGTAGTTATGTAGTCTAAATGGGTGAGGAATATTACATGAATGTTAATATGTGACACAAGCTGAGATTATTTCATCTGTACTTTTGTAATTTAAATTGAAAAAATTATACCTTAGATTATAAATCAATTCTTGCTATATTTTGATTTTGTTATATAGTTTTCAGAAGAGAATAGTTTCACATTTGATAGAATTATATTGTACTTAATGTTATATTAAAGAAAAGTCCACCCTAGTGTGAATTTAAATGAGAGAAATTTTATTTCGAGTTTCCCCTATACAGGTATGGATTTTTGGTTACAACTATTTCGATACACATGTACATGGGCACATGTTGTCAAGGTGTGAGCTTTGTGTTCTACATAGCTGCCCACTTACCTTCAACATGAGTTTGAAATTATGTATGTGTATGCCTCTTTTGGTAACACTGAATGTTCACATCTTGCAATTTTTAGTTGTATATATGACTTTTCCTTTTGTGTGAACACTGTGTGCAAATTATGTACTACACGCAGTTACCAAGACTTTGTTTGTCTCCATTCTATTGACATCTCCAGTATCGGGTACTGCAGTAAGTCGGAGCAAGCGATCTGAAGCTTAAAACAAAAGATGTCGGCGATGATGGAGGAGAAGTCGGACTCCGTGCAGTCCGTTGAAATTCCCCAGGACATGTTCCAGCAATTGCTCCATCAGAATGGGCAGGTGGGGATACCCATTGGAACAGATGGGGAGTTTGATAGCAACGAGCTGATGCATCTACCTGTCATGAAGGGCCTCCAGGAAGAGGACTCAAAACCCCATCTCAAGATCCTGGAACAACCCAGACAGGTAATTATTATTTCTGTAAAAAAGAAAAGTTTGTATTTTATATGCTTTTTCTATTAAATACATGTATGTACAAATTTAAAATTACAATGCATGTAAATATAATAGACTAAATATACATGTAGTGATTTCTTTGTACCGTCATACACAGAGAGAGTCAGTTAAATATAAAGTTGAGTTCTGCTCATGTGATTACATTGTGAAAGAAACTGTCTGGAAGCAATAGACCGCTTCGGTAATGTATGCAAATTTTATGCATACTTTTCAAACAAAGGTTGTTCTTGACAACCTGAAAGCTTGCCGGATATGTCACATAGCAACAAATAATGCATGCAAACTGGATTCCAAGCATTGAGGCTCATTTATAAAAAGCAGGTGCATGGAATAGCTCTTCACTAGGTGCTCAGAGAATTTATGTGCATAAATTTGTATACATTACAGAAGCGGTCAGTTGGGAAAGGTTGATCCTTCACATTTCTACTATGATGTTCTTCCAAACTGACATGAAAGGAATAAGAAAGCTCACAAATTATTTTTGACCTTTCCCAGAACTCAACCCAATAATATGTGTAAGGACTTTGGGCAAATTGTGCCAAGGAAGTAATAAAGAAACACCTGTAGACTTTAAAAATAGCCCCCAATTTTCATCAATGTGCACGTAATTGATTTACTTGCAGAAGTATAAATTTCTTACTAATTTGAACTTATTATTGTTATTTGACCTCTTTAACCCTTTCAGGACAGGAATTATTTAAGGGCTAAATTGATCACATTTTGTTCTTCAAATTGGCAACAATGATATTTTTCTATTAGTGGTACATGGTTCCAATGAAATGTAATGTCTTTGAAAACAACATACACAGTTGAGAACTTTGTCAGAGTTGAAAAAATTGCCAGTTTCGACAAAAAACACTGATTTTTAACCTCTCAATTTGTTGCCAATTTAAGAATTTTAAAGCTTATTCTCGTTTTTAAAATTCCTGGCATCAAACGCAATATGGTCTTGCAACAAAAATGGACATAGTATATGCAGAAATTTTTGCTCTTTCCACTCTTGCATCTGGTATATTTTTTAGAGATCTGAATCAAAAGTTATTGAGCCAATCCACAAAATGTAGTCAGTTGTCTTGAAAGGGTTAAAAAAGTCTTGTTGATATATTTGCTAATTTTCTGATTGAAACCGTCATAACATGTATATTCGCACGTGCGTCAATTGTATGGTTTGCTCTTTTCTTGTGTAATAAGAATAAAATCACTTTCATTGTGCATTCAAAAATATGAAAAAATATATACATGTATACGTGTACATACATTTATTACAAGTAAATCTTTTTAACAAACGTGCATGTAATGCCTGCAATATCTTGGCATTCGATTCCTGAGATCTGCCTTCAGTGCATTAACTCTCCTACATGTATATATGTTTCCCAGGATATTTCAGATGGGTTTGATATCCATACAAACATATATAAGGAAGAAGGAAACCAAGAAGTTGTATTTTTTATCATCCCACTCATAGTATCATATTTCTGAGAGATTTATGTTGTTGTTCGGTTTAGTACATGCATTGTATAGAGTCTATGTGTAAGGCAAACTGAATAGCTCATGAAATCCAATTTCCGCTTGCACACATGTACAATGACCATTAGTGCATATGTACATATGTGACATGTACATTTAATATTCCAAACAGTACACTGTACTATATCAGCAGAATAAATATTCCCCAAACCCTTTAGCTACATGTAAGTGTACTTAAAGTGTACGTAAACTCACTTTCACTGAAAGAGAAAGCATTTTTTTTTCTGGAGAATTGGAATTTAATTTATTTTGAGGCATTGTACAAAAGTAACAACATCACAATGATATCTTTGTAATCCTCACACTAGCCTTCCAATATACAGTTCATGTAAATGCATGTTATCTCACTAATAAATATGATTAAAAGATGCATCTTCAAGCTGCATTCTTTTGCCCTGAATTACATATTGTTTTATCCCAGTTGTAATATGGTCAAATTTATGGATATTTTTGTACCGGTATTCAGATTTCAAGGTGATATGCTACACACATGTACACATAGTTCACCACATGTTTGTGTTTATACTGATGGAATCCACCTTGCATGTTAGTTGTTGGTTTTTCAGTCATGCCTTTCAGGTTTCGCCGTGATGTACGCACATGCATTAAATTGGAAAATTATACATGTACTTGTAGATTCTAGTCAATCATTTTCAAAAATATATTAAATGGATATTTGTTCATCAGTTTTAAATACAGTTGTTAATCTTTTTTTCTTTTCCTTTTTTAACAGCGAGGATTTCAATTTCGATACGGATGTGAGGGGTCATCCCATGGATATTTTTCATAGTGTTAATGCATTTGTTAATCATTTTTGGATTTTTTTTTCTTTTCCGATTCTTTTGAACAGTGAGGATTTCGATTTCAATAGGGGTGTGTGGGACCATTCCATGAATTTTGTTTACATCAGTGTTTACTGTTAATGCATTTGTTAATCATTTTTTGAAAATTTCCCCTTTTTTTTTCAAAGCAAGGATTTCGATTTGTTATGGATTTGAGGGACCATCCCATGCCTATTGCTCATCAGTGTTAATGTATTTGTTAATCATTTGTTGATTTTTTTTTTTTTTTTACCAGCGAGGATTTCGATTTCGATATGGATGTGAGGGACCATCCCACGGAGGACTACCGGGTCAAAATAGTCAGAGAGGGAAGAGGTCTTTCCCAGCAGTTGAGGTAAGAAAGAGGGCAGACACTCTTGAATTAGGGTGATTCCGTGCTATGTGTCCCGCACGACATGTACATGTATGTCTTTGAAGAAACTCTAAAGATGACCATTCAACAATGGTGCTTTCTGCTATCACTACCATTAGTCATGATTATGTCAAGAGGGTTGTTTCATTCGTGGATGAAATACATGTATGTGGATAAATGTCAGACACCGTACAGGCCAGTCCCCCATTAGAGCTGTAGAAGGTTTTACATGTACTTGCAGCATTTGTGTCTATTTATTGTTGTTGTTGTCGTCGTTGCTGTCGTTATCGTTATTTCTTTATTATTTTGATTTTTGTGTCAACATACATGTAGTGTGCTGTTTACATGCAATTGGAAAATAATTATGAAAGCCTTCAAATCTGAAACAGGCAAATGTTTATGGTAGCAAAGTGTCATATTCTTTTTGAAGGAATATTTCATTCTTAGATACATTCATGACATTTTGTTAATTAATATAGCAGCAGAACAAATGACAAAAATAAAGTATAATTTGGAATGTTGCCAAGGAGAGAAAGCTAATGTAAATATTATTTACCTCATAAGATACTTCTTTTCCTTAATGAGTTCTTCTGACATGGCTAGAATTTAAAAAAAATGATTTTTAAACTGCTATAAAACAGAATTATTTTGTTTAACCCTTTAGTCACTGAGGATCACGCGTATTGTAGTCCATTACTCACTGAACTCAGTCTTGGTAAACCATCTTGCGGCATAGACTCTCTACTGTCCACAAAATCCTTCCATAGTAATGCATCGCTTCAATGCGGATTCTAAATGGCAATATGTGTAAAGATAGCACACATAAAGTTTCAGCGCCCGATACCCCCTGCAATGCATTTGTAGCAGTGTTACACGGGTCAAAGTCAAGGGCGGTCCCGGGCGGTTCAGTGAGTAATAAGAAGGGCGGTCCCAGCGGTGTAGTGACTAAAAGGTTAAAGTTACAAAATATGAATGATATGTGAAGTTACAAACATGTATCTGAACATTAGTTGTGACCTGGTTGAGAAAACAGTTTATAAATCAAACTTACCAGTATGTAGAATGTTGGATAAAATAATTAAACAGTTTATAAATCAAACTTACCAGTACGCAGAATGTAGTATGTACATCCCTGATTGTCTGAAGGAAAATGGTCCCCAATTTAAGTTTAAATTAATTTCAATAATAAAGAATTTAATATCAATATTTAATAAAGAATCTAAATTGTCAATGATATTTTTCAATCTAACATTATCTATGTATTTATGTCAGAAGCAGTGCTGCTGTATATAATTTTGCATTTATACCACTTTTGGATCGAGTGTTCAAAGTTGCAGTTTCAAAATTTGCACAGTTGGCTGGTAATCTGCTTTTAATCTATTAAAGGAATATCAGAATAGAGGTCTCTTTTATTAAATTTAAATGATGCTTTATGTACTCTGTATTCTTGTGAGTATGTACATTACATGTATGCATTTTGAATCTATTCACATTGAAACCAAAACTAAAGCCCTATTAAGAAAAAACACTATGCATGGAGGTCAGTTTCTTTTTGCACAGAAAAAATGTTGGGAATCACATGTAACTGTAATACCTGTATTTAAACTTTAAATATGTACATATATATATAGTAGTATCTAGATTATGAACATATTACTGCAAAGCAAAAGTGAGTTGGTTAATGGTATTTAACAAAAAATTGAAGATTTTTGTGTTTTAGTTGACTATCTGTGAATTTTTTTATGTAGTGGAGTTTTTTTTTTTCTATTTTTGATTCCAACTCTCAAATGTATGTGAAAGAAGTCAGTGATCAAAGGTCACTGCTGTTTACATAGGAGGAAGTGTATTCTTCAATAGACCACTTCATACTTTTATGGATTCAAATTTTGTGCAAGCTTATAATAATAGTACTGTTACGGCCCAACCACATGTTGAGCAATGACACAAGATTTTAGTGAATATAATTTCCAGCAAAGTTTCATTATTTTGTTTACATATTTATTGATCCAAACCACAAATGTGCTTAATGAAAAATAATTCAGAATTACATTAAAGGCTCTTTCAAATATACTACGGTAAACCGGCTGAAAATAAAGGGGTTATTTTTAGTGTACTGCGCTTCACATTTTATGTATATTGTAACACACAAGTAAGTGAGTATTCGTCGGACCTTTTTTGCATCATGCATCCCCACTTGCCAATCATTTAACCCTTTCAAGACAATTGACCACATTTTGTGGTTTGGCTTTATTAAACTTTGATTTGAAAGAGCTCTACAAAACATACCAGATGCATGAGTAGAAGAGCAAAAATTTCTGCACACACTTTGTCCATTTTTGTAGCATGACCATATTGCGTTTGATGCCAGGAATTTAAAAAACAAGAATAAGCTTTAAAATGCCTAAATTGGCAACACATTGAGAGGTCTGTTTTTTTATCCAAATTGGCAATTTTTCAACTCTTCGACAAAGTTTCCAACCATACATGTTGTTTTCAAAGGCATAACATTTTATTAGAACCTTTTAGCACGAAAAGAAAAATATTACTGTTGCCAATTTGAAGAACTAAATGTGATTAATTTAACCCTTGAATACTTCGTGTCCTGAAAGGGTTAATACACAAAAAAATCACCACGTTTCTATTGGCGGCAGTTTACCATGCTGTGTATGTCAATGAGCCGTAAGCCAGTTTCTCTTGTACGTTTCTGTCACCAGAAAGATTACAGTATCTTCAAAAGTGTAATTCAATATATGTTCTTGACTTACATGTACATCTAAATGTACATGTAGATGTATGTGGAGGTATACTACATGTCTGAGCCTTGTAACATTGTTACATTGTAAATCAGACTAATGTATTTCTTCTAGTGCATTATTCTTGATAAATGTCTTCTATTAAAAAACAAACTACTACATATGCTTTGCAGGATTATGAATAAGCGCAGGTGAATCAATTACGACGCGCAATGGATCCTGCATTCATGTTTAGGTTCATTGGATGCTCTATAAGTAGATGTAACATGGAGCGTATTAAGTATTGGTTTCATATTGATGACATCATCAGAAGGCTGACTCTAACAGTACTTTACATAAAAAGCTATGGTATTTAGCAGAGTGTGTGTATCATTGGCTACATGTATTGTATACATATGTACGTATACATGTATGATCTAGATGTTAGTTTTTGGAGTTGATATAACATCTGAAATTGGCTATGATTTCGGATTTAGCCTCTTATATATCCCCACCAGTATTAAAAGTGCTCGAACATTTCTACATTCAATCATGGCCTAGAATTTTATTTTTAATTTGAAAATCTTTTCTCGTCTACCTCCACCCTTCATCTTCCAGATTTGTAACTACAAAGGCTCCGCCCGTATAGTTGTCTCCTTGGTGACCAGCGAAGAGACACCCCGCCCTCACGCCCACTCTTTGGTTGGCAAGCACTGTAAGGATGGGCTGTGTACAGTGCAAGTAGGCCCTAAGGACATGACTGCAAGGTGAGGGCTTGGGGAAAAAAATAGTGATTATAATGATGATGATAATCATGATGTTTGTGGCAGTTATTGTTAGAATAGTGACAGTGGTTATGCTGAATAGATAAAATTGAAATTCTTACCAGTATTATAAAGATAAAAATGATGATTGTTTATGGATAATAATGTAGATTTTTAATTAAATAATGGTGATTATGCTGATGATAATGTAAAGATGAGATTAGTGATTATGATGATCTAACTTACGGAATAGCCTTCCTGAAGACATCAAAAAGTGAATAACTTTTGATTCCTTCAAAAATCATGTAAAAACATTTGTTTAATTCTTGATTAATTCTATATGCGCCTTGAGCACTCCACGGAGTGGATTTGGCGCTATATAAGTTACATTTATTATTATTATTATTATTATTATTATTATTATTATGGTATCTGTAATAATAATAATAATAATAATGATGATGATGATAATAATAATAATGATGAGGATGATAATAATAATATAGACAAGATACTGGTAGTTATTAAAATCATAATGGTGATTATGTTAATGGTAATTGTAATTTTAAGTGTACCAATCACCTGAAAAAAATTTGTGTACAGCTAGAAAGTACAAAATCAAATAAATTTATCTGGCGTTCTGTAGGTCAACACTTACAGAGTGTGAAGGAAATAAAGAGGATAACATGAAGGTACGCGCGCAGAACCGCACTCTGAGTTTTGTTAGGCGTTACCCCTTATCTTGGCGAGCACGCACTCACGAGTCGCTTTTTGCTTACAGAGAGTGTAATTAAACTTGCAATATATCTTTATAGAAGTAGTATTTGAAGCCCACATTTTGAATATAGTATTGCGACGAGGAACCTCTAACATACAGAGCAAAATATTTGTTAGGGATTGGTACCCTTGAATTGTGATCGTGATCAATTATCAGGATAATTATGAGGATAATTATGAAGATGATACATGTGTATCTACATGTATTAAGGTAGTGGTGATTAGAGGATGGTAATGATGATTATGGTACCGACATATGGCAATAAAACGGGAAAATATTGCAGATCAAACCACTTCCTCATTTTGATGAGCAATGCTCAGGAAATTTGGCACACTTGGGGCAGGGGCTAGTTAAAATTGGAATAAATATCATGTCCAATCTCATCTGATACTTGCATGCATGCAGCTTTCCAAACCTGGGTATCCTGCATGTGACCCGCAAGGACGTGGTCCCTACCCTCAAGACACGCATCCTGGCCCAGCATCGACTCTACAAGGACCTCATCAACAACTCCCAGCCTGGAGAGAGCTGCTGGAGGGAGCCGTCAGACTCGGAGATCGAGAAGAAAGCCAAGGAGATGGCGAAGGATATGGACCTGAGCGTCGTTCGGCTTTGCTTCCAAACCTACCTACCTGACATCAAAGGTCACTTCACACAGCCCCTGGACCCTGTCATTTCTGTGCCAGTGTTTGACAGCAGTAAGTGATCTAAGTGGAGGTGTTCTATTTTTACCCTGTGCAAATGCCCAAATTTGTCATAATTTTCCTTTTCGTGCCAACTCCAGAGGCACTCCACGTGACAGCCATCAAGGTCTGTTGCATGATATTAAGATGCTACACTGTTGATAATTGTTAAAGCATTATTAATCCTCAAATTGTGCTATAATGTGTTTTATATGTTTTTTTCTGTCCTTTTCATCTTCAGAGGCTCTCAACGCAATCCCTCTAAAGTATCTGACCCGAAACCATAATTATACTTAAGCTTCTGAAGATCTGTCACATGGCTACATGAATTAAAAAAAAAAAAAGTCTGTCGCACGGAGAGGAGATACGTATCACTTTAAAATGCTACGCAATGCCAGTAATCATTCTAATAATTACATATATGTAAATGGATGCAAACATTATTAATCGTCCTTTCATATTTCTTTCTTTGTCAACTCAGAGGCACCCAACGCAACGACCCTAAAGATCTGTCGCATGGACAAGAGCGCAGGATGCTGTACAGGAGGAGAGGAAGTTTATCTCCTGTGTGATAAGGTTCAGAAGGAAGACATTCAAGTCAAGTTCTTTGAGATCTCACCCGATGGACAGATGGTCTGGCAAAGCATGGCTGAGTTTGGTCCTACTGATGTTCATAGACAGGTGTGTATTGTACATACTGGCAAGGGGTGAAAGAAAGTCGTTATCAGGTCAATATTACATGGCCTCTACAGATAATGACAAATGATTGGTAAATAGCATGTCATGTGATCAATCTGGCAGGGATTATAAATGGTATATTACCTGGTTGCACGCACAGCTTATCAATTTAATAACATTGTTACATTAACCACTTTGCGCAGCGAATGCATTTAATAGGAGTTTTATGAAGCAACGTTGTCATTTCACTATTTAAGAAAAATTAGTAGTTCTGCTACTCGAGATCAGTACCAATTTCATGAACACATGAAACAATATGCTTTTTTTTGCTAATTATTTGTGGTATAATATTTTTTATATGCTATTCATTAACTGTGTTCAAAATTTAAATTACCTGTAGAAGAAATAATGATGATGAAAACGATTTCATTTATAAAATGCCTTCTTACTAGATGCCAATTGTTAGACTGATTTTGCTTTGAATATCTCCGCCTAATAATAGAAAAATATTTGAAGTCACTATCGACATATCATCGTGTTTCTTTTTCTTCTCTTGCAGTATGCAATTGTATTTAAGACGCCAGCGTATAAAGACATTAACATTGATAAGCCTGTGTATGTCCACGTTCAGCTGAAGAGGAAATCTGATAACGAAACAAGCGATCCGAAGCCTTTCACCTTTCACCCCCAGGTTCCAGGTAAATATTACATTATAAATCATGCATTTGGGACTCTGTGAATTGTATTAAAGAAGTTGGTCTAACCCTTTACCATGTTCTAAATCACTGATTTATTATCAGCTGCAAAAATATGCTAAAAATAGAGACAACTACAAGATTTGTTCTTTGTTTTTGAAAAAAATAAAGGAAACCAAAAACTTAACATTTGTTTGTTGCAAAGTGAGTAATTCTTGTTGTTTCGTTTCGTCCTTAAAGATAGTTACTGTAAGTCCTATACGTGATGTAAATTAATATTTCACATTTTCCAAGAAAATCATTTTATGTATGTTAACAAATACAATCAATAACATTTAAAAAAATTAGTGTGGAAGAAAAAGTATAATATCATTATTAAAGTGATTTGGTAACTTTGTGGAGGCTTGATAAAATCTGAGCTGTCTGGCCTTACATGCTATCAGTGTATGTAATATAGTGTAAAAATGAAGCCCATGGGGCAAAAAAGCACTTCAAAATCATCATGTACTTCACAAAAGTAAACATATGCAAGTGACCGAAAATGCCAGCAGACTCATTTTCCCCCATTGACTCAGTGTTAGACTAAAGCGTATGGCCATACGCTTTTGTAAATGGGAGTATTTAGTCACAGATAATAGTAATAGCATTATATATTTGAAAACCTTTCTATGCCTGGCTATTTATTTATCCTTCTGAACATCATTATACAAGACAGTTATCACAATTCAACAATTTATTAAATCAAGCCTCCACAAAGTTACCGAATCCCTTTAATAGTAGCAATCAGAGAAAGATGTGGCATTCTTCTTGTTGGTGTCGTTGTGCTACAGACAGACAAGTCCATCATCACCAGTAATCTCTTTCCATTGGTAATTTATCTTTTGCTACAGATCGAGAAGGAATTCTTCGTAAGCGGAAGAAGCACCTGGCTCATTTCAACGAGTATAGTAGCACTTACAATCAGGGAGGCCTAGGTGGAAACAGTGGTTTGGGAGGCGGAGGAGGCTCAAGTAGGTCTTCTAATCACAACATTAAATATTTTCATTGCACTATGAATTGTTAAGCCTTGCTTAACAGCAATAATGGAGAAAATACTGAAAATAATCATGTTAGAATTAATGTAAAACCGGAAACTTTCACGACATAAAACTTTTGCAAATTGTTGATGACAGCCAATTTCGCATCAAGAAACTTTCTCGAATTGCATTGCTTTTATGTTGTTTCAATTGTGAGTTTATTATTTCGCGGCATGCTTCGCGATTCTCGACCACTTACGAAATTTGCGAACGTTTCATGGAAGCGAAAATTTCTGGTTGTACAGTAATAATTATGGTTAGGTTATGATGATGGTAATTTATTTTGATGACGATGATATTTCATTCATGATACAATATTGATTAAAATGGTGATAAGAGAAGATATGATGATGATATTAATGACAAAGGTCACATTGTGGATAAATTTGACTATGATGATAATCTTAATATTGACAATTATTGTGGTGACAATTGATCAAAATGTTGATAATGCTGCTATGAATTATCCATATGAACAAATCTGATGTAAATATGAAACTCTATTGGTCATCACTGACAGCATTTTCAAACAATTTCATGATTTTTTTTTTGCAGCACCATTCCAGTTCAACAACCCTAACATGGGGTATGGACCCAATAACTACAACTTTAGTAACCAGATGAACTCCTCTACATCTCAACCCCAGTCAGGTGAGAACTTCTCTTCTTCCCAGATCAATCTTGAATAGCAACCAAATCCGTATGTAAAGACTACTTTGGGGAACTGTTTAATAGGAGAATAATAGGGAAACACCATGAGTGGTCTTTTTTTATCAGTGTCCCTTTAAGTTCAGGCTTCAGTGAGAAGCAGTGCTCAAGAGAAATGGAAAGTGCTTGCCTATGTAGACATTTTATTTTTTTTTTGGTAGAAAATGGGATTCTGTCAGTTCTTAGCAACTTTTTAAAATATTAGCTTATGCCTGTAAAACTATGGTTGCTGACTTTTGAAGTATGTACTTCAAGTATGTATGTGTAACCCTACACACCTGTACTTGAGGAACTTCCTACAACAGATGTTTTGATTTCCTTGGACTGGTCTAGGCTAGATCATTCTAGAGGAGGGGAAAATGAGCATTTGAATGTTTATTTTCATCTTGGAAACCTTAAATTTGTCACAGAGTATATATGACATGACCCTGAATCGATGAGGGAGGGTACTTTTGAATAATACCATAAAGGATTGAATAATACCATAAAGGATTGAATATTGCATCTGCTGTATGCACATTTCTTCTATTTATGACTGCTTATTTTTTATTCTGACTGAATTCAGGAGCTCAACAAATCCCCAGCCACCAATCTGGGGCCGTTGCTACCGGCAGCTCCTCTCAACAGATGGTATACACTACCTCGAGCAGCACACCGAACCACCAGCCCTTGCCGAGCATTGCCACTCTAAGGAAACCCCAGGAGCCACAACAGCAACAGTTCCAGTTGCAGCAACAGCAACAACAGCAACAGCAACAACAACAGCAGCTGCAGCAGCAACAACAAATTCAGCAGCAGCAGCAAATTCAGCAGCGACAGTCGCAACAAGCAAGTGTGCCGATGCAGATGGACTTTCAGATGCCTCCTATTCAGATGGTACCCCAGGCGTCTGGAGATAGGGTCAAGATGGAGAGTGACACCAAGTACTGTATGGACCCACCAGGTAAGGGCAGTCATACATGTACAAGGTTATCTGAGATGACCTTGTTCTGCACATGAACAGCACACCACTGTCCTTCAGGGACTTCCTACAATAACAGATGTGTCCATTAGCAAATTTGTACCGTACGACGCAGGTCTTTTATTCATTTCTTTCATCCATAAATGAAAATCACTTGATGTGTCTGTTGACTAAATGTTCTTCCTGGTTTCAATACATATATGTAAGTCAAGAATTTGATTAGAATACACCTTCAGCCACAAGTTCAATGTTATGCTGTACCATGGGATAAAAACCTATAAAGCACCATGTTCTTATTTTACAGGATTTCAGCTGGACTCTAACACAATACGGGATTGTGGCTCGCCGCCTGACCTCACAAATACCGATGTCCTCGATCTGATCCCTAAGGGCATCCCCAGATCTAAGGATACAGTTGAAAAGGATGTTCAGACTGGTGAGCAGATATTTGTGATATTCTCTCATTGAGATACCCAGTTTTAGAGTTAAGATGTAGTGAAATGGGGCACTTTGAGAAAGCAGACTAGTGGGCTTTCTTATGTGTGTGTGGGTGTACATGTTTACGCATTCAAACCGATGACATCAAACAATGGGTCATCGGTAGTAATTCAATAGTGGAGTCATCGTTTGAGAACGTTTGTGTGTGTGTGTGTGTGTGTGTCTTTTGGGGAGGGGTATATGTGTCTTTCGGGGAGGGGTATATGTAAATTGGGCTTTTTCAGATTTGTATCAGTCAAATGATTATTTGTGTTTTGGGGATGGTTATTTAAATTCACCATCCGAAGATGCAAGTTGTGATCGCACGCTGGGTCCTTTTATAGGTAGACCAGACTCACTTATTTTGATGTTTGCATAGAAGACTTATGCTTTAGTTGTTTTAGACTTAAGAAACGAAAAGTAAACCATTCCGGTATTGCCGTTCTATCATTCCAGACGACATTACCATTGACAATGATTCCATGGCATGGCATGTTGCCCAGGTAACGGCCAACGCTCTCCATGACTACGCAGCAACAGGGGACATCAAAACCATTCTGACAGTCCAGAGACATCTTATTGCAGTGGAAGACGATAATGGAGACACGTAAGTAGAGAAAAAAATATTGTTACACCTGCTTTAGCAACCAAATCTAGAGAAAGCTCCCTCCCTGTCTTTAGAGAGATGGCCTTTGCTGTTTCCTTGAACAGTATTTCTTGTCAAATGTTCATTCAAGGAACCTGAGGAGCGTTTCATCAAGCGTTTTGTCAGTGATTTTTACTGACAACTGTTATAAGCTACTGAAATCCTTGCATCTTATTGGCTGAGAGCAAATTTGTCAGTAAAATCACTGACAAAACACTTGATGAAACACTCCCCTGTTCATAAAGACCACCTGCCTGTAAAGACAACCTTTCTTGTTTCCCTTCGGTGGTCTTTCTGTACAAGTTTCTCTACAACAATAATTATTTCTAATCTCCTTTATCCTTTGAGAACTTTGGTCACCATTATTATTTTATCTGCATGCATTGGCCAGGCATAAATGTTTACTATATATATATAGTCACATGTCTTAAATGTTTATTGATTTGGTTATGAAGCTATTGTTATTTTTTTTAATTATTTCATTCAGAAGCATTGCCCAGGTCTTTCAAGGTTTCTTTATTAGTTTATTAATGAAATGTTTTCATTTTCTTTACAACTAGACCTCTGCATGCTGCCATCATCAACAAGAAGTATGATGTGACGCATGCGCTTCTCTCGGCTGTCATCAAGATACCTGACCAAACCATCGTCAACCAGCCAAACCATATGAAGCAGGTGAGGAAAAGCGGCATTGTGCTTAATATTCCTGAGCCCTTGATCACCTTTGACATTAGGATTCCACTCTCAATTATGTTAGAACCATATTTTATAGGCTCTATTGGAATTTCATTGTAAATGAATGTCCTGTGCAGTTATGAATACTGTTTCTAGCCATTTTTTAAAACAGAAAAATGTGTTAAGAATGCATTTAATGAGGATATTTTTCCACCTTATAATTGATGTTTTTGTGTAGATTGTATCAAGTTCATGGTGATGGTGATATTGATGATGATGATGGCGATAATAATGTTGATGGTGACAGTGATGATGATGATGATGGTGATGATGATGATGATGATGATGGTATAATGTGGATGGTAGTTTGTATGTTGATGATAATGTGAATATGATAACTATGAAGATGATGTTGATATTGATAATGATGTTAATGTTGGTAGTTGATGATAATGATTATGATAAAAATGAAGAGAGTTACAGAGATATTTATGGTGATGCTGATGTAAATCATAATGATGAAGACAATGTTGATGATGGAGGTAATGATGTTGATTGCAGTAATTGTGTGGTTTGTGATGATATGATGATGACGATATTTATTCACTTTGATTGCTCGGAGGACACCTGTTTTGCTTGGAAACGATATAATATAAGCTATATCTCTTTGTCCATGTAGACTCCACTCCACCTGGCAGTAATCACCGATCAACCCAAGATGGTAGAGGTCCTCATGAGATGTGGGGCAGACCCCAACTTGTGTGACCATGAGGGCAACACCCCCCTCCACCTGGCCACCAAGGCCGGTATGACAGAGGGTGTACATTTCCTGGTGCGTGGCCCCAAGGCCAAGGCAGCCATTAAACCCATCATGGCCCACATTAATCCTACAAACTTTGATGGTACGTACCAAGTGTGATTCATTTTTCACGTTCTTGGAAAAATGATGGGGTATTGTAAATTTATAAGTATATTCAGATTCCTGGTGACAAACTATTTGACTCACCTGTTAAAGTATCTGTGTGGATGGAATTAACCTTTCCACCTTGCAATGTAGTCGATACTGTTTGAGTAAGCCTCAAGCAAGCTGACGCATTGTTCTGAGCATGATTTTTAAGAAAGGTTTTTTATACAGAGTAATCCAAAGTAATTTATGGAATGTTGGTAAAGGGCTTTCTATATTTGGATAGGGAAATAGAATATTTAAAAACATGAGGGTAGACTAAATTTATACAAAGAATTACTATCAAATGTGGTTTGTAAAGTAGTAGTGGTAGTGACATTGACTGAGCTTGAAAGATTTGTTGTATCTCTTTTCTTTAGGCCTTGCTCCTGTCCATTTGGCTGTGATTGCAAAGAACTTGGATATCCTCAAGGCATTGGTATCGTCAGGAGCTGATGTCAATGTAGCAGTAAGTAATTGCATTTTCTTTATGTTATCTGCTGTTTCTGTAGGTTATCTCATTATTCAGTACATAATGTATGTATTGGATTCTCATTTGTTCATGTGTAGTTATACAATATTCTCTTTTTTTTTCTCTTAAATTTTTGCCATGTTAACAAGGAAGCTCCTTCAAGATTTTTGACGTGATAGTTGTAACCTCCTGCAAATAGGATCTTTACCTACTACTCTGCAGCTCATGAGAATTTCACATTGAAATTCAAAGATCAGTTTGTCAAATAGCAGAATTTATTAATTATCCTCAATTGATATGTCTTATAACCCTAACTTGTGTTTATCTTCGAATGGCACACCTTATTGCAACTATATTGCAACGATCCGCCTCAAGTACAATCATTGTTAATGTTATCTTCCAGGATGGAAAGACGGGTAGAACGGCCCTCCACTATGCCGTTGAAGTCGAGTGCTTCCCTATCCTTGGCTACCTGGTGATTGAGGCCAAGGTCGACATCCACGCTGTGAGCTTCTCTGGAGACTCCGCCCTTCACCTAGCCAGTAGCTTGGACCTGAGGGCCGTGGCCACCCTCCTCATCGCAGCAGGAGCAGACCCTAAGCTGGAGAACAGTGAGCAGGATGTCGACAGTGACAGCGATGTCGATGATGATGATTTGGATGGGCAGGAAGAGGATAAGAAGGATGAAGTGGAGGAGGAGAAGGAGAAGCACGGGAAAACACCCTACCAGCTGGCAAGAAGTGCAAAGGTAACTGATCCTACCAGTTAGCATGCATGCTGTCATATGAATAAGGTGTTATAGGCTGTTTTCAGTTCAACCCAAAGAAATATAGCTCTGAAATCAACCTTTGGTTCATCAGAAGCCTAAATGAATCATTCACTTTTATTAAATCTACTATGTAAAGGTTTGACCGGAGTTCTGGAAATGCAGGAGGAAAAGAGAAACTTGTTATGCTGTCCGGTGTTACAAATAATTTTTCAGTTTGGTATATTCACATTTCATCACTTCAGAAGAAGAAAAACACCTTGCATTCATTTTAGAGAGAATTAGCATAAAAGTTCTTATGATCTAAAATTAATGTTACATGTTTGACAATTATTTTAGGAGGGGGCGGGGGAGGCTGCTTATCAATACTGTATGTGAACTTTTGATAGATTATTGTTAGATATATGCAGCTATCTCTCATGCTGGAAAAATATATTTTGTCAATATAGATGAAAGAAATCTTGTCAGGACATTCCGCAAGGAAAGATGATGAGGAATACTTTGACTATATTGAGACTGGAAGTACCGTCAGCTCTGTTGGTACCATTCAGTCCGAGGACCACGTCAAAGTCAATAGCTGGGACCAGGGCTACTTCTCGGAGAAGTCCAGCTCCTCTGTCACCAGCCTAGAACTGAAGCGACCCTGGCCTAGAGGAAAGAGCAGAATGCTAGGGAGCTCTCTGATCACTTCTAAAGGTAATTCAGACTAAACTAACAGCACATTTGAATACTAATCAACAATACTGCCCCCTCTTTCTGACACAGCAGTTCCTTACTTACCCACACGTAATATTCGTTCAGTAAATGACACTACCATACTTGTAATTCCTGGATCAAATCTTTTTACTGCTGAATAACGCTTTAGAGTAACTGCTTCTAGAGCTTGGAACGATGTCCCATGCTCTATTCGAGCAAATGAAAATTTATCAACATTTAAAAGACAATTGAAGACCTACCTTTTACCACAGAGCTATTTTTTAAAAAAAATTTCTTTATATGATGTTTAACTTTTGATGTTTACTTTCTAAGTGCTGTGGTACTTCTTTGTGTATGTGCAATATATAAATGACCATTATTATTATTATTATTATTATAATTATTATTATTTATATTATTATTATTTGAATCAGGAGTTCTGGTAATTATACTCAATTTCAAAAGAAGTTGACTGAAAGTAATTTTGAATTATTGATCATGAATTAGATGGATTGTTTTGACAAGCAAAGTGCAAATGAATCAACTAAAAACTTGCTGGAAACAACATACATAACTTAGACCAAATATTTCATGCATAATTTCAAAAGTTCTTTGGAAGTGCATAGGGATGTAGTGTCTTAATGTGATTTGACTGATACAAGAACAGAATATTTTTATTTTATCTTGACGTTTATAAAAACATTTCGAACGGAGACTGTCACAATGTAGTAATCAATTATAAACAAAACCATGATTTCAGTTAAAACCCGATTCTGGGCCCAAAAGAGATCCTGTAAACTTGGCCTTATTCAATCCATTCAATAATCTGTGTCCGTTGTTTAGGAGACATTGGCCTGCTCTCGCAAACCATAACCGAGAAGCTTGCGTCGATGCTGGATGAGAACTACCCTACCACACAGAGCTGGTTCACACTGGCCAATCGACTCGGACTCTCCAACATGCTCAACTTTCTCAAACATGTTCCAAGTCCCACTGCAGTCATTCTTAAACAGTTTGAGGTAAGTGCAAGTTTAATACCATCCCAATCACAAAAAAACAATTATATGTTTTGCTCATATTTTTTTCTTTGTCATATTCATAATGATGAATGTTTTTATTTTGCATAAATATTTCTGGTGTATGATTAGCAATTTTATACCAATATTTTAGTCTGTATTTTATAATTAATAACCAATTTATTGCCTTTAAGTTATGACAAAGTTGATGTCAATATACTAAAATGGTTGAAATGCAAGCATCCTTAATACAGGCTTATTATTATATTATTATTATTATAAAATTATTTTACGTTCAAATGAATGAAAATTGGAAGTGAGAAAAAAAATATTGGTGCGTAACAGAGGCCCATATTAAAACATACTCAATTATCTGTGTGTCGTAAGTACGATATAGAAAGGGGAGGTGCACTCTGCCTATAGTAATGTTATTTTATTTTGCCGCTGCAGTATTTTTAAAGCAGTTTACTGTGCTATGTCTGAACGAGGCTCAAAGAGAAGGTTGAGTTGTGGTAAAAGTGAAAAGTTTATTTGTGAGCTTTCTTATTCTTATCATGTCACTTTGCAAACATATCGTAGCAGAAAGTTCCCCTGAAAATTAATGATTGCCCCTCAAATGCCCTGTATTCGGAATATCTGCGCAAGAAATGGCCGAAAATTTTGGACCAAACTTTCCGACCACACGTGTGTAGTCCCATAAACGCATTTTTGTGTGCATTGCATGTGACTTTCAGCAAGATTGAGCCAATTTTTAATCATTTTGATGATTCCTAAGCCTCACGGTATACACAAATTTGTATGTACTACATACTAAACCTTTCCCAATTGCTTCATGATGATTTCTTTCACAATGTAATTGCAAGACCAGGGGGCATTTCATCAAGTGTCTTGTCAGTGTGTTTTAACAACAAATTTGCTCTCAGCCAATCAGATGCAAGGATTTCAGTAGCTTATAACAGTAGCTTATCAACTTGTCATTGATGACAAATTTTATGAAACAGGGCCCAGAAATCAACTTTATCTTTAATGGTATAAAGTGGTTCACTTCTTTATTTTGTTGTAGGCTATGGATGGAACTATCAAGGAACTCCGAGATGTCCTGTCGTCGATGAATCACCTAGAAGCTGTGGCCTTACTGGATCAGGCGATCTCTTGGAGGAAGGAAAAAGGTAAGCAGATGGCAATTCACTCCTAGATTTGGGTAGTGATTGAAAAAAAAAGAAGTAAAATCATCCCTGCTTTAGCGATCTCCTGTATGGTCTATAAAGACCACATTTGTTTCCCTTGATCAGTATTTCATATTGAATTGTGTACAGTGGAATCAAGTTATAAGGAACACTGCTATATCAAACTCTTATTATACTCTTTGTATACTTGTTTATAGTATGTCATTGTTTGTACATATATTTGACATTTTTATGAATGTTTTTTAAATGGAGATGTGGAAATAAATTCAATTCAATTATAACAATGTAATATTGGTGATCCCATTCCTTTTTATGTTATTGTTCTTTAGTCCTGATATAACAAGGTTTCAGTATAACAAGATAATTCCCTTGGTCCCGTGGAGTTTGTTATAATGAGGTACCACTGGACATATATCAATGAAACAGGCATTAGCGGTAGCTACAGGTCCGGGGCTACCAAAATTGACTCAAAGGATGACTAAAATAAGTGAGGTTCAGCATACAGGGGAAGATTCCGTCTGTGACTCGGGCTACCCAACATTGGAAACTCCTATATTGGAGAATGAGAGTCTACTTGGCAGCGATTTTAACCAAATTTCTCTCGTTTATGGTCATTTTCCAGCTGAAGAAGCTCACCTCTACGGTTCAATGCACCAGTCTCTGGCCAGGATGAATCTGTCGGATGCTCATGTCCATCAACATCAAGCCGTTTACTAGTTATCTGTCTTGCCTTATATTACATCACTGTCTTTGTTGACGGGTTGTAAACCACCCTTGCTGTGGCAACGGTTGCTCTGCGATCCATTCCTAACACAAAGCGAATGCCTTTGTTCACCCCTGGATACATCACGATACCCAACTAACCCTAACCTCAACCCTGTCGTAAAACATAATTGCAACTCATACTGTAGCCCTATACGATTGACTAAATAAAGCCAGAAGCATAGGTGGGATCACCTTATTGACACCATGAAGACACTCTTCAGGACAGGAATTATTTAAAGGCTAAATTGATCACATTTTGTTGTTCAAATTGGCAAAAATAATATTTTTCTTTTAGTGCTACATGGTTCTAATAAGGTGTAATGTCTTTGAAAACAATATACATGGTTAGGGATTTTGTCACAAAGTTGAAAAAATTCAAAATTTGATTTAAAAAAACCCCCTATGAGTTGGAACCTCTCAAATCTCAATGTGTTGCCAATTTAAGGATTTTAAAGCTTATTCTCATTTTTAAAATTCTTGGCATCAAACGTAATATGGTCATGCAACTAAAATGGACAAAGTGTGTGCAGAAACTTTTGTTCTTTCTACTCATGCATCTGGTATAAGTTATAGAACTCTGAATCAAAAGTTATAGAGCCAAACCACAAAATGTGGTCAATTGTCTCGAAAGGGTTAACAGTAGCCATTGTTTTAACCAAGTCTTAATCTTCAAGAATATCTTCAGAGTGAAATTTTCTTTCCTGAAAAGAGAAAGAGTTCCATTTCTAAAGAAAGTTTGACTGTAATGCTTGTGTAGTTTGCTATAGTTAATGGGTTATTTCTTATGAGTAATGCCAAGAACAGTGATGTATTTTGATTGTGGAACACAGACAAACTTACCTCACCAACAATGTACAGTTCCTTAAATGGTAATCTATTTAATTGAATTATTTTGTTAAGTTTATCAGAAATGCTCATGTAGTAAAAAGAAGTTCACAATTTCTTTCTACTTCGCACAAATGTAATCTACGTAACATACATGTAGATTCCAGAGTTAAAATTCTAGATTAAAAAAAAAACAACAAAAACAAACAAGAGTGCCGTATTTGATTTTTAGGTAACACAAAAATATTCTAAAGATCTGAACTGAAAAAGATTCTTACTGATTTGCATTTTCACGGCATTGGGATTTAGGGTAGAGTTATAGATCAGAGTCTCTATGGAGAAATCTCTTGGAAAAAATTGAAAGTAGAAAAGAAACCTTCTTGATGGAAATGTGTAAATAAATAAATCCCTTTTTCTGAAACAATGCAGTTGTTTTCTGTGAATACCTGCATATTCGTGAAATGTGAATATATATATATATATATATTAATGAAGGATTAAAATGTGTTAATCTCGCTTACAGATATTATGATTAGTTTGGATTGAATAACATCATTTATGAATTCTCTTTCATTTTCTGAGAAAAAGACTGATATATTGAAGTGATTACTTGCCAAAACAATTGTCTTTATGCGAGGAGATCATTAATAGATGGGGGAAAAACTGCTATTATATTAAATCTGTTGGCTTATGAACAATAATTTATGGTTGAAAAGTTGCAAATGGAAGTCTACTTGTACAAAGTATTTAGGGTTAAATACAGTGTGTATATAATATGGCAAATGATTAGAGATAATTGTACAAATAGTGTGTAAAGTTGTTAAAATTTTTTGCACGTTTACGAGGTCTGCTAAGAGTTAATGGATAAACCAGTACTAATAAGACGAAGGAAGCAAGTTGAGTAAATTCCAGTATATTTTTTTTCTTGCGAATTGTGTAGTCTTGTGATATTATTGTATCATTTTGCCTGTCTCTCTCTTGTACTGTATAGCATGACATGAAACATGGGAGAATAACTGTATCAAATCCAGGTACACTTTATATGATTGTAAGAAAAAATACATGTAATCTTTTAATAAAAGTAACAGAGGACTGGTTGGAATATCATGTTATCATAAATGAAAAAGGTGGATCGACATAGATGAAATTTTATTATGTGAGTGGATGGTGCCGGGGAATATATGTTGTAGAAACCAAATTTAGACTTCAAAAGGGTTTGGTTCTCTATTATTGTTCTCTGATTGGTTACTAAAAATGAGTAATCTGGGCCATTATAGGTTGTTGATGACGATGATTATGGATAGTATTTTTTTTTTTTTTCGTAGTGCGTGTATCGCAATCAAAGCAACTTCATCAGATACACTTCCAAATTGTTTCGGAAATTATCCTTAAATTATGTTACATGGATAAGAATTTTGCACATGTGAACCAATGGGAATGAATTCCGTTTCATGCACACACCAATGTCCTCGGATCATTTGTGCACTTTTTAAGTTAGAACTTTGTCTATAAAGCAAAAATAGGTTCCATTAAGTTCTGTTCAGATATTGCAGGACCAATGTACAGCCATTTGTGATGGTTTAAGTTAGGTATTTGACTAGTAAAATGAATGAAATTAAGGGTCCGTTCGTCCAAGCATGCAAAACATGATGAATGCAAATGACAATTTTCTCTCCACATTGGATGTATTTAAGTTATTGGTGCAAATTACCTCCTAAAATTTGATTTTGTAAAGGGTTTTTAAGTCGGATATAAATGCATGTACATGGAAGGAGTTGGATTATGTTTTGGTGTGTATGCATTTTTATTTACATGTACGATACATGAACGGTCTGTTCTTGTTTTGTTTTCTGAATCTTATAACAAATGTCATTGTATGTCACTTACAAATGAAAATTCATAGAAATTTCATTGTTGATGTACATATTGATTTTTTTTGTGTTGTTTCTGTATAAAGAACTTACGTAATGGTGAAGAAGCTTTTATTGGTAATCTTATATAATCTTAATTTGCACGATGTTGTACAGTTGTTAATCATATGCTGTGGTTTTAAATGTAGTAAAATCTCAAAGATTTTGTTTATCCAGAATAAATCTGAATCTACTGTACATACCACTGTCCTATAGATGTGTTGATTAGTAAGTGGAATGCCAAAAAGTGGAATTAATTGGATGTAAGAGATCCCATTTTCATTGTGTTTCAAAAGAAGAATTAAGGAAGCTTGCTTTGAAATCTTGGTATTATATTGGATAAACTAATTATTCACTTTTAGAAAGGGGCATTAGCTCGTTTTCATGATACATGTATATTATTTTTTTTTTTAATGAAAGAGTAAATTTATTGTTCATCATTAGAAATGATGCTGAAACAAACAGAATATTTTACTTTAGGAATAGCAAATTACATAAATCAATAATTTATGAATTAATTATTCAATTACTTTTATTGGTTGAGCTAGTTTCTTTTCCCCTTCTTCCTCCAGACTACCCTATGGTCAGAGAATGATATTTTGTTATAAATAATGACATTTTAAAAAGTATTGATATTTGTGAGAAAAAAAATCTAGGCAACTTTGGAATAAAAGGCTTTAGAAACTGAAAAGTGCTGAAATTCAATTTTCTTATTTGAGAGTAATTGTAGGAAATTTATTCTGAGAAGATAGAAAGGAACGAATCCTTAGAAAGGGAAAGAGAGAGAGGGAGAAAAGAAAGAGGGGCAGGGGGAGTGAAGAGTTAGAAAGGCAGAAAGGATGGAGGGAAAGATGAAACGGGAGAGAGAATAAATTCTACAGAGAGGGAGAGAAGAGAAAGAAAGAGCGAGAAGGGGGGGGGGGGGAGGGGACATGGTCCTATGAGGTTTGCTATGTCTATACAGTGCGTCCCAGAAAAATGAATCTGTTTAATCATATCTTAATCACAATTATGATTAATAAAAAAGGGCTACCAAAAAGTCATTTGGCAAACGATATCTGAATTACAAAGAGATAATCAAATTTCCAGAAAGTTTATTTCATGCCCTTTCATACGACACCTCAATCGGGAAAAATGAGCCAGGGATGACAAAGCTCTGTTGGTGTAAATTGATGATTGCATTTCCACAATTTATTAAAGGCTCCCAGATCGTCCCCCATTCTGTTGCCAGAAATACTACTTGCTTTGTTGTTAACTGCAAGTGCATGGTCAAGTAGGTTAATGAAACATACATGTACCTCATTATCAATCAGCTTTTATCATTTTGTTACTCATCACTCCATTTTGTTGACGATCAGCCATGCATGAAGTCTTTTTTCTTGTTTGCTTATTGCAAGGACAGGCAGCCAGTGCAAACGGATGCATTTAATAAATCATGGCAATGTAAGCATCAATTTACACCAACAGAGCTTTGTCATCCTTGGCTCATTTTGTGTTTAATTATGAAGGGCAGAAAATGAACTTTCTAGAAATGTGATCATCTCTTTGAAATTCAGACATCGGCGCCCAAATGACTTTTTGGTAGCCCTGCTTCATATTGTCTTTATTCACTCATGCGTGAAGTATATATCATATGAGTGGCATCAAATGAAAGAAGAGGTTCCAAGGTTTACAAATATGTGTCATTTATTAATCATAATTGTGATTAAGATATGATTCAACATCGATAAATCTTGGTTTCATTTTTTTCTGGGACGCACTGTATATATACCTCTGATCACATCCACTGCACGATGCCATCATCACGGGCTCAGCGCAAGAAACTTGTCTTCAGTCACACTTTGTTGACATCCTTTCACATTGATCATCACAACAGTATCCTCTCAAAAATCATTGGGTGCACGTATGCTCAAACGACAATTGCTCCATGATAATTTTGTACACTAACCGAATTTAAAGCTTCAATCCAGGGGAGCGTTTCATCAAGCGTTTTGTCAGTGATTTTTACCGACAAATTTGCTTTCAGCCAATCAGATGCAAGGATTTCAGTAGCTTATAACAGTTGTCGGTAAAAATCACTGACAGAACACCTGATGAAACGCTCCCCTGGACCAAAGGCTATACAGTGGAAACTCACTGTAACGAGGTCCTTGGGACCATGAAAATTACCTTGTTATATCAGGAATTTCAAGGTTAAAAAACCCCCAAAAGAACAAACACTTGGGACCAGCAAAATTACCCTTATACATTCCCAGGAATCTTATTATATCGGAGCTCTTTATACAGTTTCCAATGTACCTAATCCTAACTCTAAATCTAACCTAAAATCCAGTCACAACCCCTAACCCTGTATCTCTGACGAAATAAAGCCCAGAGCAATTGTCGCTGGAACACATATCGGAGCACGAAATCAAATCAAATCAAATCAAGTCTCCACATAACACTGCAGGCTCACACTCATGGCACAGAATGATATATCGGAGCAGTACAGACAGGCCAATCAAATCTACATGAATCACCCTTGCAAGCAATGTATCCTATTCAAAACTCGCTCAAGTCTCCAGAGATACCGTAAGTTGAAAAAACAAGAGCCCCAGGGGGCACGACGCTCACCTGAGGTGGATCAATTCACATCTGGTGCATGTTCTCTCTAGCACATGAACAACTTTCATTCTTCATCTATAGAGGTATCTCTATACACAATACCAAGTCTGAGCTTCCTACCAAGTTCGGTTAAATTCCAATTTTGGTTTTGGAGAAGAAGCTGAAAATGTAAAAAGTTTATGGATGGCGGACAACTTGCCCCACCCCCCCCCCTCCAGTATGTTACCCCCACAGACCCCCTATAGGGCCACCCAGAAAAAAATCTCCATACACAATACCAAGTCTGAGCTTCCTACCAAGTTCGGTTAAATTCCAATTTTGGTTTTGGAGAAGAAGCTGAAAATGTAAAAAGTTTATGGATGGCGGACAACTTGCCCCACCCCCCCCCCCTCCAGTATGTTACCCCCACAGACCCCCTATAGGGCCACCCAGAAAAAAATCTCCATACACAATACCAAGTCTGAGCTATTCCTGGTTCTGGAGAAGATGTTTGAAATTTACATAGCTTTTACAATTGGGGGCCCTCCCCCTGGGGGCCACATGTACCATTTTAGCAACTTTGGGTCCCCTACCCCTAAGGATGATTCCTACCAAGTTTGGTTGAATTCCGATCATGTGTTTTGGAGAATATCAGAATGTACATTTTGCCTGGCAGCGCCCCCCCCCCCCTCCAGTATGTTAGCCCCACAGGGCCCCTATAGGGCCACTCAGAGAAATTTCATGAACAACATTCATTCTTCATCTATAGAGGTATCTCCATACACAATACCAATGAGCTATGCCTGGTTCTGGAGAAGATGTTTGAAATTTACATAGCTTTTACAATTGGGGGCCCTCCCCCTGGGCCCCCCTGGGGGCCACATGTACCATTTTAGCAACTTTGGGTCCCCTACCCCTAAGGATGATTCCTACCAAGTTTGGTTGAATTCCGATCATGTGTTTTGGAGAAAGGCGAGTATATTGTGTCGGTAATACATGTACATAAAAATACCTGCGTGCAACAAACGCTCTACACATACGCACCGATATATGCATAAAAAAACACAAAATTTTGATGCACACTACATAAACGCTAATCTCACGTGCCGTTTTCTTACTAGCAGTTTACCTTTAATGGATTACCTTATCATCTTGTGTGAGAATTGGGCTTGAATGGGATCGATCTATCACAACAATACAGAAAAATGACATAACAAAGAAGCTATTCCTGCTACTTAATTCATTTATTAACAATTACGCACAGCGATCTTAAGCACTGCGACAACGCAAGTGATGTCAATCTCAGAACGAGGCAGCAAGAAGAGTTGGAGGGGGAGGCCGGTTTACTGCACAGGAAAAAAGAAAAGAAAGAAAGAACAAAAAATATGAATAAGCATCAGAAGTTTTATACTATACATAATTTGACAACATTATCTACAAGATTTGTTTTAGCACTAGTAACTGTGTTATTTTTAAAATGACTATTGAGTTGACAATTTACAAGAACAACAAAAAGGAAATCCCTATCAAAATTAAATACATTTAGGAAGAGGCAACAGCAGTATACATGTACACTACCAGAGAGAGAGAGAAAGGGAGACACTGACAGAAAAGTTAGGTGGAATGATGATTCAAATCACAAGCAATTCAAAGATCATATTCACTGATATTTACAAGCTTATTTGATCTAAATGAAAAATAATTCATTGTTTGGTTGCACTTCACATTCCAACTAGCCTTTAATCACAGCAGCATGCAAGCTTTTTTCTTTGCTGCTCTAGCTCAAGCTCGAAACAAGCGGAATAGTCCTCTGATTGCGACAAGTCGAGACATGGTCTAGCAGACTGCCTTTACCCACCCGTCAACGTTAATTGGTTGTTTTCTTGTTTTTAACTTTGAAAACTTTCATCAATTTTGTATGACAAATTTTCATGAAAATTTAAGTTCCTGGTGGAGAAAATGAACCAGTCAAAAGTTTTTGTAACATGGCGTGAAGAGACCGCTCAGCTGATTCCAAACATGAGGGAAGTAAAATGCAAATAGGACATGACAATTTCCAGATACAAGAAAAGTATGACTGTTGACCATTTCTTTTTGAACAAGATGAATGCGACTGCGTCTCCTATATGCCTCCGCCTAAATTCAGTTGATGGCTCAAACTGATAACGAGGCTAAAAACCAGTAATTTCATGTAATTTCATGTAAATTGACCTCTGTGACCTCTGACCTTTGACCTACTTACACCAAAATCTAATCAGTTCATCTTTCTATGGGGATGCATACTGGTACCAAGTTTGAAGTTCTCACCTCAGATAGTTCTTGAGATATCGCGGTAACAGTGCTAAAAACCAGTAATTCCATGTAATTTCATGTAAATTGACCTCTGTGACCTCTGAACTTTGACCTACCTACCCCAAAATCTAATCAGTTCCTCCTTCTATGGGGATACATACTGGTACCAAGTTTGAAGTTCTCACCTCAAACAGTTCTTAAGATATCGCGGTAACGGTGCTAAAAACCAAGAATTCCATGTAATTTCATGTAAATTGACCTCTGTGACCTCTGACCTTTGACCTACTTACCCCAAAATCTAATCAGTTCATCTTTCTATGGGGATGCATACTGGTACCAAGTTTGAAGTTCTCACCTCAGATAGTTCTTGAGATATCGCGGTAACAGTGCTAAAAACCAGTAATTCCATGTAATTTCATGTAAATTGACCTCTGTGACCTCTGAACTTTGACCTACCTACCCCAAAATCTAATCAGTTCCTCTTTCTATGGGGATACATACTGGTACCAAGTTTGAAGTTCTCACCTCAAACAGTTCTTGAGATATCACGGTAACGGTGCTAAAAACCAAGAATTTCATGTAATTTCATGTAAATTGACCTCTGTGACCTCTGACCTTTGACCTACTTACCCCAAAATCTAATCAGTTCATCTTCGTATAGGGAAACATACTAGTACCAAGTTTGAAGTTCTTACCTCAAATGATTCTTCAGATATCGCGGTAACGAGAAGTGGGACGGACGGACAACCCGAAAACATAATGCCTCCGGCACCCACCTTCGGTGGGCGGAGGCATAAAAATGAGCAAACGTTTGTGTGTTGGTTTTTTTTAATAAGAGAAAAGAAAATTATACTTTGTCTTTCAGCTTTATCCCGCTATCGACCTTTTTTCGGTCCCCACTGAATAATGGACGAGCTCAATCTTTTCGGTTACAGTTCCTTTTATTTGAATGGTTAAACGCACTTAACTGTATAGTTCAGTGTTGAAATCTGCGGGTTAAACGTAACAAGTTGTACTGCCCTATTTGGGAAGTTTTTGAATGATTCATAACCTCTTGGTAGTCCTGAAAATATGAATATTGATTACGTTGATGGGTGGGTAAAGGCGTTGGTGCAGCAAGACTTCCCGTGCAATAATCTGAGGACTATTCTGCAAGTTTCGAGGATCGAACAGAGGATCTACAGAGCAGCACAATCGCCTTGATTAAAGGCTACATTCCAACATGCAGAGTAGAATAACAATGCATATGTGCAGGTAACATGCTCCACTACCATCCATGAATAAATTCTCATTACATTTCTCCAAAAGGCATTCAAAATCATATTTTGTATTGTTCAAAATCATAATGAAAAATGAAAAAGAAATCAAACCTGTGCCTATAACCATGCAGATCTAAATCATAATAATACTAATAATACAGTTAACCTTGCATAACTCGAAGTCGCATTTTAAGTCAAACTTTGTTTTTTAAAGATATTTCACACAATACAAGTATTTTATTATTGGTATTACCATAGCCTAGTATAATGCCTTCCCTGCTGTTATATTGTCAGCCGAGAACCAAAAGGAGGTTAACTCGTGTGTTTCTACCAGTTAATGCTCTGGCTTTCAACAGATTAAATGTTAGTATCACCCTTAGCATGATGGGCCAAAGGAAAACAATATCACCTGAAATTCTACCCCCATGCACCGATAGAGTTAATCAGATTGTATAAAGAGCTTCGTGCTAAATTTAACAAGCCATGTAATATTAAAGCAGGTGTACCAATACGATTATGATGTGGCATTAAAAAAATAAATGTACAAGCATGTTTAAACATGATCAATTTTGCGACAACCACAGCAATCCATACCTGTAGAATCGGTGACCATTTACCACTGTTCACTGGGGATGTGTGAATCAACGCTACAAAAAGAGAAAGAAAGTTGTGTCAAGCTCTCCTTGCTGTGTTCATTACATAAACTAGATGTGAGTATCCTTTCATCTGCTGAGAGCCCTTAATGCTCTCAACAGATGCTTTTCACTTTTCAAAATGCACCATGAAAATGACATATCAGTTGCTTCCGTTAAAATGAGAAATTACAATGAAATGTAGATATCAAGAACAATGTTTTGTGCAGATAATTACTCTTTTCGTTCCAAATAATTATTACTTGGTGTTGTAACCAAACTGAACAGAAATAGTGAAAGATCCTTATCCCACCCATACGTCACTTGTACTCTTCAAACTTCTCTACTTTAACAAAAGGGGTTATTGCTATAGATCTGGAGAGGATGATTTGAAAATTGTAAGATCTTCAGAAATTTCAAAACATTAGATGAATTCGAAACTGGTTATTGTCGATCTCCGTTAAGGTATGACCAGACAGTTTGCGTTGCACAGGTTGTGCTTTCTTAATTTGTCTGAACAAATGGGATCACTCATGCGAGAATGATTAACTCATTCAGACAATTATCAACCATCCCCACTCCCTCCCCCCAAAAATGAGCAACACAAAAAGAATGCAACCATTCTATTAAGCCTGATGGCTATTACAGTAAGCTTTATCAGCAGATAGCAAGTAAAAGTACAAGTTAACCCTGATCTTACCTTCTTGCCGGTTGACACCTTTGCCTTCTTGGTACCACGGACCTTCTTCTGTCTGTTCTTCCTCTCTTTCCTCTGCTTGGAGGAGGTCTTGGGCTTCTCATAGAGTCCATGCTAACAGCGAGAAGGGAGAGACAATGAGATAGAAAAAGAGAGCAAGAGAGAGAGAGAGATACAATCAACCTCGCTCAAGTCGGCATCGCATGTGTCGAATAGTCGCTCATGTCGATGAAAATAAAAAGTCCCAATTTATCCTCACAGCTTTATGTGTGCTAACCCTTTGTACAAGTCGAGTTTTGTACGTCGAATACTTGCCTATATCGATCAAATTCTCTGAACAATACCATGAAAAAGCATTAACTTTACACCGTACAAGTCGAACTAGGCAGGGTTGTGAAATCAATCATTGTCAAAACTGCCACACACCGGTTTTGTTTACAAATATTCCCCAACTTGCTGGTGCGATCTCCGCGTCCTCTCGCGCTCTCATGTGAAGAACAAAATGTCATGTGTTAAGTCACGTTTGCACGGCCGGCCAGCTGGCCGGCCGGACGCCATACCTGCATGCACTGCATCCAGTTTTATTGCCTTCACGGCCATGTGCATATAAATGGATGTAAGGGAGGATTGAATACATTGGAATTAATCACTGGACGTGTCTGGTTTTATTCTTTATTGTCCAACTTGTAACAGGAGTGTGAAGTAATAAACTGGGTACATGAAAGGTACAGTAGTACGTGTATGTTCTTATTTTTTCGATGTCGGCACAATATAAATCATGGTACATTATGTGATGAGAACTCCCGATCGATCAAACCGCTGAGCCGCCGGCTACATTCTGCACTGCGGCGGCGTCCTCGTGTTATGTATACAATGTACACACGTAAGTCGGATTTTCTTTGACTTCCGCACAAGTCGAAAATTGCCTAAGTTGACTGTATAAATGATTTTTAAAAATAATTGTATTAAAATGAAAGACAATTGATCAGCAATATTCAATCATTTCCTGGTACGATCTTTCAAAATATGAAAATCGAAAGTGCAAAGATCACCCTTCTTTAAGATAGGATAGATTACGCAGGGCTCCCACAAATCCCACCATCGGTATTCATTTTTGAGATGTCGGAAAAAAGAGGTCTTGCTATTCTCTCTCAATAAAGTCATTTCTGCTCCAGTAATTCCATTTTATGCCCTTGCTTTACAAACAAAAGTTGCTCTTGGCACAGCTTGTCAGTGGTAAGCAAAACCTAGCAACAACTCATGCATGCAAAAATGCACTCAACAATATCAAATATGTCGTTTGAAACAGCAGAATGAATAATGCCTTCAGCACCACCTTTGGTCCTTGGAGGCATAAAAACACGATGTAGTAGAGCAGAAGCATCTTTCAAACCATTGCCTATAATAACCTGGGATGTTCCTGCATTTAGCAGAGAGGAATGAGAGAATTTAGTCCACAGATGAGTCACAGGGTTCATTGAACCCTTTCAAGACAATTGACCACATTTTGTGATTTGGCAAAAAAACTTTTGATTCAGAACACTAACAAATATTCCAGATACATGAGTAGAAAGAGCAATGTGTTCTGCACACACTGTGTCAATTATTGTTGCATGACCATATTTGATGCCAGGAATTTTCAAAATGAGAATAAGCTTTAAAATCCTTCAATTGGCAACACATTGAGAGGTTCAAAATCATTTTTTAAAATCAAACTCGGCAATTTTTTTCCAACTTGTCAACAAAATTTGTGTCCATGTATGTTGTTTTCAAAGACATTACACCTTATTAGGACCATGTAGTACTAAAAAAAAAATATTGCTGCCAATTTGAAGAACAAAATGTGATCAATTTAGCCCTTAAATAATTCCGGTCCTGAAAGGGTTAACAGCCTTACAAGACAACTATCACAAATATTGAAGGAGAGCTTACCCTTGCTAATCTGTACTTGGGTTCGTATTTCTTGGCAAAGTCCAGTGTGTCGTAGATGAGGGCAAAGCCTGAGGTACGTCCGCCACCAAACTGGGTCTTGAAACCAAAGGCAAAGATGACATCGGGGGTGGTCTTGTAGGCCTGTGCAAGGCGCTCGCGGATTTCCGTCTTCTTGACGGTGGCTTGGCCAGGATGGATCACATCAACAACCTATCAAAGCACAATAACCATGTTTTAAGTCATTGGTGTTGATACTATTTTCATGATGACACATTACAAACAAGTTTATCCCAAGTTACCACAGGTTCAAAGTATTTAACCTGTCAAAGTGTCCTTTCATCCACAATACATTTCTCAATTCTATATCTATATTTGGAGCCAGAACTCCCATTTCTTACCTCAGGTTAATTTTCAGAAACAAGACAGATAACTTATTTACTTATCATGTTTTCGTACAAAACTATCTTGGAAACAGTGCTAATCTAACACTTTGAAATAATTTTCATAACTCTTGTTTCACCCAAGTGGGCTGACAGTGGTAAATATGTCAAGCCCCCTATATTCTGTAAAATACGAAGCATGAAGAAGCTTTTACTAATCTGTTTCTCTCATTTTTCTGTTTTTATTCAAATCAACTGAATACGAGGGTGGACTTTCCCTTTAAGTTGTACTTATTATTATGCAGTAGTATTACATTCATAATTTCATTATCTCTTGTATCTCACAAGATGATACTTAATTCCTGTAGAAATCTTTTATTTCTTAACTACCAGATACTTACCATTTGCCTTCTGTTGAGAAGACGGTTGGTCATGAACTTCCTCGTTCTGATCGTGATAGCTTCCCCCTGTACCAAAAACAAAAACAAAAATATCAAAATATAGATCTAAATCATCTATTCTTTTCTATGGCTTGCCTCAGGAGGGTAGGATTTCCCCTCTCTGTTCCATGCAATGTCCTTCATTTGACTCTTGATCCATTCTTGTTATCCGAATCAATTAAGGAAATCTCCACTTTGTTTTGGCGAAGACAAGATCAACATAGAGGAAGTAAATATCTAATGTAGTTTAATGGCAGTGTCAAACATTTGCAAATTCATGAACTGGCATATGAAGCAAAACACGCTTAAAATCACTTGGGGAGATGAATGTTTTTTATGATAATTATGTATGACATAAATGTTTATCTTTTTCTCGGTGGACATGCTCTGTTATTCCTTGTTTGCACCAGGAGGAGAAACCCGAGGGCTACAGTGATTTAGTTTGCTTTTCCTCTCCCAGGCAGAGGCCACGCCAAATACTTCATGATAATAACAATCTTTCATCATCTTGTAGATTCTGACGTAAACAAGAGGGCATGCTATATTAGTGTCCCAAGTCCGCATGCTCTAGTATCATGGGGTTATGGGGTTTTAGGGTGCTTTTTCCGCATCAGAATCTACAGAATGACCCAATCTTTTGTCAACAGTAGGTTGGATTAATCATTGCGCATGGGCGCTTACCTAGCCTGGCCTGGAAATCTCCATGAAAGGGTAAAATGGTAATGCAGTGGAAACTCGTAAAAAGGAGGTCTGGGTAGCGTTTCATCAAGCGTTTTGTTAGTGACTCTTACCAATAACTGTTATAAGCTACTGAAATCCTTGCAACTGATTGGCTGAGAGCAAATTTGTCAGTAAAAATCACGGACAAGACACTTGATGAAACGCTCCCCTGATATCACAAGGTTATTTTGCTGCTCCCAGGTCTTAATGTTCTTTTTTAAAACCCTGATATAAGGAGATTCCTGGTGGATCTAGAGTCTATAACAAGTTAAGTTTGATGGTCCCAAAGTTCTTGTTATAGTGAGTGTCCACTGTAATTTGCCTGCCACCCCCCCCCCCCCCCCCCCTCCCTCTCCTAAACACTAGTAGACAATTTACAAACTAAGAAAGCCTCTGGGAAATCACTTTTTCATTAGCCGGCTTCTTTCGCACTAGAAACGCACAGCCGATATTGGAGACCGTTTTCCTATTTGGGAGACTGTCTCTATTGCCAGAGACATTTGTCAACATTTGTGGTAGCCTATTTTAGAAGACAGTCTCCCATTTAGGAGACCAATTTTCTTTGTTCACATTTGCTGCAAAGGGATTACCTCAGCTCAAAATGAAAATGTGATAAGCAGATTCCTCATGAAAAATTACCCCTTTTGGCCATCTACTTTTGTTTTAATTTATTTTAAAGATCTACACACAAAACAAATGGGCTTCTGACCTCAGTGAGGCAAAAATTTGGCAGAAACTGCCTTGTCGTTGGTGTTTTTTTTTTTTGTAAGCTAAGTTTCCAATATGGGAGACAGTCTCCCAAACAGGAAAGTCTCCAATATCGACTATGCGTCTCTACAGTTTCATATCCTCATACTTATTCATAGACTCTACTTCATATATCCAACTACCCTTAGTCTTAGACCTACCGAAGTTGCATGGCATAGTCACAGACAAGCCATAGTATTAGTAAAACTAGGTTAGTAAAATTAACATAATATTGAAACAAGGTCAACATGGCTAACGCCATTTATGGCATTATCGTGATTGAGGAAACTTTTTAGTCTGCAGTCAGCAGTCAGAGAAGCGCTTCATTGTGTCATACGCATTGGCTTCCTCTTTCCCCTCACATAGACTCTCCATGCAAATGAATGAGTGGTTTCCTCAAGGCTCAACATTAGCCGTCGACATTAATCATATAGGCCTAGGCCTAGTTTTATTTTCATTTTGGACATCTGGAGAAACAAACTTGTCTCATGACCAGATGACAAGACAAGTTGAAAATCAAATTGGAAATGGAGGTTCTGGCATCATCATGTATTTATGACGTTATTGTGAAATAAGTCACCCCTCATTCACTCCACACATTATTTGTTTATCATTTTTATTGCGTACGCTATGGTCAGATGGTGACTTCATTCATGTCATTCCACCTCAATCATGTCAATCACGTCAATAAGTTCAGGAGAAACTTCTACCACTGTACCCCTGCCATCAAAGAAAAGCTGTATTTGTCCCTCGTCAGACCCCACCTAGAGTATGCAGTAGCATCATGGGACCCCTACACCAAGAAGAACATAGACAGCTTAGAAAGAGTCCAGAATAGAGCAGTAAGATTTGTCTCTAAGACATATGGGAGAGACACCAGCATCAGTCTTAGAGACCTGGAATGGCTCCCACTCTGCGTAAGAAGGAAATGCCACCGCCTGACATGACACATGTCTCTACAAAATCTTACATGGCCAGCTAGACATCAACCATGAAGATTTCATCAAACCCAAACCACCAAGAAGTAGAAGAGGACATACCCAGCAATTTCAACAGCAGCGCACGAACAAAGACGCATTTTTGAACTCCTTATTTATTCGTCATGTTCGTACCACTCGGCAATGGAATGGACTTCGCCCAGAGACTGTGTCCCAGCTTTTGGTATCTACATTCAAAAATGCACTTCTTCTGGACCCCCAAATTCTGAGAAACTAGACCACTCTTGCCAACCCACCTCCAGTTAAAATTCCTCTTGGAGTATTTTGGAGGGACAACCAACATGACCAACCAAGTACCAAGTATGATGGGGAGCCCTATGTCTGCGCACCTAAGGTTTTGACCTGAAAATGAACAAGAATTTCTTTAATATTCCTCTAAAGTTTAATTTTATATTATTCCTGATATTCTAAAGAGTAGGCCTAAGTTTGCAAAAAATCTCACCAAAATTAGAGCAAGAACAATGCTATTTTCACAAGAAACGGTGGCCGTGTCATTTCAACATTGAAAAAACAATGGTGCCCATGTCTGCACACTCATTCATTTTACACGCAGTTCGGGAGTTTTGATGTGAAAGACAACATTTTGAAGCTTGTGAATAAAATGCATGAAATAAGACCTTTTTTCATTGTTTTGACTCCCTTTTTGCATGAATACTTATCGCTATGATAAAGATGAAAAGTTTGTGTTCGTTGCGTGTTTTGTTTTATTGGAATCGCGCAGTTACACATGTGCGCAGACTTGGGCACTCTAGCCATACCAACTAGACTAGACAGAAATAACCGTCTGTTATGGGGAAATCTTTAATATTTCTGACATTTCTCAACCTTCCCCATAGACAGACGGTACGACCGTGTATCACCAACAAGGTGGACGATAAGCCGACCTGAGCCTTAGGCCGCGTTGCCGTTACGTATATACTGCACGAGTACGCCACTGAATACATGCTACACACACAAACACACAGAGAACCACTTCCGGTTCCGGATATGATCGTCCACACACTACGCAATATGTGATCATTCAGTCTCTATGTATGGAGGTCTAGTGGAGCCAGACGAAGTCTCAGCGGAACAACCGACGATACAGAGAGACTGAAGCTTTTGGTCTACAACTAAGTTAGACATGCCAGTCATCATGGTCATGCCAGTGTGTGCGTATATACACACTGTCACTGAATCAATGAGTGGAGACTTGTTCCACGATTAGGCCTAGGCCTGTATTATTGGCAGTGATTGCATGGCCGAATATTCTGATTGACATCCTGTGACATAATACAATCAGAAGACGTGAACATTAACACAGTCCCGCATGGAATTCGTATAAACACTGCATTCGCCAATAACACGTCTGTAGTCCCACAGACGCAGATCTACGATACGTTTATGCTTGCAAATAGGTAAAACAGATCACGATAAATCCCGTTATTTTTTTCCATTAGAGGACTACAGACTTCGGAGAAAATCATTCTTAATACAAATGTATTATCATATCTCTCGAATGATTGATTAAAATTAAACATAAAAGACATGATTACAAGTGATTTTAAAGATAGATTTTCATAACTTCATTTACCATTTTCACGGTAATCTGAGTGATCTAAAAGAGAATGTAGAAAGAAAGTCAAAAGATGGCGCTCTATTTTTATTGCACGAGCGATCGCGAGCTAGCTGTGCTCCAGCCGTCGATTTTGGCTCCAGCTAGCTCACCATTGACCTAACCAGAGACCTACTCTCTCTCTCTCTCTCTCTAGGGGAAAAAGGGAAATGGGCAGTAACTTTTAGATGTGTCATAGATCTGATTTAAAGCATCCTGATGAATGTGTTCTTCTAAAAGCAAGTGAATGAATGAATAAATAAATGAATAAATAAATAAAACAAAACAATTAATATAATGCAGCAAAAGCCACTAGGCATACTTTCTTGCAATGTAAAAAAAATGCAAAAATGTAAAAAAAAAATTGCAATGTAAATTCCCTGGTAAACCCCACCCCCTCTATATTGGCCAAAATTTAATATATTGGGTAATCGACTCTTCCAAAGCTGAAATCTTAAAGACCTCAGCCTGACCGAATTTTGAAATATACCCTTTATTCATCCACGGGGAGCTATATATTTTCTGAACAAATTGAAACCAACTTCATGAGATTCCGTTTCCTGTGGAATGAGTAACAGCGTCCCGAATGTTGAGCCCCGGTGGTTTTTCTGACGAGGGCCCCGTCTCTGAGGAACGCTACTTTGCGGGGGGTGAAAATTTGATGACGACATATCGTGTAGACGCACTCGGAGCTGTATACATGACATGTCGTCACACGTCTAGCGACCCCCTGCAGTTTCCTCTGTTGTTACGCCATAGGGAGGGGGCGGACCAAACAAAATTATCTTTTTTATTTTTTATGGATAAACGGAGACGAAAATTTATGAATACCCAGGGTAATTATATTCTTTGTTTACTAAGCTTTACGTCAATATATGGTTGTTTTGGGTCAGGCTGAGGTCTTTAAGGTTTAGACCCATCTGCTCACCGGTTTTCCGCACAAAGGCATTCCCAGCAGGCATGTGTACGTCGGCAAAAAATGGACACTATATTAACAGCTAAGTTTCTTCAATTTTGAAATCACCATCTGTAAATACTGGGTCACTACATACATGTATTTAGAAACATAATTTCACAAGCTATATCTACCATCATTTTTCGGAGTCCGCTCGCTATTCATAAGGACCTATTCATAGAAAACCGCTATTCATTTAACACGCTTTATGAATAGCGGTCCTTATGAATAGTGGTCCTTATGAATGGCTGTCCTTATTAATAGCGAGGTAATTTGTCTATGGTTTGCTCGCTATTTAGAAGAACCGCTATTCATACAAAACCGCTGTTCATGAGTCACACCTCACGCGTTATGGATAGCGGTCCTTATGAATAAATGGTCCTTATGAATAGCGAGGTTACCCCCATTTTTCATGTCAGAAAAACAAAAAGTTCAAGTTCAATCAACCTTGAATTTTACCTTCTTCGTCATGTAATTTTGTGAATTATATACGTCAACATTTTTTCTACGTCATACAAACAATTGAAGGTATATAGATTTTCGTTTGCTTTCCAGCTTCTATAAAAGTTTGCACCAAAAAAAAAAAGACCTTGAGATTGAAATAGATTTCGACAAAAGTTAACAGGAATCATTCGAACAATAAATCTGAATTGTTTTCATTTATTGGAGTGACAATAACTGAATTACAAACTGTATACAATAATTATTCTCACAGTAAGTGGTTTTCTAAAACACTATTGGCGAATTATAAAGATACAAAACGTATATCCACGTATGCTATAATATTTGAGAAAGCTTAGAGGCAAATTAAGAAAAATCAGGTTTTGAAAATGTGAAACTTTGCACATTTGTTTTCTTGATTGAGGTAGAAAAAAAAAGAATTTGCACTCACTCCTGGTCCTTGAAACATGCAATGTAGGAATCTGTCGTCCCTGCTTCCGGTGCCTATGATATGGTAGACAACGTACATGCCGTGAAGCGTTTTTAAAAGTGTGTGCGTGTGTGTGTGTGGGGGGGGGGGGTATACTAAGCGAACGAGCATATAGGCCTTGCAACCATAGCTTGCAACTAAGTGCCACGCAGTATGAAACTGCTAAAAAAAGTGTAAAGGGGCTGCAGCACCGAGCCCCGCTGTTACGCCGCCCATATTAGGGGAAGTGGGATTTTTTTAAAGGGGGGGGGGGGCGCAATTAACGAACAAGCATATGCCTTAGTACTATACTGCATAAATAAATTCATTCATTAAAAATTACAAATTTTAATTAAATACTATAACATGAAGGATAATTCTCATATTTTTCTTTGTATACTGAAGCTTTATAAATCACATCTACTTAAAAAAAGTGTCGGGGGAGGGGGGCTACTTGCCTTTTCCGTGTCCTATTCTAATTTCTCTCTATAATTATTATTGTCTTCGTCCTTTTGATTCAGTGGAGGCGGACCCTTCTCTATTAATCTACCAGTCTCTATTAAAAAAGGAAGAAAGATGAATAAATATCATATCATATCATATCATATCATAATTCTATCTATATCTTCCTTTCCATCTATCTATCTGTCTATCTCTATATCGATCTGTCTATATATTGACTATCTATACCTGTATATCTATCTATCCATTTATCAATCTAAATGTCTATCTACATTGTCTATGATCTGTTTATCTATATATCTATCTATCTATATAACTGTCTATCTGTCTATATTGAATATACCTATATCTATACCTGTATATCTATCTATCTATCTATACCATATATCTATCTACCTACCTATCTATCTATCTATCTGTCTCAGGGACCGCGGAACCGGGGGGGGGGGGGGGGGGGGCTGGGGGCTGTATAGCCCCCCCGCCCACTTTTTTTTCAGTAAACACGTGCAAACGTATGGCAGTGCAAAAATGCGGTTATACACGCAGCCCCCCCCCCCCCCCCCACTCAGCCCTTCCACTTTCCAAGACGTTCCGCTATTTTCGTTTACATTCAGCGAGCGTAAAAAAACAAGATCAAAAATTGGCCTTGAGTCACGTGACATGACAGGGTCACATGCTACAATTAATTGATATTGCGATATTGTTGTTGTTGTTGTCATCAGAATCCTGAGTTGAAGTCGGGGCAGATTGTAAGGTAGGTATGCCGGAATTAGAAGTATTATTGATGATTTTGATTAAGCTAGAGCTTCCAACTAAAGAAACCACGTAATAGTTGGATATTTAGATACCGTAGTCCGTATGTCGACGTTGTCTTTACAAACCGGCTGTCTGTCAATCATTGATTAATAAGTGTCCCGCGTGTATGTTTTTGTGTCCGTTGTTTTCTGTTTATTATTTACGTACAATGCCAATGGCATGCCATTGATAGCCACTGTCACAAAAAAATAAAAACAGCACTCACAGTCACAAATCATGGCTTAAAATAGTGCTTAATATTCCAATTATCACATATAGATGGCTCAAAACAGACTGTCGGCTAGCGACAGACGGGTTGCCATTCTCTGATTGGACAGTTAGCAATGGTTAGGACAGTGCGATCACATCAGCAAGCAACGGTCATATTCACTCATAGCTACATTCCTATACTTCGTGTGTATAATGTAGGCAGTCATACACCTCAACTTTTTAAAACACCACTGCACAAAAGTCACAAACATTCACTCAAAATCGGCATTTAATTTACAAAAACCGACCACTAAATATCCAAGAAATACAATAAATTCAACTCACCGATGTTGGAAAAGATATTTCCAAAAATCAAATCCGTAATTTACTGTTGATTCTCGCGAAATGAGCTATCGGAGTCATTGTGTACATTTCCTGGTCGCCGCGGGCGCTGACATCTACCCAAAAGAGTTTTGTCCTTAAAAATTCACTATGTGGCATACACGGAAAGTCCCGATTTTCTGTTTGCGCGATCGTAAAGATCGATGTGCGCTTGCGATCCCGAGTTTCTTCGTGGACAAAAATTTTATTGGCCGATTTTAGTCTAAGACATCGGCAGTATGTAAACAACACGCGATCGCGAAACAAATCGGCGGGGATTTCTCCGGTTTTGGACAAGATTTTGACTTTGGATTTTGCTGAAAATATCAAAAGTTCTTCCTAACGGCCATTTGAGGTAGGAGTGAGATTTTTAATGCCTGAATTTGAAAGCAAGTATTTAAAATATTTATCTTATTTTTCCCCCCATACCTTTACTACACGCGACAGAAAATACAAACTATTTTTGCATTTTGTATTCGTAGTGGTCAATATGACCACTATTCGTGGTGTGGTCATATTGACCATTAGAATCATATACATGTGTGTATACTCGCATCAGCAAGCAATGGTCATATTGACCATTAGAATCATATACATGTGTGTATACTGGGTATTGGGGATACAGATGTAATTTTGTTTCAAATGGATGTTTTTGTGGGCAAACTAATACTTAAGTACCACTCTTTAGAGTTTAAGTTATCAGTTCGTTAAGATACAAAATGTAGAAAGTTATAAAAACTTACATTTACAGCTCTCTTTTTGCAACTTGTTACCCACACCTGCATACGGATCACGATTGCTCTCAATATGTTGCGCACTAGTGAGGCCGCTCTACATGGTTACGCACCGTTGATACGTACGCAGAATGTTACGCACACAAGCTATTCTACGAAGACCTGGAAGGGCCAAACTGACGACGTAAAAAAATTAAAAATATTACGTACGTACGTAGTAATTATTACGTACGTACGTAATATTTTTTCTTTTTTTACGTCGTCAGTTTGGCCCTTTCAGGTCTTCGTAGGAGATCGACGAACCCATCGCGCCGGTACTACTACGAGCGCTGAGGGCTCCCTTCATCATAATCGTGAAAAATACAAACTGGATGCTGACGGGACAGTCTCGATAGCAGTTATCGACAAAAAGGACCCAAAATTTCAGGAAACCCTCTTCAAAGGTCACAAAACAACCTGGTAAGTTTTAATCATCTATTATTCAATATAATTCTTTGGATATAAGTAAACTGTAATATATTATATTCAATTAAATATAGCCAAAAATGCACAGTGATGCAGTTTAGGTATGGGATGTGTGTTGGCTGCGTTACTACACAGTCGGCAATGGCGTGTACCTATGAGTGTGTATACTGGGTATTGGGGATACAGATGTAATTTTGTTTGAAATTGATGTTTTTGTGGGCAAACTGATACTTAAGTATCATTCTTTAGATTTTAAGTTATCAGTTCGTTAAGATACAAAATGTAGAAAGTTATAAAAACTTACATTTACAGCCCTCTTTTTGGTACTTGTTACCCACACCTCCATACGGATGACGACTGCTCTCAATATGTTGCGCACTAGTGAGGCCGCTCTACATGGTTACGCACCGTAGATACGTACGCAGAATGTTACGCACACAAGCTATTCTACGAAGACCTGGAAGGGCCAAACTGACGACGTAAAAAAATAAAAAATATTACGTACGTACGTAATAATTACTACGTACGTACGTAATATTTTTTATTTTTTTACGTCGTCAGTTTGGCCCTTCCAGGTCTTCGTAGAATAGCTTGTGTGCGTAACATTCTGCGTACGTATCTACGGTGCGTAACCATGTAGAGCGGCCTCACTAGTGCGCAACATATTGAGAGCAGTCGTCATCCGTATGGAGGTGTGGGTAACAAGTACCAAAAAGAGGGCTGTAAATGTAAGTTTTTATAACTTTCTACATTTTGTATCTTAACGAACTGATAACTTAAAATCTAAAGAATGATACTTAAGTATCAGTTTGCCCACAAAAACCTCCATTTCAAACAAAATTACATCTGTATCCCCAATACCCAGTATACACACATATGATCCTAATGGTCAATATGACCATTGCTTGCTGATGTGGTCATATTGTAGGTATGTGCAAATGCAACGGTACTGCGAGCGCCGAGTACGGCGAGAAGGCTTGTTCACATTCTGTTCGCAAGTGACATCGCCTCTGCATACATCCCAATTGAAAATCAGCTCTCTCGAGCGAGCGCAAATCGGCGCAACTTTCTCGAGGCCGTATTTGAGTAGCCCAGATTCTGCACTTTCGATACATGTAAGTTTCAATGTGGACATCCACCATCCAGAAATTGATATCATCGCTTTAAATTTTAGAAAAGTTTTGGCCGTTTTCATCATCGAATTTCATCAGTAAAATGAATAAAATATTTATTAAAACAGTGAACATAACTTTTGTTAATTATCAAAGTATGAAATGATTCATTTTGACTAGATTCTAGACATGCGCCAGCTTTCAAATAGGTCACGCAGGAAACTCTTGCACAGCGGGTCTGTCAGAAGCCAGGCCGCCGGTAACTCAAAGGAGCTCCAACGCGCAGCGTTGGAGCTCCAGGTACAACTATCCAAAGTCGACCTAGCCCATTTTATGGCTAATTGCATCGCTTAATTTCGGCAGGTAAGATAGAAATTTGTACTTACACTTTAAGAGAATTACTGTAACTATGTAGCAGGCTCTTTGATTTTACGATTTAACGATTGTTTCGATGAAAAAAATGGAATTTCCTCGCCGAGCTGATCTTTTCCCCGTACTGTACCGTCGATTCAAATGACTCGATCGCACTGTGTGTAATGTACCGTATATACGTCGCTGACTCGCTGACTCGATCACACAGTGCGATCGAGTCATTTGAATCAACGGTACAGTACGGGGAAAAGATCGGCTCTGCGAGGAAATTCCATTTTTTTCATCGAAAAATCATAAAATCGTAAAATGAAGGAGCCTGCTACATGTACATAGTTACAGTAATTTTCTTGAAGTGTAAGTACAAATTTCTATCTTACCTGCCGAAATTAAGCGATGCAATTAGCCATAAAATGGGCGAGGTCGACTTTGGATAGTTGTACCTGGAGTTAGGCCGCCGGGTGCGCCGGGCCAAGAGCTGGCGCTCGGTCGATGATACCAGTGGTCTGGCTTCTGACAGACCGCTGGACGTGGTGGGCGCGGCAGAGATGGCGCATCTGACACTGGTCAAATGTTTTTGTCGTGAATTATGATTTATGAATCAAACATATCTGCATTTCTATGAATTTGACTGTCATTATACTTTCTTTTCAAATATGATTATGTAATTCTTGGGGGAAAAATAGATTTCAACTTTCTCTTCAATCTGAATTCAATTGATTAAAAATCAAATTGATGAATATTTTTATTAATTATTCTAATTTAAAATTAATTTTTTTTAAAAATTATTTTCAGCTTTTATTTTGTGTTTGTTAAATCATGATAAATTAAAAGGCACCCTGAATCAAACTCTATTTTAATGTGTTTTTTTATACATAATATTCTTCGTTTTCTACAAATACAATTGTAACAAATATTTTCCATATTTCGCATAACATAAGTTAATTAGCATAAATCAATATACTTACTGTTAAGAAAGTAACTAATTAGTAGCTGCTCCAGGCTCAATTTCAGCTTTCCATTGATACCTAGATCACTTCAAAAGTCTCAGAAATAGAGAAGTCATGCGTGTGTTTATAGTGTGACATGAAATTCCCTCCATATTGGTCACACATTTTTTCATGCCCTCCATTGGTTTTACATTAAGAGAGTGGCCGGAAATATGGTTGAAATGACAGGACTTAAATTATCATAACTTTTTAGTTACTTGACCAATTTGAAAGTTGTTAGTGTCATTGGAAAGGTCTCTTAAAGAGCTTTCCTATGATACTATTTGTATCAAGATGTATGCAGTTCAATTTTTTTTGTCACATAGCTACATATTGACCACTACGAATACAAAATGCAAAAATAGTTTGTATTTTCTGTCGCGTGTAGTAAAGGTATGGGGGGAAAATAAGATAAATATTTTAAATACCTTGCTTTCAAATTCCGCCCTTAAAAATCTCACTCCTACCTCAAATGGCCGTTAGGAAGAACTTTTGATATTTTCAGCAAAATCCAAAGTCAAAATCTTGTCCAAAACCGGAGAAATCCCCGCCGATTTGTTTCGCGATCGCGTGTTGTTTACATACTGCCGATGTCTTAGACTAAAATCGGCCAATAAAATTTTTGTCCACGAAAAAACTCGGGATCGCAAGCGCACAGCGATCTTTACGATTGCGCACACAGAAAATCGGGACTTTCCGTGTATGCCACATAGGGACCAAATTTTTAAGGACAAAACACTTTTGGGGAGATGTCAGCGCCCGCAGCGACCAGGAAATGTACACAATGACTCCGATAGCTCGTTTCGCGAGAATCAACAGTAAATTACGGATTTGATTTTTGGAAATATCTTTTCCAACATCGGTGAGTTGAATTTATTGTATTTCTTGGATATTTAGTGGTCGGTTTTTGTAAATTAAATGCTGATTTTGAGTGAATGTTTGTGACTTTTGTGCAGTGGTGTTTTAAAAAGTTGAGGTGTATGACTGCCTACATTATACACACGAAGTATAGGAATGTAGCTATGAGTGATATCATTCATCATTTCATGTGCTGAAAATGAAATTTAGTGAAAAATACGTTGACATATTCTTCGTTGCTATGTTACGCATCACACCACGAATAGTGGTCATATTGACCACTACGATATATACATGCAAAAATAGTTGGTATTTTCTGTCGCATGTACTAAAGGTATTGGGGGAAAATAAGATAAATATTTAAAATACTTGCTTTCAAATTCAGCCCTTAAAAATCTCACTCCTAGTCGGTAGTCCTACCTCAAATGGCCGTTAGGAAGAACTTTTGATATTTTCAGCAAAATCCAAAGTCAAAATCCTGTCCAAAACCGGAGAAATCCCCGCCGATTTGTTTTCGCGATCGCGTGTTGTTTACATACTGCCGATGTCTTAGACTAAAATCGGCCAATAAAATTTTTGTCCACGAAGAAACTCGGGATCGCAAGCGCACATCGATCTTTACGATCGCGCGCACACAGAAAATCGGGACTTTTCCGTGTACGCCATAGGACCAAATTTTTAAGGACAAAACTCTTTTGGGGAGATGTCAGTGCCCGCGGCGACCAGGAAATGTACACAACGACTCCGATAGCTCGTTTCACGAGAATGAACAGTAAATTACGGATTTCATTTTTGGAAATATCTTTTCCAACATCGGTGAGTTGAATTTATTGTATTTCTTGGATATTTTGGGGTCGGTTTTTGTAAATTAAATGCCGATTTTGAGTAAATGTTGGTGACTTTTGTGCAGTGGTGTTTTAAAAAGTTGAGGTGTATGACTGCCTACATTCTACACACGAAGTATAGGAATGTAGCCATGAGTGTTAGGCATGTACTATCGATAGTCAAAACCCAAAATCGAAGGGCTGACTGCGTGACAAGCCCATTTCTATGCCTCTCACAGGCATAGGCGATTCACTGAGGCACGGTTATTCAATGACGCATCGATAGATAACGAACTCAACTGCCATAAAATACAAAGATTCTGACACATTTCACTAAATCAACCACTCAAACTATACAAGAACAAGGTAAGTAGCGATAAAAATGCCTAAAATTGCATACATACCGCCGCTTCTTAGCTCCTTCAGGGAAAAAATCCTGGGTTTGGTGGGATGCAAAGGGCATCCCGGGTCGATGAACACACAGGCATGCAGAATACGTCATTGATAAACATAGGGGGACCAATCACAGAAAGAAAAAATCTCAGATTCATTCGCTTGTCATTCGCTTAACACAGGCGGTATCGGAAGTGTGTGCATGCATAGCGGGCCGAATCACGCATTGACTATCTGTGTACTTGCGCGATGGCGCCATCTAGCGTCCGTGGGTGCGACTACCATTGAGTTTTCACTAACTACATGACGTTATTACATATGTTTTCCCATCAAAATTTCTCAGTGAATTGTCCTGCAGCCCCCATGCTTTATTTGCAGTTTTGACCAACTCTGCTCATCCTCTGTTTATTAGGTGGTCTGTCATTTATGACGGACCTCCTTTTAATTTTGTCAGAATTTTCTTCTTTATTATTATTTCTTTATTTCTTTTTATTACAAATTCTTGTGGCCACCAAATCTCAAAATCGGCCAGGTCAATATCATCGAGTTTCATGTCATGTATGAGGTCAATCATGGACATGGTCCATTAAGCTTTTGGAGGTCATCAGGTCATCGTGACGTCATCAAGACGCCATTTTGTAAATTTACAAGATCGATTATATCTTCATAATCGATCATCAAAAATCAACTATATTCACATCACATAAACTTTACTTGGCGGGTCATCAAGTCATGTCCTCACAGGTCATCTAGAGGTCAAAATCACGTAGGATCAAGTCTGCACACGTTTCAGGTCATTTCGAGCATTTCAAAAATTTGCGCGTTTTCACGTATTCCACCAATATTGTGCCTAAACTCGCCATTTTTTCTTATGTACTCTCATAGAACATAAAATTCTGAGCAATTTGATACCTTTTCTATCTTTCTACGACCATTAATAAGGAAATTATCGTCCGTCAAAGTTTGCAGCACGCGCGGGCGCGATCCCTCACTATATACCATATATGGGCAAAAACATGCCTATACAAAATTCACTGTAGCTCGTTAGATAGTCCGTTGACCCCCTAATTTTTTGTCATCATCAGGTAGGGTATGAATTATAGATTTCATTTCATGTATCATTTGACCCTTATAAACATTATGACGTCATCAAAATGGCGCCAGAAGTCAAAATTTCCATTTTTCATGTTTCGACGTCATGACATTTATGCAAATTTGGCTCTAGATTCGTAATTATTGGTTGTTTTTCGCCCAGATTTGGATATGTCATAGCTGAGACAATTCTCTACAAGATCAGTTACCACGGTTTTTCGTTTTGATGACGTCATCATAGTGAAATTTTCAATTAAAGATGCCATGTCAGAATTTTCCCTATTTGCGTGTTATGTCTATGGAAAATGATTTTTTTTTAAATCATGAATCTACATGACATTGTTCTCTGAGCAGTATCTCAGTTGTTTTTGGTCTATTTTCTTCCAGATTTTAGTATGTTATAGCTGAGACTATAAGCTTTTATAAGTGTGGTCTCCAATCTTTGATCAGATGTCGGGATCATGCCCAATTTTTAACTACAAAATGGGATTTGAGAATCCCATTTTTCGTTTACGTGTTATCTCTATGGGAAATATTTTGGTATATTGGTTATAGCACTTGCCTCTCATTCCGGTGACCCAGGTTCGATCCCCCGTGGGTCCATAACAAATTTTCATTTTTATGCCTCCGCCCACCGAAGGTGGGTGCCGGAGGCATTATGTTTTCGGGTCCGTCCGTCCGTGCGTCCGTGCGTGCGTGCGTGCGTGCGTCCGTCCGTCCGTCCCACTTCTCGTTACCGCGATATCTGAAGAATCATTTGAGGTAGGAACCTCAAACTTGGTACTAGTATGTATCCCCATACGAAGATGAACTGATTAGATTTTGGGGTAAGTAGGTCAAAGGTCAGAGGTCACAGAGGTCAATTTTACGGAGCCCGCCAGGTGACATGAGGAAAAAAATTCTCCATGGATTATTGCGTTCCCACGCAATAATTATTGCGTTCCCTCGCAATATTATTGCGTTCCCTCGCAATAATATTGCGTTCCCTCGCAATATTATTGCGTTCCCTCGCAATAATATTGCGTTCCCTCGCAATATTATTGCGTTCCCTCGCAATAATTATTGCGTTCCCTCGCAATAATTATTGCGTTCCCTCGCAATAATTATTGCGTTCCCTCGCAATAATTATTGCGTTCCCTCGCAATAATTATTGCGTTCCCTCGCAATATTATTGCGTTCCCTCGCAATAATTATTGCGTTCCCTCGCAATAATATTGCGTTCCCTCGCAATAATTATTGCGTTCCCTCGCAATAATATTGCGTTCCCTCGCAATAATATTGCGTTCCCTCGCAATAATTATTGCGTTCCCTCGCAATAATTATTGCGTTCCCTCGCAATATTATTGCGTTCCCTCGCAATAATTATTGCGTTCCCTCGCAATAATTATTGCGTTCCCTCGCAATAATATTGCGTTCCCTCGCAATAATTATTGCGTTCTCTCAGATAACTCTCAATATCATTGACATCGACGGTAGAGACTATTTGAGCACCAAGTCGACAACATTAATTCAAGACGTACGCGTAACGCACTAAATGAATATTCATGAACTAGTCCAGCGGCGGTAATCGCAAATTGGTGCTCATTACAGTGTGCTCAGGAAACATGTGCTAAACCCTACGAGGGTTATAGGAATGATTATCTGTAAAATTTTGTTTAAAATGAACTTTATTTACGTCTCAATATTGTCTTTAACATCTAATCATCTAGACACTGACTTTGATTTTCTTAGATTGCAATCTTGATGACTGTTTTTAAGCAAAATAGCGCATTGGTGGTCATTATAGTGCCTTGGTGCTCATGAAACGTGCGTAAAACCCTATACAGGAGTTATTGGAATAATTGTCTTCAGTGGCGTCAAGGGGGGGGGGGGGGGTGGGGGGGGGGGGACTTGCGAGGAAATGATTAGCGGAAACTGTTTGGAGGGAGATCCATATGTTTTTCTTCCCGCCAACCCTTGAAAAGTCGCTTAGTGGGGGGGGGGGGGGGAGTGGCAAATTTTATGGTGTCCAATTCTCTGACAAGCGAAAAAAAATAAGGTTCTAAAACAAAGGGGGGAATCTATACCTTAAAGTAAAAGTTGCAGTCTGCCCCTTTGCCTCCCCCATTGGCTACGCTAGTGATTGTCTTGAAAATATGTGTTTCTATATGAACTTATTTACATCTCAATATTGTCTCTAACCTCACTTCATCCAAACACTAACTTTGATTTGCATTGACTATTTGATTTATTTATTTGATTTATTTATTTGATTCCTGCATGTTTCACAATAATCAGTTTCATACATACAAACTTTGAAAATAGAAACACACAGAGGTCTGGCAATATAAGCTGCACGCTTGAAGTTTTGCCATACCTAACATCTTACATATTTCATACATTCTTAAAAGTAAACATAGATTAATAGATTAAATACAACAACAAAAAAGTGCAAATATAATACACTATATACAGATACAAATACAGATAAAGAATAAGATTGAAATCTCTACAGTACGTTCTAGAGCAAGAAAAATGTAGTAGACATGATAAAAGGTGCAGTCCATCCATACTGAAGGAGAAACAGAGAGAAAAGAGAGAGAGAAGAAAACGTAAGACAACCAAGAGAGAGGGGAGGGAGAGAGAGAGGGGGGGGGAGGGTGGTGGGAAGATGCCCTAATTAACAATACCACTGCGCATAATTACATATCATGGCAAATTATACATGTATACATATATAGAATATATACAATCATAATATAATTAAGTACACGCTGTGTTATGGGGAATTAACAACCAACTAATAGAACAAATATCTTAAATAAAAATGTTTGCAATGAGCATGCGCTTGACTGCATTTTTAAAAGAGTAAATTGTAGGCAAATTACGTGTTTCAATTAGTAAAGAATTCCAAACGTCTGGACCAGTATGTCTCACTGATTTATGTGCCAATACTGTACGTGGATTAAACAAGTGCAAGTTTGCTGCTTGTCTCGTCGAATAAGAGTGAATAGCATTGTTTTCCATGAACATGGAAGAAAACGAGGCAGGTAAAACATTAGTACTATAACGATACATAAATAAAGAGGTTTGAAGAAAATTAATTTCACCGACTTTAAGGCATTTAAACCTAGCAAACAGGGGATCTGTGTGTTCACGATAACCAACCCCAGCACAAATTCTTAAAGCTTTCTTTTGTAACAGATGAATGTCACTTGTTACACTCTTTGACACTGCCCATAGAATATTACAATAAGAAATATATGGCAAAAACAAGGTATTATATATCATCAATAATATTCTGTCAGACACAAGATATCTTACTCTATATAAAATCCCAATACTGCGAGAAATTGGAGACATTATACTGTTCCGGTGGTCATCCCAGTCTAGCTTCTCATTAATATGAACACCCAGGAACTTAGTACAAACCTTCCTCTCCAATTCCACATCATCCAGTCTAACTACTAATTGTTGCTCATTGCAAATCTTCCTTCCCTTAAAATGAATATAGTTTGTTTTTGATACATTTAAAGCTAACAAGTTACTTCGAAACCATTGTGTTAACTTAGGAAGCTCAATATTAATTCTAGTCTTGACTGTGTGTATATCACGGTGAGAGAGGAAAACGCTTGTATCATCTGCGAATAATATATATTGCAAGGCAGTAGATGCATTACATATATCATTAACATATATAAGAAACAATAGAGGCCCTAGAATAGAACCTTGAGGGACACCACTTTTTAAAACAAGAATATCAGAGTTTACAGAATTATGACATGTATATTGTCTTCTGTTAGATAAATAACTAGAAAACCATCGCAGAGCGATACCCCGTACACCATAATGTTCCAGTTTACACAACAAAATTGAGTGGTCGAGAGTGTCGAAAGCCTTACTCAAATCCATAAATACTCCAACCACATGCTGACGATCAGCAAGGGCCTGAGACACACGGTCATAAAATTTCAACAATGCAAGGTCAGTTGAATGTGATTTACGAAACCCATACTGGTCTGGATTGAGCAACTCATGCTTCTCTAAGAATGCGTAGAGCCTATTATAGACAACCCTCTCTAATAATTTTGAAAAGGTTGGCAAAATTGAAATTGGTCTATAATTGCAGATATTCATAACATTATCTTTTTTATGAACAGGAACAACTTTAGCAAGCTTTAAAGAAGAAGGAAATACTCTAGTTATCAGAGAGAGATTACAAATGTGTGCCAGGGGAACCAAAATCAGACCAATGACCTGTTTTAAGAAGGAAGTACTTATCTCATCATACCCACAGGAGTTACTATTTTTCAGTGATAATACAATATCGAGTATTTCCGAAGAATCCACAGGCTTTAAAAAGAGAGATGCCTGGGAGGGATTAACAAGGTATTCCTTGTAATTTGTTCCAGATGTATCTATTTTCTTTGCTTGATTAAGCCCAATATTAGCAAAATACTCATTAAACATATTGGCAATATCTCTCGGGTCAACAATTTCTTTATCATCTTTTACAATTTTATGAGGAGCTTCCATTTGGTTGCGTTTACACAGAATATCTTTCACAACTCTCCAGGTGGAGGACATATTGCCACTCGCATTTTCGAATTTCTTTGAGTAAAATAATTTCCGTGATGACCTAATGATTGATGTCAATTAACTTATTACGATATTTCTTATACTTTTCAATATTCACGGGTGAGGGTTTCTTTACACTTCTTTTATATAAAACATTTCTCCTTTTAATAGACTGAAGAATTCCTTTCGTAATCCAAGGTTTCCTCCCCTTCTTCCTTCTTATGCGTTCCAATGGTATATGCTTATAAAAATAAAACTATAACCTTATGACTGTTTTTCAACAACTTCGTGCATCGGTGCCTGATAGAGCCTTGGAGTTTGAGCTCAAGAAACGTGTGCTTATAATCTCATAATATGTGTTAGCACGTTATCGTGCTTTATAGCTAAATAAATACATGCATAATCTTTATAGTAGGGTATCAAAGAGGGGTACCCCTAGGACAGTGTGATGTTAAGTCCAATTTGGGGAACTTTTCCCATAGAGGGTGTCCTGGGGGGGGGGGGGGGGGTGTCCGGGGGTAGTAAGTTGTCCTAGAGGGTGGTTGTCCTAGAGGGTAGTTGTCAGAGGGTAGTTGTCTGAGGGTAGTTGTCCTCGAGGGTAGTTGCCCTATGGGGTAGTTAGTTGGGGGGAGGTAATCAACCTAGAGGGCCATTGTCCCGTGGGTAGTCGTCCTAGAGGGTGGTTGCCCTATGGGGTAGTTGTCCTAGGGGGTAGTTTTCCTAGAGGGTGGTTATCCTAGGGGTGGTTATCCGGGGGTGGTTGTCCAGGGGGTAGGTGTCCTAGAACCTTGTGAACATTGAGCGCACAAAGATTTATCTATGCTGTAACTATTTTTCATCATAATCCCAATTCAATGAAACTTGGACACCGTTCAGAAAGATATTCCACATGTTTTAGAACAATATTGATATATTTATGTTACTTTTAGTTGCCTTGACAACTATTATTCTATGTTCATTTTCCATTTCATTTTTGTAAGTTTTCAAATAGATATTACTTTGAAAGTCTGAGATTCAGAGTTAATGTGCTTGACTTAGATATAATAACAAAGGAATTATATCATTGTTTGTATATCTGATACACCCAGATGATATTAGACGTTATTATTGTTCTTGGTGCTTCGTGATACCTTTATTCTTTCCAACTGGAGCAACCAATTTTTAATTTAAGTTGAATGAATCATGCTGAGATAATTATTTCTACAAGACAGTGTAAAATATGATTATTTCTTATGTATGTAATGTATAATTTACACAGACCTAAAAAATGTTATACTGGCTGTAGCAAACTTTTAGCTTGTCATCACCAAAGCATCGAATTGCACTTTGTTTATTAAAAACTTTGTTTATAAAAAAGTTGTGTTGTGTAAACTGTTTGTAATTCTCTTAAATAATATATCTTATGTATTATATATGTTTGGGGACAAACCTTTGATAGACCCTTGGCCTTTGTCCCTCCACATTTAGTTTATTTGTAACTATTTCAATCAGGGGCGGATCTAGAGTTTTAGGATATAAGGGGGCACACCAATGAGGTGTATCAAAGTTTGCTCTCGAAAAGTCGCTGGGGGGGGGGGGTATACTGTACTTATCATTGTTTTTGAATTTTTTTCATATTTATATTATTATTAATATTTCGGTATATTTCCAATTGTATTCTGTCATTGTCATTTGTATCGAATGTGGAATAAATTTAATTTAATTCAATTGAAAAAAAAAATACTTGCAAAGAAGAGGTAAGACTGTACGAAAAATATCAGTACTGAATGCCTGAACAAAAAGAATATGATTTTATGTTTTGCATAATGAATTTATATAGTCAAATAATTTTACACATTCATGCATACTAAATGAAAAAATTTACGTGTTAAAAAATTGCCTTATTTTAGTAGCCTGCCTTAGCATAATATGCTTTGGACACTATAATTTTCATTATGGATATGTAGAAATTTGGATCCACTGGATAATATTTTCCACGTTGTAAACGACAAAATCATCTTGTCAGATTTATATGTGTTTTGAGGTTGACAGATAGAAATAGGCCCATGGTTGCAAAACTTTAGCAATCATTAGAATCATTTGAATGTAATTAAGATTCTATCATCATCTGAAAAGCAAAGTGAGTTCAGCATTATCAAAATATTGTGAACAATAGACGTCATTAATAGACGTCCATATGCACTCTTCAATGATCATCAAAAGATAATTCTTGTATGCAATGTAAATCATATCACAATATATAAATAAAAATAGCAAAATAGGAGGTAAAGATCAGAATCCAGAACTTTAGTAACTCCCAGTGTGGGTGATAGCAGGGGCGGCGGAGCGTCTTTCAAAGTGGGTGGGGGGCACCAACAAAAAGGGGCACTTTGGGGGCAAAGGGCACCTACAAAGGGTGCTTGCGGGAAATGCCACTTTGAGCTGAGACAATAGGTGACCCGCCGCCTCAAAACCTACAATAAGTCGCACGGACTACAACGTAGGAAACAGCCCAAAATAGTAAATTTGCTTGGATCAGGCGAGTGTCTGTTTTTGATAGAAATGGGTAGTTTCATTATCATTCTATCATGTCTCAAGTTTGTGAGTCGTAATTCGACTTAGAAATATGTTTTGGGGGCATTTTAAAATGACTCCTTTTTTTCACTTGTCGAGCTAATGAATGTTTGGAGAGCTTTTGTAATACTTTCATTCAATGCCAAATTACTACTTTACCTCTAAAGGTATTAAATTGATTTTTGGATTAAGTAATGAATAGGTCCTTTTGGAGCAGTGTGCCAAAATTCAGCCTAATCTGATAATCCCTTCATACCAGTTGCTATGGCCATTTGAATACCCAGTTTTACTTGGGCGCACACAGGGAGCGAAGGTTTAGCACTCTTTTGTTCCGAACTTAAATGACCATTTTCTCTGAATAGGAGTTCTTGATTGCTGGTTACATACCGATTCTAAATGTGATATTTAAAGGTGTTATCATCGAGTAAATTAGGCAAGTGATATACCATTGGAAAGCTGAGAATCTCTACTTTCAGAAAATGTATAAAACAAAAAAAAATAATTTTGGCGACTTATTGTAGGTTTTGAGGCGTCGGGTCACATAGTATACCGCTACATTCTGATTAATACACTATCGAATATCATTTTCGACACATTATTGTTTATGGTTCTAGATGAAAAAGAAAAAAAAAAGAAAAGAAAAAATTGCTTTGCAGTTGAGTACAATGGTCTGAATAATCATATTGAAGATATTTTGAATAGAAGCGATTTTCCTAATATGATAAAAAGACAATGGTCAATGCGAGCGAGCGTAGCGAGCGAGCTTAGAAAAAAAATTTAGAAAGAAATTGTCCTTCTTCCTGTTATGATGTAAGGGCACTGCTCATTCTTGTATAACTGCCCCCTGCTCCACTGCCTCTCATTGTGCTGATATCAGTAGGGGATCGGAATCTATTATGAGGAAGCCTCTCTGAGCTAGGTAGGCCTATGTGGTTCTTTTGTGGACTTTAGGGCTCAATTTGTAAACGACATCGGAGTATATACGTACAATATATTAAATATATATAGGTATATAGGTATAGGGCACTTATCACAGGACAAAAGGGGCACTTATCAAAAGGGAAAATAATACTAGTAGAAAGAAAAAAAAGCACTGATCAGAAGTAAAAGGGGCACTTAAAAAGAGGTATTTATCAGAAGGTGAAAAGGGCACTTATTAGAAAGTAGAAGGGGCAGCCATTCAAAGAAAAGGAGTCACTTATCAGAGGTGAAAAGGGGCACTTATAAGAAAAGAAAATTCTACTATTGAACGGAGAATTGGCACAAATCAGACGAAAAACAAAGGCACATATTTTAAAAGGGGCAGTAATGCCTGAAGTTAAAGGGGCCATTTATCGGAAGGTAAAAGGGCACTTATTAGAAAGAAAAAATGGCACTATAAGAAAAAAGGGGGCACTTATCAGCTATGAAAAGGGGCACTTTTGGGTTACTTGAAAAAGTGGGGCACTGTGTCCCCCTGCCCCCCCCCCCCCCCCCCGGAGCGCGCCTCTGTGTGATCGGCTGCATGATCTTCATATGAATAAAAGGTAACAAATACAACACAGGCAATCAAATAATATTTACATATTATATTAAGTATTTATACTTCTTTGTCAACTCCATAAATTTGATATCAATAACAAGTGTATGTTCTTCTCATGTAAATGTAATTAATTCTACTTGAATATTCCACTGTCTCGACAAGCATCATAAAAACGATATTACTTTAATTGGTCAGAACTATAACAACTACATGTATTATTTTGTGATTCCCTTCTTCTGTTATTGTTATATTGTTTTCCTGAAAATGAAATAAAATAAAATAAACTGTTATCAAGATAGAGATTTCTGTTGTTGAAAGATCGCAATATATAACCAATGGTATCTAATGACTACTCTACAAAATATAACCAGCAAGACATGCATTCTAAAGTACAACGTCTACGCAATTCCTAATTTGTTATAGAGTATTTCATTATTGATTAAATCAGATTTCAGTTCCATTATAGGGCAGCTGGGCTAAAGCCAGGGTAATATTGGAGCGCCTTGAGCACCATTGGTGGATATGAGTGCTATATAAATATCCAATGTAATTATTATTATTATCAATGAGCCTAAAAGTGTGAAATCAGATTGTTGTCAATGATGTCTAATCACCATTTGTTCACATGAAATAGTCAGTGCTGCAAGTTCAAGTTTCAAAATGACCATAGTGGCTATACAGCTTACCATCACAGTACATTTAAGCCACTAATGTTAAGACTTTGGATTTAAAGAGAAATTACATATTATCAAAATGGTAGATTGTATGATTCATAAATTTGTTAAATACCTCTAAAGTTATGCATCATATATTCAAAGAAATAATTTCATTATTAGCATTTTTTCATTCAACATGAGTAAGCTAATATTGGCTGTTCCAGTTTGCAAGAATAAAGAAATCTCTAGGCACAATTAGAGAGAAAATCGACTAAACAAATAAAGATTTCAAAACGATCATAAAGATAAAGATAAAGATTAATAATCACTCAGATCTTATCTGGGTGTATTAGATTTACAAACAATACCATAACTGCCTGGTTATTATATCTAACTCATATTTACACGGAATTATATAAAAATATATTTGGTTTAAAAAAAAATCATTAAAAACTACATTTACATAAATAACGGTTACAATGGCAACGAAAATTGATAGAAATATATTTTTGTTAGTTTAAATCATGGAGAATATCATTCTGAACAGAACATCAAAGTTTAGTTGAATTAGGATTATGAGATAAAAAGTTATGGCCTCTAAGGTCAGTGTTTATGTGTTCTATTTGTTGACATTTTTCTAAACGGAGGTTGATTGCAGCAGTGGCGGATTTAGGGGGAAGGCACATCCGGCCCGTGCCCCCTTCCCCTTTGGAAGAAAAGTATGCATTGTGCCCAACTGCCCCTTTTTTCGATTGTGCCCCCTCCTTTTAGAACGAAAAACCTTATTTTCAAGATAATGATTCCTACATTCCCCGTATGGCTATGGTTAAGCATACGTTTCATGAGCGCCAAGGCACTATAATGAGCACCAATGCGCTATTTTGTTTGAAAACAGTCATCAGGAGTATAATCAATGGAAATCAAAGTCAATGTCTAGATAATTAGATGTCTAAGACAATATTGAGACGTAAATAAAGTTCATTTTCAACAAAATTTTCTAGATAATCATTCCTACAATCCTCGTAGGGTTTAGCACGCGTTTCCTGAGCACCTGAGGCACTATAATGAGCACCAATTCGCGATTACCGCCGCCTGGAATAGGTCATGAATATTCATTTAGTGCGTTACGCGTACGTCTTGAATTAATGTGGTCGACTTGGTGCTCAAATAGTCTCTACCGTCGATGTCAATGATATTGAGAGCTATCTGAGGGAACGCAATAATATTGCGAGGGAACGCAATATTATTGCGAGGGAACGCAATATTATTGCGAGGGAACGCAATATTATTGCGAGGGAACGCAATAATTATTGCGAGGGAACGCAATAATATTGCGAGGGAACGCAATAATTATTGCGAGGGAACGCAATATTATTGCGAGGGAACGCAATAATATTGCGAGGGAACGCAATAATATTGCGAGGGAACGCAATATTATTGCGAGGGAACGCAATAATATTGCGAGGGAACGCAATAATATTGCGAGGGAACGCAATATTATTGCGAGGGAACGCAATAATATTGCGAGGGAACGCAATATTATTGCGAGGGAACGCAATAATCCATGCAGAATTTTTTTCCCTCATGTCACCTGGCGGGCTCCGTACAATTTACCTGAAATTACATAAAAATTCTTGGTTTTTAGCACCGTTACCAAGATATCTCAACTGTTTGAGGTAAGAACTTCAAACTTGGTACTAGTATGTTTCCCTATACGAAGATGAACTGATTAGATTTTTGGGTAAGGAGGTCAAAGGTCAGAGGTCACAGAGGTCAATTTACATGAAATTACATAAAAATTCTTGGTTTTTAGCACCGTTACTGGGATATCTCAAGAACTGTTTGAGGTGAGAACTTCAAACTTGGTACCAGTATGTATCCCCATAGAAAGAGGAACTGATTAGATTTTGGGGTAGGTAGGTCAAAGTTCAGAGGTCACAGAGGTCAATTTACATGAAATTGCATGGAATTACTGGTTTTTAGCACCGTTACCGCGGTATCTCAAGAACTATCTGAGGTGAGAACTTCAAACTTGGTACCAGTATGTATCCCCATAGAAAGATGAACTGATTAGATTTTGGGGTAGGTAGGTCAAAGGTCAGAGGTCACAGAGGTCAATTTACATAAAATTACATGGAATTACTGGTTTTTAGCACCGTTACCGCAATATCTCAAGAACTATCTGAGGTGAGAACTTCAAACTTGGTACCAGTATGTATCCCCATAGAAAGATGAACTGATTAGATTTTGGGGTAAGGATCGAGGTCAAAGGTCAGAGGTCACAGAGGTCAATTTACATGAAATTACATGAAATTCTTGGTTTTTAGCACCTTTACCACGATTTCTGAAGAACTGTTTGAGGTAAGAACTTCAAACTTGGTACCAGTATGTATCCCCATAGAAAGAGGAACTGATTAGATTTTGGGGTAGGAAGGTCAAAGTTCAAAGGTCACAGAGGTCAATTTACATCAAATTACATGGAATTAGTGGTTTTTAGCACCGTTACCGCGATATCTCAAGAACTATCTGAGATGAGAACTTCAAACTTGGTACCAGTATGCATACCCATAGAAAGATGAACTGATTAGATTTTGGGGTAAGTAGGTCAAAGGTCAGAGGTCACAGAGGTCAATTTACATAAAATTACATGAAATTACTGGTTTTTAGCCTCGTTATCAAATATTTCTTGTTTTGAATGAAATTTCATACTGATGACATCACCTAAAAGGTGATAAGATATTTGATAGAATGATCACATATGAAAAAAATCGCAACTTATTTTTTTATAAAAAAATATATTTATAAAAAATGAAATGAAATAATTTTTTTGTCTTTTGTGCATTTTAAGTGAAAAGATTTGTAATTTTGTTGGACCAATCCTTTTAAGAGTGTACATGTATGCCATACATTTCCAATCTGGTGATGGCGGAGGCATAAATTCCGACCGCGCGCGGTCGAATATTCATCTAGTTTGTTGCTTCTTTTTGCCTTTCATTTTACCATCTTCTTCGACTATTATATCATATACAGTCACAAACCATGTACTAAACTGCCTTATTTTGCGTGTTTTGTCTATTGGAAAGTAGTGTGCAGTACTTTGTGTACAACCCTATGGAAATTGTGATTCCCTGTCGTGTATTAAAGGAGAATGAAAGTCAAAATATTGTAATCAAGCGTTTACAAACTAAAATTGTACTTGTTTGAATGATCCAAACATGTCACAAATCTGATGTACCATATTTGAGTAAATTCAATCTTAAAACATGGACTTGCCACGATCTGGCACGGACATGGGCGCCGCCATGTTATGCGGAAAGTGACGAAATTGCGCTATAGTGTGCGATTGGCTGTTACCATTCATAGCTATCATTCAAAATGATGTCTCTACAAAACGTGTACAAAATATAATTTAAAGCAGATCTGTATCTAAAAATATTGAAAAACTTTCCAAGCATTCAGAGTGGACCAAATGCAGGTCCTTTTCTAGACCGAGAAGTCTGCTCAAGGCACTGAGCCAGACTGTCCAGAAGATACAACCCCCCCCCCCCCCCAAACGAAAATCAAGTTGAAGGACCGTCATTGATGCCGGCCTGGACTTGTGAACTCCATGACAAAAGTAAAATTGAAAACAAAAATAATAAAAAGAAGTAGTCTAGATCTACAGAAACCTGCACGTAGATGGTCTCAATATTTAGAACCAAATTGTAGATCTGCACCAAAAATTTGAAACAACAACAGCAACGTGCCATTGACATTGTCATAGACTTAAAAAGCAGAGACATGAAAGAAACAGATCCATGAAAGTTTACGGAAAATTTGATGAAAACAATTAGATCTGCAGAGACCAAGCTAGAGGTAGATCAAAATTTGTGGAGTTGTAATTGATTGAATGCAAATTTGCAGTTCTGTTAATATTACTAAACTTTTTTTGAGCTCCTTTCCTATTAATTCCAGGGATTTAAGTCTGTATACTGAATCAAAATCTTCTCTAGTTTGGTTCCATTTGTTTCAAAACAGAACAATATGAGATGAAAATTTGTTTAAATATTTAGAAAAATTGTTCACCTCACTAGACATCCAAAAGTCACGATGTGAAAGTTGTTTTGATGAAAAAAATAAGCGTTTTGCTGGCATTGTTGGTATTTCCCTGTGTTGTAGCGCTGATATAATGACTCAAATTGCTTGTACGCTATTGCTGGGACCACTGATATTTCCTCGTACCCATGTAGGATGTACTTCCTCTATAACGACAATTGACAAAATCTAATATGTTCTGTTTTTATTGCTTTCAGTTTCAGGGTGACTAGAGTCAATAGAAGTGCCATTTTGAGGATCTGATCATGAGTAATTCAGAAAAAGAGCCGATTTTTGGTGACCCTACCGGGGCTAAGCCAGGAGATGGAGCCCCAGCACAAGCACCTATGTACTATGATTCTACACAGAGCCCTCGTGCAGTAAGTAGTAAATAAATATTTTGCTTTCACAAGGGGAAGTCCACCCTGATAGGTGATTTTAAAAAAAGGTCAAGTCCAAGTTTAGTTACATGTATGTCCTACACATTACCAAGGCTTATGGAAATGTATTATGTCATTGTCAATGTGAATTAACATAAAGATATCATTTTATTTGATATTTTGTTCAATCCAAGGTCTAGACAGTCTCAGAAGATAAAGATGAAGAGAGTTAGTTGATGGAGTTTTGGAGATCACATGTATTAATCAACAATTTGATACTCTCCATTTTTTTAGTTCCAAAGCTTTCATAAATTGTTCATTTTCTCCAAAGAAATGTACGCTTCCTCTAAGCTGTGTTTGAAATATTGTGAAGTGGAAATATATTGGAAAAGGTTCTCCTCTATGAAATGTATATTATTTCATCTAAACTCAGTCACTGGGACATTTTTTGACAATTTTCTATACAAGACAAATGGAAAGAAGCTTGCAGTTGAAACTTCCCATTTACATGTCATAGTTGAACCCCTTCTATGCCACCAGATTTTTGAACAATTGTAAAAAATGACCTATCAATGAGTTTTTCTTGAGCAAACTGAGCAAAGGTATATTGCATAGGAATAAGCATTATATTGAAGGCACAAGCTTCTGTATGAGGAAGAATTTTCAAGCCATTCTGGGTCTAAACAAAATGTTCAACACTCAAACTTTGGGGCAGGATTTGCTGCCTACGGCATAGTAAGAGTTAAGAAGATACAGGGCTTATCAGTATCTTGTTGATAAATTTATTTATTTTGTTTTGAGTCTTAGAAATGTACTTAAAGATCACATTACAAGAAAATTCCATCAAAGTAAATATTGGCTTAATACTTTTTATTGCATATATGGCATAAATTAAACAAGGTTATCCAAATTCAACGCTTGGAAACATTTGAAGTAATGATTATTATCAATTATAAAACGGTAAAATACAGCCCCCGATATAGCAGCTGAAGAGCTCCTTGAACGCTGCTGAGATGTGTGACGACACACCAGGGGCCAGTCCTGTCTAAGCAGACGATGTCCCATAACATCTTACACATTTTTCAGTGCCTGTTTTGTCATCTCCTCTTCACTTATTTCTCTTACTTGACTAGCGTCAGTCTTAATGTTAGTCTGTTGCCTCACTCTTAACTTCGTGTATGGTATTATTTTGATGAAAAATGCAGCGTTAAAAAAATAAAGGAATCAGTCACTTGTAAACAAAATAAGACGGCATTGTATTTTCAGCTGCTTGCACCGGGGCATGTTCGGCGTTTCAAGAGGGAACGAATACCATCCATGCTATTATTCGGAGGGCTTTTCAATTTGAAAATGGGGTTTATTTCATTGATCATTGACCCTTCTCCTGTGTATTTACAATCAAACGGTTTTAGTTATCGGAATCAGTTTCACTTTCCCTTTTAGAATGGTGTGAAATAAGGTCATGTTAAATATACCAAACTCTTTATAATTTGATAAATAATTGCATTGCAATTACGTTCATTCATTATAGGACGTCGTCTGCTTAAGCAGGATCGATCCCTAGTGTGACGACATCAAAACATCACTGTATTTTTGGCCAATCCTCGGATATTCCAGATGCTTAGAAGAGCTTTTATTTATGTTGTTTTTATAATCATCAGATATGCAGTTGACATAAAACTTATACGATTGCCATCTGTAAGCTTCCCAGTTTCTAGTGATACATTAATTGCCATATTTGTGATTTTCTTGTAATGTGATCTTTAATGGCACTTAAACCTATACAATCTGGTATCAATTGAAATTTAGCTATAGATAATGGAAGTCGTATACTTCAGAGGCTGCATGCACATAAGTCTTTCAAAATCACTTTTATTTTTTTCCTTCAAATTCTTCATTTTTGAAGTATATTTGTCTTTAAAGGTTTTAGGGCTAGTGGTATTTCATTTGCAAATTTGTATCTTGGGACCAATATTATGACTTGTACCAAAGTTAAAACTTAAGTAATGTCCCAACTATCTATTTTTGTTCTCTTTTTCCCCCCACAGAAATGCATTCTGTATAGTTTTGTAGGAGTCGTCATCATTAATGTTCTTGTAAGTATTCACTTTGATTCCTGCATGTAACCTTGTGTTCTGTTTAGAGGTTAGGGGTTTGTCTTTTAAAGGTTGACTAAATTAGAGAAAAAATGGGTGCTCTTTCCATGTAGTTTTGCCTTCTAATCACGAATCTGCCAATCGATTGTCCAAATTATGTCTTGTTTTGGCAAAAAGGGGGAAAAAGTAGAGGTTTTGGGACCGTTCCTTAAAACTCGTGAGCTGATTGGCTAACCCCCAAGTGAAGTATGAAAAGTAAGAGGCACAAGATCTGCAGGCTGCAGCATATAATATTGTACACAGAATGCGGTATTTGACCCCTCTGTTCAACGGACAATTTATGAAAATAGGAAATTAATCAATATAATCTTAGGAGTGAATAATCATTGGCAATATATTTTCTACAAGATCAGTAAATGCTTTTACCCAAATATACAGCTCTTGTTTTTTTGTTTAGCTTTTCTTTTGAACAATGTTCTCATCCATCTGAGCTTGCCGAACGAAAGTTTTGCATTGGTCATAAACGCGTGCACAGCCGTTTTATGCATCTGTATGATTGTACAATGTCCTACACATCTTTAGTACGGCAGTGACTATGTTCCCCTCGTACATAGCGACTGGTGAACGCTTTTGTTTTGTTTATTTCACTTACGGCTTTTTTTTTTTACTTCGCTTTACATAGTACGTTAGTAGGCTACTGACTGATTTTGGCTGAATTCGAGTAACTTATATAGAGAGAGGAAAAGTGCCCGCGATTCCGAGTTGGAGGACTTTTCTGAGCCATGCAGATACGAACTCTGATTTATCAGATGATTTATCAGACCCCGAAGGCAAAGAAGCTCGAGTGGCAAGGGGAAATTCGACCATAATTATTATATGTTTGAACCCCTCGCAGAATACGGTGAAGGGCCGTGGGTGAAGTAACTCCAGGGAGCTCCAACGCGTTGGAGCTCCATGGTTACGGGTGAAGTAGACCGAAAATGCTGTCTCTCGTTCATTAGGTCGTCTTAGCTAACGAACGAGAGACAGAATTTTCGGTCTACGGGTGAAGCTGCTGCAGCTGTTGTCGTTGAAAAACAGATTGGAAGACTTGACTCCAAGTCTGATCGTTGGAATAGCTGAATCTTATAGCTAGCTTATCCTTCTCTTCATGCCAAATTCGGAATACAGGCCAGGATCCTCAAAATCATCTTCGGCAAAGTGATCGCTGCAGATTGTACTCCACTCACTTGGCCGGCCCTTGCCACTCTGCCCGCGTGAGCTTTACATTTGCGACCCACAATTTCCGTAGATTTTCATCTTTAGCAAAATGATGTAGGCTTACACCATCTTAAGGGGTCTTGCTACAGCCCGCAACTATACACCGATTAGGCATTATTGATGAAACTGTCCCAAAATCAAAGTTATTGTGAGGAATTAAACACACGAAAATACGCAATGCAAATGGTCGATGCGGTGAATATCATGCTCGGCACCGGGCTGGGCCTGCCAGGGGCCTCCGGGCGCGCACGGTATAGGTTAGTGGAATATTTTCCCTTACTTTTCATGCGTCACAGATCACGTGATCACGATGTCGCTTCGATGGGTTTTTTTAGGGGCGGGGCTTATGACTGTGTAAATCAGCAAAAATATACTTTTCAAATGATTATAAAATATGACTGAATGCATAAAAAATTGTGTGATGGATATTTTTGGGCTCCTGATGACACCTTCCTACGATAAGTGGGCAATTATTTTTTTATTTTAGTGACCCTTTAAAGTGAATGAGTGGTCATTACTATATTATATGAGAAATGAGCAACCCCTTTTCGATGTAAGTTGTTACCTGTGCATTTACAAAATTATGAAAACTTACGTGTTACTGTTCGCTGTTTGTGGTCAGAGACCACGTACGGATCATTTAACTTCATTGTTTGAAAAGTCACAAAACTTTGCCTGTCCACAGATCTATATAAAAGGTGGAAAAAGTTATCAGATTTTCTCAGATGCCTTTATACCTTCTTATTTGAAAAGAGACCACATATGGATCATTGTCTCGCCCACCGGAGGTGAAGGCGAGACTAAGGGATCCAAATAGCGTCCGTCCGTCGTCTGTCCGGCTTATCTTGAAAGGGTGCGGAGCGGCGCGGTGGGGAGCGTTCAACGCACCCTTTCGAGAAAAGCCCCCCCGCTTGTCTCGAAAGGGTACGTTGAGAACGGAGTGGCGCATTAACGCACCCTTAAAGGGTCACTAAAATAAAAAAATAATTGCCCATTTTTCGTAGGAAGGTGTCATCAGGAGCCAAAAAATATCCATCACACAATTTTTTATGCATTCAGTCATATTTTATAATCATTTGAAAAGTACATTTTTGCTGATTTACACAGTCATAAGCCCCGCCCCTAAAAAAAACCCATCGAAGCGACATCGTGATCACGTGATGTGTGACGCATGAAAAGTAAGGGGAAATATTCCACTAACCTATACCCTGCGCGCCCGGAGGCCCCCGGCAGGCCCAGCCCGGTGCCGAGCATGATATTCACCGCATCGACCATTTGCATTGCGTATTTTCGTGTGTTTTATTCCTCACAATAACTTTGATTTTGGGACACAGTTTCATCAATAATGCATAATCGGTGTATAGTTGGGGGCTGTAGCAAGACCCCTAAAGATGGTGTAAGCCTACATCATTTTCCTAAGAAGATGAAAATCTACGGAAATTGTGGGTCGCAAAGGTAAAGCTCACGCGGGCAGAGTGGCAAGGGCCGGCCAAGTGAGTGAAGTACAATCTGCAGCGATCACTTTGCCGAAGATGCATGATTTTGAGGATCCTAGCTGTCCTGTATTCCGAATTTGGCATGAAGAGAAGGATAAGCTAGCTAAAAGATTCAGCTATTCCAACGATCAGACTTGGAGTCAAGTCTTCCAATCTGTTTTTCAACGACAGCAGCTGCAGCAGCTTCATCCGTATATAGACCGAAAATTCTGTCTCTCGTTCGTTAGCTTAGACGACCTAACGAACGAGAGACAGAATTTTCGGTCTACTTCACCCGTAACTCCAGGGAGCTCCAACGCGTTGGAGCTCCCTGGAGTTACTTCACCCACGGCCCGTCACCGTATTCTGCGAAGGGTTCGAACATATATGGTCGAATTTCCCCTTGCCACTCGAGCTTCTTTGCCTTCGGGGTCTGATAAATCATCTGATAAATCAGAGTTCGTATCTGCATGGCTCGGAAAAGTCCCCAACTCGGAATCGCGGGCACTTTTCCTCTCTCTATATAAGTTACTTGAATTCAGCCAAAATCTAAGTCAGTACCAACGTACTGTGTAAAGCGAAGTAAAAAAAAAGTCGTAAGGGAAATAAACAAAACAAACGCGTTCACCAGTCGCTATGTACGAGGGGATCATAGTCACTGCCGTACTAAAGATGTGTAGGACATTGTACAGACGCATAAAACGGCTGTGCAGGCGTTTATGACCAATGCAAAACTTTCGTTCGGCAAGCTCAGCTGGATGAGAACATTATTCAAAAGAAAAGCTAAAAAACAAAACAAGAGCTGTATATTTGGGCAAAAGCGTTTTCTGATCTTGTAGAAAATATATTGCTAATGATTATTCACTCCTAAGATTATATTGATTAATTTCCTTTTTTCATAAATTGTCCGTTGAACAGAGGGGTCAAATACCGCATTCTGTGTACAATATTATATGCTGCAGCCTGCAGATGTTGTGCCTCTTACTTTTCATACGTCACTTGGGGGTTAGCCAATCAGCTCACGAGTTTTAAGGAACGGTCCCAAAACCTCTACTTTTCCCCCTTTTTCGCCAAAACGAGACATAATTTGGACAATCGATTGGCAGATTCGTGATTAGAAGGCAAAACTACATGGAAAGAGCACCCATTTTCTCTCTAATTTAGTCAACCTTTAAGATCGATTACAAGACGGGTAAGTTGTGGGGTCTTTATCACGATATTGCCTCTTTTTAAACACATGCAAGCTAAATTCCATGTTCAGTTAGAAAATAGATGATATTTTAATTTTATTATAAACGACTGATGTGGAAGACTAGTTAACACACCCTTTCGAGAAAAGCCCCCCGCTTGTCTCGAAAGGGTGCGTTAACACGCCACTCCGTTCTCAACGCACCCTTTCGAGACAAGCGGGGGGGCTTTTCTCGAAAGGGTGCGTTGAACACTCCCCACCGTGCCGCTCCGCACCCTTTCGAGATCGTCTGTCGTCCGTCCGTCCGTCCGTCACAAACGTTATGACAGATAACTTTGCAACCGTCACTCACTTTTCAACCAAACTTGGGTTGTAGATGCACTGAGGGGACCTGCATGTTATGGTGCCGTTGGAGGTCACATGATAAGGTCAAAGGTCATTTCAGGTCAAACGTTAAAGTTTACCTGCAAGACTCTCTTATGACAGATAACTTTGCAACCGTCACTCACTTTTCAACCAAACTTGGGTTGTAGATGCACTGAGGGGACCTGCATGTTAGGGTGCCGTTGGAGGTCACATGATAAGGTCAAAGGTCATACGTTAAAGTTTACCTGCAAGACTCTCTTATGACAGATAACTTTGCAACCGTCACTCACTTTTCAACCAAACTTGGGTTGTAGATGCACTGAGGGGACCTGCATGTTATGGTGCCGTTGGAGGTCACATGATAGGGTCAAAGGTCATTTGAGGTCATACGTTAAAGTTTACCTGCAAGACTCTCTTATGACAGATAACTTTGCAACCATCACTCACTTTTCAACCAAACTTGGGTTTTAGAAGCACTTGGGGGACCTGCATGTTATGCTGCCATCAGAGGTCACATGGTAAGGTCAAAGGTCATTTCAGGTCAAACATAGTTTACCCGCAAGACTCTCTTATGACATAACTTTGTAAACGTCACTTTCCAAACATTAGTAATGTAGATATATGCAAGCATAACTTATGCAGATTTATGCACTTGGGGGACCTGTTGCATGGCAACAGAGATCACAATATTTCTAGTTATCGCATGTGGGCGAGACACATTATCGCTAATGCCTTGTTTAATTTCATTGTTTGAAAAGTCACAAAATTTTGCCTGTCCACAAGTCTATAAAAAAAAATGGCAGTTAAACAAAGGTGGGAAAAAAAGTTATCAGAATTTGTCAGATGCCTCCTTACCTTCTTATTTGAAAATTCTATGTCAATCATTGTTGTCATTATCATCATCTTCATCATCGTTTATCATCCTTTTTTCCCCATGCTGTGGGATCGATGTTTCGTTTACCATAAACTAATCGTTCTAGTGTTGTTTGGCCCACAGATTGCACTCATTTTGTGTTTCTACCGAGGGGCTGAAACCAAAAGGGATGGGTTCCTTTATTTCCTGATGGCCTGTTGTCTTATTGGCTTGGTGGCAGCTGAAATCATTCTGGTATGTATTTTGGTTCTGTTAAGTTTATGCCTGGTATACATTGTATTGATAATGATTATAATTTTGTCATAAAGTGCCCTTTCAATGTATTAAATACCCTTGTCATATGATTCAGCATCCACAGTCTTTTAATTTAACTATCTAGAAGGTTAGCAATTCCATTAATACTGGACAGTTTTCGGTTAACCCTTGTAGAATAATCGTCATAAAAAAATGTCAGATATCCGAAAATGTTACAACCAATGTGCATGTGATCATTACTTTATTCACAGTTATATCCAATTTAACTCTTTGAAAAGTAAAGAAATCTGCAGATTACAGTCGAAATTTATGAGATTTCAATTATTGAGGATCATGCTATTTTTTTGTTAATGGTACTGATTGTACACATGAAATATTTCTTCTGTAAATGGTGCAAAGACATTCAACCATACTTTTACAACCATGGAAATGCTTTTGGCTGTGTATGGATGGACACGGCGAAGAAATGTTGTAGTACCAGAGACATTGATTGCTTGATAGCTTCACATGTGCTGTGACATGGTCTGTCTCTTCTTAATACTTTCTCCCCTAGATACCTATGGTGAGGAGGGGAGATTTGGCCAAGGAGAAATCATGGTTTCTCTACTTTATGGGATTTTGCATATTACTGGAGTCGATCTTTACAGATGTTCTAGTGATGAACTAGTACTACATATTGGTAAAAGTATCACTGTGGGCGATGTCTTAATGTACCATTGATTTACAGATAACTGAAGTCGCAGAAGGTCTCTGGAGTTTCAAAAAGGGACTTTTTAGGATGGTTTGGATTGAACGCTCCTTTAGCATTTGAAATTGGGGTGTTGGAAATGATAAAAGCCACCCCTCCCATGACCCTCCGCTTTCAAATATGCCCACTATTTTTAGGGTTAATAATAAATGCAGGAAGGGAGGTTTGCTCTGAAATGTTTACCCTTAGTATAAACCACCTAGCTTGTGCGTTTAAAATGTTTCTCTGGGAGTAGGTGAGAGTGGTATTATGAAAAAAATTCTGAGTTAAATACAGTTGCATGTATATTTTGCAGGTCCAAAATGATTAGAACGCAATGCAATGTGATCTACATGAAATGCTTCTTGAAATAAATGATGTGGTGCTGATAGCCAACTTAAGTTTTACATTGATGGAAATTATTGAAGAGAGCAAAGAATTATGAAACATTGAAGTGATTAACAGGTCATATAAGGGTACCTTTTAAAAATAGAATTTTAATACTAATTTAACATTTTCTAAACTCATGGATTTGGAGTAGAAATAGGAGGTGAATAAACAATTGTAGCTGCATTATAGATTGTTCTGTTTATTTGTGTAATATTGAGAATAAGAGAAAAGAGAGAGAGAGAGAGAGAGAAATAGTAATGGAATGGGAAAAATATATGAAAACAGAAAGGGAGAGAGAGAGAGGAGGGAAGGGGGAGGAGGTAGGGGAAGCTACCGTGCCAGCAAATTTGTCTTTCTAATTATATTGTACATAAACTTGTGATTAAGATACTTTATTTGTAAAGTTTGCACTCATGGGAGATACATCAGTAAATACAAAATGAGCATTGAGGAAGACTCAAATTTTATGGAAGATATTGTTGTGTCTCTTTAAGTTTTCATATTGACATTCCATTCCCATAAACACTTTTTAAAAATGTAAGATCAAACAAGGTGTCTTCTGTTGTACAATCTGTAGTGAGTGTATTTATATGTATACAAATATGGAGATTAGTTATGCATGCACAGTACTTGTCATTAGCATGAAATTGATGTGTCTATTTGATGTTTTCAAGGTGTCATCGAAAAAAGGATATTTATTGGGAAAATTTGTGTTTGAATTTATATCTCATTGTCCCATGCTAAGATCTTGAAGAGTTATGGTGGCCGCAAATCTGCTCAGGTGACAATAGTTCCTGGGCCCCGTTTCATAAAACTTGTTATCAACTGCCACATTTCTATGACAAATTTAGTCTCCGCCAATCCGATGCAAGGATTTCAGTAGCTTATAACAATTATTGCAACTTGTTATTGATAACAAGTTTTATGAAATGGGGCCCTGGTTTCAATTTTTCAAGGATCTAGGGTTGAAGTTGCAGTTGCACTTGAATTTGGGGTTAAGGTTAGGGTTAGGATTGCGGAACAGTTTTAGGTCCAGGGTTGAAGGGAAGAATTCTGGTTAGCACGTGTTGTGAGCACTGGCGTAGCCGGGGGAGAAAAAGGGGGCCATGGCCCCCCTATTCAGCCCCTAAAAAAAAAGAAAAGCGAGAGTGAAAATGCGGGGGAAGTGAGAGCTAAAAGGCACTACGAGCCGTTATCTTTCTTTCAAAATTTGCTAAAATGTCAAAGTTTACACGCTTCGCGTGGGAAGGGGGAAATAACCCCCCCCCCCCCTCCTTGCACCCACCCCTGTATACAGTGCAATATTGCATCCAAACAATTGAAAAGCAGTCAGGGTGTTGAATTAGAACTTTCTGCCTAAAAAAATTGTTTGCTATGAGCCGTTATCTTTCTCTCAAATTTGCTAAAACGTTGAGAGCTCTCTCGCTTTGCACGGGAAGGGGAAACTCCTCCTCTCTGCACCCACCCGTTACATACAGTGCACTAATTCGTCCAAATAACTGAAAAGCAGTCCGGGTGTCGAATTAACTTTCCGCCTAAAAAAAGGTGTTAGAAGCCGTTATTCAAATTTACTGCTTAAATATTTGTCAAGTGCCTAAAAATGATTTTAGTCACCTGTTACAAATAATTGCGTTTCAATAGTCAGAATACAATTTGCATACATTACATGTTGTTAGGTCTGACAAGCCATAATGTTTGTCTTATGAATGTAATTTGCATTCCAGCTATTGAAATACAATACATTATACCCGATGATATAAATTTGATTGCATTACGAAAATGGTCTATTGAATGTGATGGGGATCATGTGCTGATTTTTTATATGTCATAATTATGAAAGTTAGTAGTTTGCCATATTTTGAACAAAATGATATTGTGCAATATGGTGATTATTACTGATGGTATTACGTGTTCTTGTGTCATTTGTTTTCTTCATCATTTTTGTTTATTCCTCCATTGAAAAAGGATACATGTAAAAAAGATAATGAACACAGTTGTTGCTTACTTAAATCTGATGTTGATTTGCACAAGTTTGTAATTACTTCTTAAATCTACATTTGTCATTTAGTATTTTCAGTTCGATTCTGAAATTGTAGCACTTGCCAACTTTTGTAGATCTTTGTCAAATGTGATTACATTACTGTTGTTCCACTGACTTAGTAGATAGAGAAGATGGAAAATTTTGTCAATCTATCCCATCCCCTGTAAAAGAATAAAAGAAACCCTTTGAATTTAGTTGATCATTAATTTTTTTCTCAAGTGGACTACTTAGAGGTAGAAAATAACTGAAACAACGAGTTGTCATGTAAATTGCTTTGCTTTTCCTTTGTTTTTGGAAATCCTTTCCTTACACACTTACATGGTGATTATTTTAGATAGATGACTATTCAGAAGTTATCTGTATCCAAAATACAGTCAGGATTTTACTTAATGTTATTATATAACTCTTGTTACCGATTAATGTAACCTTAGAAATGGTGTCTATTAATTCATGTAGAGTAGTGGAAAAATATCCGTAATATACTAAATTTTCTCTCGAAATGACTGTGGTCATTTCTCACTTTAAAATTTTAGGGATGAAATGGAAGAAGTCTGTAGGATTATTGATGTTAACAATATTTTAATTAAACCCACCATATCTGAAGAGTGCTTTAAACAGAAAATATTCATTATTGCATCCATCAATTTAAGACAGAGTTATGCCCTTCTAGCTCCAAACAGATGATATATGCTGTGGTAAAAAGGATGTTAGTCTTGCGGGCTGTAGCCTTATTTAATCCATGGACTGTCTTGTGAAAGTGATCGATTTGCTAACTTTGTAGAGGCTTGATAAAATCTGAGCTGCCTGGCCTTACATGCTATCAGTGTATGTAATATGGTGTAAAAATGAATCCCAGGGGGAAAAAAGCACTTCAAAATCATCATATCCCTCACAAAAGTAATCATATGCAAGTGACCGGAAATGCCAGACTCCTTTTTCCCATAGACTCAGTGTTGGACTAAAAAGCGTATGGCCATACGCTTTCAGTCGTAGATATCTTAATAATAGCGTTATATATTTGAAAACCTTTGTATGCCTGGCTATGTATTTATCCTTCCGAACATCATTATACCAGACATATGTATCAAAATTCAACAATTAATTAAATCAAGCCTCCACAAAGTTGCCGAATCCCTTTAACGAGGGTTTTTGAAGAGAAGCTTGATTCTGTTTGCATCACTCACCTCACTCCCTTTCTGAATTTTATTCTCCTGCAGCTAGCTGTAGATCATTGCCATACATGTACAGCTTGAGAACAAACATTTTTGGATAGGAGTGCCCTTTAAGGTGTGTGATTTGTTATAAATCTTGCTCTTCCTGTTGATCTTAAAGGCCAAGTCCACCCTTACAAAAAGTTGATTTTAATAAATTGAGAAAAATCCAACAAGCATAACACTGAAAATTTCATCAAAATAGGCTGTAAAATAAGAAAGTTATGGTAGTTTAAAGTTTCGCTTAATTTCGCAAAACAGTTATATGTACATGCTGCTCAGTATACAAATGAGGGAACCAGTGACGTCACCCACTCACTATTTCTTTTGTATTTTATTACATCAAATATGAAATATTTTAATTTTTCCTTGTTATAACGTGAAACAAGGTTTGATTCCTCGCTGAACATGTGTAATTGCCATTGTTGCAACCTATACACAATTCAATGAGAGCTTCCTAATTGTGAAATCTGCAGAAATTAAAATATTCTATATTTCACATAATAAAATACAAAAGAAATAGTGAGTGGGTGACGTCACTGGTTCCCTCATGTGCATACTGAGCAGGATGTACATATAACTGTTTTGCGAAATTAAGCGAAACTTTAAAATACCATAACTTTCTTATTTTACATCCTATTTTGATGAAATTTTCAGTGTTATGCTTGTTTAATTTATCTCTATTTATTCAAATCAACTTTTTGTTAGGGTGGACTTGGCCTTTAAAGAGGAATTGTTCATTTTCTTGTGATATTACATTACGAGGCAAGCAGCTCTAAAATTGTTTTATGTGAGTGGATGGAATTTTTTGTAATTAGTCATGCACTGAAAAAAAGACAAGCTTATCAAAAATATATATAATACTTTGTACTACTTAAAAAGTATGATCTGTTCCTTATTGAGTCTCACTTATGTTTGTTGTATGGGGGGGGGGGGGGGCAGTACATGTAATTCATCGCCTCATGGTGGGGGTGGGGACGATGTTGCAAAAATTAGACAAGTGAAAGAAAATGGTCAAATCTGACAGGGGGGGTGTACATTAAAAGTTTGATAGATATTTATGTTGTGTGTATTAGTGTATTTATTAGTGTATTAAAGTGTATATAGCAGATTTTTATGGTCTGATGAAGGGGGGGGGGGGGGGTTCATGAGTGTCCCTTGTTCTTTTGACCTGATCCTGGGGAGTATGGAGGAGTAGGCCAGGAGCCTGTCCCGAAATACATGTAGTCACCTAATTTTACCCATCATTTTTGATCCCTTAAACTTAGACCATCTAAGTCACTGACAAAAATGTTGTCAGCCTGAACGTAGCCGCCGGGTTTAGCCCCCAGAGTCCCCCCAAAGAGACCCCAAAGTCGGGTCGATTTCACCCCATCTCCCCCATGCACCAAACTTTGTCAGTAGGAAACAGTATGACTGGACATTACAACAAAAAAAAAAAACTGACAAAAATTGCCATCGCGATGCGGGGTGTCAGACGGCCCCTAAAAATCGGGGAAATTTTTTCCCCTTGAAACCCTGGGACCAAATTTTGTCAGAAGGAATAGCTATGGATTCCAGAAATATGAAAAACTGACAAAATTGTCTATCCGGCCGGAAGGGGTGTGCCCTTTGACAACGTTTTGCCCTTTGACAACGTTTTGCCCCCAAAACGCTCTGTATGTAAAGGAAAAAAAATCCTTACCTTCTGACTATCATCACTCAAAAGTGATTTTTTAATTCAATTCAAACGTTCATAAAAATAATTTTGAGTAATAATAATCTTCTTGCGGTGCAATTACGTGTTAATTTGTCTTTGGATTAATAACTTATTAAATTGTGATTGCTTTCTCAAAAGTAGCCAAAGAATATTGTCAGGATTATGTAAACACGTCGATCTGACAATGCATAAATAGAGGAGCTTGCTTGGTATCTGTGTAATTAACACATGAAAAGTACATTTCAGCTTGGCAGTCACACACCACAGATAACCTGAAAAGTCTTTATAAATTATTCTGCCTAATTGTCAAACAGATGAACAGGGACAATGGGTGTGTTTACATAATCCTGACAATATTTCTTAGCTACTTTTGAGAAAGCAATACATTTTCACAATTTAATAAAAGACAGGGTTTGTGTAGAAAAACAGCAGTAAATATCATTTTACTCATCAGTGACTTTATGTTCCATGGTCATCGTGGATATATTTGCATTCCTATCAGGATACTGAACTCCTTCAGAGATATTTAGTCAATGTTTAGTGACCCTGTGATATATATGCACTGTAAAACCCCAACATGACGAGGGGCAAACGCTGTGCAGATGATCTCGCAAGTGACACCCGGGGGGGGGGGGGGGGGGGTACTCAGATTATAATCGGACGGGGGTGTGCGGCTGAGAACTCCAGACCCATACCTACATCCAAGGGTCCTTTTGCTGTAAATAGGCACCCATGTCTAAGGATTTTTTGTGAAAAATGGACCCATGTCTTGTTTGTGAAAAGGTAGACCCGTATTTTTGGGTCTCGCCAGCTTCTCGAAAAGTCGCTCAGTGAGTGGGGGGGGGGGGGGGGGAATTTTTGAGGCAAGTGAAGTCAATGACATTATTGTAAGTAAAATAAAAACTATTCTTATTGAGGAACTAACCACCGTTATCACACAGAAAGTCGATGAAAACTTAAGAGAGACTTTTGATTTCGAGTTGACGACAAGAGATGAGAGGATTACGGATTACAAGAATGGAAAAGGAAATTGAGCAAATGAGACAGCAACAAGATGAAGCGGAACAATATTCAAGGAGGAATTGCTTTGTTTTTCATGGTCTGAGTGAGACACAGGAAGAAAATACAGATGGAATTGTAAAAGGTGTCTGTGAGCAAAAACTTATCATAAAGCTACAAAATGGCGACATCGAGAGGACGCACCTCCTTGGCGCCAAAAAGGGCAGGTCACGTGGTGTCATCATCCGGTTCACCAACTATGACGCCAGTAACCGTCTGAGAGATCTACCAGGCGATCCCATCTTCATTCCAGAGAGTTTAACTAGTCAAGATCTGAACTTTTCCAGAATATCAAGTCAAACCACAAAAACAAATGCAAAAGTATTTGGACCCAAGATGGCCGCATTCGTGTGTTAACCAACGGAGGTCATCACTTTACGTTGACAAAGACGTCTCTAACATCAAACTTAGGTCAGCAGATTAACGTTACAATTAGGACTCATAGGTCCATCAAGATTCCGTGACGATGTTGCTATAGGAACGAATGTGAACACAAATTGATTGCTTTAATCATGTTTATGTGCTTTAATTTGTCTTTTTTAACTGTTAACAATGAAAACAATGAACATGTATTGTGGAATTCAGTGGCTAAAGCTCATTGACTTATATTGTTGAAAACTCTATCCGAAGCAATTAAGTGAAGTCATGCAAGTGAAGCGTCGTCATGGATTAATCCAATTAGTTATCTTCATGTGTCTATACTAGTATCGAGATTCAGTGACGAGGTCAATGCGTGTACTAGTGAGGATTGCTTTCCTCTTCTATCTTTTAAAAATTCTTATCAAACTCCTCTGAATGGGGACTTTCAACTCTTTTGTGTAATAAATAAAGTGTTAGGAGCTATTTGACCGATACAGTTAAAATTATTCCGATACTGGAATCTATACTCGTTATACTTGTATTTGTAGGGGCCTGTTAATGTCTATGAATATGACTGTGACCCTTTTCACTTTCGAGATGAGTAAATCAATAACATAAAAGGTCAACACCACTGTTTTTTTACTACACTTCTGGACATTTAGATTTGTTTTAAAAAAAAGCTTTATATTGACGATTCTTACATATGCGCTTGTTTTATTTGAGTAGTATTTTAGAGTTTTGATTTTTCTTTCTTTCTTTCTTTCTAAAAATGGTACAACTATTTCCATGCGTTCGTTGCAGTAAAAGTGTTAAAGCAAATCAAAAAGCACTTCTCTGTACTTCTTGCCAAAATTGTGTGCATATATCATGTTCAGGAATCTCAGTAAAGAGTTATTATGACCCCAACGAGCATTTTGTACATTGGGAGTGTTCAAGATGTTTTACTGAGAATAATTCAGAGTCCGAAGTTGACGATTCGAGTAACAACTATCCTCAATGTAAACATGGTGAGAATATCTTTGAAATATGATCAACTTTCAGGGAAAGGGGATCAATTTGTCCACCTGAATATCAAGTCTTCTGAAATATGAGGAAATCAAGCAAATGATGACTGAAAACGAGATACACGTTCTTGCTTTGAATGAGACTAGATTATATAGCTCTGTTATATAGATAGTGAAATTATTATACCCCATTACCCATTACTTATGAAAGAAACGGATAGAAATGGGGGCAGAGTGGCCATTTACGTCCATGAGTCTATTCATTTTAACTCAGTTACGATTCTCTTGAACCTTTAGAATCATTGTGCATTAAAGTTTGTTTGAAGAACACGATGCCAATTATATTTTTTAACTGGTATAGACCGCCAAATTCAAAGGTTGACCTTTTTAAACAGGACTTTCTGGTCTTTGCGAATAGTCTTAATGGGCAACTCATCATTATGGGCGACATTAACTGTGATATCATGAAAAAAACCTTTTGAAGGAAATACGAAAGCTCATAATCAAATAAATAATGTATATTGTTTAAAACAGGTAAATGATAAATTTTGTACAAGAGTAACTGATAGATCTTGCACACTTGTTGATCACATGTTAATGGATTATGCGGATAAGGTGAAATCCTATGGTGTTATTCGAAACGGTATGAGTGATCATTATATCAGATATTTGGTGTGGAAATGTAAACATACATCCCCAAATGAAACATTTTGTATCCTTCAGAAAGTCGAGAAATGTAGATTTAAATGATGCAGTTGGTGAATGGGAAAAGTTGCTATTAGAAGTAGTTAATAAACATATGCCATTAAAGAAAAGACGAGTGAGAAAAAAACCATCCCCATGGATGAACAGTAATATACTTTCTTCATTTAAACTGAGAGATAAAACAAAACTGAAACCCAAAAAAGAAGAAAAAGTGATGACTTATGGAAACTATAGATATAAACGTATGTAAAACTAATTTACCACTGAGATAAAAGCCAAACGTAAATACATAACACTGCGCATAATGTGATAAATTATCTGAAGCAACAAATAGAAATGATTCTTGGAAAACGCTTAAAAGTTTAATGGGTAATTGCAATCCTTCTAATGGCACTTTCCCCGAAAGAAAATTCAAGTGTAATAGCGAGTGAGTTTAATAACCACTTTGCCAATATAGCGACAAATGTATGCACAAATAACAAATGGGTTAATAACCGGCTTAATTCTCATGGTGTTAAAGTTACTGATAAAAAATTCAAATTTCTTTATGTAACTGAATCGAATGTTCTGAAACAAGTAATGTCAATGAAAACAATAGTCCGTCGGGTTAGACGGAATCTCTATGTATATTCTAAAAGAGTCGATATCCGAAATGATTGAGCCTTTTACTTTTTTAATCAACAAATCTTTAACTGACGGGGTTGTGCCTGACAAATGGAAAGTCTCAAAAGTAATACCGATACACAAAAAAGGAGATAAACTTAATTTCAATAATTACAGGCCAATCTCGTTGTTGCCTTGTGCCTCTAAAGTTATGGAAAGAGTTGTTCAACGGCAATAGACCTGTTTACTAAGTGATTCAAATTTTATGCATACTTTTGAAACAAAGGTTGTTCTTGACAACCTGAAAGCTTGCCAGAGGCTTGTCAGACATAGCAACAAGTAATGTATGCAAACTGGATTCCAAGTATTGTAGTTCATTCATTAATAACAGGTTAATGGAATACCTCGTTACTAGGTCCCCGGGAAAGAAACATCCATACATTTGAATCACTTAGTAAACAGGTCTATTACAGTGGTTCAAAAATTGTTTACCAAACAGAAGAATAAGAACTTCGGTCAATAATGTACTTTCTGAAGAAAAATCAACTACGAAAGGAGTGCCGCAAGGTTCCCTGCTATGCCCCTTATTGTTCATAATTTTCATTAATGACATAAATTCTGCTTTCAAGAAATACAAGGTGCATCTTTACGCAGATGACACTCTCATATATTATTCACATAAAAAGCCCAAAGTTGTCGAAAATGTTTTAAAGAACTTAAAGTAGAACACTGATGATTTTAAATATTGGCTTAATACTTATTATTGCATAGATGGCATAAATTAAACAAGGTTATCCAAATTTAAAGCTTGGAAACATTTGAATTAATGATTATTATCAATTATAAAACGGTAAAATACAGCCCCCGATATAGCAGCTGAAAAGCTCCTTGAACACTGCTGAGATGTGTGACGACACAAGAGGGGCGAGTCCTGTCTAAGCAGACGATGTCCCATAACATTATACACATTTTTCAGTGCCTGTTTTGTCATCTCCTCTTCACTTATTTCTCTTACTTGACTAGCGTCAGTCTTAATGTTAGTCTGTTGCCTCACTCTTAACTTCGTGTATGGTATTATTTTGATGAAAAATGCAGCGTTAAAAAAAATAAAGGAATCAGTCACTTGTAAACAAAATAAGACGCCATTGTATTTTCAGCTGCTTGCACCGCGGCATGTTCGGCGTTTCAAGAGGGAACGAATACCATCCAGCTATTATTCGCAGGGCTTTTCAATTTGAAAATGGGGATTATTTCATTGATCATTGACCCTTCTCCTGTGTATTTACAATCAAACGGTTTTAGTTATCAGAATCAGTTCACTTTCCCTTTTCGAATGGTGTGAAATAAGGTCATGTTTAAATGTACCAAACTCTTTATAATTTGATAAATAATTGCATTGCAATTACGTTCATTCATTACAGGACGTCGTCTGCTTAAGCAGGATCGATCCCTCGTATGACGACATCAAAACATCGCTATATTTCTGGCGAATCCTCGGATATTCCACATGCTGAGAAGAGCTTTTATTTATGTTGTTTTTATAATCATCATATACGCAGTTGACATAAAACTTATACGATTGCCATCTGTAAGCTTCCCAATTTCTAGTGATACATTAATTGCCATATTTGTGATTTTCTTGAGTGTTCTACTTTAAAAGCCTGGAAGCGTGGATTATTAACAAGAACTTGAAAATCAATTACGACAAAAATGTATGCATGTTACTTGGAACATATAACATGCTTAAAAAACAAGCGCTTTTAAATATCAAAATCAAAGAACAGTTGCCCCAAGTTAAAAGCTTTAATACCTTGGTGTAATTGTGGATTAAAAATTGAAATGGGATGTACACATTGAACAAACGTGTAACAAGTTGGGTAAAATGGTTAGCTATTTGGGTATAGACTAAGACAAATTGTGAATATGTCTGAACTGAAATTAATCTATAATTCCATCATATTACCTCATTTTGATTACGGGGATGTTACTATGGCAATCTGCCAGCAGTAACTGTTCAATCCAAGATTCAAAATAGGGCTCTGTAGAATAATAAAAGTCAACCCTTATTCTCATACCTTTACCAGTCAAATGCATAGTTGTCTGGGTTGGCAAATGATAAGTGAAAGGCAGAAGATCCATTTGTTACTTCTGACTTACAAAATATTTAATAACTTGACCCCTGAATACATAAAAAAAAAACATGTTTGAGTTCAAACCCTCGCCATATTCCCTCCGTAATCAACATAATCTCTCTTACCTAAGCCAAGAACAAATTATTGTAAAAGATGATTCGTGTACAGAGCTTCTCAATATAATGAATTATCCCCTGATTTGCGTCAACTCACCCACCTTTGCCACCTTTAAATTAACTTTAACAGAAAATGAATCTCGTATTCTTGTACGTAGCTCTTTACATCGTTATGTATACATTTATATAATTGTGTCTTCTTTTTTTCTATTTCGTTTTGGATTGATGCTAAAATCATTTGTCATTTCTTGTGTTGCGTAAATATATATAGTATTGTTGTACATTATTATAAACTGGCCACATGGAAGACCAGCAGCAACAATTATAGTTGCAGCTGAAAATGGGCTACCAGCCGTATTTATGTTTTATTATACGGAAATAAAAACAACAACAACAACCGAGTAACAGCTATTTTGTATTTGTTCCGTCTTGGAGAGAACCCCATACTGAGCCCCTACACTATCAATCATGCAATGGCCGTCTTGCAGACAGAGCACCGGTACGATCATCGATCCATGTAGTCCTTTTGTAATTTTCTATTGGAAGTTACGTAACGAACTTCTTCTAATCAACGATCTCGCGTGTAATAAAGTTCCTTCTAATTGCATTCTGCATGGAAAGCAACTTTCAGCTCTGTTTGCTTACATTGGATTGAGGTGTTCTAGCCAGATGTTTTAGCCAGATGTTCTAGCCAACTAAGAACTATACATTAACAAGATGTAAGTAGGGTGAGTATTCATTTCATATATTTATCCTTTGTTTATTCCATGTTTATGTGAAATACACCTAATGTCGTAAGGACGCAAAGACTTTCAAGAAATCACTCATAGGCCCTTGCCTATGTGGGACACTGCCAACATTCACTGTTGCAGCAGTCAAAAACAGACAATAAAATTGCTCTATAAGCAAGATTTAATTTTCTTAAATTTGCTAGATTACATGATTTAGGGACTCTTCAACTTTTACTGTGCCACAAATTTGGGGATTCAAAGTGAAAATTTTAAATAATTATTTTCCTCTCATGTATGAATGATCTAGACTGGAAAAAGGCCCGCTATTGAAGCTATTGAAGCCTATATTAACCCGTGAAAACTATTATGGAGTACAAGCTTATCTTCAGATAAGCTTGTACCTGTAAGTGCAATAAACCAACCTTAGAACTATAATAGTAAGGCGGCTTAGCTTGAAAATTGTGCACTTTTGTCTCAAACCACCAAATTTGGCACATGTGTTAAAACGCAATTTTGAGGGAATTTGGGTCTAAATTGTATAATGGAATTCCTGTAGAGTTCAACAAACAATCGCCTGTAAATAAAATTCGGACCCTATCAAATGGGAGTCTGTACCACGGCCCCGATCAATTCAATGAGAAATTCGGTATTTCCAGATACGGCCGTGAGGTTCTAGTATTTTTAGGACGAATCCTTAAAGAACGAGAAGTCTTAGATATATATAGACGAAATGCGCTTATTGATGACTCGCTGCTAGGTCTACGTTTTCAGGTTTTTTTTTTTTTTTTTTTTTTTTTTAATAGTTGACAATCATTTCTAAAAATGTGATCCTGACGCTTCATTCGTCTGAAAAATCCTGGAATTTTGGTTGGAAATGTTGTAAAACTAATAAGAACAAAATTGGGATATGCAAAATTTGATATCAATCTGGGCATAAAAGCGTCAGTTGCCAAGCCGACCAGCGATTACGTAATAATGAAATCAACGAGGTCACTATGAGGAATGCCGCTGCCCGACCTTCGGATGAGTCAGACAAGAAACACGATCATGATATTAATGATAAAAGTGAGCTTTCGAATGTGTGGACTTGAACGCCGTCCTATATCTTCCCAGCAACAATGGACTGCTTTTTGTTAGCTGCATACCGCGCTTTGTGCTAGAACGGCTCACCCGTCCACTGGCTTCTCCCTCGTGTGTGTGTGTGTGTGTGTGTGTGTAATTTGGTTTTTACAGACGTGTATCAATCAGATATGATTATTTACGTCTAGGACCGACCTTTAACGTCACCATCCGAAAGACGTGACTCAGTCTCGAACCTGGGTCCGCTGAATCAGTTTATAACTTCCACTGGTAGCTGGATTACAGGCGCACGCCACAACGCCCACAACGCCCTCGCCCACAACGCCCTCGCCCACAACGCCCTCGTCCACTAGTCAGATAGTCTAGTTCTGGAAGTTTTTAATTATTTTGTCCGTAAAAACATGAAGCTATACAAACCCCGTGTGTGTGCCACGATGGGAAGTGTTATGAACAATGGATGGTGTCTCAAAATTTCAGATAAGAAGGGGAATATTACAAGGTTGTCCGCTTTGTACACTTTTAGTTATTCTTGTTGTTGAAGTAATTGCCTTGAAAATCAAGCAAAATAATGATATACATGGTATTTATTGTTAATTTTGCAAACTCTCATACTGATGCATTGACTGACTGACTGACTGATTGATCTTTCGGTTGATGTACAGTATTGATGGGTTGATTAATTGATTAATTGATTCTTTGATTGATTGAATAAAAGATCTGATGATGTATGAATTGGTACTTTTCTTCTTGACTGAATGACTGGCATGTGGATTTGATGTTTCTGTGAATAGTGAATACTATGCTTAAAAGATCTTGAAGTAATTACACATTATTAATTCTCACCCGTGCTTAAAGCAATGAAATCATTAAAGTAATGATAAAAATTGCCACAAAATTCCTAGACTATCATAACATAATCATAAATTTATGCAAAGGAGCAATTCGTTTGAATGGGAGTAATTATTCGGCTGCTGTTTTAATTTTCCCTCTTCTTTCTATTTGGCGCAAGCCATTTTTCACACTCTGGACAAAAACAGTCAGAGTTCGCCCAAGCGTGAACGAAAATTTGTTTTGCTAGTGGCAAATGATAGATGAGACTATTGGGCATCTATCGACGTGAAAAAATCTTCTAAATATTTTGAAATGTAATTTGACAGATTTTTCAAAAGTGCAACGGTTTTTTTTATACGCCCTCTAGGTTGATATACTTTCAGGGGAAAACTTATAGTTACACAATATGGCATGCTTTTAAAAACGAATTACATGTGGATAACATTTCAGATGTTATATCACCTGCTATTCAACAAAAATTGCTATTCAATAATTCGTGATTTTAACCGATTGTTATTTTTCTTTCTTCCTTTCAAGATTTTCGTTGAGAAGTGAACGTACATATGTATTTTACATGTATTTTTATAAATAAATGACCTCTGAAGAGGTAAGGAAAAAAAATAGGATATGGTGCTTGAAACAGTTTTGTGCAAATTTTAGTCATTCATTCATTCAAATTAACATTTATTTTCCAATGTTTCTATACAGCAAGTAAATATCATCAAAATAAGATAATTTAACGGACTGCAGAATTGTCTTATTATCGGAGGGAAAAATTTTCACTTTTAGGCCTACCTGAACCAGAGCCCTTCACAATAGTCAATATTGATTGATTGATTGATTTTATTTTCCCATGTATCAGATACAAAATAACATATAAGCACAATAATAAAACAGTCATCGTATGGGAGGGGTTGGTCATAAGCCTAAGGCTTGAAATTAACGCCCCTCAAGAAATGAAAAAGCCCCCTTTCCAAATATAAATATCGTATAGCCTATATAACGATTACTTATAAATGGGGTTCACAAATAGTAAAGAGTGTGTCATGATTACATACTTATCAAATGTCAGTCGAACATCGAGATAAATACAGAAAATTGTACATTGTAAATTCTACTGTATTGTAAATACAATTAGCTACGTTCATACGGGACTCGTGGTTTCGAAACTTTAAGTTAGCGAAACTTTAAGTTAACGAAACAACGAAACCACAAGTCCCTAACCGCAGCGAGGGTTCACACGAGTCTAAAACAACGAGCTCACACTACAAGCCATGCGAGCTTCGTGGTAACCCCGGAAGTAGATACTACCGATTGTGTGTACAGTAGGCCTACACATACAGATCCTGTGTTAATAATTCTCGCGAAGGGTATGACCCGGAAATTTAACATGAACAGCGAGGTCATTCCTAACCACAAGCTTGCGAAACTTAAAGTTTATTATACCGGGTCCGCTCGCTATTCATAAGGACCGCTATTCATAGAAATTTAGATAATTACGGGGATAAATAAGAAAAATATCTCAGAAACCTGCCGTTCATACATTGCATGAATGAAAAACATTTTTTTTGCTATGATAGTGATATTCGCCCTGTATCATGCTCGAAACTACCATGTAAATATTACCAGCCTGCTACCCCCAAACGAGGATTTTTGCGCGGTTTTTCATCATCCAACCCCCCCTAAACAGGTTTGACTTCGGCTAGATTAGTCAAAAGCACCCCTTTTTGTTGAAAATCAGCGTATTTGGACCCCTTAACGCGTAACGCGCGTTACGCGTTCCACCTGAAAATAGGACCCCTTTCACGCGCATGTGTACACCCATATATCTGAGTGTCCCCCCCCCCCCCCCGGAGCTTGTCCAACATCGCTGTGCATTGCGATCGAAACGCATCACAAAAATGTTAAAATTTAGATAATTACCGGGGACAGAGAAGAAAAGAAGCCCAGAAACCCGTCGTTCATGCTTTACTGTATGCAGGCTAAATTGCAGAACAGGGTTAAAACTCACAAAACGGTGTAAATACAAAGTTTACGAGCAATGTATTTTGTCGCAGAAGGACGTTCACTACTACTGCGTGAACCAAAATTTTGTCAGAAGGAAGAGCTATGTATGTACATTCCAAAATATAAAGACTGACAAAATTGTCCATCGGGAAGGGGTGTCAGACCCCCTGAAATGAAAAACCCAAAGTCCCCTTTGACAACGTTTTGCCCCCCCCCCAAATACTCTTTATGTAAATGAAAACCATTTTCTTACCTTCTGACTATGATAACTCAAAGGCCCGTATTCTGAACTCTGGTTTAACTTAAACTATGGTCTAAATGTGTGGTTTAACTTTGGGCAGGCAAATGTGACACAAATCTCTTACAGTAGATATTCAATTTATCAGCATTTTTGATACTCAAACTTTTAAAAACTGTCTGGGAATGATAAGTACAATAGTTTTCTTGACCATTAAAGCATGAGACCAGAATCCTGTAAACATAAGGAATATACAGTGTAAACAAAGTTTTGACATTTTTGGCTACCCATAGTTAAACCACAGATTTAAACCATGGTTTAAGTTAAACCGGAGTTCAGAATATGAACACTCAATGTGTTTTATTTAATTCAATTCAAATTCACATGTCATTTTGAGTATAATAATTTTCTTGAGGTGCAATTTGGTATCACTAGGTCACTTCATTAATAAGTTACTAAATTATTGTGAAAAATGTATTGCTTTCTCAAAACTAGCCAAAAAATATTTTCAGACTTATGTAAACACACCCATTGACCATCTGACAAGACATAAGGGAGCTTGCTTGGTACCTGTGTAATTAACACATGGATAGTACATTTCAGCCTGGCTGGCACATACCATAGATACATCCTCTATGATGTCTTGTCATACAGGTGCAGATTGATAATGGGTGTGTTTACATAATCCTGAAATATTTTGGGCAACTTTTTAGAAAGCAATACTTTTTTCATAATATAATAACTTATTAATCAAAAGACCAATTAACACCAAACTTCATCCCAGAAGATTACTATACTCAAAATTATGTCATATAAATTTGAATTGAATAAAACACTTGTGAGTTATCATAGTCAGAATTTAAGAAATAGTTTATCTTTACATGCAGAGCATTTCGGCAAAACGTCAAAGGGCACTTTGGTGTTTTTGTGTCAGGGGGTCTGACACCCCCTTTCCGATGGACAATTTTTTCAGTTTTTATATTTTGGGAATGTACATACATAGCTCTTCCTTCTGACAAAATTTGGTCCCTGTGCTTCAAGGGGAAAAATTTACCCCAATTTTTAGGGGCCATCTGACACCCCATCTCGTCGGAAGTTTTTGTCATTGTTTTGTGTATTTTGTAATGTCCAGTCATACTACTTCTTACTAGCCTTTTGACAAGGCCCTCGTGACTTGGCTATTTTTCTCGGCAAGTAAGCTAGTAGTGGCTGCATAACAAGACTAGACGCCCAGCTCGGTGAATGCGCGATCGAGCGACGTGAGTCCGAGGGCCTTTTGGAACCTGGCCTGTATTTCTTATGCTATCCTTTGTTCCTAGCGAGGATCTGCTACCTTATAGGTAGGAGCCAATCAGCGAACGTATCTTCGCATGACGTCAGCATAAATTTGGTATGCAAATTCGCCTTCATCTCAGCTAGCGCATTATAGCTCGCTCAGCTCGGCACCCGGCACTGCGGCCCGTGCAAGCTACATCAATCATGGAAAGCAAGCCCCGCAGATACCGTTGTGATTGGTCGATAATCCTCGGTAGGCGTGTTTAAGCATACGAATGTCAACTGTACTCGTGAATAATTCATATCGGACGATGGAAACCCAGGTTCCAAAAGGCCTCGCGACTAAAGTCGCTCGATCGCGCGTTCACCAGGGCCGCCGTGTTGATTCTTTTCGTCGCCGGCTAGTCTCATCTCAGGCACAGCATGACGAGGAAAATAGCCAAGTCACGAGGCCTTGTCAAAAGGCTAACATCTTACTGACGTTTGGTGCAAGGGGGAGAGGGGATGACATTGACCCGACTTTGGCGTCTCTTGGGGCTAAACACGACGGCTATGGTCAGGCTGACAACCTTTTCGTCGATGACTTAGAATGATGGTCTACCGTCTAAGTAACTTTAAGGGGTCAAATCTTATGGGTAAAATGGGATGTCTATTTCTGGACAGGTTCCTTGTCTAGTACTTTCTGTAGAGTATAATCCCACATGCAAATAGGTTCTCATAATTTTCATACGTGTTGTCAAGGTTTTGTTCTTATTCAAATATGGTACTATCTATTGCTACATTCCTTTTAAAGTCAAGTATAATCTCATAATGATATGTATAACTTTGTTTTAATAATGTGTCTCTGCTTTGTTTTGTTTTGTTTTGAAGGTAATCTTATTATGTCAGGATTATGAAATCAATAAATTTGAATTTGACATTTTTGTTAGCGCCATTCAAGCTTGGAAAAGCTTGGAGTATGGAAAAGTCTAGTCAAATATTACGTAAATGTTCCATGCTGTACTTGTAAATCATGTATTAATAGAACCTTTTATATCGGTAACTTCATGTGTGAGAGCCTCTGTGAAAAGGCTGTTGATATAATTATTCTGTCATGAAAAGAACACACATATGGGGCGTTAATAGCGTTTAGAGGAAATTTGGGAATGTGAAAGGAAAGGAAAGAAAAGAAAATGAAAAAAGAATAATGGAATATATAGACTATTTTTGGTTTTTGTTTTCGGTGTTTATACACCAAGAAGGAGGTGAAATGGAAAAGGAAAGAGGAAGAAAGAGTGATCGAAATCATTAAAGTTGTGAGCAGGTCACATAAGTTTGGAGAGTGTAGGTGAATTCTGAAAAGAACTGTTTGTATTCCACTGGAGAGTAATTCCGAAAGTTTTTCGAACTACGGTAATTAATAGGAGCTTGTTTTTAACATACAAGGCATTTCTTGGTAAAGACAACGTCATCCATGTTGTCATTTTCATTATACATGTATTGGCATATCGTCACGGTCTAATGGTGGGGGGGGGGGGGGGGCTGGTCTTTCAAGATTGACGAAATCAGAAGCAGAGGGACAAGGGGTCACGGGACATCTCCTTAACACGCCCCGATCTCTTTCTCTCCCCTCCCCCTCTCTCTCTTTGCTCTCTCTCTTTGCTCTCTTTCTTCATTAAAATGTATTTTGCCAGTCGATGTGTGGTGAGTATGGTAACTCCGGCGCGGCGCGGCGGTGCTTCGCTGTTCAATACATGAATAGTACCTTTTATTCCTTAAAATGTATTTTTACCTATTGTATTTTTCCAAGGACCCCATTGGAAATAAGCCATTTCGGCTTTCATGGGCTATCCTGTCATGGTACCTGGTTATGTTTTATATTGCAATATACCTGACGAATAAAATCAATCAATCAATTATATTATTCATTTTGAGTGCCGTTTTAGACGTTTTAGACCGCCAAGATCGTTGGGCTATAGGAAAACCTTGTCTTCCGATGATATTCATAATGGGCTCATGAATTATGATGTCAGATAATGCGAAACACTAAGAATCTTATGTGTATAGATGTTTGTAAACTTGTTGGCGCTTTAGGAGTCGAGTGAAATGGTATCATGCTGACTGTAATTTTGTTGAACTCCTGAGTAATTTACCAAGTCCATCCTGATAGTTAAAGACCTCAGCCTGACCGAATTTTGAAATATACACTTTATTCATCCACGGGGAGCTATATATTTTCTGAACAAATTGAAACCAACTTCATGAGATTCCGTTTCCTGTGGAATGAGTAACAGCGTCCCGAATGTTGAGCCCCGGTGGTTTTTCTGACGAGGGCCCCGTCTCAGAGGAACGCTACTTTGCGGGGGGTGAAAATTTGATGACGACATATCGTGTAGACGCACTCGGAGCTGTATACATGACATGTCGTCACACGTCTAGCGACCCCCTGCAGTTTCCTCTCTTGTTACGCAATAGGGAGGGGGCGGACCAAAAAAAAATGATCTTTTTTATTTTTTATGGATAAACGGAGACGAAAATTTATGAATACCCAGGGTAATTATATTCCTTGTTTACTAAGCTTTACGTCAATATATGGTTGTTTTGGGTCAGGCTGAGGTCTTTAAGTTGACAAACTGCACTGATAAATTAGCGTTTGAATTTACATTCCTGTGTGAAGTTAGTACACAACTGCGAATTGATTATTCATTTCAATTCAGTTCAATGTTTTTAATTTAAAAATCAATGCCTTGCAGCTAGGCTGACTTGTGCATGTTTTACATTGTTACCAATACATAGGCTAATACATTTCGTGAATACAAAATTGTTTAAAACTCTTTTTTGTCTCTCCAAAATGTCTCTCCAAGATGTCCAACAAACAGAAGATAGCCATCGTCACACTCGTGTTTTTCGTGACATCCCTATTCGTCCTTTTAAGAATGAATGTAACTTCTACAGACCCTGTATTGGTAGGCGTCAACACTTCCCGTTCACACGTATACAATGATGACCATCTTGAAGGTGTATTAAGAGTCCATTACACCAAATCGTTCAACAAGTAAGTGATACTAGGTCGATTTCGTAACTTGCTTGTAAGTAAAAGGGTAAAGTAAAGCAAATGCCTAAGTTGTGAACAATAACGAAATTGGATAATGTTTAGTGATTTACACCATATGCCAGAATGTTATTTCGACCAGCCATGTAAAACCATCGGGCAGCTCTGTTTCCACGGATTTGTACCAACCTCTGAGAGTGCGGTGCTGAGCGCTTCTTCGGCGCACGGCACAGATGGCGATAGCCTCGAGGTGCCATGTAGAAACGTCAGAGGTAAAAATGTCAGAGGTAAAAATGTCAGGAAAAAACATCTTCTATTTATTTTGATATCTTAATGTCATGACTGGCCTTGCAGGGTGATTGAGGAATCTAAATCTGCGAAAAGTAACGTAGAACGGGTGGTAATTATGGAAAGTTTCCTTAAACTATACCTCACAGGCCCGTAACTAGGATTTTTGCGGGGGGGGGGGGGGGGGGTTCAACATTGGAAAAAGTGGACCTTTCTGAGGGAGCGAAGCGACCGAGTAGGGGTGTCGGGTCAGGGGGTGTGCCCGGCTACAAGGATATGGGCATGAGCGTAGTCAAAATTTGACAGGGGGTGGGTCAAATGTGAAGCCCGAACATATACTACCATTGTGTTGGATTCCAAATACTGCGAGCGAGCAATGCAAGCGAGAGAAAAATAAAATGGCAAAATTTTATTTCATTAGTCACCAATAGGTGAAATGTAAAGCTATATCTCCGGTCATCTAGCTGCCACATGTAGGAATCATTCATAGTAATAAAGTTTTAGGAAGTGCAGCGAACGGGGGGGGGGGGGGGGGGGGGCACTTTGCTGTTATTCTTTTATAGAAAATCAACCAGAATATCTGGGCGCCATGGTGATAGGGCAGTGACGTGCCGAAAATTGCCATAACATTGAATATTTATGGACCTCGCTGCATGAAACATCTTGTTTATAAGGTTTGCGAGCGAGCGAAGCGAGCGAGGAAAAATGCACTTTACTTTGCTGTTGCGCATTTCAATAAAGAAAGTGGACCTAACAAGTATTTGGGTGTCATGGCGATAGGGCAACGACGTGCCTGAATATTGCAATAACATCCTATGGAAATATTCATGGACCTCGCTGCCTGAAACTATCTCATTTCTAAGATTTGTGAGCGAGCGAAGCGAGCGAAGAAAAATGCACTTTAATTTGTTGCTCATTTCAATATAGAAAGTAAGGTAACCCTAATTTCTGGGCGCGGTGGCGATAAGGCAGTGACGTGCCCGAAAATTGTCATAACATTGAATATTCATGGACATATTACAATAACATATACTATGGAAATATTCTCGCTGCCTGAAACTATTTCGTTTCAGAGTTTGGTGAATGGGCGAAGCGAGCGACGAAAACGCGCTTTACTATCTCCCAAATGTTTCCAAAACACCCCAAGTGTTATATTGGGGCATCTTGTTATTTCTGATTATAGTTTCCAAGAAGTCGATGTTTATAAAATACTCTCATGGCACTCCGGTTGAACAGGCTGTATTAGAGGGCCATAATTTAAGGGCCTGAATGACTAGACCGGGTCCGCCAGGAGTACTCCATGCAATTTGAGAGCGGGAAAAATTTTCATTTTAAAGTGAACAGAGACAATAAATACCCCTTTCTCTTTTCCATATCTCATTCATTTTCGTCAGATTTTATTCGAATTCGTCCGACCTGGCAATCCGCTGCAAAATTTTATCATCAAATCCATCTTTGAGAAGTCGATTTCAAGAAACTGTCATTCAAATTCGTCACATAGACAAGACCAACGAACGTAGAGGGCGGCAACACTTTGCAGTCTTAAAGTGTTGCCGCCCTCTACGTTCGTTGGACAAGACCTTACAACGAGCGGGTGACGATTTGAATAACTCTTTATACTCTTTCAGTTTTTGACAAAATAGATAGCAAAATGAACAATAAATTCCGAAAATGAATGGCCAAAGACGTATATTATCTAGGTCTTATTATTAAGATGCAGGACAATAGCAAGTGTTCAAAGTGAAGGAAATTCGACTGGAAACGTTATTATCTCACATTATTTTCCACTTTCCTTCCTCTCTCCCCTTTCACGTGACCCCCTTGTGCGCCTCTCCCCTATCGAAGCCAGTTGGTATGGAAATGTTTTTAATGATTTAACCTAAAAACATCACTATTCTGATGTCACTTTGGATAATTTTTTTTCGCCTAATGATTCTTTTTGTTGTTGTTGTTGTTGAAGCAGATTTCTGCTCGCCAGTTTGGTGGGGATACTGCAAACGAATTTGAATAATTCTTTGAATGACGCTTTGAAGAAAATCGATTGCAACATGGCATAATGTACAAAATTCGAAAATGAATGGTGAAAGACGACATTGATTAATTATAGATTTGCCAGATTAGGCAAAATCAAAATAAAATGTATTAAATAGATGGAAAGACCGACATTTTATTACTTTTTTTCCCCTTTCCATCATCTCTCTCCTCGCTTTTTTTTTTTAGCGGACCTCTGCTCGCCAACGGGGGGGGGGGGGGGGGGGGGGGGTTCGAACCCCCTGAACCCCCCCCCCCCTAGTTACGGGCCTGCCTCATTCGATTCTCTTATAGTCAATTTTTTACCTCTGACAATTTTACCTCTGACATTTTTACCTCAGACAGTTTAGCTCTGACATTTTTAGCTTTGACATTTTTTTCCTCTGACATTTTTACACCGAACCTAGCCTCGACATGGGGTTCCTTTCAGATATTTACAATAAAACATCGGCGAAAAATCATGGCTGGCACATGTATCTTTTAATGAAATTTAATGAATATAATTATGACAATTACAATTAAATAAATTTCAGTTTCTTTTCTGCTACCCGGTACTAAACATTTTTAAAATATCTTTACAATTTACCCACTAACACAGCCTTCAAGATATAGATACAGGGATCAGAAACCACAATGACAATGCTGATAATGCGCCAAAACATACTTCGGAATCTTTGACTTCACAGTCCAATGGGTCAACATGCACTCCTGCCAAAGACGTGGTATACATCAAAGTACACAAGACGGGCAGTTCCACCCTCCAGAATATCTTCTACCGTTTTGGAGACGAAAGGGACTTGACTTTCATGCTTCCAGCCCAGAAATTCCACATCGGAGGAGTTCAATTCAAGCCATCGGATGTATTGAAACCGCCACCGGGGAAAAAATACAACATAATGGCGAATCACGCCCACTTCTTTTACGAAGGTACGGTTGGGTTTTCAGGTTTATATTTGGAGTGTTTTCTTAATACGCATGATGCAGACTGGTCGGAACACAAATATGATTTACCCTTTTGGCACGCGTTTAGTACCATACCTTCCCCCAACAACAAAAACAAAAACACAAAAAAAAACCACTTCAAAACGACGACATCAACAGAAACATAAAAGCCTATGTATTAACAGTTTGCTATATTCCTCTGGCCAACAGTCGTAAAAATGCAAGGAACTAACAGGCAATTTTCAAACGAACCTTAATTCACCTTCGATGAAAAAAAACAATTCGTATAATGAATGTGTTTTGAAAATTGTCTAGGTTCTAATTCTTTTGTTGCACTGAAGATTCATCTACGTTGGGGGAAAGCTTAGCAATGACACAATATTTAAATAATCAAGCTTCTCTTCATTTGTATATTCTATGAAAGTTGCCTTACTTATGCCTATAGCTATTTTATCAAGCAGGCACCTGGGAACGATTTTGTTACTGGGGGTGCTGTGAGCAAAAAAAAGGTGCTCAGCATTTTAGGGCCTCTTTCTAAGTCAAAATAATCTCTGACAAGCACAAACATAAAAATAAAAAAGGCCCTCAGACTTTTGGGGTCTCTTTTTAACTACTGTTTAGCTACAGTACCACAGCATTCTCAGACTTCTATGGGGTGCTGTGCACCCCCTCAAAAAATCTGGGGGTGCTGCAGCACCCCCGGCTCCCAGGGGCCTGTTGTCAAGTACATCATAACTACCATTTGGAAATTCTTTTATCCTTGTCAGCACATCTCAAAATGTTCTCCAGCTTGTATACTTATGAAAGTTATCTTATTTACCTACAGGGGCGTCGATAGAGGTGAGGGGGTACCGATAGCTATTTCGTCAAGTGCATAACTACCCTTTGGAAATTGTTTTATCCTTGTTCTCACATCTCAGAATCTGGAGACTGTTCTTTTATTATTAGTAGTATTTCTTTTTCTTTTTTTTTGGGGGGGGGGGGGCGGTTGATAACACTAGCATTCATTTCCGAGGACGTCCAAGGAACCATCATCTTGAACATTTCCCCATGGTAGCAAGTTTGGACTGATTTTGAAACCTATAAGTGTTTTACCAGTAATTTCTGCACTGCTCATTAATATTCCATTTCTCCCCCTCCCTCTCCCTCATCCATCCCTTTTTAATATCACAATTGCAGATTTCAAAAAGATAATGCCGGTAAACACCAAGTTCGTCACCCTAATTCGTGAAGCAGCTACCCATTTCTCCAGCTTGTATACTTACTTTGTCTTGAAACGTCAATACGAAGTAGAATTGGAAGAGTTCTCCATGAAACCCCAGGTATATTTCGAAAAGTACGACCTTAACAAGACGGGGCCACACAGCGGACGAGACCCACAACTGTTCGACCTGGGTTTCGGTAAGAAAGATATGTACAATATCACCAAGGTCGACGATTACATTCAATTTCTTGACGAAAAGATGGACTTAGTTCTGCTGACAGAGTATTTCCTCGAGTCTCTGATTCTACTGAAAGATGTAATGTGTTGGGATATGCAGTCGATCGTACATCTAAGCAAAAAAGTGCGTGTACCTCTTGGCACGAAAGCCTCGAACACAAATGTGGCAAAAGCTGACGCGTTGACGAAACGTCTCAACGAGTGGAACGCTGGTGATTTCAAATTGTATGACCATTTCAACAGGACGTTGTGGCAAAAGGTAAAAGCGTTTGGTCGTGACCGTATAGAATCAGAAATTACAGAGTTAAACAAACTTTCGCAAAGATATGAAAACGAGTGTATGAGTGGGACCGCTGTGCGTGATATTTCGGGATGGTCGGGACCCATAGGGCTGAAGGAGTACGTGATACGACAGGAGAAGGCACAGAATTTGACGTGCAAAAGGCTAGGAATGAGTGCGCCGCAGTTTCTGGCTTATCTCAGAGAGAAGCACGAAACTCAATTACAAGGATAAATACTGTATCATAAGCTCACAAAAACATTTGGTGTCGACCTATATTTCAGAACCATGAACCAACCCATTTCAATGACGTAATTGTTAAAGGAGAACTGACCCTTCATGGAAACTTGGATTTAGTAGAAAACCTGATCGGTTAGACACCGACGGACATTCGACAAATATTGAAAGTTTAGAAAATTTAATTGAAGAGAGTAATTTTATCTTTCATTGTGAAGGGCATCATTGATAAATCGGTTGCCATGGTCGCCTACTAAAACTATAATCCATAAAATATTGATGTCACGGACGGACAAAATGCCTACACTTGACCGAATAGGCACTATATAGAAGCAGAAAAATCAAAGAAGGAGAATAGTGAAAGTTTTAGAATATCGGGCAAAGAATGAGAAAGCCTTTTATTAATGCTTGAAAGCTGAGCTCATTAGTGATATGGATAACCTTCTATTGGCAATGCGTTAATTATGTGTGGTGTCATTTAGGGAGAACTCTGGCATATGTTGTGTACACAAATCTTCCAAATACTCCCTTTGTCCATTTTAATGATAGAACAGACTTTTTGTCCATGATACATTATGGGTAACATATTTTTGCACGTCCTCACATGAAAAGAGTTGGTTTCACCATAAGAGTTGAGAAAAAGGATACTTTGAGTAATTTATGTACAAAACAAGTGGGTAAGTTCCCCATGTATGACATCACACATCATGACTGCATTGCCAATGTGAGGATCCCCATATCATTAGTGATATCAACTTTCAAAATTCAAAATTCCGTGTTCTATGTCTGATATATCTCAAACTTTCACTCATAATTAGGTTTCTCTCATTTTCTGCCTTTGTGGGGCTGGACACCACCATTTTTGCTCGTTGTTTATTTGATGTGAGAAATAATAAAAAACAGAAACCCCTGCATTGTACAGAAGATAAAACAAAAAGCATCACAAGTACATGATCATATTAACGTGAAATCATGCAAGTGATCATCTTATAAAAATTTGCTTAGAATTCTGTAAACAAAATGCAGTTTTCATAAGTTCAACTGTCATACAATTCATAGACCAAAAATACATAGATTATAAAAAATTATCTGTGAATTTCCGGAAATAAGAAATACAGGTATCAATATCAAATATTCTGATCTCCATAAATTACTGATTATGTATTGCAAAAAACTTGACCAAACTTACCCTAGTCAGAATATGTCATACGTGTAAGCATTGGTGGATCCATGGGGGGGGGGGGGGCACTTCCGGCCCGTGGCCCCCCCCCCTCTCTTTGGAAGAAAAGTATGCATTTTGACCATAGACGATCTGCCATTTTCTCGATTGTTCCACCCATTTTAGAATGAAGACTTATGGAGGGAAACTGGATACCCCCCCCCCCCGAGCAAATATTGGAGGTTTGACAAAAAAAATTGTCACCACGCCCCCCCCCCCCCACCACTGAGCGATTTTCGAGAAGCTGGCAATACCCCAAAAATACAGGTCTATCTTTTCCAACAATTGACAAACCTGCATTTATGTGCCCCCCCTTATAATAAATCCTGGATCCGCCCCTGCGTGTAAGGATAGAGAGAGCCACGTCAATAAAAATATATAATTTAACTAGCCGAGTATGATGCTTAAAAGCCAAGTCCACCCTAATATCAAGTTGATTTGAATAAATAGAGTAAAATTAAACAAGCGTAACAGTGAAAATTTCACTGAAATCGGATGTAAAATAAGAAAGTTACGGCATTTTGAAGTTTTGCATTATTTCATGAAACACTGATATGCATGGCATGGGCGGTATGCAAATGAGTGAACCGATGATGTCACACACTCACTTTTCCTTATGTATTTTATTATATGAAATATCATATACATGTATTTCATTTTTTTGCTTCAATAATGTAAAACATGGTTTGACTCCATAAAAAAATGTAAAAATGTAAAATCATCATTATTGTAACTTATTTTCATACAAGGAAGGGATTCTTTATTATCACATCTATAAAAATTGAAATATTTGAAATTTCATATAATAAAATACATATGGAAAAATGAGTGTGTGACATCATCGGTTCACTCATTTGCATACCGCCCATGCTATGCATATCACTGTTTCATGAAATAATGCAAAACTTCAAAAATGCCATAACTTTCTTATTTTACATCCGATTTCAGAGAAATTTTTACTGTTATGCTTGTTTAATTTTACTCTGTTTATCAACTTGATATTGAGGTGGACTTGGCCTTTAAGAATATACCATATTAACTTCATATATACATTTAATATCATCTTTAAACAATTTAGGAAAAATAAATCGAGGGACTACTTTGACCTTGGAGTAAGTATACCTTTACCGTGATTAGGTTTCGGGGGGGGGGGGGGGGGGCTAAAACGTACATCGACCACACACGAAATGCTGTAGGGTGGTCTGTAAAGCAATAATAAAAAATTTGGGTATCATAAAGTAAAAAAAAAAGAGTTAGGACCACTACACCTTCATCCAAGCCCACTTTTATGGATATGGTTAATTCCCAGTTAATGACAGTGACGCCTCGTTGACGTAAATCGTCATTCTATCTCAACTAAAGTGATTGATGAAGATATCTATTTTCCTTGATATGGCGGTGGAGGGGGTGGGTGCAGTGGCGCATCTAGGAATTATGGAACACGGGGAGGTACGAACTGGCTTCTGAAGAGGACAGAAGTGTTTTTTCGGTGCTCCGTGTTTTCTCATAGTTTTTGCGTTTATTGTGCATTTTCTATCGATTGTATTATATTGTTATATATCTACATCTGCATGATGGACTTCGTTTAAGATTTCGGTTAAACTTACAATATCAGATCGTTACCAAATTTTAGCGTTCACTTAGTTTAGGATGTAACGTACAAGAACGCATAGTTAAATTTATAAAAAGTTACATTTCTAAAATTAATGCTACTTAATAATGCGAATATGTTAATTTTCATGTATTTTTTTCATTTTTCCGATTCTGTTGTCAATATGGACCTGTAATGCTCTCCCATTACATTACATATTTAGTATATGCGGTATATATGTAGTTGTACAAATTATTATTTTTTTAAAAATAAATCACCTTTTATTAGTCAATAAAGGGAATGAGCTGAGGTTACCTGTTCTTATCAAACGCGGTCAGGGCAACATAAAATGGATACAGTTAACAAATATAACATAAGTAACAGAGAAAAATGCACATATCAAACGAATAATTTCAAATCAAGAAATAGAAAGAGACTCAAAACATACGGCATCGTGTCTTAAAACTAAAGCCATAGATCATCGTTACTCTAATACTAAATATAACCTGCACCTTTTAAATATTATTTTTTATACAGCATGTAGGTATTTAAGCAATAACATTTCAATTATTGTATTCACATATATAGCGAAATATATAAACTGTACCATTGTATGTAAGACTGTCATGTTTCAAGAATGTAATTCAGAGCAAGTGAGAGAGTAATACATACTGATACAAATATATGAGAAGTGGGTGAGGCACACTCTAAAAACTCAAATGTTAATCTACATTTAAAAGGTTGGAGGAGTGACAACATTTTTAAAATGGTAAATTAACACTTTTAACATGCTGGATCTAATAGTTTAAAGGTTGGATGCAGCATGTTAAATGTGTTCATTTACCATTTTGAAAATGTCACTCCTAGAGCTCCAACCTTTAAAATGTAGATTTAACATTTGAGTTTTTAGAGTGCAGAGAGTGGCCTAGGAGATAGAGGAAGCAAGAGAGAGAGAGAGAGAGAAAGGGAAATCCAGTCAGTCTCTTATACTGATACAGTAATACTCATATCATGCATATAATTAGTTCGTTTTTCATGTTCAATATGGAAATAACATCAACACATACATCGATTTTTGAGATGTATGCTAAAGAATAAGAGAAGATGCCTGGCTCAGGCGATATGATAGAAAATTCGTTCAAGAAAGGTAACATATTAGTTAATCATTGGAGAAGTGTCGGGTCAGTCCACTGTGGTTCAGCCCTTGCGTTATAAATAACGTAGGACCCAATCAGTGCCATTTTACTCATTGTCAATATGACATCTTTGCATTTCCTTGAACCGACGCGACGTGGCGAAAAATATTCTTGATTTGCTGTTTGTTTTCTTTGGTAACCACCCCTCTACTTCCGACTTCAAAGCAGATGAGATGCAACTCATAATTCTTAGACAGAATGTCCCTCTTCAGCTGGGCATATTTCACTTACTTTCGTTCTTTAGCTTTTCGAATGTTTGGTTCGAAAGGGACCGTCAGCTCAATCAGGAGCACATTTGGCGGGCTAGATTCCGGGAAACAAAGAGCTATATCGGGTTTCTCTGTGGTATATTAGAAGGGATTGTACCTCCGTTTATTCTCAGCCCCGGAAAATCAGCGAATAGATCAAGTTTTATTCCATTTTTACCGGCACATTTTTTTCAATTCTTTAACAATATATCCTAGCACGCTATTATGTCGGTAGGTGAATCTGCCTTGGGTCAGGGCGGGCCACAGTGCGCGTGTTCAGAATATGGGCCAAGAGTGCCCGTACAATTGCACAAACTACAGTTTTCGCTAAGCTTTTCCCCCAAAGTTTAAGGTTCTGAGGGGTCGGGAGGCTGTCGATAGCAACTCTCGTGGCAAAACTGAGAACACTCCTGGGGTAAGCCATACATTATTGATTTCCATGTAAGATTGCTTTGTTCTTCTAACAACTGTAATAAAGTACCCTCTTTTGCCAGCATACATATACATTCTTTCTTCGGTGATTACATTTTTGATTGCTCTCTTCATGGATCTCCAAGGTTGAGAATCATTGCTTGTATTCCCTGCTAATTCAATCATTTTCATTGATGCTTTTACTAGACCACTGACTTTCCCTGTCTATTTTCGAGTTCACTGCATGCCTTACCTTCGGGTCACCTTTGGTCAGGGTAGAGGCCAAAGACAATGTATGACACTCAACATATAATTCTGATATTTTTGTTATTTTCAATCCCTTGGCTGCATACAAGATGGACTGGGTATATTTAGCCATTTCTTTAACATTCTTGTTAGTCAAGTGAGTCAAGTGAACTTAATTGGGTATCCGTCAAGTTATGTACAGATATCTGAGAGAAGGTAATATCCTGCATTTTTTTTCTCAATTAATTTAAACGTATCCGGAGTCTTTCCATAAAAGGTTAATGTACGACCCTAAAAAACTTTTCAGGTTTCTCTTTTTGAGTGCTGATTTGGCGATTATCTATACAAAATGAAACATCTTTAGTTGATCCTTGACAGATAGAAAAGGATGAATACAGGGTAAGGTTCATAGACCTCAGTCTTAGTCCATGTCATTCATAATTCTCTGATGAGTCCTTTGATTTGACGTCAGGAGACAGAAGTCATCAGCAAAAGGTAAGGTTATGTATTTATGTCCGTTCAGATTGTACCCAAATTGATTTTCCATGAGACTCAACTCTTTAATCAGAGGATTGAACGCTAGAAGGAAAAGGATAGGAGACATCGGATCTCCTTGAAACACGCCGCGTTTGAAACGGAAAAGGTTGGACTTCCATGACGGGCTTGTCACCACACCTTGACAATCCGGAGTAAAGATTGCGGACATAGGTAATGATAGTTTCCGGAATATGACATGATTGCATCGTATGGTATATGAGTGGATGTTCCACAGAACCAAAAGCATCTGCTAAGTCGAAAAAAGTTATATGTAAAGTTCTTTTCTTATGACGGGCATTTGCAAGGAGTTCGTTCATGGTATGGCAATGTTCAACCAAGGAGTTCAACACAGCCGCTTATTCCCTTTAGAAAGGCTTTTTGAGTCGAGTCATCAATCATGCCGGTCGAGCATGAGAACTTGGTCTTTCTGCGATTATTTGATTGTAGATCTTTCCGACACATGAGGTCAAAGCAATCATGCGAAAATTACCAGGGTCCGGAGGCTCTCAGTGAGGATTTTGCTAAAAAGTGTGGCCACGAAAAAATGAGTTGATGGTAATTTGCGTAGAAGCCCATACATAAGGCCATCGGCGCCGGGTGCCGAAGTGGGATTCTTGCGGGATAAGATACCTTTCACATCTTTTGGTTTGATTGGAAAAAGGTCAAACGATTGGCGTTCTGAGGAACAGGAACATACGGGAACCAAGATAATGATATACCAAACGAAGGGGTGTGACAATGAGTTTCATTATCGTTGAGCGAACCCGAACAGCAGCGTTTTGAAAATTCCCCAAAATTTTGCTGATACAATTTTTCCCTTTGGGTGATAGTTTTATGTTTTTGATTTGCCTTGCGCTGTTTACTCAGGAAGCTCTCAGGAAGCTAACAGTTTTTACGGCTTCTCGAAATGCTTTGCGATCTTCTTTTGATGCTTTTTTTGCAAATGCTTTTTACCGCAGACCATTTTTTAGTTTCTTCGCTTGATTTAGAGTTTTTGGTGTCCGGTCAAAGTAATGTCTCTCTTCCTCCTTTGTAACAAACTCTTCATGCAAGGAGAGCCAGTCCTGAATGACAGCCGTCATCTGATCGGCTCTGGCGGGCGATTGGCCATTAGAGGCGAGCTCATGGTGTAGCGGACTCTGCCATAATCGCTCACCATTCACGTATTCAAAGAGGGAATGTTGAATATGGGAAAAGCCGTAGTTTGAAGACAACACTGTCTAGTAGGACAATATAATTAGCATAAGAAAGATCGTCGGGGGTAGTCGGACTGCCATGGCCGCACATCGGTAGTGGTCATGTATAATATGAATTAACTATATCATAATAGGCTACGCAATGTTAATGATAATTAACGAATATCCATCTCCCCAGTGAAAATAGATACAAACAACGGAATGTTCCGAAAGTTTTCCAAAAGATCACAAACTTAGTGTTTTTCAGTTCCTACCGCAATAATTCTAGGCGTTTTCATGTGGCGTGCACGTAAGAAAATGACGATGTAACGGCTGTATTGGATGTTCGTTCATACAACCATATACATGGGACTACAAAACGTTGATCTCAGAATGTTGACTGTTAAAAATGCACAATAGAATGGCTAGAATGATTCTGGGTGCACATCCGCGAACTCATATAATGGACATGTTTACAATCTTAAATTGGGGTAACCTCGCTAGTCATAAGGACCGCCAGTTCTGTATGAATAGCGGTCCTTCTAAATAGCGAGCAAACCATAGACAAATTACGTCGCTATTCATAAGGACCTCCATTCAAAAGGACCACTATTCATAACTATTCATAAGGATCGCTATTCATAACGCATGTTAAATGAATAGCGGTCCTCATGAATAGCGAGCGGACCCCCTTAAATTGGCAAAAACTACCAATTCGATGGAATCAACACAGAATGATGCAAATGTATAAATGTATTAACGATCTCGCACCCGATTACTTGAAATATTTGTTCACCAGACCGATTTATTACTGACTTTCTTATTACACTAAGATTATTTAAAGGCCAAGTCCACCCTAACAAAAAGTTGATTTCAATAAATAGATTACACATGTTCAGCGAGGAATCATACCTTGTTTCACATTATAACAAGGAAAAATTAAAATATTTCGTATTTCATGTAATAAAATACAAAAGAAATAGTGAGTGGGTGACGTCACAGGTTCCCTCATTTGCATACTGAGGAGGATGTGCATACAACTGTTTTGCGAAATTAAGCGAAACTTTAAAATAACATAACTTTCTTATTTTACATCCTATTTTGATGAAATTTTCAGTGTTATGCTTGTTGGATTTTTCTTTACTTATTCAAATCAACTTTTTGTTAGGGTGGACTTGGCCTTTAACAATGCTGCTCGTCGTACTTTTGAATACATGGGATGTACAGGATGGAACGGCCTTAGTGTGAATTAAAGAAATAGTCGGTCGTTGAATGGTTTTAAGTTGTCACTGAATAAACCAAATTAATAGTTAATCTACATGTCATCATCAAAATGTTTAGATATGATCAATCCCGGAATATGTTCTTATTTTCTAAAATGATTCCAAAACACTTCTTTTTAATGTCAGCTTTAAACAGTAAGTTTTATAAAGTAACCATTAAATCGTTTCTTTCTTTTTTATTTTTTAAATCTTGGTTTTGCTGTGTGTTTTTCAAAACATTCAAGGGCAACCAGGGGCTGATCAAAGATTTTTTATAAGGGGGGGGGGGGGATACAATGCAGGTTTGTCAACTTTTGGAAACTGCTGAGAGGGAGACCCGTATTTTTTTTGGCCTCGCCAGCTCTCGAAAAGTCGCTTAGTTGGGGGGGGGGGGGTGGGGGGTTATGAAAGAAAAAAAAAACGTTTTTCGTGCTAAAAGGGGAGGGGCACAATGTATACTTTTCTTCCAAATGGGGGGGGGGGGGTACGGGCCGGGTGTGCCCCCTAAATCCGCCACTGTCTGCAACCCAAACCCAACCCAAATGAAAGTTTATTCCTGTTGATGTGCAGGGGTGCATAAACTAATATTCTGATATTCAAACATCAATTCATAGATTTTTAAATGTTTTTAAAAATATTTTCCCCAACCTCCTAAGCTCCACCCTAAAAAATGCTCCAGATCTCATTCTTGCATTGACATCATCTGTCAATCATCAGTCAGCTACACTAACATTCTACAATAGACAGTGGAATGTAACCAGGGGCATCGCTAGAACATTTTGAATGGGGGGGGGGGGGTGAGGTGTGACACCCAAATTTGCCGACAAAAATGCTGCACCCTAATCTCTCCCACAAATAATAATAAGAGAAAATCACAAAATTCTAATTTTTAAAGTTTCTAAATTCTGTTTAACTTTTCGTAGAGAAAATGTACGGAAGTTACACACAGTTCTAACTTATAACTTTATCTGAGAACTCAGCTTGCTGCCCAAATATGTGGATATTCTTTCTCCTCGCTGCTCGAATATGAAGTGGTAGTTGCCCGAATATCGGAACGTTGAAATTCCTCGGGGAGGGGGGCTGCAGCCTATTGCCGAAAGGGGGCGCCTTTGCCCGAAGGTCAAATTTCCATTTTTAATTTTTGGCGAGCGAACGAAGCGAGTGAGCAATTTTTTTCAACTTTTCGTAGAGAAAATGTACAGAAGTTACATACAGAAGTTATATAATTATCTGGGAACCTGGCTGCCAAAATATTCTGGCACCCCACTTCGCTGCCTGAATATGAAATGGTGGTTGCCCGAAAATCGGAACTTTGAAAATCCTCTGGGGGGAGCAACCCATTGCCGAAGGGGGACGCCTTTTGCCCGACTATTAACTTTCTAGTGTTTTTGTGAGCGAGCGAAGCGAGCAATCAAAAAAACATTGGCCAGTTTTTCCTTCCTTTTCTTTCCTTCCCTTTCCCTTTTTTTTTCTGTATTTGTTTTACTTTCTTTTCCCTTTTCTTTTTTCATTTCTTTTTTCGTCTCATTTCCTTTTTCTCCGTTTCCCTTTCCTCTTCCCTCCCCCATTCGCCCCTCCTTTGTTTTGCCGACAGAGGTGGCGCATTGCCGACAAATATTTTGAGTGGGGATGTGACATCCCACACCCTCCTCTAGCGACGCCCCTGAATGTAACTTCCCCCCAGCTCAGCACATGCTCACAATAATAATAATACCACTGTTCTTGTATAGCGCATATCACATTATGATATAACGTCCCTATGCGCTTCCAAATATTATTACAATAGAATTGCATGCTTTCAAACAATATCCTACCTCCTCAATACCATTCTTTTCCTAGTGATACTACATCATGTCTGACATAGCAACTCCTATGTATCATTTGTATGGTATATTAGATCAGATGGTCATCTTTGGCAAAGCTATATACCACTGTCTCTCCTTAGCTCACTAATGATGATGTCATTGCAGGAATGAGATATGGGGCATTTTTTTTTGGGGGGGGGGGGATAGAGCTTAGTGTATTTGAGAAAATATAAGTTGTATGCATCCCTGCACATCAACAGGAATCAACTTGCGTTTGGGTTGCATGTGACCGTTAAGATTTTTCTTCAATCTAATTATTCTTAGTTTGTCTTCAAGACTTCAAAGGTGTATTTTGTATATACGTAAATTAATTAATGTCTTTGTTTCTAATTTCTACAAGGGATTATATTCTTTTTTTTTCTGCATGTACATAGTAATGGCTGACAGGGCCGTTGTGGAAAGCACTTCTGAAACTGACAATGTTACCCTGTATAGATAAGACTGCAACGACAAAAAAAAATGCGCACCCCCCCCCCCCCCTCCGCTGCACACACTTATAAGCTTAAAAATTCCAATAAGATTACTAGTAATTCCCCCGTTTAATTATTTATTAATTAATTATTAATTAATTAATTAAATATGACATTACGTGGAAAAATGTATTGCTCTTATACAGGGATTTGCAACCAAAGTTTCATAAATAACTACAAGCGAGGGAGCAAAGCAAATGAGCGGTATTTTTTTTCAATTTAGCCCTCGAGATGCAATTACTAATTCATGTTACCCTTTGAAATAAAATGAAGCACAGCAACTTAGTCTGAAAGTAGTTTTGAAAATTTTGAAATATGAAAACCATGTTCTATTTATTTCTTTCTTACAATTGGGGCGAAAAACAACAACAACTAAATACCTGAAGAAATATATTCTAGGTATTTAGCAAGGCAATCGAAAGTTGGGAGGTGTTTTTTTTTTTAAGTTGGACCTTTGACATTGCTAATGTATACACTTTATCATGTGTTATGGGGAGAGAGGCTCAAAATGGAACAAGATTCAAGAGCAAAACAACTAGTGCGAATTTTTAACCCTTTAAAACGCTACTTACATGACTCACGCACAATATCCTACACGGGGCGCATAATTACGAGATCCTCAAATACATAATTATGCGAGGGAGCAAAGCTCTCGAGGTTAAGAAAGTTTTGCCCGTTTACATCCTTTAAAAACACTATTTTTCGTTGAACTTTACCTGGGATTCGGGTGCATTTTAACACCAAGGCTCCAACTTTCCTTTCTTTTCACCCCCTTCTCTACCTCTGTTTTGCGGGGTTTTTTGCGCCCCTTCAAGTGCCGCCCGGGGCTGTCCCCTGTAGATACGCCACTGGGTATAGAGTTACGTCTCCTGAGATCCAGAAGCGTGGTAACTCATAATGGGCCACACATTAACATAGAGTTAACGCCCTTCTGGCTCCCAGCATCTTTCTTGGAATGAGGGGGAGGGGTAACACAATACATAAGGCAATCACAACTTGACATAGACGCTGGAAAATTAGGGAAACAGACTGGTCAGAGTTTGAAAAAATGTCGGACATCATTAATTTGTAGCTTATTAATCGTTGATATATAAGACCACTAAAGTTATCGGAATGTCAAATTGGCGAATGGGTCATTGGACTCTGACCGTAATGAAAGATGACTCTCCCATTAGTGTGCACAGAATTTTTTCTCTTCTAGTAACATATTCCCATGTGCCTTTTGTGGCAGTACTCGATTAGAGAGGGTATGTTGGTATCGCTGATACGTAAGTAAAAGGGGGCACTTATCAGAAGAGGAAAGGAAGCTTATCATAGGTTGAAAGAGGCACTTATAAGAGATGAAAAGGGCATTAATGAGTAGAGGGAGAGGACTCATATTCGTTAGGAAAAGGGCACTTATCAGAAATCAAGAGGGGGCACTCAGATTTGAAAATCAGAATTAAGAATGCACTTATCAAGGGAGAAAAGGTCACATATTAGGGAGAAAGGGGGTGACAATCATATTTGAAAAGGGGCACTTATTAGAAAGAAAAAAGCGCACTTATAAGAAAGGAAAATAGGCACTATCCGCAGTAAAACTGCATTTATCAGAACGAGAAAAGGGCACTTTTAGATATTTAGAGATAGGGAGCCATTTATTAGATGTGAAAAGGGCCACTTATCAGAAGGAGAAAAGGGCAATTATCAGAAGGGGAAATTGCACTTATTAGAAAGGAAAAGGGGCACTTTTAATAGTAAAGAGGGCATTTATCAGAGAGAAAATGGCATTTTTTCAGAAATAAAAAGGGCACTTTTGGGGTACTTCGAAAAGTACCCCAGGAGCACCGCCCCTGTATACCGTATACTAACTACTAAATGCACAGTTTGTATTGAATGACTTTGACAAAAAGGATTTTTAAATATAGTTTATCCTTTATCATATTTTTCATGAATGCTTCTCATGTTATCTTTTCATTCTAGCTGTATCATAAACATTGTTATTATGCAATCAGTCGCTTAGCGTGGGGCTATCAATTGCCTCTGGTGTCACTGACAACAAGGGTGGGGGGTGGGGTGATTAGCCCTTAAATTAATCGGAAAGACTGAATACGGATCAGGGGCGTAGATAGCGGGGGATGGTGGTATGCACCCCCTACTTTTCAGGTGGGGGGGGGGGGTGTACAAACATCCCCAGGTTTAACGCCCTCCACACAAAAAATGGTGGAAAACATAGATTTCTTTTATATGTTGTACATAGATAATTATATTCATTAATATTAGTCAAATTTATGTATTCTTTATTTCAATCTAGATATTATTTATTCATGTACAATATTGTAGATTTATATGAATTTATTACTATTCATCTACAATTCTGTCGTTGCTTCTGATTTTCCCGATATATTTTTACACTCCTAGAGAGTGAAAAACCATTATACAACATGGGTGTTGATCTGGGAAGGATATGGAGGTATTATTAAAAAAAAAAATGAAGTGGGGGTGGGTGGCCTGTGTTACCACCCCCCAATATATTTAGAGGTGATTTTTTTTTCAAAGCCATAATGCAGAAAAATTTATTTAGATTAAAAGTACATGTGATTATTCTCGATTTAGACGGTTCAGTCGGTAACTTCCCTTGATCATGCAATTTTGCCACACTCGTGTTATTAGTTATACTATAACAATTTTCAAAATTGAAATGAAAGTATAGTCACAGGAATCTAATGTGGTGGGCAAAGAGGGAATACATCACCCCAATATTTATCGAGGATGATGACCTGTGTCATCATCACCCAACTATACATAGAAGAATGATGAAATGACAATCATAACACGCGTAGACCCGGTCAGAGGTATCGCTCCGGGGGTTGCATGTCGGCACAGTGCCCCTACTTTTCCCTTAACTTCAAGAAGATCCCCAAGAAGAAGCCGGCAACACACCCACCTGCTTCCGAAATGATAACTATTTATCCCCATTACCCCATTTTTCTTTCGAATAAGTTCCCGTTCCATATTCTTATAAGTGCCCATTTTAATAATTACACCTCACCCCTCACCTTACCTTTGATAAATGCTCCATTTTCAATAACAGCATTTATCACTTTTAAGGTAACAAGTCATTTCTTTCTTTGTAATATATAGGCACTGATTTAATTTTTCTACTTTATAAGAACATTTTCCCTTTTTTTTTTAAATAAATGCCCCCTTTTCAGGTGTTATTAATGCCCCTTTTCACCTCTGATAACTGCCCTTTCTACCTTTTCTACACATTCATTTATTTTTGTAATAAGTGTCCCTTTTCCCCCAAGATAAGTACCACGTTTCCCCTCTCCATAACATGTGCCCCTAATCCATACAAAGTGACTTAGAGCTAATATTCCCAAATGCTCGCTCCGCTCGATCGTATTAAAAGTATAGCTTATTAAATAAATTTTCATTGTAAAATTTTGCAAATGAAACCCCATCAGAATTGTGTTTCCCCGTTTTATTATCACAATGTAATTGTGACCTCACAAATTCTGAATATTGTTTGCTCGCTCGCTCAATATTGAAATTATATTACAAAACTGCAAAGCATGAGGCTAAAGTTGTATCTTGGACATGTACAGAGAAAAACATATACTTTTGGTTCTCCTTTTACAATGTCTTGAGTTTTGAACCATTACTCAGTTTTTCTTTGGAAAGTATTTTTTTAATACAATAGTCTATATGAAATATAGAAATAAGATTAAAAAAGTATAGGCCTAAATAGACGTTCGTTACCTAATGCATTTATCTCTATATAAATGTACAGCACATATCATGAAGGGATAAAATAATATAGGCATAAATTTCCCCCTGGATTGAGTTATCCGACTATTAAAATTATTTATCTTCAGGAGGTGTAATCCTCAGTAGCTAAATACAAATTTACGAATAAGTTCATTAATCAGGATCAAGTTGAATTCCCCCACAATTTCGAAAAAAAGAGGATACAATCATTTGCATAATATGAAATCACACGTGGTTAAAAGATTATATTTTTGAAAAATTCACCATGTTCACACGAATTTCAGACGATCGAACAATCTCGAAAAGCTTAATTATTATAATAGCTAAACGTGGAAATGTGAGAGGAGCGTAGCGACCAAGCAAGCGTTTCATGAAAGGAATTTGTAGGATATTTTATCCGACAACTGTTATAAACTACTGAAATCCTTGCATCTGATTGGCTGAGAGCAAATTTGTGGGATAAAATATCTGACAAGTCCTTTCATGAAACGCCCCCAGATCCTTAATTTTTATAGTATTTGATAGTATAGGCCTACTACAAAACGTTTACGCTGTTACATAAAGTTAAATCATCTAAACTATACTATTTTTTATCTTCACTTTTTAGAAAAGTCCAAGGGGACGATAAGCCCCTGGAGATTCTCTGTCTCTCCAACTTAATATAGATCGCCGACATCAATTTCTTTATTATTATCTCAAGTGCCTTGGCGAATCTAGGATTTTTTGGAGGGGGGTTGCACATTTACCCCAATGACTAAATTCTCTGATATATGGTGAGCAAAGGGGGGGGGGGGGGGGTGGGAAAGAGGTTCAGTAATGGCTGCATTTTTGGGACTGTATAATATTGCTGAGGGCTGAGGCACACAATATTTAAAGGTAGGCCTATACCAGTTGGGGTTTTCTGGGGGCTGAGGGGAGGGGCCACGTACATGCTACCGTTCTCCTGCCTCACTAACTATGATGCTTTAAAATCATAAATTCCCTCAAAATACCTTCAGGCAAATGCTCTCAATAAGTGGCATTATTGACAGCATAATTTAGTGGTTGCAAGGTCGGAGGCTTTTCGGCAGATGGGTAGGGGTCGATTGCTTTTCTTTGCTGAGGTGCCAGGATTTGTTTCCTTCTTCTTCCTTCGATCAAGTTCAGTCATTAGTCCATGGCCGTCGCCAGGGGGGGGGGGGGGGCGGGGGGTGCGGAGGGTGCGAACGATGGAGGGAAACTGACCCCCCACTCTACGAATTTTGAAGGTCTGGCGAATTTTTGTTTGTCGCCCCCCCCCCCCCCCCCTCCACTGAGCGACTTTTCGAGAAGCTGGCGAGACCCCAAAAATACGGGTCTACCTTTTTACAAACCTTCATTTGTGTGCCCCCTCTTAGTTGGTAAGTTTTTTTTTCCAAAAGGCAACCCCCCCCCCCCCCCCCCCCCCCCCTTGAAAAAAAGCTGGTGACGGCACTGTTAGTCATACCTTTTTTATGTGAGTTAGGTTTCATTCATCTAACGGGGAAAATGAATGTTCATAGTCTTTTTTTCCAGGCAAGGCCTAACCTAAACAGAACTGACTTTGCTTTAAAAAAAAGACCCCTGTTGCCTCCCCTATTTGTATGTACACTGAGAAAGGGAATTTAGAAAATCCCCAGTCACAACCGGGGGATTCACTAACGCCCCACCCCATTAGGGTGGGGATTATAAACACACGTACACGACATAAACACATAACATTACCTATTCTCCGATGTAAAGACAGCAACCGCTCAGTGATACACGATGTGAGTGCAAAGTGCACAGTCTAGCTCATGGTCTAGCTACTACATGTTCGTACCACAGTTACCTCTCTTTGTTGAATGCTTCCTACACGCATCTCAGTTTCGAGAAAATAAACATTTGCACTTCAACTAGTAGTATTTCTTTTTGTCCGTAAGTATGAGTAGTTTTACGTTTGCCATGATTAATATCGATTGTCTTAATATTAAATACTATTTTCAGAAATGTATTTTGTAATCAGTATCGGAATAACACTCCGACTCGGTTGGTTATTTGAACGAACTTTTTGTCCTTTTTTAACTAGCATAATCCTCATTCTGGTCCCATATATTGAAAATTGTGCTGTAACTCGGATCTAAATCAATTCAAAGTCTACTATTAGTATTACTAATGGAAATTTAGATCATGTAGATCAGGAGTTGGTCTAGCGCACTCATAGCTACATTCCTATACTTCGTGTGTAGAATCTAGGCAGTCATACGGCTCACATCAGCAAGTAGCTAGGCCTATGTGACAAAAAAAATTGAACTGCATACATCTTGATACAAATCACTCATAGCCACTCCCGGGTACATTTCTGTAAAATAGTTGGTATTTTCTGTCGCATGTACTAAAGGTATGGGGGAAAAAATAAGATAAATATTTTAAATACTTGCTTTCAAATTCAGCCCTTAAAAATCTCACTCCTACCTCAAATGGCCGTTAGGAAGAACTTTTTATATTTTCAGCAAAATCCAAAGTCAAAATCTTGTCCAAAACCGGAGAAATCCCCGCCGATTTGTTTCGCGATCGCGTGTTGTTTACAAACTGCCGATGTCTTAGACTAAAATCGGCCAATACAATTTTTGTCCACGAAGAAACTCGGGATCGCAAGCGCACATCGATCTTTACGATCGCGCACACAGAAAATCGGAACTTTTCCGTGTACGCCATAGGGACCGAATTTTTGAGGACAAAACTCTTTTGGGGAGATGTCGGCGCCCGCGGCGACCAGGAAATGTACACAATGACTCCGATAGCTCGTTTCGCGAGAATCAACAGTAAATTACGGATTTGATTTTTGAAAATATCTTTTCCAACATTGGTGAGTTGAATTTATTGTATTTCTTGGATATTTTGGGGTCGGTTTTTGAAAATGAAATGCCGATTTTGAGTGAATATTGGTGACTTTTGTGCAGTGGTGTTTTAAAAAGATGAGGTGTATGACTGCCTACATTATACACACGAAGTATAGGAATGTAGCTATGAGTGCTCATAGCTACATTCCTATACTTCGTGTGTATAATGTAGGCAGTCATACACCTCATCTTTTTAAAACACCACTGCACAAAAGTCACCAATATTCACTCAAAATCGGCATTTAATTTTCAAAAACCGACCCCAAAATATCCAAGAAATACAATAAATTCAACTCACCAATGTTGGAAAAGATATTTTCAAAAATCAAATCCGTAATTTACTGTTGATTCTCGCGAAACGAGCTATCGGAGTCATTGTGTACATTTCCTGGTCGCCACGGGCGCTGACATCTCCCCAAAAGAGTTTTGTCCTCAAAAATTTGGTCCCTATGGCGTACACGGAAAAGTTCCGATTTTCTGTGTGCGCGATCGAAAAGATCGATGTGCGCTTGCGATCCCGAGTTTCTTCGTGGACAAAAATTGTATTGGCCGATTTTAGTCTAAGACATCGGCAGTTTGTAAACAACACGCGATCGCGAAACAAATCGGCGCGGATTTCTCCGGTTTTGGACAAGATTTTGACTTTGGATTTTGCTGAAAATATCAAAAGTTCTTCCTAACGGCCATTTGAGGTAGGAGTGAGATTTTTAAGGGCTGAATTTGAAAGCAAGTATTTAAATATTTATCTTATTTTTTCCCCCATACCTTTAGTACATGCGACAGAAAATACGAACTATTTTACAGAAATGTACCCGGGAGTGATACAAATACTAATAGTATCATATAGCCCCGGGACGCTGCCACGAAGTGGCAGCGTCCTGAGTGAAACCAGTACGATTCGGTGGGTCTCACAATCTACCAATGTTCAAATGACCATTTAAAAAATGGCCATGTAATTATTATTTTTTAATTAAAGTATCATATATACGATGCCACTTACCTAAACAGACTTTACGCAAATCAGCTTTTCCTAAAAAATGTGTAGAATCGATGAATGTCACTTTTTACTCTCAATTTTCGAAACCAGTCCCATTCGCCATGTTGTTAAAGCCAAATTGAAAATAGGCACTTGCGCATGCGCCTATGAATGTTTATTACAATGACGGCATAGTTTTAGTCAATGGAATAATGAATATTCATATACCCACTGTAATCCGCCGATCGCTAGCGTATAGATACTAGATCTAGCGCTCTCGCTCAAGCTCGTCTTAATGAATATTCATAATCCTCCCTTCTTGTCTGTATTATAATTGGAGCTGCTGACGCATGCGCATTGCAAGCAAAACACCGACCATCGGAAGTTTTTACTACAGGCTCTTGGAGATAAATATGCCTTGTTTGTATCATCCTCATTGAAAAGAAAGACGACAGTCAATCGTAAAGTATTGTAAGTACCTAAAATAGCCTAAAATCAACTGATTTCATGTTTCATGGCTATCATTTTGACAAACGACCTTGTAATTATGTGACATCCACGCGATCAAAGGACTGCGAAGCGCAGCCCGAACACTACGTGTTCGGGCTGCCGCAGTAAAGTATCATATAGCTATGTGACAAAAAAAATTGAACTGCATACATCTTGATACAAATAGTATCATAGGAAAGCTCTTTAAGAGACCTTTCCAATGACACTAACAACTTTCAAATTGGTCAAGTAACTAAGAAGTTATGATAATTTAAGTCCTGTCATTTCAACCACTCATAGCTACATTCCTATACTTCGTGTGTATAATTGTAGGCAGTCTACACCTCATCTTTTTAAAACACCACTGCACCAATATTCACTCAAAATCGGCTTTTAATTTTCAAAAACCGACCCCAAAATATCCAAGAAATACAATAAATTCAACTCACCAATGTTGGAAAAGATATTTACAAAAATGAAATCCGCAATTTACTGTTGATTCTCGCGAAACGAGCTATCGGAGTCATTGTGTACATTTCCTGGTCGCCGCCACTCATAGCTACATTCCTATACTTCGTGTGTATTATGTAGGCAGTCATACACCTCATCTTTTTAAAACACCACTGCACAAAAGTCACCAATATTCACTCAAAATCGGCATTTAATTTTCAAAAACCGACCCCAAAATATCCAAGAAATACAATAAATTCAACTCACCAATGTTGGAAAAGATATTTTCAAAAATCAAATCCGTAATTTACTGTTGATTCTCGCGAAACGAGCTATCGGAGTCATTGTGTACATTTCCTGGTCGCCGCGGGCGCCGACATCTCCCAAAAGAGTTTTGTCCTCAAAAATTCGGTCCCTATGGCGTACACGGAAAAGTTCCGATTTTCTGTGTGCGCGATCGTAAAGATCGATGTGCGCTTGCGATCCCGAGTTTCTTCGTGGACAAAAATTGTATTGGCCGATTTTAGTCTAAGACATCGGCAGTTTGTAAACAACACGCGATCGCGAAACAAATCGGCGGGGATTTCTCCGGTTTTGGACAAGATTTTGACTTTGGATTTTGCTGAAAATATAAAAAGTTCTTCCTAACGGCCATTTGAGGTAGGAGTGAGATTTTTAAGGGCTGAATTTGAAAGCAAGTATTTAAAATATTTATCTTATTTTTTCCCCCATACCTTTAGTACATGCGACAGAAAATACCAACTATTTTACAGAAATGTACCCGGGAGTGGTCGCCGCGGGCGCTGACATCTCCCCAAAAGAGTTTTGTCCTCAAAAATTCGGTCCCTATGGCGTACACGGAAAAGTTCCGATTTTCTGTGTGCGCGATCGTAAAGATCGATGTGCCCTTGCGATCCCGAGTTTCTTCGTGGACAAAAATTATATTGGCCGATTTTAGTCTAAGACATCGGCAGTTTGTAAACAACACGCGATCGCGAAACAAATCGGCGGGGATTTCTCCGGTTTTGGACAAGATTTTGACTTTGGATTTTGCTGTAAATATCAAAAGTTCTTCCTAACGGCCATTTGAGGTAGGAGTGAGATTTTTAAGGGCTGAATTTGAAAGCAAGTATTTAAAATATTTATCTTATTCCCCCCCCCATACCTTTAGTACATGCGACAGAAAATACCAACTATTTTACAGTAATGTACCCGGGAGTGATTTCAACCATATTTCCGGCCACTGTCTTAATGTAAAACCAATGGAGGGCATGAAAAAATGTGTGACCAATATGGAGGGAATTTCATGTCACACTATAAACACACGCATAACTTCTCTATTTCTGAGACTTTTGAAGTGATCTAGGTATCAATGGAAAGCTGAAATTGAGCCTGGAGCAGCTACTAATTAGTTACTTTCTTAACAGTAAGTATATTGATTTATGCTAATTAACTTATGTTATGCGAAATATGGAAAATATTTGTTACAATTGTATTTGTAGAAAACAAAGAATATTATGTATAAAAAAACACATTAAAATAGAGTTTGATTCAGGGTGCCTTTTAATTTATAATGATTTAACAAACACAAAATAAAAGCTGAAAATAATAAAAAAAAAAAATTTAATTTTAAATTAGAATAATTAATAAAAATATTCATCAATTTGATTTTTAATCAATTGAATTCAGATTGAAGAGAAAGTTGAAATTTATTTTTCCCCAAGAATTACATAATCATATTTGAAAATAAAGTATAATGACAGTCAAATTAATAGAAATGCGGATATGTTTGATTCATAAATCATAATTCACGACAAAAACATTTGACCAGTGTCAGATGCGCCATCTCTGCCGCGCCCACCACGTCCAGCGGTCTGTCAGAAGCCAGACCACTGGCGGGGTATCATCGACCGAGCGCCAGCTCTTGGCCCGGCGCACCCGGCGGCCTAACTCCAGGTACAAATATCCCAAGTCGACCTCGCCCATTTTATGGCTAATTGCATCGCTTAATTTCGGCAGGTAAGATAGAAATTTGTACTTACACTTCAAGAAAATTACTGTAACTATGTAGCAGGCTCTTTCATTTTACGATTTTACGATTTTTCGATGAAAAAAATGGAATTTCCTCGCAGAGCCGATCTTTTCCCCGTACTGTACCGTCGATTCAAATGACTCGATCGTACATTACACACAGTGCGATCGAGTCATTTGAATCGACGGTACAGTACGGGGAAAAGATCAGCTCGGCGAGGAAATTCCATTTTTTTCATCGAAACAATCGTTAAATCGTAAAATCAAAGAGCCTGCTACATAGTTACAGTAATTCTCTTAAAGTGTAAGTACAAATTTCTATCTTACCTGCCGAAATTAAGCGATGCAATTAGCCATAAAATGGGCTAGGTCGACTTTGGATAGTTGTACCTGGAGCTCCAACGCTGCGCGTTGGAGCTCCTTTGAGTTACCGGCGGCCTGGCTTCTGACAGACCCGCTGTGCAAGAGTTTCCTGCGTGACCTATTTGAAAGCTGGCGCATGTCTAGAATCTAGTCAAAATGAATCATTTCATACTTTGATAATTAACAAAAGTTATGTTCACTGTTTTAATAAATATTTTACTCATTTTACTGATGAAATTCGATGATGAAAACGGTCAAAACTTTTCTAAAATTTCAAGCGATGATATCAATTTCTGGATGGTGGATGTCCACATTGAAACTTACATGTATCGAAAGTGCAGAATCTGGGCTACTCAAATACGGCCTCGAGAAAGTTGCGCCGATTTGCGCTCGCTCGAGAGAGCTGATTTTCAATTGGGATGTATGCAGAGGCGATGTCACTTGCGAACAGAATGTGAACAAGCCTTCTCGCCGTACTCGGCGCTCGCGGTACCGTTGCATTTGCACATACCTACAGCAAGCAATGGTCATATTGACCATTAGGATCATATACATGTGTGTATACTGGGTATTGGGGATACAGATGTAATTTTGTTTGAAATGGAGGTTTTTGTGGGCAAACTGATACTTAAGTATCATTCTTTAGATTTTAAGTTATCAGTTCGTTAAGATACAAAATGTAGAAAGTTATAAAAACTTACATTTACAGCCCTCTTTTTGGTACTTGTTACCCACACCTCCATACGGATGACGACTGCTCTCAATATGTTGCGCACTAGTGAGGCCGCTCTACATGGTTACGCACCGTAGATACGTACGCAGAATGTTACGCACACAAGCTATTCTACGAAGACCTGGAAGGGCCAAACTGACGACGTAAAAAAATAAGAAATATTACGTACGTACGTAGTAATTATTACGTACGTACGTAATATTTTTTATTTTTTTACGTCGTCAGTTTGGCCCTTCCAGGTCTTCGTAGGAGATCGACGAACCGATCGCGCCGGTACTACTACGAGCGCTGAGGGCTCCCTTCATCATAATCGTGAAAAATACAAACTGGATGCTGACGGGACAGTCTCGATAGCAGTTATCGACAAAAAGGACCCAAAATTTCAGGAAACCCTCTTCAAAGGTCACAAAACAACCTGGTAAGTTTTAATCATCTATTATTCAACATAAGTATTTGGATTTAAGTAAACTGCAATATATGAGTTTCAATTAAATATAGCCAAAAATGCACAGTGATGCAGTTTAGGTATGGGATGTGTGTTGGCTGCGTTACTACACAGTCGGCAATGGCGTGTACCTATGAGTGATACGGCTCAACTTTTTCAAACACCACTGCACAAAAGTCACCAACATTCACTCAAAATCGGCATTTACATGATTTAATTTACAAAAACCGACCCCAATAATGCAAGAAATACAAATACAATAATCATAATAATATTATTATTAATAAATTCAACTCACCGATGTTGGAAAAGATAATTCCAAAAATGAAATCCGTAATTTACTGTCGATTCTCGCGAAACGAGCTATCGGAGTCATTGTCATGATTGTGTACATCTCCTGGTCGCTGCGGGCGCTGACATCTCCCCAAACATGCCAAAAGAATTTTGTCGTTAAAAAAATTCGGTCCCTATCCCGTACACGGAAAAGTCCCGATTTTCTGTGTGCGCGATCATAGAGAACATGTGCGCTTGCGATCCCGAGTTTCTTTGTGGACAACAATTTTATTGGCCGATTTTAGTCTAAGACATCGGCGGTATGTAAACAACCATGACAACACACGATCGCAAAACAAATCGGCGGGGATTTCTTCGGTTTTGGGCATGATTTTGACTTTGGATTTTGCTGGAAATATGGAATGTTCTTCCTAACGGCCATTTGTTGTTGGAGTGAGATTTTTAAGGGCTGAATTTGAAAGCAAGGTATTTAAAATATTTATCTTATTTTCACCCCATACAAAAAATACCAACTATTTTATAGTATTGTACCTATGAGTGGTGGGGAGCCACTTATACATGTACAAGCTTATCTGAAGATAACCTTGTACTCCAGACTAGCTTTTACAGGTGAATAGGCTTCAATAGCTTTTGTGTGTATTAGCGGGCCTTTTTCCAGTGTAGATCATTCATACATGAGAGGAAAGTAATTCTTTAAAATTTCACTTTCAATTCTGAATCCCCAAATTTGTGGCACAGTAAGAGTTGAAGAGTCCCTGAATCAGGTAATTTAGCAAATTTAAGAAAATTAAATCTTGCTTAGAGCAATTTTGTTGTCTGTTTTTGACTGCTGCAACAGTGAATGTTGGACACAGTCCCACATAGGCAAGGGCCTATGAGTGGTGGGGAGCTGGGAAAGAACGACGCTTGGAAAGAAGGAGTTCTGAAACCCAGAGGTCCTACAGAGTTGTTGTCGATATTGAGCATGATCGTATTACTGTGTAGAGGTAAGGTGGTTCAGGTGGGATGGCAATCAGTCCGTGCAGGATACGGTAGAGCATGGTGACTTTCAACTGGGCTCTTCTTTCAGCGAGAGACTGCCATTTTAGTGAGTGGAGCATATCGGTAACACTATGTCTAGGATGGTAGTCTCCAAGTGTAAACCGAGCAGCATGCCTCTGAACCATTTCGAGTTTCCAAATGTGGTCTTGATGGTGAGGATCCCAAACTGCAGATGCGTACTCAAGAGTAGGGCGTACGTATGTCATGTATGCTTGTTCCTTGATTTTCTTGGGACAGCCATACAGGTTTCGCTGGAGGAATAGAATAGTATACTATAGAGCAGGTATTTTTCACACACGTATATATACGGTATAACTATAAAATATGTGTTTAATTACCTTTATTTATATTACCTTTGGCTTTATTACCTGATATACTGGAAATATGCAGAATTCTGCAGCCGAGTTTCCAGATCTATCTGTCATCCAGTACATGTCTTGTCATACAATTTTTTCCTGATGACATTGCACTCTGCAGTGTGACTGTGTCAGTGTGTTAGAGGTACATTGCTTAAAACAAGTATGGTCTAATCTGCCCAAGGATGTGAAAATTGTTGATTACACCAGAACTTCTCTAGCCTTGCTTTGAAAGAGTTTACAGATAAGGCAGTGACAACCTTGGTTGGTAGGGAGTTCCAGTCACTAACCACTCTTTAGGTCCAAAAGCATTTGCTCTCACATCCAATCTGCTCCTCTTCTGGAAGAGCTTGAATGAGTGACCTTGAGTTGCCTCAACAGTGACAGCTGAGAAGAGCATATCCTTGTTCACCTTGTCAATACCATGGATTATCTTATAAGTCTGGATCATATCTCCTCTCCTCATTCTGTACTGGGGGATGGCAGCTTTAATGCTCGAAGTCTGTTCCCATAGTTAAAGGTAGCCACAGTTGGAATTAGCTTTGTTGCACGTCTCTGAACCTTTCAATTTCCTTGAGGTCTGATATGTATCTTGGGTGCCACACTGCATTTCCATATTCAAGGATTGGTCTTACAAGAGCCTTGTGTAATCTGGTGGTGGTGTCTCTATCCTTGTAGATGAAAGTACGTTTAATTACAGTTAATATACGGCTGGCTTTTAGGACTGCAGAGGCAACGTGGGCGTGAAACTTGAGCTCAGCATCCATGATGACCCCCAGGTCCCGTTCTTCTGAGACTTCTTGCAAGGCAGTTCCGTTGAGATCGTATGGATGATGCAAGCTGTTTTTACCAATGTGCAAGAATTTGCATTTAGACACATTGAACCGGAGTTGTCATTTCTCAGACCATTTTATCAACATGTCTAAGTCATCTTGGATGATATCGCAATCAGCAGTAGTCCTTATTTCTCTCAAGATCTTTGTGTCATCTACATATATCCGTACAATACTGGTCACTACTTCTGGCAGGTCGTTGATGAATATCACAAATATAGTTGGGCCCAGTACGCTTCCCTGGGGTATTCCACTCTTGACACTACTCCATTTCGAAAACTTTCCATTTACCTTGACCCTCTGCCTCCTACCTGTTAGGAAGTCATGAAACCACTCCTCAAGTTTGCCAGAGATTCCATATGCTTTGAGTTTGCTCAATAGACGTTGGTGACCGTGAGGCACAGAACCGAAAGCTTTACAGAAGACTAGATATGTATAAACTTCGCTTCCACGATCTAGGGTGGATGTCCAGAGCTCCATTACTTCCAGTAACTGTGTCACACATGAACGACCAGGAAGAAATCCATGTTGATCATCACAGAGCATGTCATTCTCGCACAAATGCTGGAGCAAGATGCCTCTTATAACAGGTTCTAGAATCTTACCGATGACAGATGTAAGGCTGATTGGCTGATAGTTTTCAACAGCACTGCGGCTTCCTTTCTTCTGCACTGCAGTGATGTTCGCATCTTTCCATGTTTGTGGTAGTGCTCCTTCAATGACAGATTTCCTGAAAATAATAGCCAAGGGGGTGCATATTGCGTCTGCAGTCTCCTTCAGAACTCTTGGGTGAAATCCATCAGGCCCGGCAGATTTTGTGCTCTTTATTAACTTCAGCTTATTCTTAATAGAGTTGGTAGTGATGGCAATGTCAGAAAGGGTAATTCCTTTGTGCCTATCATTCAAGTCAGGTATATGTTGGAGATCTTCATCTGTGAATACACTGTTGAAATAATCACTAAGGAGTGCAGCACGCTTGTCGTCTGTGTCCGCAGTATCTCCTTGGTCGTTCCTCAGGACCCCTAAATTCCTACAGCACTTGAGTGAGCTATTGGCATACTTCCAGCAGGCTTTTGGCTCAGTCTTCACATTTTTTGCAACATCTTTCTCGAAGTCTCGTCTGAGTTTTCTACGCATTTTCCTTAGCTTCTTGGCCTCGTTCCTTGATCTATCATTAGCAGATGTACTTCTAGTACCACTTTTCCTGTATGCCTTCCTGGCTCTACATTTACATCTGTGTTGTCTCATGGCAGTCCTTGTCATCCAAATTTTCTTTCTCTTTTTCAGCTTTGAGTGATTTTATTTTATTTTATTTTATTCGTCAAGTATATTGCAATACAAACACATCGAGGTACCATGACAGGATAGCCCATGAAAGCCGAAATGGCTTATTTCCAATGGGGTCCTTACCTAAATAACTGATTAAAAAATACACTAAGAAAACACATTAGTACGGCTACAAGACTATCGTACAAGTATGACAAGTAATAAGAATGTAAAAGTAGCAAAATAAAACATAACATCTTTATAAAGTAGGCGAAGATCACATAAATGTGAAAACAAGACTTACTCAACGGAAAAAACTATATACAGAAAATCATAATGAAACTATCTATAATAAACGTTGGTTACATAAGTCATATAATATAGGAAAAAACCCTGTGAGCTACAAAAAAGAGAGGAGAAATACAGTTATGGAGTAGACACATTTTTCAGATGATGCTTCAATACCCTAATTTAAAATGTAAAAAATTCTTAACTGACTTAACATTATTTGGGAGGGAATTCCAGAAAAGAATACCGTTAAAATAAAAGGAATTTCCAATTTTACCTTTCCGCTTAGGCACTACGAAATTAAATTGACTATTTCTAGTGTCATGCCCATGAACACTTGAAGAGCGAGTAAAATTATTTGAAATATAGTGATCTGCATAAGACTGAATTAAACACACATATCATTAATGTAGCACATGAAAAGAATGGGACCTAATATGCTCCCCTGGGGAACTCCGCATCTTATGGTTTTCTTTGGAATATTCTTATCAATTTCTTTCTTGAATTTGACAGAGAAGTAGTCCCATGATTGTTGGACATCCATATTGCTCAGATCTTCCTCCAGTCAACATCTAGCATTGCCCTGTTTATAGCTTCATAGTCCCCTTTATGATATCTGCGTTGACTACTATCAGGAGTATTGGCATACAGATCTAAACTGAAGAGCAAGCATACATGGTCACTTAATCCCAAGCTGGGAAGAAAAGACTATTCAGGAATGTTCATGAGAATCGACAGTAAATTACGGATTTCATTTTTGGAACTATCTTTTCTAACAACGGTGAGTTGAATTTATTGTATTTCTTGAATATGTTGGGGTCGGTTTTTGTAAATTAAATGCCGATTTTGATTGAATGTTGGTGATTTTTGTGCAGTGGTGTTTGAAAAAGTCGAGGTGTATGACTGCCTAGATTCTACCTCAACCAAAACAAATGAAAAAAATGTGACTGCCAAAAACTTGGTATGTATCACACCACGAATAGTGGTCATAGTGACCACTACGATATATGCATGCAAAAATAGTTGGTATTTTCTGTCGCATGTACTAAAGGTATGGTATAAGATAAATATTTTAAATACTTGCTTTCAAATTTAAAAATTTCACTCCTACCTCAAATGGCCGTTAGGAAGAACTTTTGATATTTCCAGCAAAATCCAAAGTCAAAATCATGTCTAAAACCGAAGGAATACCCGTCAATTTTTTTTGAGATTCCATTGTTTTCATTCCGCCGATGTCTTAGACTAAATTCGGCCAATTAAATTTTGTCCACAAAGAAATTTGGTATCGCGTACGCACATTGATCTCTACGATCGCGCAGACAGAAAATCAGGACTTTTACGTGTGCGTGATAGGGACCAAATTTTTAATGACCCAAATTTTTTAGGGGAGATGTCAGCGCTCGCGGCGATCAGGAAATGTACACAATGACTTCCGATACCCCGTTCGCCTGCATTTACAGTAAATTACGGATTTCTTTTTTTGAATTATCTTTTCCAACATCGGTGAGTTGAATTTATTGTATTTCATGGATATGTTGGTGTCGGTATTTGTAAATTAAATGCCAATTTTGAGTGAATGTTGGTGACTTTTGTGCAGTGGTGTTTGAAATTGTTGTGGTGTATGACCTAGATTCTACACATGAAGTATTGTAATGCCGCTGTGAATGGTGTGCGCTCTGTTGTGACATGTAAACCAAATTTTTGACGACCCAATTTTTCTTCTTTAGATTCAGCGCTCACAGCGACCACAAAATGTACACAATGACTCCGATTCCCTGCTTCGCCAAAACTGGCAGTAAATTACGGATTTTGTTTTTGGAATTATCTTTTCCATGATTGGTGATTCAAATTTATTGTAGTTTATGGAAATGTTGGTTTCGGTATTTGTAAATCAAATGCCGACTTTGAGTGAATGTTGTTGACTTTTGTGCAGTGGTGTTTGAAATTGTTGTGGTGTATGACCATCCGAGAGTGTACACACGAGGACGGTATTTAAAATATTTTATCTTATTTCCCCCCCCCATACCTTTAGTACCTACTATTTTTGCATTCATATCGCGTAGTGGTCCATATGACCACTATTCGTGGTGTGGTCTAGCGCACACATAGTGACTTTACTATACTTCGTGTATACTCTTGGATGGTCATACACCACACTACTTTCAGTCTAGCCATAGCTCGTTATTGCCCCACTGATCCCGGCCCCATTGTCGAAGATATCATATCCCGCGCGCACTCACTCGAAAGACTTCTTTCGAATTTCAGGTTTACATGCCTTGCTCAAGCTAGCTGCATGCATACCAGTGGCTCAGTCCCCACACATATTATACAGCACAGTCGATCACATAGCATAGCAAACCGAGCGAGACCGGTACTGTTTAAATCATGTGTGTATGATGCACATAACCCAAACACCGCGCACGATATAGCGCAACATTCAAACAGACTGGTGTCCCTTTGCGAGGGTAATTGTGTATCACTGTGTACAGCTACGTACATGTAGACCCAATATATTGTTCCATTCAATGCAATCACATTATGTGCAAGGTATATACATGTATACAGGGGAACCGAAGTAACAATGAAAAAAAATATCCATAAATATCACATTTTAGCGATGTAACAATATTGGCTTTCATGATTTGAGTAAGAAGTGAAAATAAATATGAAATAAAGATTCAAAAATTGAATTTGTCTTAAGTGGCCCGAATTCTCCCTCCCTTTAATACTCTAGCAGTTCTTTAACTAAGTAAATTGTAGGTGTACACTACTAAGCACAAACTTGTCTATTTTGTTAAAGTCTTTGACAATTTAGCAAGTATTTCTTGAAGATTCATTTGCTTGCCATAAGTTATTTTAGCAATACAATGTACAGTGGACCTAATAGTGCACTTTTCAGAGCTTAAACTGCAGGAGCTGCAGGGGGCACTGCCCTCTGAACCCTGAACCCTGCAAAGGCGCTGCCCCTGGACCCCCAGCTGTGGGATGCTGCAGACGCCGCACTTGCTACGTTCGCATGACTCGGTTTTTTTACTTTTCAATGTTGGCAAGTCTGATATTATGCAAATAGTTGTATCCTTCTGTTACAGAGAGGGACATCAGACGTCACCATGTTGCGCCTTGTGGCACGCAGGAGCTTGCATATCCTGACCCAGCAGCAATGGAGACAGGTGGTTTCATTACCGAATCAAGGGACGTCCTCAACCCGTGGACTTATGGCTGCCTTGGTCGGTGGCACTGCAGGCATTGTGATTGGGGGATTTGTTTGGGAAAAGTAAGTCTTCAAGTCATCTTTATTTTTCAGTGGTGTATTCAGCATGATTATTGGTGTACATCATCAACGCCCCCCCCCCCCTTCATGTCCCCAAGTAAAGGTCCAGGGAAATAAAATCATTACAACTTGTTTACTGCATGTACATAGGACTGCCAGGTACTGTATTAAACATCTACCCTCATTCTGTTTAAATACAATTTTTCTTTACCAACCTTTATGCGTTTGCCTATTTAATTTTTGAAAAATGTACTTTGGTACATTTTTTTATCATTTTATTATTTTCTTTTTATATACATGTGGTCTGTACAATGTTAATACAAAACTTGTGTGGAATAGATTGAAAATTGAATATATTTATTTGATTTATTTTGTGTCTGTTTGGTAGGACATTGAGAGCAAGCAGTAGCTCAGTTCAGGCACAAGACAAAGGGGAAGGACAGGACAGCGATGAAGAAGGAGGAGCAGATGAACACGATGGAAAGAAGAAAAGAAAAGGGCCTGGCTTTAGAGATAGAAGGGTATGTGGCTGTTAATAGAGGGATCAAAGGAGAGGGGTGGAGGAGAGACAGAGAGAGACACAGAGAGAGACACAGAGAGAGAGACACACACAGAGAGACACAGAGACATACATAGAGACAGAGATAGATAGAGAAACAGAAACAGAGACAGAGAGGGCTTATTTAGACTTCTTCCACATGTCAGCACCTTCTGTGCCTTGTGCAGCAAATGCTGTTCGAAAACGTGACATTGTACATTTGGAATACATTTTTTATTTTTTCATCCTGAAACAAAAACAAGTACATACTTGGGGTGAACTTGTCAAATTTAGCAATATATAATCGAGAACTAAGACCCAGAATTTAACACTCAAACTTAGTTTCGTTGTCTATAAATGTAGCTTGCAGGAAGGGTTGAAAAATCATGATCCAGAATTCTTGTTCAGAGGCTGTTTTTTTCGCTTTTACAAATTCTCTGTTTGCTTTTCCCCACAAAGATCATCGAGTACGAGAACCGTATCAGGGCCTACTCCACACCAGACAAGATCTTCCGATACTTTGCCACCCTCAAGGTGTACAACGTGGATGAGGTGTTCATGACCCCGGCTGACTTCATCAGGTCGATCACACCGGATGAGAAGCAGCCAGATGGCCTGGGTCTGGACCAGTTTAAGAAGATTGATCCCAAGGTGAGTTCTGCTGTGATCATATATATACACAAATAGTGATTTTCATGACCGCAAATTTGACCAATCAGGGGCCTAGAATCTAGACATGCGGTATATAAATACAAATAATTCATGTTTGCGAGTACATTACTGAATATGCACTGTATGCAGGTTAAGTCACAATAGGAAAATGAATGAGACTGGCCAGTTCATTATCCGTCTCATTGTGACTTAACCGAGTTAGTTCTTTGAATCTACATTTTTATTTTCTTCAACTATGTAGGAGTGGAAAATAAAAATACTTGGTGCCAATTTGAGGAGGAAAAGCTGATTTGGGTAGACCTGAAGATAACTCTGAACTGCTTTGGGTTATTAGATGTGAAGAGGAACAGGTTGGGATGGCTCGGTTCACATGTTCAGAAAGGATGAACGTGACTGGTCGAAAAGAGTGATGGAAAAGAATGTAGATTCAAAGCATTGACTAAGAAGGATCTGCTGAAATGTTTATAAGAAAAAAATATTGAACTGGTTTATGCAAGAGAAGAAAGTTTGACTTGATCCTACTTGTCTCTTGATTTCAGAAATACAAGCCAGATGATTTCCAAGGTCTAGGAGAGGACAGTATCTTCAGATTACTTGGACAGTGTGGGCTCATCTCTTTCGCTGACTACATGTTTCTACTCACCGTGTTATCAAGTAAGTTTCTCTGTTAACATTGTCCTTGTCAATGTTAATTTCATCCTCTCTTTAGACATACAGATCAAAATATTTTTGATTGTTGTCGTTTAAAATTATTTCCATTCTATATTTTGTATTGATACGGATTTGCCATTTTTGGAAATTTTACTCAGTGTGTGGGACCTATTCAAATGTTCTGTATTCGAAGTTTTAAAAAAAAAACCCACTAGGCATATTGTGTGTCAGTATTTTATCCCATCCTTCATGAGGCCTAGAAAGAGACGTAAAGAAAGCATGGAAAAAGATTTCTGCCACGCAAGTATATATTTGATGTCGTGGTTGTGATATCCAAATGAGCCCTAAACTACCTTGTCAGTCCTCCCCCATTAATTTCAGTTTCAGTTTTATTGAGAATTAAAAAACTTGCAAAATGTCTGAAGACTATGAATGTCACATTAACAATAAAGAATATGCAAAGGTAAACGTATACGGAGAAAGATTAAATGTATGTGTATATTTATGTATTTGTATAATTTTGCATTTTACAGCTCCAGAACGCCACTTTGAAATTGCTTTCAGATTGTTTGATCTAAACGGCGATGGCCATGTATCTTGTGATGAGTTTACTCAGGTAAGAAAACTTGCTAATAAGGAGCTTTCCTTGTGTTTGCGAAGAGTACAGGGTCAGTCAAACTAGAAAACCCAGATTCTACATTTAAAATCTTTATAATTAGTATAAACAGATGTAATTAAAATATACTTACCCTGTAGCCTATCATGTTTTCTTTAAAGGGATACTAAACCGCAGATTGTAATCCCAGAAGTCCAATCAACGCGTTTGACGCACAAACTTTGTGTACGAGTGAATGGGGCTTACGCAATCCTGACTTTCCCCACGGCCGCCTGGTGGCGTATCCCTCCAAGTTGACACCTTGATCAATAACATCCTGCTGTGGACAGCTGAATGGAAAAATATATTCGGAGTTGCTGTACTCCCCCTGCTTGCTTACCTACAAGCATGTACATGCTTTCTTAACACAGTTGGGTCTAGTTGATAGAATTTGATACAAGAAATACACTTCTGTCACAAAACACAGGTAACTGATGTAATGCGAGCCCAGACTGCTACAGGGAAGCGACATAGGGACAGAAAGACGACCGGAAACACGCTAGACAAACCCTTCAATAGCTCCCTCACCACGTTCTTCTTTGGAGCCGACCTCAGCAAGAAGCTGACCTTTGCGGAGTTCAACGAGTTCCAACGCAAACTGAGGCTCGATCTTCTCAAACTGGAGGTGTGTTTGGGTTGCGGATATAGGCTGGTGTAATAATGTTCTTCAAATTTAAAGAGAAGGTCGAGATTCTTGTAAATGTGGAAAATAATGTGTGAGCTTTTTCATCCTTTTTGTGTCGGTGAGGAAGAATATCATAGAAGAAATTTCTCCTGAAAATGATTGCTCGTCAAATGTTGTCATATTCAAAATACGACAGGAAATGGCTAAAAAGTTTGGACCAATCATGGGTGTTTAGTCCCATATACACATTTCTGTTCGCATGGCATGTGACTTTCAACAAGATTGAGTCAATTTCCTATAATTTTGATGATTCCAAAATCTCACAATATACACCAATTCAAATGTATTACATTAGCAACCTTTCCCAGTTGCTTCCCTTTTCTTTCACAAAGTAATTGCATGACCAGAGTCCAAAATCATCTATATCTTTAATCGTTCTGTAGTGACTGCAAAAATCGGTCACCAATTTTTTTTAATTGCAGAATTTCAGGGTTGTGATTTATGTATTTTGCTGTGTAAAACTTTCATGAATATGGACCAGGCATAACATTTTGTAGAATTTCTGGATTAAGCACAAGTATGCAAAATCATATCAGTAGAATCTAAAATTTGAAATTCTTCAAATAAATGTCACAACAGTTATGCTTGCCCTCGCCATGTAATGAACTAGGAACACTTTGAAGTCGTGAGAGGGAGAGAGAGAGATACCTGTAATTATTTTTATACATGAAATCAACAAAAGAAACTTGTATTGCTTATTCAAAATTTTGCATATTTTAAGGCTAATAATTATATAGGTGTTTTTGTGGTGTCCTCAAGAGAGATATAACAATGTTTTTGCTTTAAAAACATGTTCAACTGAGGGAAAGTGAGTAATGTACTCGAAGAAGTTCTCATATGAAATCATTATGTTGCCAATTTAGACAAGTTTGCACATATATTTCTTTTGCTCTCAGTTTGAGCGTTATGAACCTGAAGATGGTCGTATCACTGAGAAGAGCCTGGCCAAACTTCTACTAGTCTACGCCAACCTACCCAAGCAAAGGACATCACGCATGCTGAGAAGGGTCAAGAAGAAATATGAAGATGATGTAGAGGTAAAGGCCTTCAAAGTTCTACCATTTTTAGTGGGTTTGCTTAAAGAGAAAGTTAGCTTTCTCATTCTTTTTATGTCCGTTTGTAGCGCTGTCCCCTGAAAAGGATTGCTCTTCAAATGCCCCATTATTCAAAATAAGACGAGAAATAGCCGACGTGTTGGACCAAACCTTCATGTGCATGTGTATGTAGTCCCGTATATCCATTTCTGTGTGTAGTGCATGTGCCTCTCAGCGAGATTTAAGTCAAGTTCTTATCACTTTGATGATTCCAAAACCGCACGCTTATTATGTACTACAATCAACCTTTCCCCAATTGCTTGCAGACCGTTTCTTTCACATTGTGATTGTATGACCAGAACTCAACTGTACCTTTGAAAAGCAAAGGAAGCCTTCTTAACCCTTTTGAGACATTTGACCACATTTTGTGGTTTGGCTCAATAACTTTTGATTCAGATCCCTAATAAATATACCAGATGCATCAGTAGAAAGAGCAAAAATTTCTGCACACACTATGTCCATTTTTGTTGCATGACCATACTGCATTTGATGCCAGGAATTTTAAAAAGGAAAATAAGCTTTAAAGTGCTTAAATTGGCAACATATTGAGAGGTTTAAAATCATTGTTTTTTTATTGAAATTGGCAATTTTGTCAACTTTTCAACAAAGGTCTTTTCTATAATTTCTGCAACTTATCAAAAATAATTCAAACTTTCAATCTTCACACCTCTATACTCCTTGCATACAAGACAAAAACACGTTTTCATACTGTAAATGTTATGGGTATAGCTTGCCCGACTAGAACTCAAAGAACGGGAGTAAAAGCTGAAAAAGCAAATAAAAAATAAGCGCGACCTTGTTCAGGCTGTACGAGATTCGACACAAATAACTAAGAAAAAACAAACAAAACCAACAATCTTGTTTAGATGACTAATCATCTTTCACTATAACTACAAATATTATGCTATCCTAATTTAATTTCTTTGCCTCTATAGTTTTTATCACATTGTACATTCTGACTTTTGTGTATAAGGAGATCAACGGAAATCTATACTAGAATACATGTACTTCAATAATTTTTTTTCTCTTTAAACTGTTTAATACATTTTATATCTTATACATATCTTATACAAAAATGATAATTTCAAATCTCGCAATGAACACTATCATCAACATAACCATATTTTGCCTTCTCGCTTTTCCACCTGCCATGCCTTTTCCACAACCTATCTGGCACAGATGCCCTGGCAGCTGCTGTGGCACCACCAGCTCTGAGAGAGTGAAGACCCAAATTTGCCTGACCACACACTTCTCTCAAACGTGATACAATCGTTTCACGAGCTCTGGTGTAACTGATTTTCTTGTTTTTCTTCAACAAACTTCTTTTCCCCTTATTGCAATAAGCAGGTTTGAACAGATACTGATCAGATCCCAGAACTATGCCTGCCTGTTCAATGTAATTTCTCAAATCTCTAATAGGACAAGCACTTGTCTGACCTTCACTAATGAAAACAATATTACCTCTCCGGTATTGATCAGTTTTACTACTTCTTAAATTCACAGAAATAAATGCACCATGGAATGTAATGTCAGAGACTTTAAGCGACTGAAGCTCGTCAAACCTGAAAAAACCCGCGAAACTGAGAACAATATATGCAAGATCTCTCAAAACTAAAATGTCTGAAGAAACCTTATACTTTTCACATAATTCAATTATCTGATCAGAAGTGACAGAAGTGCCTTAATGACAGGTTTTGAATGCTGACGTTTTGCACTTTCGATGAGGTTTTTCACAAACGCGTTCTCTGTGGGATCATTCATTCCGCAAATGTTGTGGGCCCACTTTATGGAATAAAGAGCTGATTGTATCACGCTAACTGATGAACCTTGGTTGATCAAACTAGATATATAGAGAGCTACGTGAATAGATTCTCCTGGTAGGGCTTTACCCCCTCCTCTGATATGAAAAACTCCCATTTTTTAAAAGCAGCAAAATATTTACTTGTGGTACCGTCACTTCTGGATCCAATAAGCTGCTGTGCCATGACGTCAGTCAATTTATTGAGCTTGCTAGACCGGACGCCTGTGTCTTGTAACTCCTTCTGTATAGCATCCTTGATGCTTAGACCTGTAGTAATAAAAAGTTTGTGTAGCGTACATATCTAGAAACAAACTTTAAAAGCAATAAGCTTAAAATCACTCTTACGGCATCCAAATATTCCATTCTTGCCTCTGCCTTTGTTTATAACCTTAGAAGAAAGAATCTCATAATCCTCAATAAAGGAATGAAACCTTTCACCGTCCCAAACCTTCGACCAAAAAAAGGCGGATTTCCAAAATGGCAAAATAAGTGACCCGCTCGCTCTGTCCTGTACTATCTTATCTACAGTTTTAGCGGCCAAACGAGGTGGTGGAACCCACCAATTTATTAAATTACCCCAATTTTGGGAAAATGCATCAATACCACTAGTTCCTGTACACCACCATCTAGAATTAAACATCTCACATTTAGCATTATAATGACAAGCGAACCTGTCGCAAATATGGGGTCCCCACTTCTTATTCAACCGAAAAAAGACTCCCCAACTTATATGCCAATCATCACTATTGGCAATTCTGCTAAGTTTGTCTGCTCTCTTATTTTGATTTCTGGGTATCCAAACAGGATAAATTTTCACATCCTTCTCCTCACATATAGTTTGTATTCTCATAGCTTTCTTCTGGAGTTCAGGGTTTCCACTCCCTGCTTTAACAATTTTCACAACATTTCTATTATCGGTGTACCAACGTACACTTGCCCTTCTAGGCAATTCTCATTTGACAAAACCATTCTGACCACAGCTTCTAGCTCTCTCCACGTGGAGCTTCGAATCCTTTCGAATTCGGACCAAACTCCCATGAGTTCTGAATCGTCATATCCGCCAACATATCCACCATATCCAAACTCAGAAGCATCTGTATATACTGAGTGATAACAGATGGCTGCTAACCTTATAGGAGCTCTATTCAAACAGTCTACATTATTTCTCCAGAATTTAAGTTCTGTCAAAACTTCTGATGTTACAAGAACAGGAGCATCCCTACTGGCTCTACTATTAATGCAATTGAAAGACTCTTGTTCTCAACTGTATTAAAGTTCCTAACACGGTATGCATGGAAACTATCTTTCCTACTATACTAGCCAAGTACCTAACTGACAGAAGAGCATTACACTGAGCTTTAGAAACAATACCTGTTATTGCATCTTTGAAATCTTCGACCCTGCTGGTCGATATATTAACAAAGTAACTATTATTAAAATCCCAATTTAAACCTAACCATGTGGCTTGTGATTTTGGTTCCCATTCACACTGTTCATCAGCTAAAAGAAACCCTAGATGTTTTAAATCATGTTGTACTATGTTACTTAAGGCCTTTGCCTCTTCCAAACTCCTGTGCCCTGCGATTCCATCATCTAAAAACATTATTGCCTTATATCCCTGACTACGCCAATAACAAATAACAGATCTCATCACTTTAGAAAATACGTATCCTGCAGTTGATATACCAAAAGGTAACACGTTGAAAACGAAATACCTCCTTACACCATCAAGCTCCCAGGCAAAACCCAAATATTCACAAAAATTTGTGTATTTCTATATGGTGATAAGCTGACTTAAGATCGAAGGTAAATACATAATCTCCCTTCCCAAACACATCTGCTACTACTTCAGCATTTTCGTACTTAAACTTTTGTTTGAACAAATGAGGATTAATATGTCGGCAATCTAACACCATTCTAGGTTTGCTTTTATTGTTCGACACCGTTAAAGGATTAACAATTAGAGGTTTCTTCTTTACCTCTGTGATACATCCTTTGCCTATCAACTTTTCTATCTCTTCCTTCACAAATTTAACATTAATTGCTGATCGATTGTTTTTTAAATTGACATTACTTGGAATTGAAAGTAAAGGCAACTTATAGCCTTTTTCAATAGTGTTTAATACTTCTTGATTAGCACGTATTTTCTCCCAGTAGCTTTGATTGCCTCTCAATCTTCCAACAGGAGATAAAATTTTGCCTGAAAACGACTTTGTCGTCTTATTTTCGCTAAATGATTTCTCACTTTCACACTCGGATTCCCGACTCATCACACGAGAAAAAGGAATTTCACTTAACTTAGTATTCGGCATGTTCGGCATAACTATCCTCTGCCCAGATACTTCTCGACAATCAGCTCTCCAATGCCCCGGTTTACCACATGCGAAGCAACATCCCGTTTTTCTGCCTGACAGAAAATGAACGTTCTTCTGAACCTCCGGTGAATTTCCTGCTGCCCCAATGGTCATGCTCGGATGTCGACTGGAAACCATTGCAGGCTGGTATGGCTGAAATCTACGATAAAGCTGCTTTCTCTTCGATAAGACTTCTTTGCTTTTCTTCTTCCTTTGAGCTCTTGACTCCGCTCGAAGAATCCTCTTTTCGTCATCAGAGTCATCAGCCAAAGTGTTTCTTTGGTATTCGTCTACTGTACTCCATCCTCCTTCTGAACTATCGGCTATCTTTATGAGCTTTTGACGCATGTCTAGAATTTGTATACCTTCGGCTAACTTGACTTGAGCCTCTTCTTTCGCGGCGTCCCCCTCTTCTTTGAGCAATACGTCGACTTCCTTCATTTTTCTCGCTACTTTTACGTTCACCTTGTACTGTTCTTCATGACCCCGTTTACGAAACTTGTATTCATCATTGCTCAACTCTTCAATCTTTGCTATTTGCACGTCGCTCAACTCTCTCTGATTATCATTGATGCGTTGTTGAAAGCTTCCTAACTTAAAGAATCAAGCTGACTTAAAAGTCCTGCTTGACTTTCTCGGATTTTAGAAGAAACATATTCTGCTACAGCGGGCGGCTCCATGATGTTGTCGTGGCGAAAGGCGCAAGCTAGAATGACTCTACATAACGCAGGCAAATAATATTCCTAACCATGTATATTGTTTTCAAAGACATTAAATCTTATTAGAAGCATGTAGCACTAAAAGAAAAGTATTATTGTTGCCAATTTTCTCCTTGAAAGAGTATAGGTGTATTTTGCAATCTACATTTTCTTTACCTAATCAGATGAAGAGTTTGATATGTACTGAATAGAAGGGAATGAATTTTGTTTAAGACATGTAACACACACCATTTTTACACATGGAAAATAATATTTATATTTCTAACATTTTTATGTGGTGCATTTCCCTGTGTTTTATATAGGGTGTGACATTTGAAGAGTTTGTTGCACTGCAAGATTTCTTGAGAAATATCAGTGATGTGGATACAGCCTTGTCATTCTATCATGTAGCCGGTGCAGCCATAGATCCAGGTGAGTTTACACTACCACTTTACAAGCAAGTGTCACAATAATGTGGGAAAAAGCGTGATAATTTCAATATTCTGAATCGTCCAAAAGGCTGATTTTTTATGTCGGCCAGGTAAATACCATATTTGTTGTAGGAATGGCGCGTCAAGACTGGAGCATATAGCATCTCGACGAGACAGCTAACTTTGAACAAAGATAATTTGTTTCCAAGCTATTTTTCATGCAAAAAAGTTGTCTGGCCAACATCCATGGAACTTAAGCTCTGTTACATCGAAAACAAAAAATATGGTACATATTGCTTATTTTGTTTCAGTCTGCTAAAGAGAAAGTTCTTTTTTTACAAAAAAATTAGCAGAACATAAAACAGTCCCGTGGATAATTCTTTTTGGAAATTAACTTTTCCAGCCGTCATTCTTTGCGCGATCAGCAGCCAGCGAAAGGCTGCATAGTGGTTCCTTATTTATTTTGGTAAATTAACCGCTAGCCAATCGCATCCGTTCACTGTGCTCCGGAGAGACTAGGGCAGTTGACGTAGGGCGTTGCAGCAATGAAGCTGTATTACAAGGGTGCGCCACGACTGGTGACATTACGGTACGTTATATTTGTACATTGATTGCTGTAACGTTAACTGTCAAATGTGACCCAGGCCTTAGTCTGTCTATTTCAAGTGTGGTATTGCCTTAGAAATCAATCTCTGTGATTCAGACTTGTTTTGATGGTACTATTTACCTCTTTGAATCCTCAGAAACCTTCAAGCACGTCGCCAAGATGGTAGCTAACGTAGACCTGTCAGACAGAGTGATCGGAATCTGCTTTACTCTGTTTGATGAGAATGGTAAGGCTTCATATTTTATATTAGGATAGACATACATGCTAACCATTCCTATTTGGGGGGAAAGATTCCTATTTTTCAGCTGTCAAACCCATGTTACAAGCCCTAGGTTACTCTGTTTTTATGAGAACTGTGTGGAAGTATACAAAATACACTGTATACCTAATTTCGACTTGCGAGATTCCTATTTTATTCCTATGGAAGGCTGGCAGGTTTAGATAGAGTAACTTTTCTTCAATGCTTTGCTTCTCTCTCTCGCTTTCCCTCTCTCCCTCCCCCTCTCTCTCTCCTTTTCTGTCTTTTCTATCTCTCTTTATCGATGTCTTCATGCTACCATATTGTTGCTGCCTTTGTATGTTTCTCTTTATCTGTCTTTCCCTCTTTCTGTGGTTATTTTGTTTGCCTGTATTTTTCCATCATTTTATGCACATTTGTCCAAATAACACTACACATCTGTCTTGGTCTAAGCACACTACCGGTATTATAATTGCAAATAAAGACCTCGACACGGGATAATTCAACTTCATCCATTATTCTAATCCCAACGATTCCTTGCTTTCATTTCAGATGATGGTAAACTCAGCAACAAGGAGTTTGTGTCTGTAATGAAACACCGAGTACAGCGTGGGCTTGACAAACCAAAGGAGCTTGGTCTCAGCAGGATACTTGCCGCCATGTGGAAGTGCGCGAGAAAGACGCAGATCATGGGGAAAGGGGAGGATGACGTCACGCTGAAGCGCAGCATCGCCAGAGCAAAGCTATACTCCACCGTCTGAAATACAGACCATCGATGAGAACAGTAGCAGTGTTGACGGTGCTAGAAGCGGTGGAGGGACATAAATTGTGGATGATAGCATGATATTTAGGAAAAATGTGGGGTTTAAACAACGTTGGCTAGCTCCACGTAAACGGCAGCATGCATGTTTGAAATCGTCAAGAGGAATGAAGTGGATGGATATTAGCATTACTGTGTCAATGAAGATGGATGGAACAAAGTTTGTGAATGGTACGGTAAAGTGGCGCTTGGCCAGATGATATACTTGCATGTCACGCAGTCAAAGGTCAGTTCGTAGACAGCCAGATAGAAAAAGATAGATGTGGGTTATTAATAGCTCACCAACAGAGCTAGTTATAATCTTTCAAGAAAGTGAGTATTCACAGTTTAATTGATTTTGTAATAGAGTTGTATGAAAGTTGGACAGTGTAAGAAAAAATGATTTAGTATTAGAATATTTATACTTAGTCTTTTTATGTTTGTATTACAGTTTGTTCATTAGTTTGTGTCTATTCATGGGGAGTATTGAATAGCTATCAGTAAAGATATGTAATTGAAATAATGGAAGAAGTACTACTTTATAGCATACTTTGTAAATAAAAGAAGACGGCTCCAAAATTTTAATATAAATAATCTGTGCTTGTAGAATTACATTTGAGCACTAGCTTTATAAAAAAAATAAAATTGAGCAAGGCAAGTTGTGTGCTGCATAGTTATATTTGGATATTTGATTTATCTTGTATAAATAATATATATTTTACAGAGCTATTTCTACTTCTTTGTTGATAGAGTACAATGCCAAAATTATTTACATGCTTACTGTATCCCATCAAGGAAATCCACTGGGCAATGTGAAGCCTTTTATGGACATATATACAGTAAACTGACTCAGAACAACTGCTGTGGCAAAACTTTGTGGGTTAACCCTTTTGAGACAATTGACCACATTTTGCGATTTGGCTCAATAACTTTTGATTCAGAGCTCTAACAAATATACCAGATGCATGAGTAGAAAGAGCAAACATTTTTGTTGCACGACCATATTGTGTTCGATGCAAGGAATTTTTAAAAAAAGTGAATAAGCTTGAAAACCTTTAAATTGGCAACACATTGAGAGGTTCAGAATCATTGGTTTTATCAAAATTGGCAAATTTTTTTTTTCAACTTTTCAAAGTTTGTGACCATATATATGGTTTTCATAGACATTACACCTTATTAGAACCATGTAGCACTAAAGAAAATATTGTTGCCAATTTGGAGAACAAAATGTTATCAATTTTGACCTTAAATAATTCCTCCTGAAAGGGTTGAAGAGGCAATATTATGAGGATAGAAATACTTAGATGCAGCTAAGTGCAACAATGGCCCTATATCTTCTCCCTGGTCTGTGAGTAACAAGATAACAATCAAGAAGATCACTCAGTTTACGACAAACTCTCTGGCAAATAATTTGCCATGGAGGTAATTTGAAGCAGTTTGCTGCTTGATGTATCTGGGGAGTGTTTCATCAAGCGTTTTGTCAGTGATTTTTACTGACAAATTTACTCGCAGCCAATCACATGCAAGGATTTCAGTAGCTTATAACGGTTGTCAGTAAAAATCACTGACAAAACGCTTGATGAAACGCTCCCCTGAATGCCTCAGTATGATGTGATTTGGACATCGACTTATTTATTTAAACTGGACAATTTCTTTGCTACACTATATGAACAGTATTTTTGCATTAACGACTTAAGTATGATAAAATCCTAGATATTTTCCTTTCTGTTAAGTACATTTATGCATGTAAGAGTTTATAAAGCAAGTTTACATGTGTATGTGGGAGAAATGTTTAGTTGGTTTTACCTTGAGGGAAAGTTTCACTTATTGGTGATGGATCCATTACATACAGATAAGTGTGTATTTATAGATTTGCTTATAATACAGTTTTTAATTCTTCAACTCATTTTACTTTGTATCTGTGTTAGAGTTGTGATTTTCACATTTTCACATAAATGAAAAACAAAGAATTATGGCAGTGGCCCTAGGCTCAAATATAATTTTTTCTGATTTATGCACTTCTTATTCTCTATGATACTTCATGAAGTTTTCTTTTAAGCTCTCATATGATGTAGTATAAAACCTTTCAAGAGTTTGAATATCTTTTTGTAATTCATTTTCATTTTATTCATAATCATAGCTATAGATCCATATGCTCTCACCGTGAAAGGATAACAATTTTTACAGTGCATGTTCTAGGTATAAAGTTGTGGGTGTTGGCATATCCAAAATACATGTATACTCTTTTTGTCAGTGTAAAACCTACCTTTTTGTTTACAGGAGCTCTGTTTGGGTTGGATGGTATAAAGTGCCATTTTTGCCAGAGCTCTTTGGAGCCTTCCCGAGCGAAATTTCTAACCACTCCAGTGATTTTTTTTTCACTGCTTTTTATATTTATTGCTGGAGAGGGTCTCTCTTGTCCAGACTCTGTTCAGACTCACAAGCTAAATATATGAATGGTATCAATATTACTTCATTCCTCATGAAGTCCTGGGGAGCGTTTCATCAAGCGTTTTGTCAGTGATTTTTACCGACAGCTGTTATAAGGTACTGAAATCCTTGCATCTGATTGGCTTAGAGTAAATTTGTCAGTAAAAATCACTGACAAAACGCTTGATGAAACACTCCCCAGGCCTGGTATCCAATTCAAAACCCACATTTAGTACCGGTAAGCATTTTACTCAGCATTTGGTTTGGCTAATTTAAATGGCTGAACTGGTATTCAGATCACATCTGATTACTTTAGCAAGCAAAGTGAATACTGATGGCCACTAAGGTATTGAATTGAATACAGGCCCAGACTTCTTGACCACTTCTTGACCTAGTACAAGAGGGTCAAGTTCAGTGCAAAACTAGAGTGGTTTTTGCATGATATCTAGCTGAATCTTTGGGGAATCCCCAGTTGGATTCTCTATATTGATTTTGTAACTTTGAAAAGTGATTTCAATCTGTATAAAACTACATGTATGTAGAGTATTAATTATTAACCCATAGGATGCAGGTAAATTTGTTTATGTGGATTTTATACATTCTAGCTGTACAAATTATTTTAAAAGTGATTGATTCAAAAGAATTCAGTTACTATATGGTTTGACAATAGATTAAAAACAATGCTCATGCCTCATGCCCTTTGCCATTCACATGCTTTTATTCATAGCTTGACAATTAAAAAATAATTTAAAGTGAAATTTTCATATGTTTCACGTAAGAGATACTCTAAAATGGTCCTCAATTATTATACATGTATACAACAAAAATAAAATAATTAAGGGTACATGGTATTATTGCATGCAAAACTAAGTAAAAATGCAACATGCATGAGTGAAAATGGGCCAGCGTTTCATTATGAATTCCACGTGGATCATCAAAAAATAAGTTACTTGTCCTTAAACGGAGTACAATAAAATATATTTTATTAAATATAGATATGAACGTGATGAACGTGCACATAGAGATATTACTGTAAGGAAATGTCATGCACAATGTCTATTACTGACCTAATACATCAATTTAAAAAATATCTTAAGAATACAATCAAAATAACAATCTGGCAAAATTATTTTGTGTACATAAAAACAATTTCCACCTCTTTTAAAAAAGCATGCTCATCTCTAGTAGATAGTAACTTCAAGCAAACCATAGTTTACAGCTAAATGTGACATTTCATAGTAACAAATTTTCAGATTTTAAAACCAGTGCTTATTTTCTTTAAGTTCGAAATTATGCCCAATTATGACTGCTAAAAATGTTTTATCGAGGAGTTATTGCCTGAAGCTTTCCGTTTTTGTACGTAATCGTAAGTTTTGGTAATGACAGAAAATGTTCAGAGTCAAAATTTGGGAGGGAATGTGTAATGAGCACAATAGAAAATAGCCTGTGACATGTCTTTGCTTTTCTTGGAAGTAATATCCAAGCAAGTTTCTTTTTTAAAGAGTTTTGTTTACACATTACTTGTCCATTTATTTTTCTAATTCAGATCAACAATTCAGTTATGGATAATGTAGCTTGCTTTCTATTAATAGAACTCTATATCAACATTGACAACAAAGCATGAACATGCAATGTCTAAATCAATGGCATGCAAGGGGAGATATAAAGCAGTGCAAACAATCCTTTACTGGATGTAAGCTTTTTAAAACTGCACCTGTGGTGGAGTGTTTCCACTGTCGTGCAATACACAGATTGGGAAAATTATGCATACGGTACATGTTATGCTTGATGTACACAGGATTGCTATAAAATGCATGTTGATCATCAAGCTGTACAATATTAAAATATTTAATAACATATGAGGGTTTATATATGTATCTTGAACTCTGCATATTAGTGTTATAATGTGAAAAATTATCAGGCATACTTGTACATCTATGTACATGTGATCTGTTTGATGTTCATAGAATGCATTAAAATATGAAAAGTGATAACAGAAAAGGGATATTAAAACAAGTATAATAATCATATGAGAGGCAAGTGTTTTACTTAATTCTTTATAATTGTTATATGGACTTTATATTGATATGTGTTTGATTACCATGCTCTTTTCAATATTTATGATCTATAATTGTACGATAAAATTATGAATAAATGATGCGAATGAAAGTGCTTCATCAAAACATTCTTGTGTCAGAGACAGCTCATTGTCGTTTTCTCCATCTCTAAATTTCAAAATGTAAATCTCAATAAATACTAAATACATGTATGTCAGGCATGCCCCAGCATCATGCAAAATAAATGGTATGTAATATAAGTCATAAGCTTTCCTCAAAATCTATACAACATAATGCCATCATCTTCTCTACAAATAGATTAAGTGCAAAACTTGACAATACAGGTTGAATCAGGATTCAGGAATTTGACCATCATGCACAAGCAATGTTAAATTTACAGGCATTCTGGCATTTCCAATTTCAAAACCAAATGGCAATTTCAAAACTTTATAAGCACACACTGCTGGCAATAAAAAGAAAATTTACAGTAATTCAAAACTGTAATTTCCTTTCTTTTTCTCGTTTTATCCATTCAGCTTGAGTTGCCATGTCTCTCATTGATCCCAATGCCTGTCAGAATTTGCCATTCTTATTTCAGGTCATATGTTCCATTACTTATTTATGAGCACAACATTTCAATACATGACACAAAATTGTAACAGAGTCATTAAATTATGTGTTTTCATTACTTTATTACAGATTTCATTGACTTCATAAGGGTGTATAAGGATTTTACAAAAACTAATGCAAATTTGATTGAACAATACATGAAGGTGAGAGCTGGAGATTGATTATCCCTCCCCACATGGACATTAATATGTTATACGTTTTCCCATTTTACAAAATGTAACAGATCAGGAAAACAAAGCAACTGACCTCTAGGAGGGGCTAACATGTTTGGGTGAATAGCAAGAAAAGGAAATTGCACCGTGTCCTATGCAGTCAGATTGCAGCATGCTTGCTATGTATCGCACAGTTCTTTTAGACCAGATTGCCATCTACGTATGACAATGTATGAGTTTCTGTTCTTGCATAAAAATTTCATCATGAAATATATCCAGTTCATAGGTGAGTACGTGAGACGATTTGGCTTTTCCATCTACGTTTGAATTGTTCAATTTGAAATGTACATGGAATTTAGATGCCTTTTTCCAGCTGCATTTTTTCTATCACACTGTGAAATGCACATTGATAAAAAAAAAAAAATGCTATATTTTTGTATCAACTATACCGATGCTATAAATTTCTTAAAGGTTCTCCTTATCGTAATCAAATATTAATAGCAATTAAGTTGTTTTTTACATTGTACATTTTTGAGAACAGAGAAGACATCCACCAACTTTCTGGCTTTCACCATGTTTCAATAAAAGTAAGAAATATTAAAATGCCCGGCAACATGACTGCATGATCTGCGTTTTTTTTTACTGGCAGCTACAGAAACGATAAAGCATCGGGACGTTACAAATAAGACATAAACTCTGTTCTTGTTCAAAAACACATTGGCAAGAATCAATATTACAGCAGCAAACACACATTTTCTGTTTTCTTTGAAAAGGTGGAAACCCTACTTCAAATGTCAATAAAACAAATCAATATTCAAATCACCATACTGCATTTGTAGCAAAAAGACAAATAAGAAACATTTTGATAAAATGTACCATCAAACAAGGGACCATTTCCTTATTTTTTGTGGCTTTTACGTCAATGTCCAAGTACCTTGTCTGATTTCAGTACATGCTAAGGAACAGATAAGTTTTGGTAGAATCATCATATTTTTACTGCATCACGAAACGCCTAGTCTCATTTATTTCTTGATAAGCTATTTAAACCCCAGCTGAAGGAATGAAGTATTGATATGTATACTGTACAAAACATGCTAATGACGTGTAAAAACAATCTAAAAATGTACATTACAAAGTTCATGACCACAAAGTATTGGGAAAATACAATTTTCATTTACATGTACATATATATCATTCAGACATTTATCGTCATTATACACAAGATCCACCACTAATAATGATGCTTGATGCTTGTGTAAAAGTATTCACACTTCTTATACGAATTTCTCGTTTGTTGCAATTGTATCTTCGGCGACTTCATAGAAGTTTGGGACAGTGGATAGCTTTCTAAAAGCATAACTTCCAAGAGTTTTGCCAAAATGTTCTGTGATAATCCACTAAATCAAATGACTTCACCATTTGAACGATTGAGGTGTATCAAGCAAGATATATCTTCTTCTAGTCAGTTTACAGATAAATGCAATATTTGCAAGCACTTGAAATCCAGCTTACCGTCATATTCTATCAGAGTAATAAGTAAATGAGAGGTGAAAAAATAATTGGTTGTGATATAAATGACCCATGCCATTCACTTGTAAGACTTTTAGTCAAATCTCTATGCAGTGGATTTCAAGTGAACTGCTTTTCAAACAATAGTCCACAACTGAAAGTGTGACTAGAAGAACACACACTGCTAAAGAAATCCACATTGCTTTGATATTTGCAATCATTATACTGTAGCCAGGCTATAAAAGCCATATGATTGCAGAGCCCTCAGCTGAAAGGAATTCAAACAGATGAGGCTACCCTTAAAGGGATTCGGTAACTTTGTGGAGGTTTGATTTAATAAATTGTTGAATTTTGATATCTGTCTTGTATAATGATATTCAGAAAGATAAACAATTAGCCAGGCATAGAAAGGTTTTCCAATACATAATGCTATTATTAAAATATCTATGAATGAATACTCCCATATACGAAAGCGTATGGCCATACGTTTTAGTCTAACACTGAGTCTATGGGGGTTAATGAGTCTGGCATTTCCGGTCTCTTGCATACATGTATGTTTACTTTTGTGAAGCACATGATGATTTTGAAGTGCTTTTTTTTTTCCTGGGCTTCATTTTTATACCATATTACATACACTGATAGCATTGTAAGGCCAGGCAGCTCAGATTTTATCAAGCCTCTACAAAGTTACCAAATCACTTAAAAAAAAGAAGTTTACTCTGAGAAAGTGATTCCACTGCCAAACCATGAGTTCTCCATCACAGATAGACATACAAGCACGAGGATTTCACTATGAACACGATGACAAAGAAAGCGGACAAAATATACAGCTTCTCATTGTACCCTCCACAATTGTTCTGGTAGACAAAAGAACATCCCTTCATTGCTATTATGTAAAATAAGTAGAACAGGTGAATATGCATGTGACACGTGTTCTACATATTTTTACATAATAGCAATGAAGGGATGTTCTATTGTCTACCAGAGCAATTGTGGAGGGTACAATGAGGAGCTGTATATTTTGTCCGCTTCTTTGTTCGCCATTTTCATAGTGTTTTATACCCCTTTCGAATGCCTTCATAACATAAATCATTTAAATATCAAATGTATACAAATCATGTTACTGCAGATGTCAATTGCATGTGGATTGTGGCAAATCAGTAACAATTATGGTATTACAGAAAAAGAAGAACCCGAATAATTTATGAAACTAGAATCTAAGGTATCATTCTCATATGAACTTGTGATACAAATATTTATACAGATCTATTCACATAACAGCTATAGAAGTGGGGTAGATAAAAATATGCTTTAAACACTTCTACGAGACTAATATTGTATAATGATCTCAAAGTATTTTTTTCTTTAATTTAGCACCAGTTAAAATATGGCTTGGCTTTACATCATTTTAGTTTAGCTTTATTTTCAATTGTCTCTTTCATTACACTGAGATAAAGAGAAATATAAAGAGAGAGAGAGAGATAAGATGCCAGTACACTAACCTCAGAATTCAAAATTGGAATATTTCTGAAAATGACTGGAAAATCATATCAGAAAACACTGGCAAATGAAGACAGATTAAACTTCTAAATGCTTTTCCATATTTTGTTGGCAAAATAAATGCTTTCTAGAAAATGAAAAAGAAAGAGATTAAATGTGTTCTAGATTGTCAGGTATTTCTAAAAACATACCTGTTCCTCATGTACAGATTGACATTCATAAAAAATGTACCATTTTAGAACAACTATTGAAATTTCCTCTAATATATTTGTCTTTCTCTATTTCTAAAATCTCGTCCATGCATTCCCTTCCTGATTGCCCTTTCCCTCTGGTTGAGAAAAAAAGGTAATGTAAAATGGCATTAATACCATGGATGATACCTTATACATGACCAGCTACATGTAGTGTACATCTTTGTTAGTATGCAGTCCCACTGCTTCAGTGACATGTTTGTGCCACGAACACAACTACAAAGAGACTTCAAACAATGAACTAATAACATACTGATTCTTTGAGCACAGAATATTGAGCTCTATGTTTTAAAAACATCTTTGAACATGCTAAGATGTACATGCATTGTAACTAGTTGTAATTTATTATTCCTACTGCTGGCAAAGAAGGATTAACGGATCTTAAAATGTTCAAAGGTCCGTCTGAAAGCTCCGTCTCTGCCTTGAGGGCAAGTTTGTCTTCTCAGGTGATCTGTCCTCACCCGATGTTCCCCTTGCCCTTCTAGCTCCTTGCCGCTTCACTTGCCCTGCAACTACCGGTGGCTTGAAAGGAGCTGCACCAAACGGATCCACATCGTCAAACCCTGATGGGGCAGCGGGCGAGTCCGGACTTGTGAAAGGCTGCGCGCCAAAGTCATCGACTGCTTTAGTCAGAGGCAGTGCTAATTGTTTGTGGGGTTGCGGCGGCGTGAGCTTCCGACCGAGAGTGTCCTCGAAACCAAGCTTGGGCTGTCCATCGTCTCCAAGGGAGAATGGTCGCGAGCCAAAGGCATCCAGGCTGTCCTGGGATCCACGTAGCCTGGGCTGGCTACCCGGGCTGGACTTGAGGGAGTTGGAGGCAGAGCTGGAGCTGCTACGGCGTGAGGAGCGAGAGCTGTTGCTGCCACTGCGACGTCTTCTACCTCCTGAGGAAGTCCGGCTGGAGCGGCGTACGCCAACAGCTGTGCTCACCACATGAGGGCGCTTGTGAGATGCAGGGCCTAAAGTAAATAAATTGGATTGAATTGAAATGAATGTGCTGAAAACAAATTTGAAATGAATATAACGAGTTACACTAGAATCAGAATACTGACATAGAAGAGATATACAAGTCAGAAAAAAATTGTCTGTTATAAAGCAATATCAATCCAGTGACGTTTTTCTAAACTACTTATTGCTTACTGAAAGATAGACATTACTCGGTATGAAGGTCGATTTTAATTGCAAAAAACATTTTAAAAAACAGGTCTCCTTTTCTTTCTGGTAATTATGTCTTCATTACAGAGCTGGTAATCTTCTGAAGTGTTAATTTTGACAATTTCACTCTACATGTAGCTAATGTACATCTTTGACCCAAGTATAATATGTATAATTATATATTATAAAACAGGCTCAAGAATGTAGCCATCCTGATTGGTCAAATAACACCACGTGACCGTGCAAAAAAAAGTGATAACGCACGGCAAAAAGGCTCTAAAGCACGGCTGAGCTGCGCGTACGCGTACCTCTGGTGCGTGCAAACTTAAAACGCAATGAAATCGCGTAGTTTGTCATTTTAGTGCAGGGATTACATGCGCGCACTGAAACGCACATGACATATCGCACGAGTCAAAGACGAGGGCTATCTGGATCTTGTGACAGCAATATATGCTGTATCTCAAGAAAGTGAGAGCCAGTCAATTTTATTCTTATAATCCACATCAGACATCTAGAGCAAAGAAGACGTAATATTACGATAAAATGAACTCCAAAGTCACCATCTAATCCTTTAGCTTTTCATCAAAATTCGCAAATCCAAGTTTCCCACTGCACTAAGCCAGCAACTGTAAGATGCTATACTGCGCACTGCACCACCAGGCAATAGAAGCCTATATTGCCCGGCTTTTATAACATGTAAATTCCATAGGCTTTGTGAAAGAGGGGGATCTATTAAAGAAATATTACTCTCTTAGACAATTTGTCACTTAAGACCAGGGGAATATAATTTTTAAAAACTACAGCTCGGATTTCTGATACGGATAATAATCTTGAATATCTTCCACTAAAAGACCTTGATTTAACTTGAATACTGTATTAGAGAAAACTTAAGTTCAGTAACACTGAAAATGTATTTCATATGGAAATGATTATCTTTAATTTGAAGAATAAAGTTTTACCTGGCTGTGTGGAATCCTCTTTACCGCTCATCTCCAGGTCTGAGCCTTGAGGTGCAACAGCATGGAATGGGACAGCACCAAACATGTCAGGTTCTTGTTTGGCCATTTTAGACGATACACCCTGAGCTCCTAACTCTGTTGGTGAGATGGGCGGAGTCGGGTTACCAAGTGTCGTCTGCTCCCCAGAGACATGCTGCGTCTTGGCACGCCTCACCTCTGACCCCGTGCCCTGTCGCTTCTTGGACGACACCGAGAAAGGTGCCTTTGAAAAGACATCAGACCCTGCCGAGCCAACGGATGACTTGCTGGTCTCACGCTGGAGTCCGCTGCGAGGATTGAAAGGAGCCTCACCGAATGGATCTTCCTCCTGCATTGGGGGAGAGATGGGAGGGGTGAGGGCGCACATCCCAACTGGCTCGGTGGCACGTTTGAGGCTACCCGTCTTAGCTTTGAAAGGTGCTTGGCTAAATGGGTCATCATCCGTCATGTCAATGAGCTGAGCAACGGGTGGCTCAGACTTTGGCACTTTCTTGGAAGGCAGGTCCTCACGCAGGTTCAGACTGGCTAACTCTGCGTCTGATAGACCATGGCCGTCATCGCCCATCAGGGGCTGAGCGCCGACCTCATCAAAGTCATGGTGATCGGAATCGTCATCAGATTCATCCGACGACGACTCTTCCTGATCCAGGAGCCCTCTATGAGCATGTTCTTCATCCTTTCGTATATCAATGGAATCACTATCAAAGGTATCGTAGCTGAAGTCACGCAAGCTACTCGATAACCGTTCCCCCTCGTGATCGCTACTCGACTCGCTTCCTCGATGCTGCCTGACAGTTCCAAACGGTTTTGCTCCAAATTCATCCAGCTCTCGTATCGACCTTTCTAAGTTGAAACCCCCTGAAGATCCGGTACTGGTCAGTCTCTCAGACCTCCCCTCCCCTACAAAGTCATCTTCAAAGCCTACCCTGATGCGAGGAGTAGATGCGCACTCTGGCTGGGGTTCTGCTGCCATAGCTCCCAATAGGTCAGCTTCCTGGGGGCTCATGTTCCTTTGCTGCTGTTGCGTCTGCGAGGGCTGCGCAGCTTGATTGCCCCCGCTAAGACCAAAAGGCGTGGCACCAAACACATCCACATGACTCCCTTTCCTTGGCTCTCCTCCTCCTACGAGTGGTGGAGATGACTCCATTATGTGCCCATGGGCCTGGGGCTGCTGTCCTCCACCTCCGCTAGCTATCTGCTCCATCTCGGCTGCACCTCCTGATTGGGGCCGTCCTGCAAATTGGTAAAAGCACATCACATGTCAAAAAAAATGATCACTTTGCTCGATATGATTTTGTGATGCAGAGGCGTACTTTAGAGCACGAAGTAATGACCATTCCATATCATTTTTTATGAAGAGTAGTGCACTATTTTATCTTATTGCTCGAAACAGCAACCCCATTCCTCAGACTGAAGGATTTCAGAGCCAAATTTCATGTCGAACATAGCCAGGATCTTAGGGAGATTACAAGTGACATCACCCTCCTCAGGTTCACAAAACCCTGCCAGAATAGGACGTTTTTAGCTGAAACTACAGTGAGGAAATGCCTTTAAAGGCCAACACACACCTTACAATATTTGTATGATCTGATTTTGAAAGAATATGCACAAGGATTAGATATGACATTTTCAAAAAGTAAATTCTTTTTCATTCGGGTTTGAAATAGTCATACCCATTTCAAGGGTATTTCAAACCTTCAAGGTTGAATCTGCAACAAGTTGGTGAACTACCGTGCATGACTCACAGCTGATCAGGCATTTTTCCCCAGAGTGTAAGGCTAAAAATATCCCGTTATTAAGTATCCACATACAATGGCCACAACATACAGACTGTACACATACCAAAAGTTGTGCCTTACCTTCTCTTAGATTAAATGGGACAGCACCAAATACATCTGTAGTGTGAGAAGGGTTCGAGACTCCCTGCATTTGAGGATGTGCAACACTGGTCGTAGTTTCTGGAAGAGATATCAGAAAGAATGAAAAATAATGATGAAATATACGTATTGCACTAAAAACACCAACAAACAAAAAAAAGGAAGACAAATTTCATTGTCTATCAAATCTCATCATCATCACCACCATCACCATCATGAACATCATCATTATCATCAATCATCATTCATCACCATTCATCATGATCATTATCATCTTTATCATCATCGTCAACATCACCGTCACCATCATTATCATTATCATCAGCACCTCACCATAATCATCATCATTGTTGTTTATTGGGAACCACGACCGTTACTCTCCACAAAAAGAAACTTCTAAATAATATGATGCAAACATATATATATATATATATATATGGTCAACAACAAAAAAATGACACAAAATCCAAATAATACGCATCTGTCTATTACCTGGACTAACTTTGCGAAGTTGGTCAAACTCGCTGTCCAGATCCTCATCATCTTCTGGAGGAGCTGCCAGGCGAGATGCTAGCACAGCAGACTGAGGACCAAACGGGTTGGTAGGACTTGCAACGTCTTGGACAGGAGACACATGGGCTGTGTCAACTGAAGAGGGCAGCAGGATACGAATGAAAGTTTGTGTTAGTTGTTTAACAGGTTCAACAGGATGGTTTAAATCATCATGAAAAAAAAAAGCCAAAAGGGCCCATACTGGTTTCCTGACAATTATGACATGGCGATCTTCTGGTAATCTTAAATTAGGTAGCTAACTGCAGTTTGCCAACACACAAGTTATGATAGTTGTTATAAGCTACTAAAATCCTTGCATCTGATTGGCCGAGAGCAAATTTGTCATAGAAATGTGGCAGTTGTTACTGATGGCCAGTTTTGAGAAACGGAACCCTGAGCAAAGGTGTCTGAATCACTGACATAAAAAATGGCTGAGGTAAATACATTTTGTATGTGTCATACAACTAATTCCTTAAGTATCTTCAGTATTTTAATTGACCTATGATGTATGCGTGATGTTACGAAAGGAAAGTTCTACGGCTAATAAACTATCTGCTCTGGGCCTCCGATTAGCATGTGATTTCTTTACATGTGTTCTCTATCACATACATTGAATATGTGTCAGATTTTAGTCACGATATGGCAACATTCTGTAGTTATTAATGACAATATTAGTAATTAAATAAACAAGGCTGGTTAAATGTCTTTGAGAAACTTAAAAACAAACTTTATGATTATGTTTTTAATACTAACAGAGCTTATAGATGTTGAAGTACATATGTGTACATGATAAATGCATACCTTACAAGCTGTGTGACAAGGATAGTTTTCATGCAAAAAACAATAATGAATCGAGAAAGCATTATTTAATCTGGATCAAAACTTCATATAGATTAATTCAAAGTCTTCAACTAAGAAGATGGCAGGGTGAGGGGAAGGAATGTTTTGGTTTGTACATTGATAAAGAAAGTTAAAAAAAAATTCACATTCTTAACATAATAATGCAGTATAAAGGGGGAAAATATTTATAATCAATCATATAGGTTATAAGATGGAAAACAAACTGAAAATCACATGCCCAATAAATACCAGCATCAAGCCTTCAGGGTTTGTACATACACCCTTCTGCATCTGGGTTTGCTCATGCGTCCTTCTGCGTGCAGATCAAGGGTTACATAAGATCATGCAGGCAGAAGTGAGAAGTGGATGGTATAATTACATGTGTTCCCCTCCAAGACTGGCAGATTCCTATCGTCCAGCCTACCTTCAACCAAGGTCCCTACGGCTCCAGCCGTCTGGGCCTGGACCAACGCCTGAGCCTGGGCCTGGGCTTGCAGGTACTGCTGCTGCTGTACTTGTTGCTGCTGATGCTGTTGCAAGGCTGCCTGTTGTTGCTGATACACAGCCTGTTGCTCGGGTGGTATAAACTGGGGTGGCTGGGGATAGGGAGGAGGCGAAGAAGCCTGGTACTGTTGTTGTTGTGCAGCGAGTTGTTGTTGCTGTTGGTATGCTAGTTGCTGCTCCGAACACAATGATAAGAAATAGTTGTGATAATTTCATAACAATGTATGTCTTTGTACACAATTTATTCTTATGAACATCCATTTCCAATGATTTTCATCCTGAATTATATCTGCCGTAGTATTCAGCAGGTCAAGTGTAATTGTCTGGAGTAGCAGCACTACTGACCCAGCACAAAGGTCAGGAAATCATGGTAACAGATTTCTGCAACATAGGCTATCTCCACAAATCTGATCTACACATCATTTGCAAAAGTTTAAGACCACCTCAGGATTTGTGGGTATTTCAATAATTTGGAATACTTTTTTTTTTCTCATGGAATGATTACATAACATGTTTACTACAGTGATCAGTAGCACAAGAGTAATGGTATTTAGTTCAAGTATGATACATAGGTTATGCCATGGAAATAATTGTATGTCTGAAAAATAATTAATTAAATAATTTAATTTTTTTTTCTTTCTTTGACTTATTGCATTTTGGAATAGTGGTCTTAAACTTTTGCAAATGATGGTAAGTAAAAGAAAAATATCTCTATCTTTTATATGGAAGAACATCATTGCAATAATCCTAATAATGAAGGATTGCCCTTTCAATGCTTTGAACATGCAGTGTAGTCCCACATACCTATATATATTATATGTGCAGATGTACTTAATTTATGATATTTGGCACAGTGATTCCAAATACAAACCTGTTGTAAAACGGCTTGTTGTTCTATTGCTGCCTGTTGGCTAAGATATGCTGCTTGTTGCTGTTGTTGTTGCTGCTGTTGCTGCAATAAGGCCTGTTGCTGTTGCTGATAAGCAGCTTGTTGCTGTTGTTGTAATGCTGCTTGCTGCTGCTGTTGAAGTGCTGCCTGCTGCTGTTGCTGCTGCAATGCAGCCTGCTGCTGGGCATACTGCGCCTGAATGCTTGCTTGTTGCTCAAAGCTTAGTTGTTGTGGTCTGGTGAAAGCACCATGCTGCCCAAACCCTGGCTGTTGCGGGGTCGGTTGTGACTGCTGATACGGCTGCTGGAAACCTTGTTGACTGGCATAAGCAACTTGTTGTGGTTGCCCCTGCCCAAAACCTGCAACTTGTTGCGGTTGTGGTCCATAAGCAGCCTGTGCTTGAGCATTATTATAAGCCATTTGCTGTTGCTGTTGCTGCTGCTGTTGTTGTTGTTGCTGCTGTTGCTGTTGCTGCTGCTGTTGTTGTTGCTGTTGTTTGGCAAGTGCAAGAAGTCTTTGCTTGTTTTGTTGCTGGGCAAGTTGTTGTTCTTGTATCAGTTGCTGCTGCTGTGCCTGCTGCTGCTGTGCCTGCTGCTGCTGTGCCTGCTGCTGCTGAATTGCTTGTTGTGGCTGAACTTGAGGGGGACTTAATCCTACAAATAAAGAACAGAAAAAGGATTAGGAAAGAAAATGCTTCATGTTGACACTGCCCGAACTGAAAAATATGTAAAGTATGTATATCAAATAAAACACACCCAAACCAAAAACTAGGAATTCTTTAACAATGCTCTTGCTCAGTTATATTTATTTACACTTTCTTTCTTTTACTACAGATAATAAGACAACGATTTCAAGTTGATGAAACTTTAAGCGATTATCTCAACTCTGTCCACCCCCTCTTTACTCTTATCATTGTAGATATAGGTAAAACTCTTCTGGCCCTTAGCATATGATATCATCACTATGACTTACTTTGTGCTGCAGCTGCTCCCGTTGGAGGTTGTCCATGTTTTGAGGAACGCTGCCTGGTGATTGAGGATGGGGTAGGGAGTGAGATGCCTCCTGCAGTGGGTGCCATACCCTGTTGGGATGCCTTGGGTCTCTGCCTGGGGGTGACAGAGGTGCTGACTTCCATGGGGCCAGCAGGGGTTCTGTAAAAGACAAGGCTTGTTGGTGAGTGAAGATGGGGATGAAGATGGAGAGTGAGATACCCCAGGATGGGTGGGGGGGGGGGGTGTGGGCACATCCTGTTTTGATGCCTTCGGTCTCTGCCTGGGGGTGACAGAGGTACTGACTTCCATGGGGCCAGCATGGGTTCTATAAAAGACATGTAGTGACTGAGGAAGGGGTTGGGGTAGAATACCCTGCTTTCTTCCCCCATATGTTAAAGGCTCCATCTGACTACCCTGCTATGAATTTGAATTTGAAATGTGTCGAATCAGTGTATCAGGTTGAGTAAACCCGAGACTATCACCTCCGCCCCCCCCCCCCCCCCCCCCCACCCTCGACAACTACCACCAAAATGACACTCTACTCCAAATATCCTCACACAACTACATAGAGGGTAATCACAATATATGCACACAAATTCAAACATCAGCAGCTCTAGTCACATGACCCCTAAAGGAAGGCACCTGATACTTGGGTGGGGGGAAAGGGGTGATGAAAGGGGTGATGAAAGCAATGTCACCTGATACATGCAAGGAAACATTGGACAGTAGATGCAATATCGGCAGGACCGATGAGTTCTTCAACTTTGATATTGATATACTCATCCAAAATAAGATTTAAATTCCTTGCCATGATTTCCTAGATTTGAAACAGAAATAACAGTCAAATCACTGAGCATAGTTTGCAAATTCTTGGACACTTTCATATCTTTGGAGGGCGATGTGAGAGCTTAGGTACAATGTAACACAGTCACAATTTCTGACATCTATTCTAAAACAAGAAACTTCTGATCAACAAATCTTTAGCAGATTTGTGAGATTCACAAAAGTGTCCTGCCAAGAAATAATTGACTCACTAACTGAATCACTAATAGAATCGCTTATATTTTCGTTAATGAAACATTCTTGCATGAAAACAAACTGAGCATGATTGCTTCTATTATTTCATTCAATTATCAGCAAGCATGTTAAACAGTGATTTTATACCTATTTTGGTTGTTGGTTTTATTTCTGGAATGTTGCTGTCTTTGTTCACTTTCCGTCAGAGGGAGAGGCAGCTTGTTGACATCAGGAATGGGGGATTTCTGGAGAGAACAAAAAATAGTAAATTCATTTCATAGGAACACATGATCTCCTTGCATGTCAACTCTTTTTGTGAAAGAAACCACACAAAGTTTGTGAAAGCACAAACATTACATAGTATAAATGTATACACTCAAGAATAAGTGTGCTCTTAATAGTCTAAATTGAGAAATATCTTGAGATGATCAACATTGTGAGAATGATAGTAACGATGATGATGGTGATGATGGTGGTGGTGATAATGATGAATATGATTATGATAATGATGATGATGATGAGATGATGATAATGATGATATGAGATGATAATGATGATGAGAGGATGATGATAATGGTGATGATGATGATGATAGTAATAATGGTAATGAAGATGATGATGATGTTAATGATGATGGTGACGATAATGGTGATGAATGATGATGATGATGATGATGATGATGATGATAAGTGTTCTTACATGTAGATTCTGGATAGGTGTCTCCAATCCAGCTGCCTTGAATGCTACAAAGGAAACCTGAAATATGTCTGGTCTCTTCTCTGCATCCACCTCTAACATGTATCCTGAAACAACAACAAAACAATATTCTCCAGTATTAAATACAACATCACATTTTTGAAAGTCTTTGTCGTTGGTTAATAGAAAAAACAATACTCCAGAGTTTTTAAGTGAGAGTTACTGTAAAACCCAGAAACTTCAAGATATGAAAATTTCAGTAATCTTTAACCACAACCAATTTTGTGAGAGAGAAACCTAATGCAAATACGATGTTCTGAGAAAACCCATGTAGTGCGTGTCTAAAAAATAATGCAACAAGCGATCTGTAAAAGGAAGGTTGTCAATGCACTAACTATGTTAATGTTATGATAATCGTGCAAGTATTTTTGCTTTGCTGAAAATCTTAACCTCTTTGAGTTACGAGGTTTTATCACCCTATCAACGATAAGCAATATAATAAAGTGGTAAGATACTTACGAATAAGGACATGCATCTCTCGCGAGTACTTAGTATTGTCCGGTATCGTGAAGTTACCGCTCTGTATTGCTAGACTACTCTCTCCAAAAGGAAGGGTAAAGAAGCACAGCTTGTACAGCATACAACCCAATGCCTGATGGACATAAAGAAAACAGGAAGTGATATATGAATGGCATATTTTTAGAATTAATATCATTGCAAGTGCCAAATTTACTTTTGGTATCGCAGTTTGTTCACTTCCTCTGTTACTGTTTCTTTTCCCTTTAAAACCGAAACCTAAAATTTGCAATCTAAAATAATTTTATTTTTGGGAATGGCTCAAATGACACCACATGTACATGTACATGCAGAAGAGTTGAACATACACTGTAGACTCAGAAACCCTCTTAAAAAAGAGGTGGCTAACTGCCTGAAAAGAGGCCCAGGCAAACTGAATGAATGGTAAGAGTTACTGCTGTGAAGTATAAGAATGTAGCCGTGAGCAACAATGGCCCTACTCCCAAATCTGTGTGTTATAAGATACAGAACTGTCAAGCGCACTTTGGTTTTTTTCTTCCTCTTCAGAGGTCATTTATTCAATTTAAAATACATTCTAACAATAAATTCTGAAAAGACATACATATATTCACTTTACACCCTTATATCGCATTGTATTTTGCAGCAACGGTTTTAACGCCTTGTGTCTGGATGAGACTGAATGCTCGTTACATGACGTTTCATTTGCAAATCAAGAAAGCAATTACATCTATTTAGAATCAAAATTACTTTGAGGAAGACTTTCCTTTCATTAGTGGTTCAACTACATATACTTCTTACCCATATATCTGCTTTGGTTGTGATAGTTTTCTCTGAATACAAATCAATCATTTCTGGAGAGCGATACGACACAGTAGTGTACCTGTGATAGAGCAAATAGTAAAAGAAAACACACATGTGAGTATCATAATCTTATTAACCTACATGTATAACGTAGAGCACAATGAATGTCAGAACTTTACAGATAAAACTTCACCATAAATACCCATATCATTAGTGTTTTAATTTTACACTCACACAATGAAAATTCTGCACAGAATACAATAGATGGGGGACACAACAAAATTTGATTAATTTGGTATCAAAAGATACATATAACTTTCCTAAAGACCTAAGCAATACATCTCAAAAGCTCATCACAATATTTTCCACATAAAAATATTACTGCAAACATACAGGGGGCGAGCCTGTCCCCCTCTTCCATCATCCTCCCCTTGCCCCCTCCCCTGGCCCTTTGATTAATTTGGTATCAAAAGATACATATAATATTCCTAAAGACCTAGGCTATACATCTCAAAAGCTCAACACAATTTTTTCCCCATGAAAATATTCCATCATCCTCCCCTTGCCTCCTCCCCTGGCCCTTTTAAACTTAGCAAAATTTTCTGTGACTTTTCATCCCACACATACTGTCTTTCATCATACCCTTACTCTTTTACTCAAAACACATTTAATATTGCGTGGCATTCAGATAACCTTTGCAAGAAGCATCTGCTTTTTCTGGCCCTTTGTGAAAACAACGCTAGAGAATACCGGTAGCTCTTGACACGAGATACGAGATATTTGCAGGTACCTGATAAAAGAGGAAATCCTTAGCCCTCTCCACATATATAAGAATACAAGGGCAAATCCAAGCTGTTTTGTCCCATACATTACGTTACTGACCACACAAGATGTTGACATCTGATGACTGTATAATAATTGGGTTTGTAAGGAGACATTTCAAGAGGATACGAGGCACTTTATCAAGCTGATAGTTCTCATAGAGGCTAGGTCAGAACAAAATATCAAGTAAACTGATATTTTTATTTAAAGTCATGTTGACAAATCCATAATACTGAAGAATAATAGTCAATAATGCATGGGACATATGAATCGAACCAAATGCATGCCACATGTATGTCCAGTCCGATATAACCATTTCTGAGTGTAGTGCATGCTTTTCAGCAAGATATGGTTAGTTTCTTCTCATTTTGATGATTGGGTCAGTGACTTATGATTCCAAAACCTCACAGACAAAAAAATCACCAATTCTTATATGGGTCTGTCCATGAAGTTGGGGCTAAAAGTGTGACATGAGGGTCAAAATTTCAAAATTCCACAATGGCTTTTGTTGTAACATTTTTAAGTTGCCCATGTCCCATAGTTTTTGAGAAAAAAAAAAAAAAAATGGTTCGTAAGTTCTGGTAACAACAAATTCACATTCACTAATGGAGCATTCAAGTAAAAATACCGCCTCTACATGGACACCACTTCAAGTTAGATACACATCTGTGTGTTTTTATTTGTCATAATTTTTCTTGTTTTCTTTAGTGTGGAGGTATTCTTGGGATGGTGTCACTGTAGAACAAACTCAGAAGTTTTGTTTTCAAATAATAATATAATTATAACACACCAAATTTGACGTTTTGTTGAACTTTATTTTCAACCCACAACAGAGTGGAATTAAATTGTTGGCAAGTAATTTAGCAATTGAATATTTGAATGCATTTCAAACATTTAACATAACTAGAACAATGAAAATGCCCAAGGAACAATATATAAACAGTATACTGGCAGATACTTTCATGATTCGTAGCAGCAAAACACTTTGATTGCTTGGTACCGCCTCTACATGGACACTGTGTCCATGTAGAGGCGGTACCCGATTAGTATGTATGTTTACTCTCTTATTGGAACCTTTAAATTTCTGTCTCTACAAGTTGAGTATAATTCATTCACAGAATATAAATGAACATTGTATGCAATTAATTGTTTATGCAATAAAAATACACACACTATCCCACTGACACATTATATTACTTGGTACCGCCTCTACATGGACACCGTACCCAATTAGTATGTATGTTTACTCTCTTTTTGGAACCTTTAAATTTCTGTCTCAGTGGAATTTCAGAAAAAGATAACTGCCGTTGGCGCGGTCAAAATCGGCCATAGTTCAGAGATATTACGGATTAATTCTCAACGTTCTGCAAAGCGCCCTCATAGGCAAAAAATAACAATTTCTGTTAAAATAATTGTAAAAATAAAAACAAACCATTATTTTTGTGAAATAAAAGACATGAAAATTTCATGGAGATCTGCCAATGAATTACAGAGATTTGATAAAATTTTTTTGTGATTTAGGGTGGGGTCAAAATTGTAATTGGGGGGGGGGGGGGTCCCCAATAAATCGAAAATACATGATTAAAATATTAATGTTTCAAGAACGCAACGAAATTGAACTTGAACAGTTTGGGGGTTTGATTGTGTACCCCAAACGAAAAAAAGATATGAAAAAAAGATCATCTTATTTGGACCACAAACAAAGTTTTTGCAAATCTATGTAGGCCTAATAAATTAATACCCCAATTAGCCATAACTCGGCCATGATTATCTCCATATCTTGAGAAAAATTTTGTTGTATAAATTTTTATTTTATTGAGAATGGGAATTTGGTGAGGGGGGGGGGGGGGGGGGGGGGGGGGGGGGGTCTTGCCCCTTTTCCCATTGGACATAAATTATCATAATTTTCTAGACAAAATTTCAAAATTCCGAGTAGAGTTCAATGAACCTCATGAAAGTCTTTCAGATGGAAAAAAAAATATCTAAATCGCTCAATAAATGAGGAAGAAGCAGCAATTTTTGTGATTTTTGAATAAATATCGCATAAATTAGCATAATTAATTTTGTAGACCAAATTTCAAAATTCCGTGTAGAAGTTCACTGAACCTCATGAAAGTCTTTCAGATGGAACAAAAAAAATTGAAATCGGTCTATAAATGAGGAAGGAGAAGCAATTTGTGATTTTTGAATAAATATCGCATAAATTAGCATAACTAATTTTGTAGACAAAATTTCAAAATTCCGTGTAGAAGTTCACTGAACCTCATGAAAGTCTTTCAGATGGAACAAAAAAAATCGAAATCGGTCAATAAATGAGGAAGGAAAAGCAATTTTTGTGATTTTTGAGAAATGCGCATAAATTAGCATATTTAATGAGTTTCAAAAATTCTGTGTAGAAGTTTCGAATCCCCCACCTAGTGCTATCATATAAAGCAAACGGAATTAAAATCGGGTAAGAAATGGCGAAGAAGAAGCATTTTGAAATTGTGGACGGACGAAGGACGGACGAAGGACGGACGAAGGACGACGGACGACGGACGCCTCGCCACGGCATAAGCTCATCTGGCCCATTCGGGCCGGATGAGCTAATAAATAACAAAATACAAGATAATAAGGTGAGAAGAAAATAAGATAAGAAACAAAGTAGTCCCTTATGTGTCAATAATAAATAAGATGAAATAGAAAATAAGAAAATAAAAAAAAATTACAATTATTAAGAAAAAAAAAAACAATTGAATGAATCCATTAATTTGCAAACATGCTCTGAAAAAAAAGTTTTTTTATGAGATAATAAATAAATAAATGTAATGCCTAATAAAATAAACATTCAGCAAAGGAGACTTATTTCTCAATTTTCCCATCAAACTGGAGTATTTAGGCCTACTCACAACTTTTCTCAGAGCTTACAAGTTTCCATTCACAAAAGAAATTTGCCAAATAAGGACTACCGGTATTTGACCAATCAGGAAGCGGCATTTAGATCACGTGATCCAGAAAAAAATGGACTGGCGATATTCAACCAATCAGGAAGCGGTATTTAGATCACGTGTCGAAGAATGACTGAAAACTCCATTTTGATCACGTAAAGTAGAACTTTTACAATCTAAATTAATCGCAAATATGTGATCAGTATTTATCAGAAAAATATGTATTTTGACATCTTGGAATATTTTAAAAGCCATCAAAACACATTCTGGCAAAGAAAAACGATGGAAAATGGGTGAAATCACGGATCACATTTACGGGATATTGGCACCACACACGCAAATTCGTGTCATCACATACGACATGCGAATATTCGACATGCGATATTGCGAAGAGTATTTAACAATTTGCGAACCCAAATAATTGAATAAAAATTTCACACGATTTTCATTATGAATCACTTGACAACTTAAGCATATTTAAAAAATAAATTTTACTTTTCTTCAGAGTAATAATGATGATTTTGACGACGTAAAAATAAGCCTCAATTCAACTTCCGTAAACACTACCGTTGCTCTTGCCGTCAGGATTTTTTTTTTGTGAACTTTTCTGTGACGTAATTCGAGGTCAAAATACCACCAAAATATCGGAAAAAATAACATTTTTATTACATAAATATTATCAGAATAATTCTTGTTAGTCAAAAGTGGTGTTCTCGGTATCTGCAAGATGAAAATCTCTCCAAAAAAAGGGATTGAACGAGACCCTCTCAACCCGGAAGTGATGTTGTGTTTCTGGCAAATGGTTATCAAACGGTACGATGATTCATAAAAATCATGCAAGAAAAACATGATTTTATGGCACAAATGCGCTTTATTTGCAGACAATCGACATTTCAATGTGGAAAGCAAGTCTTCATTTACGGTAAAATGATTTTTTTTTATTGAATTACTCATTGAAAACGATTTTTATCAAACATTTCTTAAGACGTGTATGGTCAGAACAGTGTAGCCCCCAGTACCGTTGGACGGGGTGTCCAGTACCGTCGGGCGGGGTGTCCAATACGGTATGTATTCGTGACAATCGGACTACTATTAGTACTAAACAATTTTTAAATGATTTTTTGAAGCTGCCGATAATGTCAAGCAACATATTATTAAGCAAAAATAATGAACAGCACAATAAAGAACCGTTACAGATCGCCGAATAACCCATAAATAACAGTCAAATTTGCGTACCGATGCGTTATTATTTACCGATTCAACATGAAGACGCCATGTTGAAAATGAGATCTCCACTCGTCGCACCATGGAAACCGGGCGAAACTAGCTTATTCACGTAAACCACGGTGACTCATCAATATTTCGACGGACCGATCCATTCTGATACGGGTGGGATTTTTTCGTTTGCTTGGTTTGATTTTACCGATTATTCATAAAACCGCATGGACACCGCGTGGGCAGCTAATATTACTGAAGGATGATACTCAAAAATGTTTGATCATATTCTGATTTTCTTTATCAAATATTACTGGCAAGATAATTCTCTTGTTATGGAGCCTAAGATATATGATTACCACTTTCTCATAAATGAAACATCAGATGACATTACCGCCACTACCTATTCATTATTAGTGGACACCGCACGTAGAGTCGGTAGTGCCAACTTTGCCAAGTCTGCTATAAAAAATGTGCAACGAATCCGCCCTGTTTCTACTTTATTTACATACAAATGAAGTTAAAGTGTAGCTTGCTTATCATTAGTGGAATCAGTTTTTTATTTTATTTCTGGAAATAAAGTAGTAAAATTATTTGTTTTCATGTCACATTTTTTCAGCAAAAAATGATGATGGACACCAACATTTATAGTCATTTTTTTCAAACAAGGGATCAGCATGTGTTTTGATTATTCACACACAGAAACATTATAATTATGTGTTCTATTTAAAAACCTCCAACATTGCTAATTGTTTGCTTTACACCGAGTATACATGTTTATATACCCATCAGCTGTGAATTTCTGTGAAGATCCCAACTTCGTGGACAGACCCATATAGACATGATCAACCTTTCCCACTTGCTTTGAGACAGTTTCTAATCCATGCTTAAAAAAAACATGAACTTAATTTTATCTTTGACATTGGTCCCTAGCAGCAAATAAGCACATCAGAGCAGGAGGCAGAATATTATACTATTCAGTGTTACCCGTTCATATCTGCCAGTGCTCTTGGTGGCATGTCTGTAAAATAGCCTGCAACAATTGTGAACTACTTCTACAGATACTTGGCAGTTGTGAACAGGGCTCAAAAGAGACTCACCACTATTCAACATATAAACAGGAAGAGGGAAGGGAGGGGGAGGGGCAGGTAGGAAAAAAAACCAAAGAATGTGTAAGTTCTGTATAAGTTATCGCAAAATCTTGGCAATGGGATGTACATGTTTTGAAGACTTGAATAGGAGCCAAAAAGATTGATCATTCACCCAAGGATTTCCTTATCCAACTTATTCTTCCTTTACAAAAAAAAAGCTATTTCCAAATCATATTTCGGAACTGACCTTCCATGACTGATCATATGTCACTTGCACTTTCATGTTTTATGAAAGGCTGCAAAAAACATACTTTTGGAGGTTCCCTTCCACAGTTTTCTCTTTATACTTCCCTATTTTCTTTGATACTTTATGACAACATTTGTTCTTCACAAGTGTTGCTCTTGATAACTGGTAACAGAGACTACATGCAATGTATCTTTAAGGTAAATGGCTGAAAATGAAAGTGGGACTGACTTCAGTTTTCCAGGCAATCTTAGAGAATCCAGGTATGTTAGAATAAGAATACATTTGCCAAGTGATCTACTGCAACCCTTGCATATTAGCAAAGCTAATAATAGGAAAGTTGGAATCCAATTGGAACTTGGGTTCCATTGCATTAAAATCCCCAATCTGGAACAATGAATGCCTCTAGTCCAACATTAGATCTGTAGAACTTCCTGAACTAAAGTATATGTGGTTACGTCTAGACATGGTCACAGATGCTGCGGTTGGACAATGGGCTTATAATTTCTTATAATGTAATTTCGACATGAAGAATGCTGACTTGGCGAGTGAAACTGATTCTAAATGGGGCAGGGTTGGGTATAGATATCACCATGATAGGGTTTCCAGAAACTGATCAGACATATGTGCAACAGCTCAGACCCCAGTCAGCTTTTTCAGTTGGCTTTCCTGACAGAATTCAGCATGTGGTTTATGGTGGGTCTGATTCAGCTACTGCGATTTCACTATGACAGGACAGGAAAGAATGCAATCACATGTTGAAGAGAGAGAGAAAATAGACCATTTCGGAGATACTATTTGTACATGAGCAGATAAAGGTCATGTGTATCAAATTGCTAAACCCACTGGGATGGATACTGGACGCGTGCTCATGGAAGTTATGTAATAATCATTATTCATTTATGCAGTGACACTGCAGTCCATGGTACAGATTAGGAAGTATTCTTTTAAAAATGGCAAACAAAAATTATCCATGAAGCACATCCATCACTTTGGGAGAGGTTATTCTATAAAGCAAAAAAGAGGGGCCTCTCTATTTGTCACAGATCTGTGGATATTTGAGGGTATTAGTAACATGTGCTAATTACGAACTGGTCTATATTGGCCTCATTCTCCGTATGTCCGTGAAGAACTGCTTTACGAGGTACCGTTCAGTCGAATCTCTTTAGTGCGCTTCAGTTACACGGGCCGAGAGCAGACTTACTTCTCGATTTCATCCTTGATGTCATTGATGCTGTGTATCTTGGGATCCAGCACACGTCCTGTAGCACTGCCAAAGTCACACAGCATATAGTTACCACTACGATGCAGCAGAATGTTTTCAACCTGTGTGAAATAAAATGATAAAGTAACAGAATTTCATCCAAACTGTAAAATCTGACAACATTAGAAGGGCAGGCCTTTGACGGGATAGGGCATAAATAACTGTCAGAGTCACACGTTTAGCATGCAGTTGCAACTACAATGCAGCAAGATGTTTTCAACCTGAGAGAAATCGAATTAAAGAATAACAGAATCTCATTTAACCCCTACCATGCCGTGGGCTGCAAATCCCGCCCAAAACTGTGAGTGTTGAACATTTTGTTTAGGCTCAGAATGGCTTGAAAATTTTTCCTCATACAGAAACCTGTGCCTCCAATATAATGTTTATTCCTATGCAATAAATCTTTGCCCAGTTTGCTCAAGAAAAAAACTCATTGAACGTTAATATTCAACTCATGAAAGTTCATTTCAAAATCTGGTGGCATGGAAGGGGTTAAAATCTAAAATCTTGAAAAGCTGTCCGAGGGAAAAATTGGAGGGGGGGGGGGGGGGCCGGGAGGAATAATGTGCATGAGCTTTTGGGGAAAAAAACAAAGTGGGATACATTCGGTCGCACTGCCAAATTAAGTCAAGCAAAATGTAGCTTGATAAATATCTATTATAAAAACCAATAATATCAATAATAATATTCTTATACTGTACATGTACCCGTAACTAAAATCAAAAAAGTATTTCTACATATGACAGGCATAAAAGTTGACTAGTGTAGAGTACTATACATTTACATACATACATGTAATGTGCAAACAAGTATTGAATGCAAACCTTTGGAATAGTTTATCAATCCATGTACTTGAACTCTCTTCAAGGTTTGCATATAATCTATAAATTTGCACAATGTCTAGGCAGAGAAATATCGTCATTCATGTGACGCAAAGCTAATAATATCCATTTAATCGGCTCTATAACTTACAATTTGATCTTTCATTATCAATCTTCATCGATCCTTATCTCCGTATGGATTTTTCAGTAGGATGAAAAGAATCAGCTTTCCTCTTCAAATACGTAATACTAGTACATATAACACTAATATATTTTGTAAGTGAAAATCAAAGGCATGTCCCATATGTTACATAGTATTAAGGAATAGTAGTATGGAATCGTAAATATGAATCGACATGAAAATATCATTTTACTTGATATTTTGTCTGATCCAGGCTTCAGTAGGTCTATCAGCTTGATACAGTAATCAGATACTAAAGTTTTAAATATGGTTGGTAACGTATGGGACACAACATAACTTGGACATATCCAAATGCAAAAGGCTAACACATACAAAAGACGCTGCTGTATTTCCTACAGCTGTATCACACGATCAGTTCTCTTTTGGTTACTATATTGTCCATAATTTGGTTTCATTCAGAATGCAAAGAATCCTTGCTGAATCCATTGTTAAAAAAGAGCCATTTGTTGAAGGAAATATATTCAATTTAGCCCTTTAAAACTCCTATTCCTCAATTTATTTTACTCTGCAGGTCACGGACCTTAATGGATTCTATGCTCATATTACAACATGTAAATGCAATGCACACAGTAGTAAACTTATCTTGGGCTAGTCCATTATGCAAATTTTGCCATAAAACCTACATGTGTAGGTTGCTGTGCAAATATTCAGCTGAAGGTTACTATTTCCTTCTTCCTATGTGGTGTTAGTCTATACTTTATCTTTTTCTTTCAGAGAGATAAAAATAGCTCATTAGACAAGAGACTTGTCATTGAACTGCACCGGTACATTGTATTGTACATCTGTATATCTGTACAGTGCAGAGTGTATGGTTTTGTAAAAGAACAAACAAAATCCATGTTTTTAATAGTCTGATGAGCTTGACTCCATTTTCAGAGAAAGCAGTCATTTTAATACTATATGCATCTGAAAATATTTATATGCTTTGTCTATAAAGGGCACCGAAAACAATACACAGGACCAGTGAGCAATTCAGCCTTGGAAAGCTCCAAAAGAGGTCTAGAAGAAAGAGCTCTAGTAAACTTTTTCTCTTTTCAATTTTTCTTTTTTAAATATAAGTGCTTATTTTTATAAAGAAAAAAAAAACCCAACATAAAATCATATTAGAATTGAGTTGAGGAAATCCAACGTTCAAAAGTAAATCCCCAAAGTGCTGCGAAGGAAAAGAAATATTTGACACTGTCAAATATATGTACATGTACATTGTAAGTTCACGGTGTATATGACAGGGTTTGCATCACACCATGACTAATGCTATCAATAGCTATAAAATCATTGGTTAGTTTTGATATGTGGCAAACGAAACTAATGAGGGGTTATAAATAAGTATTCATGCGGTCTTGATGAGATCTAAGCAAGAGCAGTAATAACAACTACCCTGGAAATCTTCTCTTAAATTCAGTGCAAAGGTACTAATTAACCTTTAAAATGACATGATGAAAATCAGCCCAGATTAGTTATTAGAAGCTAATAAGCGAGATACAAAAACCTGGTTATTTCTCATACAAACATGTTACATGTTGTCTTGCTGAATGGATGTACATGTAGGAGACAAGCGCCTGAATTCATGAAAGAGGTTTGTTTTAAAACATGGTCTAAACTAAGGTTTTAATAAGCCCCATTGTTGACTAACAAGCGTAAATAAGCGTATATTTGCGCATAATTACTGTAAATGCAGAAATATTCGCAGAACATTAATTTTCATGGATTTCAAGGCAATTTTCTCCGCACATATTTAATGCTTGGTGAATTAAAGAGCGTTTAAAACAAAACATAGGTGTGCAATTAATGAGCACCAATCTAAACAGCAATAAGTCGCTTGGACTTGCATATAATAATAATAAAAATAATAATGATATATCAATCAAAGGAGATACATATACATCGAATGTTACATAAACAAAAAAAACTTTCCTTTATGTTAATTAAAAATGGCTTGTTTGGATGGCATAATAACATACAGATTTATTTGGTGTAGACCTGGGGGGCATTTCATCAAGTGTCTTGTCTGTGATTTTTACCGACAAATTTGCTCTCAGCCAATCAGATGCAAGGATTTCAGTAGCTTATAACAGTTATTGCAACTAGTCATTGATGACAAGGTTTATGAAACAGGGCCCAGTTCTATCCCTTTAAACATTAATGACATCTTTCACCACATTTCAATTACCACATTGAAATGAGGATTTATTTGACATGACAGAGCATGAAAGTAAGTACTATACCTCGGGATCAAGGAAAAAACACTTCATTGGGAATGGTTTCGAAGAGTGTCAAAAATAGACAAAATGACCAGATAGTAAATGCCAGGAGGAGGAAGTGTACAACCCTGGGAGAAGGAGATCGGTTTCTAACATACAGGAGACATGGGTGGTTGAAACATTGCTGAATTAATAAAATCACATGTAGCTTAGCGAAATGAGGTGTCACGAAAAGACGCATTCAGATCGCAAGAGATATTAGTGATATCTGTAAATTAAAATTTGTAATTTGACATACTGGAATGACAGTTTCAATATCATTTTGCCTAATCAAGGTCATGGATGTATTTTGCCAGCTCCATAGTCTAACAATAATGAATTTTGCGTTCCAGACGAGTCTTTTCATGTCACTACATTTCTCTCTATTAAGATTTTTGGTTTTATTGAAGAAAAAAAGTTCAGGGGTTTGAATCTATTTGTTTTGATTGTACGTCACATGCCCTAGCAACAATTGCTCAGCGGTCATTTTCCTACCTTTAGAAAGAGATTTATCTTAAACTATGGTCTAAACCATGGTTTAAACCTCCGCCTTGGACGAAAATATGCGTAAAAAAACATAAATAAGCATATAGTGCATTACTATCCTCCCATTGGACACAAGGACATGCGCGCATACACTAATGGAGGTTTAAACCGTGGGTTAGATAAACCTCTTTTCGTGAACTCAGGCCTTAGGGTCAAACTCTTAACTTCATGGCTAACCCTAATCTTATCCCTAAAACCAAATCGCAACCCTAGCTCTTACCCTACATCTTTGATGAAACAAGCCCAAAGCAAATGTCCGAACACCATTTATTCAATTAATTTGATCATCCCTTCATGCAAGAATGGTATGCTTTGAGCTGTATATTGTCCTATGACAGTGGACGATACCATTGCTGATATGAGGGGTGTTTGCAGTCTTGAAATCCAGATGAGGCCTTTAGCTCAAAAACATACAATTATATGCAAGAATGGTAGATCCTTCTCAGTACACCAACCTATGTTTGTGGACTAAACCACTCTTCATATGAGGGGTGTGTTCTCACCTTGAGATCTCTATGGATGATGGGCGTCTGGCAATGATGAAGCCTTGAGACTGCTTCGCAGACGTTGCAGAATATTCTCAGGACTTCTTGCTCCGTGAACCCTATCGAGAGCCTCTCGTTCATTTGCTGGACAACATGGCCATCTGTCACAATCAGAAGAAGAAAAAGAAGGAAAGAAAATTTGTTAATGTGATGATTTTAAAGTACCTTGTTGCATAATTTAATAGTTATCATGTCCATTGATCCCCTATCAATGAGCTTGATCACTGTACGTACAGACGGACATTTGACAAATTTTTTTTAAGTTTGAAGGCCTGTAGAAAATAAGTATTTGATTGAAGAAAAGATATGTTTCATTGTGAAGGGCATCACTGAAGGAGTTGAAATTTGATAAAATTTGGTTGCCATGGTTGCTTACTAAAGTTATGATCCATAAAATGTTCATTATCACAGACAGACAAAATGCCTACTCCTAATTGATCAGGCTCCCACATAAAAACTAGAGAATTACCCTTTCAAAAGTACTGATACTATACATGTAGGAAATATTATCAAAGAAACAAAGCATTCATAAAAGGAGATTTACAACTTGAAGATTACTCAGTCAGTTAACACAAAATTCAAACAGAGGAGAATACGAGTATAGCACAACAAAACTCACGAATCTTGATTTTCAGAAAAGATCAAACAAAAACAAAACATAATATGCAGAAGGAATGTGACTTAGTTACAATTTTCATACACTTAACTGTCTCTGTTTTCCCTTTTCAACAATGCAAGAGTGTTTCTGAAACAATACGAAAAAAAAGAACCGGACATATGGAGCTACCTGCAACCATATTAATGAAAAATTTTACAATGTCAATCTACTATCATTGCATTCAGTAAAAGCATACTACATGTACATGTAGATGTCGCATGTACATGTATGAACAATACTGGAATCATCTTCCATCTTATCCTATCTTCTCGAAATCTACATTTATGTTCTCAGAGATTTACAAGATCTACTGTGTGAACACGTATGACAGTGCTTCTCATTTCAAAGAGTTTTCATGTACACACAATACTGGAACTATCTTTCATCAGAGGTATCTTCTTGGAAACTAAGTTCTAGAAGATGTACAGAATCTATTATGTGAACACGTCTTAAGGTGCATCTCATTTCAAAGAGTTTTCATGTACACACAATACTGGAACTATCTTTCATCGGAGGTATCTTCTTGGAAACTATGTTCTCGAAGATGTACAGAATCTATTATGTGAACACGTCTTAACATGCATCTTATTTCAAAGACTTGTCATGTACGCACAATACTGGATCTATCTTCATATGAGCTATCTTCTTGGAAACTATGTTCTAGAAGATGTACATAATCTATTATGTGAACACGTCTTACGATGCATTTCATTTGAAAGACTTGTCATGTACGCGCAATACTGGAACTATCTTCATATCAGCTATCTTCTTGGAACTACAGTATGTTCTAGAAGATGTACAGAATCCGTAACAGTGTGAACATGACTAAGAATGCATAAAATTTTATTGCCAAAAGGAACATACTCCCTTGGGAATTCCGAAGAAGAGAGAAAAGACAATTAGCGAGGTTTCACCAACTTTTTCAGTAAGGCCTTATTCCTAGAACTTATTGTGAAATGTGAAATTACATGAAAATGGAGCCTCCTCCTCTCGAGCCTCTCCACTGACCTTGCATGGGAATACCATTTTACAATCCTTCTCTCGCTCCCAAAGGATAACATTAATTTCCCTTATCCTTTCATCAAAATATTTCTTGGAAGGAAATATTTAGCATTTTAAATTGCAAGAAGAGAAATACATGTTATCATGCATCTCTGCCTTGGGACTCTCCAGAGGAGAACAGACCATTTTCTTAATGCAGTAAATTTATTCATGCTTGCCTAGTAATGAAAAATTATATTCACCTGTTACAGAGTACTGTATTTCAATAGCTGGAATGCAAATTGAATAGTTGTTGCTAGGTAGAACAAATATTATGGCTTGCCTGACCTAACAACATGTAATGTATGCACTTTGCAATTATTTGTAACAGGTAAATGATATACATGTACATGGAACTTGTCACTACGCACTTGGCAAAATGTACATGTAGGCATCAAATTTGAATACATTATGAAAACGGTATATATTGATCTCTGCTTTGTATACAGTCTGCTGTAAGTTCAGCTTTCAGTAACAGGAGTGTTAACGGGTCCACACTAAAATTACCCACATCGTTCTCCAGCTTTAAAAAGTCTCCTCCACGGTAATGCATTCTAAATTGAGGTATTATTGATTTCATGGGTCAACTTGCTTGATGATCGAGACAGAATCACCCCCTTCTCGGCAGACCAGCCTTATTGCATTCATTAACATTTCCCTGGAAAGGACAGTGAGATAATTTGCTTCCACGCTCGCTTATCTTTCAAGTACACGGAGGCGGTGAACTTGTGAAGGTGAAGGTGGTTTGCATGCACTCAAGATGAGCCTGTACCCATATACACAACTGCATAAAAAGTACAGTGTACACATAAATGTACATGTAAACTGAAAGCAATCTGCATGAGAACACCCCTAACAGCACCGGTAATTGCTCGACTGTTTTGCCATACTAAATGTGGGATTGAAACATCCATGTATAGGACTGTATGTGTATCTATGGGATGTTGGATAATGTCATGTCAAATCAAATCAAATCATTTATTTTCTATTTTACACATTAAATAAATCATTGACAATTCTTTGTGATAAATAGTTTAATAGTGGCAGGGTCATAAAAGGCACAAGAAGACTTGTTGAAAATGATCCCTTATAATAATACAACTAAAGGGAATTTTGTATTCAACATTCTCACAATCAATACAGCCCCAAAATTACAAAGAAAGGATATTTTTATAAATCCCTATTAAGAAGAAAAGGAAGTTAAATTAACATTGCACTAATATTTTATCAATGAAGTTAGTCTGCTCAAGTCAACATAAAGTTGTCAAAATAGAGTCTGTGCTTTTAGGCTAATGAGTGATCAGTTTTACACTGTAGATACATGTACCTCCAAACTATTAATCTACACATGAACATGAAGCATTAAAGCTGCGTGAGAAAGTTTTGATTACAAGATCACTACCCATTAGTCATATCAGCACACATACTGACACATGCTGATCTAAGCCCCTGTTCAGACTATCTAAATTCATCGAATCATTATACCAACAGTAATCAAAGTTTCCTAGTCTGAACATCGTACAATGAAACGTTGTATAGCAAAACGCACATTTGTGCATCGTTTCGAAAGAAAACTTGATAAAGAATCAGCAGCCCCTCGTAGGCTGAAAACGATACTGTATTGTACGAGAATCGTATAACAGGACAGGTGTGCGCGCTGATATGACCAATCAGCTGTAATATTGTATGCTCCGTCACTGTCCATGACGTAACCTGATACAAAACATAGTCTGGTGTCACCTGACTCCCCCTAAACCTGTTTCTTTCTAACATTTCTTTATGCAATGTTGTAGTCCAGTGTGTATACTCCTTCCGTTTTAAGATGATTCTTTTATCCAACGTTTCTTCATACGAGTCTCGTATAACTATCTTGTAGCCTGAACAGGCTACACATATGCATGTAAGTGTTTTAATACCACCACATCCCATATCAAATGTTCACCATTTGAGGATGAGACACATAAACGAGGCCAAAAAACTGAGTCAAACAGAGCAATCAACATTGTGGACTGATATATCGAGTATCACTCTGCAAGCAAACTCAAAAATAGAGTGGTATGAAATTTCATCCTTTAGTATAATGTGAGGAGACAGCGAAATACAGACAAAACAACATAATAAATCAATTTTGACATCCTGCCAGAGAAAAAAAAATCCTAAAAGTATAACAGCAATGATTCATATCACAGAAAATATCTTGATTAATGATTAATTTTACACCGAAAATAACCAAGAACATTACAAACGCAAATTTGCAGGCTAGTGAGGCTACATGTATTAAAGGGACTGCTATTCGCTTTGGGCCTCTCTGTCTGTAATGTTAGTCTCTAGACATAAAATTATTATGTGGAAAGAACAAAATTTGATAGGTGGAGCTGATTAGAATAATTCCTTGAATAAAATCTCAAATTTACAATGCCATTTAGGCCTACATGTATACCATGAGCTGCGATATGACAAAGCAGGTTCAAGTCCACTATATTCTCTCAATGGACCTACATGCTGAGTGTGAACTTGCATCTGCAGGCATCCACAAAGTGCGTTCACACAGCATAGTATCAGCTAAGAGGCAGAGCGGTGTTTTATAACTCAATGTGAAATAATATGAGTTAACACCCTTCTGGCCCTCAACAAAATATATCTTCGCAAGTAATTGGATGTAAATCATAAGGTGACCTTTCACATGGTTCTGTCCAGTTAGAAGGAAACTTAATCTCGACCTTCTGAAATTCGATATTGATTTGTTGTTTGTTTGAACCATCTGGTCAGTACAGTGAACTTGAGCCAGTGGAAAGCAGCCTTGTAATGGAGAAAAAAATGTAACAAGAAAAAAATTGCTGGCAGGGCAAAAATGTAAGTTTCCAATGACTTTTATTCCCTTGTTGGTATTCTTAGTTGTATCCTGGTTGGTATTGTTGATTTCCAAGTTACAATGGGGCATTTTATCTAAGTTGTAAATATCCAAAATGTCTGGTAAACACACTGTTTCCACTGCTGCAATTAGTTATAACAATTTGGTAAATTGTTTAATCAAATATCCTGTTTGTCACAGATATTAAAGTAGAACCACCATGATTTAAACATTCAGGGAGAAATATCTTTGTACTGTACATATGTAAGTTCCTCATTGTTCTGATTATTTGAAGAAAGAGAAGTACTGTTCTGATAAAAATGCAGATTGTTTCGGTTCGTGGATGCACTGAGACAACTTTTTAAAGAATCCAAAATTGTCTATGCACCACTGAAAATCTATACAAATTCCAGATGGTCCTGCTTCTTGTTCAATCTTAACAAAAACATAAAATTGATGTGTAGCAAAGCCATACACTAGATCATTTTGGCCTACTCTAAAAACAAAACAAAAACCAAACACAGGAGTGTGAATGGTCCTTAAAACGCATTTGTACCATCATTCAAGTGAAACATTTGGAAATGAATTCAAGCGATACATCTTTTATTAAAGTAACATAAAATAAATAATAACCTCAGTTTCACTGGGGCAATAGCTACATTCATACGGGACTTGTAGTTTCAAAACTTTAAGTTAGCGAAACTAAAACTGAAAGAAACAGCGGCTCACTTAGACCCCGTTTACAGTGAGAGTAAGGCCGGGCCGAGCCCGGGCCGAGCCCGGCCTAAACTTCACTGTAAACGCTCAAAAGGCCAAATGCGGTACCAAAAGCGGCCGCGCATTTGGACCACCTCTGGAGGTAGTCTCGGCCCGGGCTCGGCCCGGCCTCGGCCCGGCCTTCTTTCACTGTAAACGCACGCGGGGCCAAATGCGGTACCAAATGCGATCCCGGAAGTGCGGCGATCATGACATCATTGGATATGTGTCATGATCCCGCGGTTGCTTTGAGCTGTTGAGCGTTGCATGCATTGTACGGCCTGAGCTGCTTTGTTGTCTTTTCTGCTGAGATTTCCAAAGTTTGTCCGTGTAAATAAAAGTCGACATACTAGTGTTTTTAATTCAGTTATCATCGTTCATCTATTGTGCTGTTTCGTTCGAAAGAGCAGGCCATTCCTCCTCACATTGCTCTCTCCTAATCCTCCTGTCACGATTATACCTTTGAATTCTACGAATACGACCTTGCTTATCCATCCTCTTGTCTTCTCGATCGTACAAAGATATTAGAATTGCGTAGGGAATATGAAATTATCCGATAAGTTAAGCGAGCAGCTGTGGTGTTCGATCGTTCGTCGTATGCATGCGAGCTAAAAAAAATATCGGTACAAAAAATTAATAACCCGCGCCACACTGTTACGTTTACCTACCAAACTACCCACCAAAATAAACGTTTGTTTACGCCACTACGACAAAATAATGAAAGGTTATAATTTAGGCCGGCCCGAGACCCGCACTGTAAACGCACGAAATTGAGGGGCCGAGTACCGCAATAAGGGCCGGGCCGAGGCCGGGCTCGGCCCGGCCCTGCACTGTAAACGGGGTCTAAGAACGACGAGGGTTCACACACCCAAAACAATGACACTCATGGTCCTGAGACTACGTGTCAAGCGATCGTCATTTAACATGAGCAGATAGGTCATTGTAACATCGAGATTGCTAAACCTAAAGTTTATTCTGTCCACACGGTCCCGTAACTAAAAGTAGACCCCCCCCCCCCCCTTGTAGTTCTTGTGGTTCTTGAAATACAAGTAAACTTCAAGTTTTGAAACTACAAGTCTGTTCATACGGTCCGAAACTACAAGATAACTACAAGATAACTTAAAGTTCTGAAACTACAAGCAAAACTTAAAGTTAGCTCCCTATGGTGAACCTGACTTCAGAATGCATGTGTTGGTGCCACCATGAAGCTACATGGTGAAACCAGTGAAAATAAACTGACGAGAGACATTATATAATGTACGAGAGACATTATATAAGGTGAGAGAGCCTACATGTGGGGTGAGACTAGTTTGCAGGCACAATCCCTGGTCACTCATAAAAGAGTGTCTGCACTGTAAGACTACCATAGGCCTTGTACTATAGCTGCTCCGCCCAGTAGGTAGGTGGGTTAGGCTTCTCTCAAGACAATGATTTTCAGATAAAGTGTCAAATTAGGGTCTGTGCTTGCAGATTGGGTGAGACTAGGAGTATGTGAGGCTCAGAAGAGATAATGTGTAATGTGCAATAAAGTGGATTGAATCCTCACAGGCTAAAAGTGCACCATAACCTTTATGAGAATTTTAAAGGTAAGCTTTAGCTCTTGTTTAATATCGAAGTACAGGTGTGTCTCTCGAGGAAATCTCTTACCCATAATAAATGGGTTGGAACAGTCCAGCAAAATATTTTTTAAAAATTTGATTAATTTAATGATAATCAATCATATAGGCCTAAGGTGAAAACCACAAACTTGGATAACATGGGCCTACATGTACATTTACATGTACGGTTATTTGACCAACCTGAACAACCCAATGTGTTAAATGTTCTTCTGTCATCAGTACATGAGCATTTTCATTTCAGCATAAAATTTGTTGATTTCTATGAAAATGTTAATCATGTGTGATTTCCTGTAAACCTAACTTTATATGTATGAGGAATAAGTAATGATTTAAAAAAAGTGATTGTACGTACCTGTAAATGTAATACTACATATTAGGATGGATGGCAGATTTTATGTTTTGCCATTTACATGTACATGGTTTTACCCATTCCTGAATGGACAAAGAACTCATAAACACAATGTGCATGCTACATGTATGAGCTGTACAAAATTGGTTCATGTGTCTCAATAAACAAGATCAACACGTCAAAATTCCAGGAGATTTTGTCAACAAGTTGCTTGAATACTGAAAAATATTTCTGTGCCCTCTCTTTTAATATTCTATTGTACTGCATCTTGTTATTCACTTCAACATTCTAGCAAGGACATTCACAACAGAATTTGCTGGTATATGCAACCTCATTTCTAAGGTGATCTTTTGCTTGTAAACCGGTTTGAGAACTGATTATGAGTTAAATTGCGCTATAAATAAAATCATATTATTATGACGTATCTACACCTTCAATTTTTTTTTTTTTAAATTCTAGGAGGGGATTGTACATGTATGTTAAAATGTACCAATCACCAAAAAATAGCTTGCTCTGTTCCTGTTGCTATAAATTTGAAATATGAGATTCAAATGTTGATTTCTATATAAGAGATATTGCAAGTCCAAATACATGTATACTCCCGACAAATAAAACAGCGACTTGTGAGGAGACTAGTCGACGCACACGTACGCGCTCGCATAGAAAAATGGCCCGCGCGGAACTGAGTTTGTTTCCGCGCGAGGGGTTTTTACGTTTTCCTTCATTTTCTTCATACTCCTTTGCCATTAACCAACAGAAGGCCAGATGCAGTGTTTTGAGCTTGATTTTATATTCTAGCTGTACACAAATTATGTTTTTTCGGTGATTGGCACACTTTAAATGTTAATTGGGAGAGAGAACCTTTAAGATGCAATGCATGTTTCCTTGGATTTGATGACTCTTTACATGTTTAGGGAAGAAATCAAGCAGCAAATTGAAAGATTATCTAAAAGCTTCTATCTGGTTTCTCTTGATCCGCAGTTTAGGGAGATTTCCCCCTAATCAATTTCAATTTCCTATCCTCTGCCCCAGTTTCATACTGTATCAATGCCATTTCTCGGGACTATTGATTGTTGTCAAAGACGGAGCTGTACATGCAAGAAATTGAGAGGGCAAGTGAAAGTGATGGGGAGAGATCAGGAAGAGGAGAGAAGGGGGGGGGGGGGAGAGAGAGAGAAAAAGACCCTGTTTACAGTGAAAGTTAGCCCGGGCCGAGGCCGGTCTAAACTTCACTGTAAACGCTCAAAAGGCCAAATGCAGTACCAAAAGCGGCCGCGCATTTGGACCAGCTCTGGAGGTAGTCTCGGCCCGGCCTTCTTTCACTGTAAACGCACGCGGACCCAAATGCGGTACCAAATGCGATCCCGGAAGTGCAGCGATCATGACATCATCAAATATGAATGACATCCTGATCCCGCGGTTGTAAGGCCGACTTTCTTCAATGTTGCTTCGTTGTCTTTTCTGCTGAGATTTCCAAAGTTTGTCCATGTAAATAAAAGTCGAGATATGCATGCTAGATAAAAAAAATATTGGTACACTGTTACGTTTGTTTACATGCAGAGCGCATCTACGACAAAATATTGAATTATAACTTAGGCTGGCCCGAGACTGCTACTGTAAACGCACAAAAGCGAGGGGCCGAGTACTGCCATTAGGGCCGGGGTCAAAGACAAGATATGGTGAAATGGAGAGGCAGAGAGATGCACAGGTATGACAGAAAGACGGAAAACAGAGAAAGAGAGAAGGGAGGGAGGGAGAAGGAAAGAGGGAGAGAGAGAGGAGGTGGTACATTTTAGCAATATTTCCTAAAAGTGTCGTCACTTTTTTCTCAAAGTTCTTTTAAAATTTTTTTTTTAAATTTGACACTATATATAGGTCAATATCTTCAAACCCCAACACTGTTCATGTTACTTTACACCTGTACCTCTCCCTCTTCCCATCCATCTACATGTACTTCAACTCCTCTAGAGCCCCTTAGTATTCACAATCCTGTTTCTTCGGATCCAATTGTGCTCATTCCTGTCAGGCTTCACTGATCAATCCACCACAGGTCCCCAGTTCTTTTGGTTTTCACCACATAATTTGCACGTTGTGGATACCTGGATTCTCACTGTGGCAAGCAAATTAAAGCGACTTATGGTCTAGCCTCAACTACCACGCCCTGAAAAAAGCCTGCCTTGGCTTTAATAGTGGCTTCTTAGTACTAGGTAGTTTTTTAATGAGGAAGATGTACATTGATAAATGGACATGAAATGGGTTTTAATTTATGTCCTGAAATGAGAAGCTTGTGTGGTGGATGAGCAAGCGATTGGTACTCTACATACATTAAGCCTGAAGTAGACACTACGCAGAAAACTACATGAAAACACCAACGCAGCAAAATAAAACAATTACTTTGAATTTAGCTGCCTAGATGTTTCATTTTCAAATAAAATCCCCTCCCCGTTATGAAAATCATGTATGCAGAACTACATGTATCCTCCCTCTCTTCAAAGAAAGAACAGGAGCCTCTTGCATTTAAGAGTTGCATTTGAACGCAACAACAACAAAATTAAATGCAACTTGATTTTCAATCAAGCAATCATGATCAGTATAATAGGAACTTGCTTTTAAACGCAGCTTTATTATGCAAGAGGGACTATGTCATGAAAGAAAGAAAATCCTATTCCTTAGAGAGAGGCTACTTCAAATTTTGTGTGACAACAATAAGTCTATAGGGTCTGTCGATGGAGACTACTGCACAGTGAAGATGCAAGCTGAATAAACCGATGAAAATCAATGCAGACAACAGCTAACATCATGCCCCACCTAATCATTTCTGCGTCAGGTATTCTACCAGTAGAATAACAGATTGGATTGTACATGTAAGAGGAGCAAAGGCAGGGGTAGAATTTGAAAACATCAAACTAGAAAATACAACTTGAATCACTAAAAAGATTCAAAGAACTAACATTAATGTGCTTAGTTTTGCCTTTTTCAGAGTGACAACTACAATATGCAGCATTTGGAGGGGGAAAACTGGTCGTCTCTTTCCAAGGTGTGAAACAAATGTGGGACAGAGTCAAGACTATTCAAAGGGCAACAAACTTTTCTCCGTGTAATGAGCAGTATGCATGATCTATTACTCAGAAAGCTATTGAAGTAGAATGAGTTGTGATACATGTGCAACCTAACACTCCGCCCGGCATGCATCTGATCTGACTTTCAAATTTAATACTACACTCATAATTGAATAAAACCTGACCTGATGTAATTCTTTAACAGAGTTTTAGTGACCTAAAAATATGTTTGTTAGCTTTCTTTCATTTCTATGGACTGACAAAGATTGGGATATTCCACGTCATTAGCAATGAAGATAAAGTTTACTTTTCAGTAATATCACTTTCATTGAAATTCAACCTATGGTTGCAATATATGAATGAATAATGATAGAGCGGGATTAAAGTCCACCCTGCACACAGTATTGTTCATGCTGGGTACAATATTATTCTATATTCCAATAAAAACTTGACTGGTGTCCAATGACTTAGTAACAGAACACTAGAAAGATCATAGTCATAATCTCCTTAAGCCTTAATCCCCTTTAATCCTATACATTTGGTACATGTATATCGACTGAAACCCTGCAGGACAAATGGATAAGTAGGGAAGCCTGATGACGTCTGCAAGCCATGTTCACATTTTATCATAATCCCCAAAAAGCTGTGTAATGCATAAGACTATTTCTTATCATAGTTAGAAGTAAACCTTGACATCAGTCCTTCCTACCATCAATGTCACAACAATGTAGACATTACATACTTACATGTATGATGCAGTAGGACTTTCATGCAAAGCCTAGCCTTGAGCACCATTTTAAAAATGCAATGTAAACACCCCCAAAGGGACTAGTGGATGCTGTATCTGTGTGGAATTGTCACATCTCACCAAGTATCATAAAATGGTCTTACATGGGCCATATGGTTAGGGCTTTACATATTTTTAAGAGTAACCTCACTGCTGCATCTGGATTTAACTTACGAGGGGGGATTTATACTCTAGATGCCCCTCGCCTTGCATTTATGCATGCACGAAGCTCAGAAGCAGAAATAGAATACTCCTAAAAATGTGCTAGAATATTTTGCAATAGTGCATTTTTCGAAAAGATTTGTTAGTGTGCACAATGTAGGTATTTTCTGCAGTCTCCAATTATCTTCAATAAAATATCTTCCAGAAAACCGTTTTCCTGAAGATGAGGTATATCCGTTATAGCTGATGACAGCCATCATAGTAATACTGTGACAGAACATTTGCTCTGGTGACAATTGCTGCATGATTTATTTTGTAAAATATACTGGTTGAGGGTTAGGGTTGCAATTGAATTTATGTTAAGGGTCGGGTTAGGGTTAGGTAAGTTGTTTGGGACGAAGGGTTGAAGGGTTGAAATTAGGAACTCGGTAAAAGTGGTAAAAGTAGAATAATGATGGCCACTTTTCACCAGAGCATCTGTTGTGATAGTTAAAGGGAATTTTGAGTTCTGGGAAAGGTAAAAAATAATTTGTGAGCTTTCTCATTTCTTTTATGTCAGTTTGGAAGAACATCATAGTAGAAATGTCCCCTGAAAAGGATTGCTCTTCAAATGCTGTGATATCTATTTGAAAAATGATGAGAAACAGCTGAACGTTCGGGCCGAACATGTGTATGTAGTCCCATATACACATTTCTGTGTGCAGTGCATGTGACTCTCAGCAGGATTGAGTTAATTTCTTCTCATTTTGGTGATTCCGAAACCTTACAGCATACACCAATTATTATGTACTATATAATTAACCTTTCCCAGTTGATTTGAGACGGTTTCTTTCACAATGTTATCGCATGACCAGAACTCAACTTTAGTTTTAAATATATATGCTAGCTTACCTCTGCAGTATTCCATCAGGATGAGAACCTCATAGACTCCACTGTTACTACGCGTGATGCTGGACTCCACGTAGGGTACAATGTTCTTGTGACCGGACAGCGTAGACTAGATGGAGAGAGAGGGAAGAAAAACAGTTCAGGTTTCACGAAAAGACATTCCCCAAGACACTCTTAGCCCAAGCTGCACAATGTTCTTGTAGCCTGGCCTGGAAGCACATACTAGACCATTTGCAAAACATTGAGAGGGACAGACCAAAGGAGAGAGAGAGAGAGTGGGTGATGTGATGAAAGAAACCGTCCCATGATACCTTAGGCCTATCAGCAATGCTCTTGTGCCTAAGGAGTTCAACGGAATAACTAACAAAAACTTTTGGTTCAGCATCACAAAATAGATCAACAGTCCCACAAGAGTTCAAGAGCAATTTTGCTGCAGGGCATGAATTAAATGAGAGGAGAACGCTCTAGGAAAGAGAAAATTTCACACTGTTGTTCAATTTTGCTCTTTACACAGAGAGAAACAAGTAAGAAAAAAAAGAGGTCTTGTGGCACATGAAGCTTCCGTGCTATACAATATCATCATGGAAAATAGGCAAAGATTAGGAGTATGGGATGGTTGGAAACAAACACAACAGGTCAACTTTCAGGATTGCCCAACAGCCAAGCTTTATTTTCTCTCTAAAGGCAGCCATTTTCTTATTTTATATACTCAATTCTGTTTCATTGTGTATACATTACAAAAAAACAGTAATAGAGGTCTCACGATGTTATTCCCATGCAGGTGCTGTGAGTATGCAAAGTCTTTTCTTTTGATGCAATCATATACATTACTGTTCTGTACATGAGCTGACAAAATATTTTCATTTTCAATGAAGCGGTCATAAAAACTAAATTTGTTTCATCAATGAGTTGAAATTGTGTAGGACCACAATATTGTTAAAAAACAAATTAGAAAGTTGCAAGTATCATTATTTTTTTCCTCCCTGATAACTATATCAATTTATTTTGCAACCTGGGTTATTTGGCTGCGAGCCATGCTTCTGGGCAGGACTGATTTTTCACTCAATATCGAAGTAAGTACCACAGTGTGAGCGCATCTGGATAACATTATCCCTTTATTTAAGTATTGTGGGAGAAAAAAGGAGTAAGAGGGAAAGTATTCATACTTTTGACCCTGACACACCCACTGTAATCAGAGAGAAGGGGAAAACCCCATTTTTGCATGGAAGCCAAGCTCCAGGCCTACAGGTTTAATAAATATGGGTATTCCCACGAACCTTTATTTGGTAGTAAGTGTTCCTTTCTTACCATAATCTTGATCTCTCTTTTGCAGACAACCAGGTCCTGCTCGTTGTTAACAAACATCCTCTTGAGGGCGTAGTGCATACCATTGCGGCCTTTGACCAGGAACACCAGGGCAAACCCACCTGGATGATCAACAAAATATCAAGTGGTTAATAGTCTTAGATTATTAAGATATTGGGAAAAGGAAATAAGGGAAGGGGGTTGCAAGAGTGTATGTCTGGTTGGCAGATTTCCAGTTCAATGACACATACAAATATACTTGTATATTTTCAAGTCTCATGTTGAATTGTGATAGTTAACATGAACATATCATACGCCTATCACATGTACAGCTTTTGTTTCAAGACAAAATAAATAATTCTTACAAACTACCTGTACTGTTACCAACCTTATCAGCATTGCATAAATGTACACACAGTAGTGCAAGACAGATGTACATATTTATATTCAATTCATTTTCTTATCTCACTTGAAGGATGAATCATTCCCTATCCATGATAGTAAAGTCATTTTGATTGAATCAACACCATTTAAAGATAAAGTTGAGTTATGGTCATGTGATTGAATTGTGAAAGAAACTGTCTCAAAGCAATTGGGAGAGGTTGATTATATAGCACATAAGAATTGGTGTATGCTGTGAGGTCTTGGGTTCACCAAAATGATAAGAAATTGACTCAATCCTGCTGTGAGTCACATGCACTGCACACAGAAATGTGTATATGGGACTACACGCAAATGCTTGGCTCGAACATTTCAGCCTTTTCTTGTCATATTTTGAATGTGAGGGCATTTAAAGGGGAATCCTTTTCAGGGGACATTTCTAAAATGATAATCTTCCAAACTAACATAAAAAGAATGAGACAGTTCACAAATTGTATTTTACCTTTCCAGGACTCAACCTTCCCTTTAATGTTTTAATAACACAGGCCTACAAACAGTATAAAGCCTCTTTATAAAAATATGTGCTTCTTTATAAGCAATGCTGATGAAATAGATAAAGGCTCAAAAGTAAACTTTGGGATGACATATGACACTACTCGTTTGGTTTGTTTAACCCAGTCAACCATGAAACATACAAACTAAAAAATCATACAGAAAATATAGCAGTCTCATTTTAGGAATACTGGAAATTCCAATTAACTATTTACTTACAAGCAAAGAAATAACTATTTAATTAAAAGCAAAGAAATAACTATTTAATTACAAACACAGAAATAACTATTTAATAACAAGCAAAGAAATATGCTTTTTATAAATGAACCTCAATGCTTGGAATCCAGTTTGCATACATTATTTGCTGCTATGTCCGGCAAGCTTTCAAGTTGTCAAGAACAACCTTTGTTTGAAAGGTATGCATACATTACTGAAGCGTTCTATTACAAGCACAGAAATAACTATTTAACTAAACAAAGATCAGTGTTCGACTGCCAGAACAAAAATTTCTGATTTCAAGTTTCTTCTTCTTTTCCTATTCTTTTTTCTTACACATCAAGGACAATTACCTCTAAATGTTTAGGGTTTATCTTGGAATGATTCCTAGAGAGACCCTTCCTTGTTTGGCCTTGATGTGTGTATGCTAAGCATTTTTCAGTGACACATTGAGAGAGAGAGCCCAGTATAATAAACAATACATTCTCAGGACTATGACTCATAGCAGTATGTCATAGATGGGGTGTTTTCCTGGCCTGGATCAATGCTCTGTTTCAATATCTTCATACTAGGTGTAGTAGAATAGTCTGGCCTTCAGACATTGGTCCACCCAGTCAAATGCACATAATCACCCATTGCAAACAATGGGTGATTTCACCCTCAGTGTTGGCGTTTGGTGTTAGTGTCTATTTTGCCGCAAAATTGTGATCTAACACCCGACTATGAAATAAGAAAAAAAATCAGTCGGTGTTAGGTGTTGACCTCTGATTTTTTGACATAGTTCGGTTGCCGGTGTTTATTTTTTGTTAATAATCGTCTGCTGAACTGAGCTCGGCCGCCGGTGTGTAATGTCATGTCCAAATTCCCATTCACTAACACTATACCCCCAGGGATTAAGAAATATCGATTTCACGGTCGGTGTTGGTGTTGGTGTTGCTAGCTATGGAAAATTTTGCTGATTAGTCATGAGAAATAAAGACAGTAAGCGTCATTCAAAGTGTAATTTCATAGGTGTTAAGAGGTATTATGTTCATATAGTTCTGAAATTATATCTAGGTCAACATTTGGTCTAACGTTTGATCTAGAGCATACGGAAAGGAACTTCTTTTGCTCTTTAATTGGGCTGAAGGAGTGAATAAAACATCCTACCGAATTTTCTTTTTAAGATATATTTGATAAAAATGATTTTAAAGACCCAGAGAATCCACATCATTTACTAGGATGAGATTTAAATCAATATTTGCAATACAAAAGTCATGAAACTTCACGGCTAATCTGAGCCAATGCCTGAAATTTGGCTGTTTGCCCGGCGTCTAGCTGCATTAGCTACTGTAGCATTTTCTGCTGCAAGTGAGAAACTCGAGACTAAAGAGAATAATATCTAAACTTACTGTTCCTGTTCATGTCTTACATAAGGTCTACATGTAAGTATTATGTAAGATGTATGTAGAACTTTTAATTCATTGATGCTTCTTCCCAGAACCCCGAGTGACAACCAATTTCTTATATAACACTGTTATGTATGTAGATGGAATCCTCCTTGCAAGGCTTACATACAACAGATTTCGCCATGTCCGACAAGCTTTGGTTAAAGACATGTAAATCTTGGTTTCTCATGGGGAATTTTACATAGCTCGGGTATTCACATAAAAGAGTTAATATCGATCACGGAAAGTATATTTCACTCTTTTATGACTGACAGGTCTAACATGATGCGGTTGCCACCTAACCTCCACCCCCCCCCCTGAAATTTATGGCCTGAAGCAACCTGTAGACTGAATGTCCTCTGATGTCTGGTCAGCCAAGTTATGAGTAATCCTAAATGGGATGATGTCCCAGGACTGTTCTACTTTTCTCTCTCTTTGCTGCGTGCAAAATTCATAATGTATTAATTTGGAATTTAACAAGCCCAGTGCATTGTGCATTTTAAATCTCTGAAGTTAGCACTGTAAAGCTCATGTACAGTTTTGGTAGCAAAAAGGAAATTGGAAAGAAATGTGTTAAATATAGTCTCATGTTGTTTTCCATGTATCAAGAGAAGTTTGTACAAGATTATTTGGTATTCCATCAATGATTTCCAGTGAATTTTACCGTAAATATATGTAAAAAACGCTGGATCATGGCAATATACTGCCCTACGCTAGGACCTTTCAACGCCAAAGGCTCACCGCACAACAATCTTGAGCCTTCGCACAGAGATAGCATGTGTGTCACTGTGTGTACGTTTTGAACAAGTGTATGGTGTAAAATGCATCCCGGGCCCGGCACCTAAATTATTTTTTGCCTCTCACTTGTTTAATATGTCACTATAGGACGTAAAATCTTCACAGCATCTTTTTATGGTAGTATCTTGCTATTTATCAACCAAAATCCAATAAATCTGACGAAAAGTTTTTGAGGGCTTACCAAAACTAAACATTACGTGTACCTGTAAGCTTTCAGGTTAGCAAGAATAACTGGGCCTTTCAAGAGTTTACAAGTACTGCAGTCTGTAGGCCTGAACGTATCCTTTACAGAAAAAAATTAAAGGGCAATCCAACCTTGGTAATAAGATGATTTGTGTGAAAGCAGAAAAGTTTAAGAACAAGAGCCCCAGGGGCACGGCGCTCACCTGAGGTGGATCAATTCACATCTGGTGCATGTTCTCTCTAGCACATGAACAACTTTCATTCTTCATCTATAGAGGTATCTCTATACACAATACCAAGTCTGAGCTTCCTACCAAGTTCGGTTAAATTCCAATCATTGGTTTTGGAGAAGAAGCTGAAAATGTAAAAAGTTTATGGATGGCGGACAACTTGCCCCACCCCCCCCCCTACAGTATGTTACCCCCACAGACCCCCTATAGGGCCACCCAGAAAAAAATCTCCATACACAATACCAAGTATGAGCTATTCCTGGTTCTGGAGAAGATGTTTGAAATTTACATAGCTTTTACACTTGGGGGCCCTCCCCTGGGGCCCCTCCCCCCCCCCCCCCCCTGGGGGCCACATGTACCATTTTAGCAACTTTGGATCCCCTACCCCTAAGGATGATTCCTACCAAGTTTGGTTGAATTCTGATCATGTGTTTTGGAGAAGATCAGAATGTACATTTTGCCTGGCAGCGCCCCCCCCCCCCCCCCTCCAGTATGTTACCCCCACAGGGCCCCTATAGGGCCACTCAAAGAAATTTCATGAACAACATTCATTCTTCATCTATAGAGGTATCTCCATACACAATACCAAGTCTGAGCTATGCCTGGTTCGGGAGAAGAAGATGTTTGAAATTTACATAGCTTTTACAATTGGAGGCCCTCCCCCTGGGCCCCCCGAGGGGCCACATGTACCATTTTAGCAACTTTGGGTCCCCTACCCCTAAGGATGATTCCTACCAAGTTTGGTTGAATTCCGATCATGTGTTTTGGAGAAGATCAGAATGTACATTTTGCCTGGCAGCGCCCCCCCCCCCCCCTCCAGTATGTTACCCCCACAGGGCCCCTATAGGGCCACTCAGAGAAATTTCATGAACAACATTCATTCTTCATCTATAGAGGTATCTCCATACACAATACCAAGTCTGAGCTATGCCTGGTTCTGGAGAAGAAGATGTTTGAAATTTACATAGCTTTTACAATTGGAGGCCCTCCCCCTGGGCCCCCGAGGGGCCACATGTACCATTTTAGCAACTTTGGGTCCCCTACCCCTAAGGATGATTCCTACCAAGTTTGGTTGAATTCCGATCATGTGTTTTGGAGAAGATCAGAATGTACATTTTGCCTGGCAGCGCCCCCCCCCCCCCTCCAGTATGTTACCCCCACAGGGCCCCTATAGGGCCACTCAGAGAAATTTCATGAACAACATTCATTCTTCATCTATAGAGGTATCTCCATACACAATACCAAGTCTGAGCTATGCCTGGTTCTGGAGAAGAAGATGTTTGAAATTTACATAGCTTTTACAATTGGAGGCCCTCCCCCTGGGCCCCCCCCCCCCCTGGGGGCCACATGTACCATTTTAGCAACTTTGGGTCCCCTACCCCTAAGGATGATTCCTACCAAGTTTGGTTGAATTCCGATCATGTGTTTTGGAGAAGATCAGAATGTACATTTTGCCTGGCAGCGCCCCCCCCCCCTCCAGTACTGTATGTTACCCCCACAGGGCCCCTATAGGGCCACTCAGAGAAATTTCATGAACAACATTCATTCTTCATCTATAGAGGTATCTCCATACACAATACCAAGTATGAGCTATGCCTGGTTCTGGAGAAGAAGATGTTTGAAATTTACATAGCTTTTACAATTGGGGGCCACATGTACCATTTTAGCAACTTTGGGTCCCCTACCCCTAAGGATGATTCCTACCAAGTTTGGTTGAATTCCGATCATGGGTTTTGGAGAAGAAGATGAAAATGTAAAAAGTTAACGGACGACGGACGACGCACGACGCACGACGGACAAATTTCCATCGCAATAGCTCACTCGAGCCTTAGGCTCAGGTGAGCTAAAAATGGGATGGTGAAAGTTTGAAAGAAATCGTACAAGGACTAAGAAAGTTATGATGTTTTAAAAATGAGATCACTACATCTATGTGAATCTCAATTGGCAATTTGGTGAGTCGATTGTGACAGTTTTGTGAACAACTCTCCTGTTTGTCGTACACAAAAATATCATTAATTTGCGGTTTTCTTCGAGGCGCTTTTACCCTCGGGGCAGTGATCAAAATATATTGATACATGTAGCATATTGTTATGGGTCCTCATGAAAGAAAAGGATCCTACTGAGTAATACATTTTGAAAAAAGTTACCGGTACATTTTAGTCATTATGTGTGTTGGAGCGAATGGGGGAGTTGTCCACAGCTACATCACTGTGACATTACCTATTCGGCCAATTTGAAATGCACATATGTATAGTGATTACAACTTTCCAAAATTCATAACTTTCTTATTGCTTGTCCGATTTTGTTCAAACTTTCACCAATCTGCTTCTCTGATTTTTCCTCTTTCTTTCAAAGCAACTTGCTGTTAAGGTAGCATTTCCCTTTAACATCTAGATGTTCAAAATGGAAAACCTGTGGTTGTTGCCAAATTGAATACAATGTAAATTACATATAATATAAATGATACAGTACTGCTCTCTCTCTCTCTCCCCAGGGCTGTTTCATAAAACTTGTTATCAATAACAAGTTACAATACATGTAATTGTCATAAGCTACTGAAATCCTTGAATCTGATTGGCTGAGAGCAAATTTGTCATAAAAATGGGGCATTTGTTACTGATAACAAGTTTTATAACACAGGGCCCTGGCCTCTTGCAATGCTACAGGCCTACATGTACGTTGTATTTGTCAAACTCAAGATATTCCAACAGTGATCTTTTTCAGTGAACGATTATGCAGACAGATGTCTTCGCCCTCAGCTACACATATCAAGCATGCAAGCATCCCGATGTGGTGATAAAGATACTTGTACGTGTACATCTCTAACTCCCCAATGACAGAAATAGAATGGTCCTTGGTTAAGTTACCAACTCACATATTCTGCTGACCTACATGTACGTATACTTGTTTTGTAGTGGGTTTTTACTGTTGTGTTTTGTTTTGCTTCTCCATTTAAAATTCTTAATATTTTGCCCTTACATGTATATTGATCTTCATTCTTTCATAAAATACAATCTGATAATTCACACTGAAAAGCTGGTAGCACTTAATTTTGTTGAAGTATTGAGTTAATCATTAAATCTTGAGTGCATATATTTGCCATTGGCTGCCCACATACATGTATCAAGGTCTTTTCATTTCATTGCGTGAAAACCTAGCTTTACAGCAAATGTTACAATTTACATGGCTGGTACACTGTATCAATCAAATTACACTGTAGTGTTAAATTTGTTACAACTTGACTTTATAATCATTACTTTCACTTTCAAATTGTTGCATTTTCATTCTTTGTAATCTCATGAAATAAAAGTACTGTTCATTATTTTTTCCTTGCCAATTCTTTTCTTCATTGGCAGCATTTGTTACAGTAGGGGCTGCTGACCTGATATTAATTGCTTTCCTGCAATACAATACCTTCATCATCTACATATTTAATATGTACAAACATTAACTTTCCCTCTTCCTTTTAAATGCCTTCATTCAATTCTCCCACTTAAATTCTACAGTACTTCCGTAACCACTTTAATATTTATTCCTCCTCTTTATTCCCTCTTTTTTTCCCTACAAAAAGTGAAGCTTCTCTGAAACACAACATCCATCTTCCCTTCCGCCGGTCATGAAATTTAAATTTCTGTTGCCACGCCCGTCGGGAAGAAACAAAACCACTAATTTTGCAAATTGCTGCATCTCTTGAAGCAGCCGAATAACAAACAATACTTCACTTGCTGTCATCTTTAATGCTCCAGGTCACGGGATGAATACTTGGGCGTCACAAAGGATCTTTCTTCTACTGAATTATGGATATGTTTTATTCATCAGTAAAATGAGAAGAACCACCTTTGAGCAATGCAGGTAACCGAGTTATGTCTCTAGCATCACTTGATATTTTGATGTACATGTACATGTTTTGGTGATATCCAAACGTGAAGGAGATGTTATACAGAATGAAGAATGTCACTAAAACATAATGATTTTTTATTTGTCTTCACAAGCTAGTCTCCACCGCAATGTCAGGTTCAGATTGTGAAGAAATATATTTAAATGACTTAAATGCTTTTCATAGAAATAGGAAAATTAGAAACTCTGCAAGATATTTTTTTTTATTAACCTTCGCCCTGCAAAGCCAATTGTGAAAAAAATGAATACACAGGAGCGGCAGGGGATGCAGATCTACATGTACAAAGCTCTAAAATATCTCTTATGTCAAAAGAGCTATGGTAAAAAGAGAAAAATAAATTTAATAAATTTAATAAACGTGGCGCACAGGGAATCTCCACTTTATATGGAAAATCCAGAAAGTGCTTCCACGTAATTGCGAACAACAAAGTAATTTTTCACTGGAGGCCTATATTGTGTAAAATCAAATGTAGGGAAGTTCCTTTCATGGTACTCCACATGTACACAGTACTGTAAGTCCATTATTATCTAAAGCCATTACTTAATTATCATACATACATGTACTTGAGTATCTGAATGACTACGAAGACAGGGTGGAAGAACATTAATATCTTCAACAATATTGTATGCACACATACACAGTAAGGTATCATTTAACAAATGTTGACATTTATAGCAACATTTCGGTGAATGCTTTTTGTTCATAGCATGTAAACAAACACTTCTGCAGGTACTAATAAAAATTGCCCACCACTTTCCTTCTCGGATGTTTTTTGTAAACGAGTAAATGAGTATCATGTAGTTCTACATGTATTATGTTTGCTTTATTAAAGAATAATTCTTGTAAACCTCTCTATTAGCATTTTCTGGAAAGCAATTTTCTATAAAGGCAAATGAGGCATTATGTTTGTTGTACATGTATGTCGTCTGTCGGAGCACCACGTCTTGTGCTGCATGTTTACATACATTTTGATTCTCTGTATACATGTATGAGCATGGCCCACACAGTTGTATGCAATGGGCTTGCAAACATTTCATGAATGATTGATTTGTATATATGCTCCATGTACATGTAATTCTATTGTCTATTGTAGATAGGAAGATGGAACTACACACTAATTATGTTTTTATTATGCCAAATTCCCAATGAATCAATAAACAATGTTGCACATTTTTTTTTTCCTGATTCCTTATGAAAATGCCTCCAAAGTAATGAAGATATTAACAGTAAATATACATATGTACATGTACAGGTGTAGATACATTTTCATGCAAGTGGATAAATCACTGTTTTTAAATACAGGAGCTCTTACAGAATTCACTTTTAAAAGGAGGAGAATTCACCCTGAACTATCGTTCAATTTTGAGCTTCCCAGAGTTAAATCACTCTCCCCTCCCTGACCACCCAGAGCTGCTACAATACACGTACATGTACATGTATGTATTTCATTTAGTCTTCCACGTCATACCATGAAACTTGTAGCTTCAAAATTACATAGCGGCTACATGTATAGTGTTCATAATATACTGGAGGAAGTTTCAATTTAACTCTCCTTTACTTATGATGCATTTTACAAGAATGTGTGGAATTTAAAATCACTAAAAATACAAAAGAAGGCACTGATTGTGCACACTATTTATAGAACGCTTTTACTTCCAATATAATGATAGGGTTTCCACAGTTCAATGCACTTGGTGATGGTACCATTTTACAAAGGTACATTTTAAGTGGGAGCATTATCACCTGATTGACTGTATGGTCACCTGACTATGATAAGGGCTGTTTTTGATGTGTTATGTATTCTTCTATTCTTTCATCTGTATAATTAGCGACTCTAGATTAACTGCAATGGAGCCATTGGAAGAAACGGTTAGCTTAAAACTGGCTTCCTTTTTTTTTTGGGGGGGGGGGGGGTGTTATTGGATAATTGAACAAATTTTCCTCAGTACACTATTTTAAACAATTTTAAACAATTTAAGGAAATCCAAAGGAGAGTCCACATGAGAGGTTATTATGCAATAATAACACTCTCTTGGCCTACATCATTCATGTAGCACATATAAAAGGTAAACCCTTGGATAATCAGGGTGTAAAATCAGGAAGGACAGTAAGGGGGGGGGGGGTGGGCGGGGGGTAGGTACATGTACAGTACATCTACCAACAGGTTGTAGACTGCATGTGGTTGTGGTAATATGCCGGAATCCCCTCAAATGAATACACTTTAATACAATGTACAGGTATGTTGGACTATGAATCTAGAAACCATGGTTGGACATGGTAACAACTACTGTATTAAGGTCTGTTAACCCATTGCCTATGGGAACTGGGTGGTCCATGTATTAAGCCTACAGGAATTAGAGAATTCAGTAGTCAACGGGTTGAAAGTGCATGCAGATGCACTGCAGAATTGAAGCTGAATCCTAAAATTTAGATTTAATTCCCGGAAATGAATTGCTCTTTTTAGTGCATTCTTGTTATTACTGCAATGTATTTCTGGTACAATTCTCATAGCAGTTAGGGAATTTCCTTGAGAATTACAGCCGTAGTTATAGTAGGCACTTTGTATAAAAGGTAATTAGGCTTCTAATGTCAAATGCATTCGTGTGACAATGGAAAGTACTGCAAGGTGAATATGTATTCTGGATTTTAATGACTTTGTTACGCTGTTCAAAGCGATATGTTTTATTATCCACTTGGCACACTTTAGGGTTCATTCTGAAGCTCTTTAGCAGAATTTGATCTGTTCAGAGTGTTCAAAGTAGATGAAATACATAGTATTATGTTTTCAAACATACATGTATTAAATAATTTATGATCGGATATCTGACTTCTTTTGATTATATAGGTTCAAAAGTATTGTTACGAACACTTTACTATACTACCAAAGTTAATGATTTACAAATAATATATCTAAAGTGACCTCTTCAATAATAATAATAATAATAGCCACTTATACAGCGCTCGTATCCACCACGCAGTGGTAATAATGGCGCTTAGACATTAATATTATAGTAATATATTTTATGTGGAGGCCTACATGTAGATGTAAATGCCTTCTCTGGTTCTAAGATAAAAAAGTTACAGGTCTACATGTAAGTCTCAAAGATAACTTCGCATAAGAAATGCATCTACATCTGAATGAAAATAATATCATCCCCAACAGCCTACATATTGATTTGACATACAGTGTACATGTTGATTTATGACAAGGTCGGTGAACTTTGTACACTGTAGTGTAGGCCTGTTCTTTCACCACACACCTATCTCACAGAGATAAAGAGCTATATCCTGCACACACTTTGAACTAACATGTACTCGACAAACTAGCCCCTAGGCATGTAAAGAAATAACACTAGTTTGATATAAAAGCTCTCAACATTCACAATAACTGGAAGTTCCTGTGTGAATAGTCTATAAGTACATTCACACCACACTTTCAATTTGAACGCAAGGGTGAGTCACATTTAGATGTAGATGAAGTTGTACATGATAAACAGGCTCCAGATTAAGCTGTGTAATTCAAGAATGGTACATTTAAAAGAACTCTGATATTTTAACAGCCTGAGTTAAAGAAATAATTTTACAGTGTTAGCTTTCAGACATGCAGATTCAAAGTCACAATGAAATGAATCAATGCCCTACATACATGTACATGTAAACTATCCGACCAATTGAAAGACCAAACACTTACATTGTAACACCCTTAAATTTAGAATTTTGTAAGACAAATATCAATATGATGCTTGGCCCAAGACCAAGTCGCATATATGACAGATACAAGTACCACAATATTCACCAGATGACCAGCAAGGTTTCATTAGAAGAAGAAGGGATTGAAAAAAGTTTTTCCCTGGAAAGTTTGCATATTAACATTTCAAAGGCCTTCCCAGCTTATGGATGTAGATCTTGATCTCAACCCTACAAGGGTTTGTGCCTGCAAACATGATCTAAGCTTGGCATTGCTCAGGAAATCATTGTGTCAGTAACAACAATGGCAATTGTCTGGTGACCTACATGCATAAGGCCAAACTGTGGGAACCCTTTAGAGCTTGCCACTAAGAAAATTCAATCATGCCAAATCCTGATACATGATGTACCACTATATAACAACAAAAAAATCAACACCTATATCATCTGCTGAGGGCCAGAAGCGCATTAACCCAACACATTTACAGTCATGTATCGAAAAATGATATTTACACTGCACCGTATAGAGTTCCAGCTTGTAGCTTGAAATCATTTCTATAATATAAATTGGAGAATTTGACAAAAAAGATGAGTACACCTAACTACAGCTATCCCACATGATTAAATGTCCTGAATCAATGTTTGTTTATAATTCCCTACAAATGTCTTTCATCTGAGTTTTGTGAGAATCCCAACCTTTTTTAGGACGATCCACAAACATGGTTTGGAGGAGTGCCCTTCTACTTTACTGTGCAGAGAGCTAGTAAGCTTGTCAGCAATGTGCAATTTTCTAGCTCTTTAACCTCAACATGGAGAGATTTTGCTATATTTCACCATTTTATAGCCTAATAAACAGAATACTTTTTTCCCCTTCTTCAATAAGGGTTAGGAACTCTCAAAATACTGTCCCCAAAAATATTTAAAAGACAAAGAATATTCACTTTTTGCATTCACAGGAGCTAAATGTATTTCAGCAATTGTAAGTTGTAAAAGGAGAAGAAATGCAGTCAGCCTCAGCCTCAGTCATCATGAACAAAGTCCAACACAGGATATAGTAGTCAATACCACACATCTGACATCACCCATGATCGTCGGCAATATGCACCACTACCATCTTATTAACAAGATGCTGGGGATTCCCACCCGCATCCAACTCTCCTAGAACTCCTTTTTCTCTCACAAAGCAACTGCTTGGAATGAGCTTCCTAAAACCACCCTTGATGCTGCTACTACTTCGTTGGAGGTCTTCAAGGGAGCTCTCCCACTGAGGTGGAATTTTACTTGCACAATATTTCAATGCACCAACAAGCATGCACTGCAAATGAGCACGTACAATGTAAGTTCAATTCCTTAGCGCTACATCCTCACTTATGTATCCTGATTACTCACGAAACCATCCCTATCTGGGGCTGCGTGTATCAATTTCGGTGGCGGGTGACCTCTAAGATGAAGTCTAGGTAAAAACACCAGAATAATCAGCAAAATTCTGGGAAAATACTTCCTTTATACATTTTAGGATGATAAAATATCTTATTTTTTAGACAATTCCTTGAACTAAATCACTAATTCACTATCACCCGGATCAAGTGAAATTTCCAGGTTGTTTATTACATGTATGGCTGGTGATCTTGCTTCATTGAAGATGAAGCTCTCACATGAGCTCAAGATCACACGCTCACCTAGATGGTAGCTACAATGTAGGCCACTCTTTGTGTGGATCCTGCCGTGGGTCATCGTAGAACACATTTTTTCATTTTTCTTTTCCTTTTCCTCGCTTGTACATGTATGTAGCAGAGCTGAGCTCTTTTAATAGTTTCTACACCTCGCTCCCAGTTCTAAAATTAGGGAGGGGCTGCAGCCCCCTCAAAAATTTTTTCTTACAAAAGTTCCAATATTTGGGCAGTGTGGTGCCAAAACAGCCTCAAATCTGGAAAGCGTGAGATCCAAATCACCTCCAATACCGGTAACCTCGTGCAGCGACATGCATGAATAGTCTCATATTCATGCAGCATGGTGACTGAATTCCTGTACATGTACATGTAGGTCTACTTATTCACTACAAAAAATTTTCTTTGTTCACTTGCGAAAAATTTAGAAACTGAAAACTTGAGGTTTGGGCAATTAAGGTCCCACTGACCCCGTTCTCATTATGAGAACTGGAAAGTGGAAAGCGCCGGGAGGTCCACTGGCACGCCGCGGGTTCACACCTGCAGAGGTTAGCGCGATCTATCTTGGCACTCTCTGCACAAGAGAAATGCGAATTGGCGCACTCTAGATCGGGCTATCTCTTGTGGAACACCCCCCAGAGGTGATCCAGCAGTCCACCGTTTTGGATCGCGCCGAAACGACATTGCCACATTCTCACCTTGTATGAAAAAGGGGTCACTATCAGCCCCACTCGCAATAGTGTGCCTGTACGCTTGGTCCTTGGGCTGGGCTTGGCCTTGGCCCACTCACACCACTCACACCACTCACACATATGCAAGGTTACTGTAAATAACCTCACACTCCATACCTTCGTACAGTGAAGAATTGCCTCCCATAGCAAGTGTGTGATCTCTATCTAGCACATGTGTGCTGGAAAGGATCAAGATCACCGGCTAAAAACAGCCTGAAAATTTCACTAGATCGAGATGATAAAGATGATAAATAAGAATCTGGCATGAAATCAGATATTCTATGACTATCGTAGGAAGTATTTTCTCAAAAAGGAAGTCTAACCAATTTTACTGATTAGATCTATTATTGGTGTTTTTACCTGTTCAAGTTAGAGGTCGTGACCTCCGCCGAATTTCACAAAGCCCCACTAGCGTCTATGCACTATATTTATGGTTCCAGGACTTTCATGACTTTGAGTGCACTCACACAGATCTATCAATCATATCTAGTCTCTAGAACTGTTACTCTTAGATCTAGTATTATTAGGGTTAGTATTATGGCTATGCGAGGTAGATTAACCAGACATTTTGTTATAGGCAAAGTTCTCGCAAGTGTAGAATACCCGTGTCGCATGCGACACGCGCAAGTTTCGGGAGACTCACTTGCGTCACACGCAAAAACCGAGCGGCCCGTGAAAAAAAAAAAAAAAAAATCTGTTGTCACGCATCGGTCATAAAAAGTTCTTATTCGGAATATATTTGCAGATTCTTGTCACTCGAGTTTAATAGACGGTATAGAACACCTTACTGAAAATAAGCTCGTTCCTGTCCTTTATATGTAAACTCGTACTCGCACTCACTCAGTGCCACTGCGTTTGCGCCGCAGTAGCTTGATCGGTCGAAGCCCTGTCGCCGCGCCGGCTCGTCTCTGGAGCACTGAAACGGTGGTCACAAAATTTGAGCGAAGTGGACCTTCCTAATAGCAACACTGAATGTGTTGATGCCCTCTACGTTCGTTGGCATCACCATTCACCAAAGTTCCGAGCAAGCTAGCGATAGCAGCCACATACGGTACGGAGAAGTGCTGGCAGCCTCACGGACCAGTACAGTCGAGTCGCGATCGCGCTTTCAGATCAAACGTAAACAAACATGATTGTACTTTAAAAAAAAAAACACTTATTACATTCATCTCAGACGTCCGTGCTGTGATTGAAAATATGCTCCATACGGTAAGTCCTTACAAAACATGATGGAAAGGCGAAAATCTGACTTTTGAAAAAAGCACACGTGGAAATCAAAACATCACACATAAATTTGGCCGCCACCAAATCGTCTATTAAACTCGAGTGACAAGAATCTGCAAATATATTCCGAATAAGAACTTTTTATGACCAATGCGTAACAACAGATTTTTTTTTTTTTCACGCGTCGCTCGGATTTTGCGTGTGACGCAAGTGAGTCTCCCGAAACTTGCGCATGTCGCATGCGACACGTGTATTCTACACTGGCGAGAACTTTGACTATCATCAGAATTCACATAAACACAAACTTGACAAAGTTTTTTTTATTATGGTAGGCCCACCCTTAATTCCATATATAATTATATTATAAGCTATAGGCTAGGCCTACATCTGTATTCTTATCTACATCTGACTGTATTATATTTCTGTACACTTGGACTTGTCGGCAATCCTAGGTTTTAGCGGTCTAAATTATTTTAGGTTGCTAACTAGTAGGGACACCAACACGTCGAGGGTGCGTTGGCTACGCTTTGCTTCCGATACGCGCTCGTCGTCACCCTAGGCCTTGGAAAATAATCAGTGATAATTGATGACTACAAAATTATTTTTTAAAACCCGTCTTTGATTTCATCACTGAAACAAAGACAATGACACACACCAAAACATCCCTGTAATTACGATCTTTAACAGAACTTACTCGTTTGAGTTACGATGTTGCAGAATTTGGCGGTTTTGAATCCAATAATTTCCATAGCAGCTCACGAAAAACGTACACACATCGCAATGCGTAACGAAATGAGGGCGCCTGCAAGTTTGATCACTAAAAATCTTCTAACTGGCAACAAGTAGGCACAAAAAATAAGGGTGATAGCTTCAGTCAAAGAACTTTTGATAGGGAATAATTCACGAGATGTCAATGTATGGTACCCCTATAGACTTGAAAATATAAAGAAAATAGAGGATTTGCTCCTTATTTTACACTTTTACTTTATTGACATAAAGGTATAGATAGAAGATGATTTTTAAGTCAAACGTACTTTGGTTTGAGCTCCATAGCTATAGCCATCTCAAAAATAGAGGGAAAACTGTGAAATATGACGTCATATTTTCGCGCCGACCAGGTCTCTAACTCATGAATAAAGATAATTATTGCAACGTTATTGCGAAATATCTAGTTTATATCGGTGTGGAAACATGAATATTGATGAGCTTCTTACGTGACACGCGAGGGAAATCATGTAGCCTAGTCTCACACGAAGACCCTATTTCTCATAGATCAGTGCACACAGGCATCAAGATCGTCCATAGAGTGCAATACTAACCCTATGAGTATTAGAAGTGTTCAAAAGGATAATTTAGTAAATATGACTGAATAATAAGTCTAATCTTACCCAGTCCTGACCTTTGATAGCCGATTCTTGAACCCATTGTATAGTGGAAGATTGTGTGTGGCTGGCTGTATACTGTATTCACAACAGTCAGACTGCGCACGTGGATGGAAGCGTAGGCCAGAGAGAGAGAGAGAGAGATGCATAATGCATGTGCTGCCTGTCCATTCTTCGCCGTCGATCTCTGAACAAAATTATTGTGCAGCACGTACGGATATAATCTGGATGAGCGTAGGGTATTTTGGGAGAGAGAGGAAAAGAGAGACATGTGTTTTGCATTCGCTCTACAAACACGCAGAGGTCAACAAATTTAGGACAGATAAGGTCCATAGAGCTTTCATTGTTTCGAACTCAAGGATGCAACATTCCTTTGCATCAGTTTACACTTTGAAAATGAGCTGCAGAATGCAAGGGACTTTCACATGATTATACCTGTATAATAACTATAACTTTGTGCAGGTCATGCTCTTCCTTTCTTTATATGTTTTTCCTTTCTTTATATATATTTTTTCTTTGATTTATGTTTGATCTTGTTCTGTTCATGCCAATCTTTTTAAACGTTTGTAAATATTGTGATTATATTTTTATTGAATATACACATAATTAAAAGAAAAACATTTTGTGGCAGCCTTTTGAAATCTTTTTTTTTTTTTTGTCCAACTAATAAATGTTTCATCCTGTTAGCATGTAAAAGCCTATAACTAAAAATGTGAAATATATTAATCATATCTGAGAAAAATAAACCACATTAATTATGTACTTTTCAATTCAATAAATAGTAACTGTTTCAAGTATGTTTAAGAAATTCGGTCTATATAAAATATTAAAAAGACGCAACAGACTACTAAATTATTTCAATCATAAAAGATAAGCTTGAATAAATATATCAGTTAATAACAATGAGAAATTGTCTCTTTCCTAAAACATAAATTTACTCAATATATCAAACATGAAACTCCATCAACAAATGATTCTTTACATCAATGATCATTGCACCAATACTTGCCGAATTAAAACACTAAAAATTTATAGTAATGTAATTCTTTCATGAAGGACAAAGAACTCAACTATCCTGCACTATCATTGCAGCATGCACGATCATGACGATCATGACGATGGCACAACTCTATCTTTGTCTACACCTATTAAGTATTATCATATTCTACCAAACTATATAGAGCTAGAGATAGATATTATATATTCTTACCGAAATGGGCCTTTGTAGCTGTTCCACCACGTCCAAAAATATATATGCTACAGTATGTATAAAATCAGACCTTTCAGCAAGCATCATTTCAACAATCATGCATTCCAGAATGACCAAAACATGTAATTTGGGAGAACAAAGAACTCTCTGTTTCATGACTCGGTTTCCCGCTCGGTTTACATCGTATAATCTTATAATCTGTATAATCTTAGAGTAAAGATGCTGGTAGTCTTGAGTTTAAACAGACTCTTGAAAACTGGTGTTAATTGTTTCTGATTTTATTGTTTTCATTATGATGTGATCAATTTTGTACAAACTTTGTGAAAACAAACATCAGCTTTTTAGTTGCAAGTCGTCTTTTTTTTGGATGAATATTAAACTTTTGACTTTCATCTTATATTTTTAAACATTAAACAATGAATCATGAAAAAGGGTCCAAAACGGCAACAAGACAATCAATCATGAAATAGACCTCTAGGTCCAAAACGGGGTAGAAAGACCCATTGCCAAAATGTCTTATCCTTGTTACGGGTACATGCTTTTCGTTTTCGGCGTTGCCGGTTTTGCTGACTGCATTCTTTTACCTAGTAATATTATTTTTTTTAATTTAAAAATAAGTTAATAATAAAACAATTTAAGCAATAATATATATCTATACTTGTGAATATTATTATTTTATACTTCTCTTTTGTCATAAAATATTTTTAAGAATGCTTACAATCATAATTTACCGACCTACATAAAATCGGCAAGACAAGCTGACTCTATCGAGCGAATGCGAAACGCTAAGTTCAGTGCCTATTGAACTCTGTACTGTGCATGTGCTAGGCAGCTAGATATGCACGACGGCCCGGTGTCAGACTGAGCGTGAGCGAATGACGACAAGACAAGAAAATGGTGAGAAACCACAGATAAGGCCAGTAAGATTTCAGATATTTACTAAAAATTTAGGTCTAGGGCCTGATTATTGGAATGGATCGTCTAATTTTTTTCTTTTTAATCGTTTGAGCTCGAAATCTTCCATTTTGTGCTCGGTCTCACAATACAGAATTTTAAAATACTGTTTACGCATTTTTCCAAGACTAGCTACCGAAATTGAGCTCGCTGGGGCGGGGAATTTGAATTTCATATCGCGCAGGTTCGCTATTGTTATTGTAATTAGGTAACTTTTTGACCTTTTCGGCCTTTCTAATTGCCAACGTAACGATATCAGCATGACGTTGCAGTTTTGTCAAGGCGAAAGGCTCAATTTGGCGTAGCCGGAGTTACCAACTTTACAGCAAAATATCTCTCTTTGAAGACCATTTCTGAGACAGCAAATTGGTGAGTTTGTTTTGTGTTGACATTGCCTTTCATCAGGGATAGGTTTTAACTCTTAATTTAGCTTAATTTAAAAGTTAGATTTTCGTATTGGTATCCCTATAACTAGGGTTAGGGTTAGGGTTAGGGTTAGGGCATAGACGAGCTGAACTTAGCAACCTAAAATAAGTTTAGACCGCTAAAACCCAGGATCGCCGACTTGTCTATACATCAGTACATGTATATTTTTACTGGAATTGAATAAACTGAATTGAATACCTTCTGCAATCACGTCCTCAACAGAGACTTGCAATCGGCCGACCGTGTAAGAACGGCCGAGTAGCGACGAGAATTTCTTCTGCTTCTTCATGCCTGATATCGCTCCAGTTTACACCTTTCTCAGTAAAAATATGAACACAATCTCACAGTTCTATCCATGTAATCTCTAAAAAGTACGTCCACAAGTCGACATCATCATTAGATAGCTACGGGGTAACTTTCTTTGTGGAGGTGGTAAATAGGTTCCACGTACGGCCCGTGTGATAGGCGTGGATTCGCTGCTTTGTAATTTTTCGAGTGTGAATTTATAAAATACAAGAATGTATGAAAAAGAATCGTCCAGGCGAGATATGACAACATGCAAAGCGGTAATGCGGTATAAAATTATTCGCTCCATAGGCAAACACAACTCGTATCATGACTTTACTTATTTTATCAACAAAAAGCCCATGCAGCTGTCCTCCCTGCTCCAACATTCATTTGAAGATTTATCATTGTACGAAAGGCTTTAGTGAACTTTCAATTCCTTAATAATGCTTATGATTAATTTAAGAACAATCTAAATCAAACGCCCCCGGCATCTCTCTATAGTAAAGTGGGGTTTTTCTTTCTTTTCTATACAAAAAAATATATATCATCCTAAATATGTTTGCTGGAAGGGTAGGCCTAATTTCCCTATGCAGGAGGGGCTAGGTAGAGTATGTATGGCTAGAGTGCCCAAGTCTGCGCAGTGCCCATGTCTGCGCACACGCGTAACTGCGCGATTCTAATAAAACAAAACACGCAACGAATACAAACTTTTCATCTTATCATAGCGATATGTATTCATGCAAAAAACGAGCCAAAATAATGAAAAAACGGTCTGATTTCAGACATTTTATTCACAAGCCTCAAAATGTTGTCTTTCATGTCAAAACTCACGAACTGCGTGTAAAATGAATGAGTGCGCAGACATGGGCACCATTTTTTTTTCAATGTTGAAATGACACGGCCACCGTTTCTTGTGGAAATGGCATTGTTCTTGCTCTAATTTTGATGAGATTTTTTTCAAACTTACTCTTTAGAATATCAGGAATAAAATAAAATAAAGCTTTAGAGGAATATTAAAGAAATTCTTGTTCATTTTCAGGTCAAAACCTTAGGTGCGCAGACATAGGGCTCCCCATCATACATGTACTTCAATAGGCCCTATATTTTTTTTCTAAAATATTTCCACTTTGTTACCACCATTGACCTCTACAGAAAAAAAAATTCCGTGGGGGGGGGGGGGGGGGCCGGGAACCGGGGATGTTCCACTGAGGTCTCACGGCACCCGCGAAAAAATCTGATTTTTAGAACCTTAACAGGTATTTTTTCAGACCTTGCATAGTATTGTAAAGGGAAAGTTAAAGACAAATAAATACTTTGGAACACATATACAGAATTATGCTTTGGATTCATGGGAAAATATCCCGAATGGTACTGTCAAATTTTGTTCCACCCTTTTCGCTTTTTTCATCACTATGTGAATTTGATACCCCGTTTTCAGATTTTTTTTGTTATACCCTAAAGGAGATCCCCGTGTTAGCCGTATAGTGGTAAAAAAAAAACCCTTTTCCTCGTTTTCATGGACGCGCCGCCGTAGAGGCCTCAATGGATGATGTCGCCAAATGTCTTTGTATATTAAGTGATGAAGAATTGAATTCGTCCAAACCTATATGGTCCAAACACATTGACAAAGTAACAAAGGTAACACGAAGACTGATGTCAATTTTATAAAATAAAACGAGCGAAGGATTATTTACCATTAGTATTCAACATACATGATCTGCTGTTTGATTGGTCAAAAGGTAATCACGTGATCAGTGGGGAACCTAGTTTTAACAAGCTGTTATACAAGCTTCTTATAGGTTCTCCCATGATAGGCCTACTGCTTTTTTCTGTTGACTGATGTAAATTTTTCAATTTCGACTCCATGTACATTGGAATTGTTATTGATTATGATAATCTGTAATCGAAATTTTGAACGAAGTATACTTTTCAATTGTATATGTTCATGGGAGATTTCTGCAGTATTATGAAATAAATTCATTCAAATTCATTCATTCATTCATTCATTCAACGTAGTGTTCCCCATATCAATCGACCCGAGAAGAAAAGTTCGTGACCTTGACAGAATAGTACTTATGTGTTTCGCTGATCTCTTCAGTCCATTATACAGAGTCACAATGCGTTATCAATATTATGGGTACGCGCGAAATGAAAGCGCGTGACCTCTACGAATAGTCAAATTGAAAAGTGCGTGACTCTACGAATAGTCAAAATGAAAAGTGCGTGACCTCATTTTACGAATAGCTCCATAGGCTTACTAAAATAAGCGCGCATTGCCCAATCGCGCGATTAAAATGATCTTTGTGCGCACCCAGGTACTAGTAGGGGTACGTTTTATGGTGGTTTTAACATCTTTTGTGAATTCGGGCCTAAATGTCTTTTTCGAGCAGTAGACAATAATTGTCTTTCTCGTACCAGTTAAATGTTTCAGATGTGGAATATAAAGCAAATAATCACTTTTTGAGTTCAGGCGATGAGACGTACTATCACTTCCTCGGCGATCTGAATGTATAACGCTATCTTTCCTCAGCTTCGCTTCGGAAAGATCCAATGATCGCCTAGGAAGTGAGAGTTTGTCCCATCACCTTCACCAACGGTAATTATTTGATTATTAACATTCACCAGTGGCGGTATTCTGAAAATTATGTTAATTGTCATAACAAACTGCAATTGCGCGCAATAAACACTAATCATTGGTGCTTGCGCAGATGTCTCTGTGTTAACTCTACGCGAGCACAGCCATCTTTGCGCAATCATTAACCAATGACTTGTCCTGATTTTGATTTGTTATGACAATTAACATCGTTTTACTAACATAAAAGATAACATCGTTTTCAGAATACGGCCCCAGGCCAAAAAGTGATAGGAAAACTCTGGCCCAAACTCCCCTCAGTCACTTGGCCCCAATGATTAAAAAAATGGGACGGTGTATATATCACTCAGTCTATTCCATTTTTTTTTTTTTTTTTTGCCACTCATGATGCCCCTTTTGGCAGTGCCCCCACTTTGCAAATCGTTCAGCCGCTCCTGAACGCCATTCTGATTCACTTTATCCGTTAGGCTCCCATTTTCCTGCTTCTATTCAAATCAATCAAATACCAGGGGGAACTTCGACCCTTTAATGAAGGTTTGTTTTGGAGGAATTATAAAGTGAAGTAGGCCCTCCTGTCAGAGTGGTCACTCGATTCCATTGACTATTGATATGCAATAATTTTACAATTTTTCGTTTTTACATTTTGTACAGGTTGTTTGTAGGCGCTAACAAGTAAACGTTGCCACAATATTCCTGTTCTGAGACAGAACCACCATTCCTTTGTTTCTTAAATTCTTATTCACACCCTCTTCCGTTTTTGTTGTTGTTGTTTTGTTTTTTTCTTCAATTATTCAATATTTTGTAGAAAATAGATTAGAGGTAGAGAATGAGGACGAAGTTGGTGATGATGAGTTAGCTAAGGCAGAGATGATAGTTACCTTGAATCATTCCGCGCGAGCAATGCGTGCGTACGTTGGTTGCACCAAATTCAAAGTATAACACAATATGCCCGTAGAATGTGCCCTACCTCTTCATCGTGGAAGTGGTCGCCCGGAGGTACGGGCTAAAAAGGTGATAGATGGCCGGTTTGTTCATTTCATGGCTATATCAGATACGCGTACGTCTTGACGAACGCGTTTAGTCAATAAGTTGTCATTTAAGTCGATACAAATTTAAATTTTTGTACATTTTTTTTAATTCTTAAAATGTAAATAAAATAGGTTAAGTGAAATTAAATTTATTAAAAAAATAATCAAAGAAAGTTAAGGGAGAAAAATGCAATCCCCCAACTTTATATCGTAACAAATTGTGAATGAGGAGCTGTAAATGCGATGGCGGAAAACAAAGAGAGGTTTGTATTTTCTTTTTCTTGTTCTGTAATATTCTTTATTTAGTTTTGATCTTAAGTTATTTCAATTATGGTTTAAGAGTTTTGGTCATAAGTACACCTCTATGAATAAATTCAAACATGTAAGTAACCATACAAACTGAGTCGACACAAAAAATGTGATAAATTTTAGCTTAGTCCGGCTTGTGTAAAATTGTGTGATGTTATTTTTAAAATAGTTTTCCGTTTTTGATTGATAAGGCCAGCCTCCAGGGGAAGTCCTCCCCACTCCCGGGTACATTTCTGTAAAATAGTTGGTATTTTCTGTCGCATGTAGTAAAGGTACGGGGGAAAAAATAAGATAAATATTTTAAATACTTGCTTTCAAATTCAGCCCTTAAAAATCTCACTCCTACCTCAAATGGCCGTTAGGAAGAACTTTTGATATTTTCAGCAAAATCCAAAGTCAAAATCTTGTCCAAAACCGGAGAAATCCCCGCCGATTTGTTTCGCGATCGCGTGTTGTTTACAAACTGCCGATGTCTTAGACTAAAATCGGCCAATACAATTTTTGTCCACGAAGAAACTCGGGATCGCAAGCGCACATCGATCTTTACGATCGCGCACACAGAAAATCTGAACTTTTCCGTGTATGCCATAGGGACCGAATTTTTGAGGACAAAACTCTTTTGGGGAGATGTCAGCGCCCGCGGCGACCAGGAAATGTACACAATGACTCCGATAGCCCGTTTCGCGAGAATCAACAGTAAATTACGGATTTGATTTTTGAAAATATCTTTTCCAACATTGGTGAGTTGAATTTATTGTATTTCTTGGATATTTTGGGGTCGGTTTTTGAAAATTAAATGCCGATTTTGAGTGAATATTGGTGACTTTTGTGCAGTGGTGTTTTAAAAAGATGAGGTGTATGACTGCCTACATTATACACACGCAGTATAGGAATGTACCTATGAGTGGTCCTCCCCACACCACGAATAGTGGTCATATTCACTCATAGGTACACGCCATTGCCGACTGTGTAGTAACGCAGCCAACACACATCCCATACCTAAACTGCATCACTGTGCATTTTTGGCTATATTTAATTGAAACTAATATATTGCAGTTTACTTAAATCCAAATACTTATGTTGAATAATAGATGATTAAAACTTACCAGGTTGTTTTGTGACCTTTGAAGAGGGTTTCCTGAAATTTTGGGTCCTTTTTGTCGATAACTGCTATCGAGACTGTCCCGTCAGCATCCAGTTTGTATTTTTCACGATTATGATGAAGGGAGCCCTCAGCGCTCGTAGTAGTACCGGCGCGATCGGTTCGCCGATCTCCTACGAAGACCTGGAAGGGCCAAACTGACGACGTAAAAAATTAAAAATATTACGTACGTACGTAATAATTACTACGTACGTACGTAATATTTTTAACTTTTTTACGTCGTCAGTTTGGCCCTTCCAGATCTTCGTAGAATAGCTTGTGTGCGTAACATTCTGCGTACGTATCTACGGTGCGTAACCATGTAGAGCGGCCTCACTAGTGCGCAACATATTGAGAGCAGTCGTCATCCGTATGGAGGTGTGGGTAACAAGTACCAAAAAGAGGGCTGTAAATGTAAGTTTTTATAACTTTCTACATTTTGTATCTTAACGAACTGATAACTTAAAATCTAAAGAATGATACTTAAGTATCAGTTTACCCACAAAAACCTCCATTTCAAACAAAATTACATCGGTATCCCCAATACCCAGTATACACACATGTATATGATCCTAATGGTCAATATGACCATTGCTTGCTGATGTGGTCATATTGACCACTACGAATACAAAATGCAAAAATAGTTCGTATTTTCTGTCGCGTGTAGTAAAGGTATGGGGGGAAAATAAGATAAATATTTTAAATACCTTACTTTCAAATTCCGCCCTTAAAAATCTCACTCCTACCTCAAATGGCCGTTAGGAAGAACTTTTGATATTTTCAGCAAAATCCAAAGTCAAAATCTTGTCCAAAACCGGAGAAATCCCCGCCGATTTGTTTCGCGATCGCGTGTTGTTTACATACTGCCGATGTCTTAGACTAAAATCGGCCAATAAAATTTTTGTCCACGAAGAAACTCGGGATCGCAAGCGCACATCGATCTTTACGATCGCGCACACAGAAAATCGGGACTTTCCGTGTATGCCATATAGGGACCGAATTTTTAAGGACAAAACTCTTTTGGGGAGATGTCAGCGCCCGCGGCGACCAGGAAATGTACACAATGACTCCGATAGCTCGTTTCGCGAGAATCAACAGTAAATTACGGATTTGATTTTTGGAAATATCTTTTCCAACATCGGTGAGTTGAATTTATTGTATTTCTTGGATATTTAGTGGTCGGTTTTTGTAAATTAAATGCCGATTTTGAGTGAATGTTTGTGACTTTTGTGCAGTGGTGTTTTAAATAGTTGAGGTGTATGACTGCCTAAATTATACACACGAAGTATAGGAATGTAGCTATGAGTGGTCCTCCCTAAGACCCTAGCATCATGTGAGCATTTTGAAAGCAGAAAAGCAAGAGAAATGGGTTCGAGAAAATATGAGGAGAACTTCATTAAGATGGCAATATCGTGAAATAGGCCTCGCTTCAAAATTTTTTTTTTCACTCATAGTCATAGACATAGCTACATTCATGACATTCCTATACTTCGTGTGTAGAATCTAGGGCTAGGCAGTCATACGACTCAACTTTTTCAAACACCACTGCACAAAAGTCACCAACATTCACTCAAAATCGGCATTTAATTTACAAAACCCGACCCCAATATATCCAAGAAATACAATAAATTCAACTCACCGATGTTGGAAAAGATGATTCCAAAAATGAAATCCGTAATTTACTGTCGATTCTCGCGAAACGAGCTATCGGAGTCATTGTGTACATTTCCTGGTCGCCGCGGGCGCTGACATCTCCCCAAAAGAGTTTTGTCCTTAAAAATTCGGTCCCTATGGCGTACACGGAAAAGTCCCGATTTACTGTGTGCGCGATCGTAAAGATCGATGTGCGCTTGCGATCCCGAGTTTCTTCGTGGACAAAAATTTTATTGGCCGATTTTAGTCTAAGACATCGGCAGTATGTAAAAAACACGCGATCGCGAAACAAATCGGCGGGGATTTCTCCAGTTTTGGACAAGATTTTGACTTTGGATTTTGCTGAAAATATCAAAAGTTCTTCCTAACAGCCATTTGAAGTAGGAGTGAGATTTTTAAGGGCTGAATTTGAAAGCAAGTATTATTTTCCGCCCATACCTTTAGTACATGCGACAGAAAATACCAACTATTTTACAGTAATGTAGCCATGAGTGCCATTGGGGAGCACGAAATAGATCTTGAACATAATCATGATAATTATGTGAGGGAGCAAAGCGACCGAGCTGTAGAAAATTTCCCCATTTCAATCCCTATAAAGCACCATTTCTTACGCATTTTGCCCTTGACTGGGTGCAAATAACCATCAAAGACCATAAAATGTCTTGCATTTCTCCCCTTTTCTTTCTCTCTTTTGCGTTTTTTGCGCCCCCCCCCCCCTTCAAGTGCTGCCTGGGGCACGTGCCCCCTCTGTCCCCTCGCCCCTAAGCTAAGTACTGTTCATTCTTCCGATCGAACCGCGCAATCATGTCAAATTTTATCTTTATATTAGTGACCCAGTGCTGGAAGCACCAACTGCACCTCTGGAAAAACCTACTCTGGCAGAAAAAGGAGAACCAGATGCAGAAAAAGAGCCAGCTAGAGCCCCCACCGAGAGTGAAGCAATGGAGACAGAGACTGAAGTAAAGCCAGAAGCTGAGGTGAAGCCTGAGGAAGAAGCACCTAAGAAAGAAGAGGAGGAGGAGCAGGAGGTTGCTCCTACTGACTCACCGAAGGAATCTAGTGAAGAAGCAGCACTGCCAGCAGTAGCACCCCCACCACCACCAGCTGAAGAAGATACAGGATCTAAGGATGAAGACTCATCTGAACCGATGGAGGTGACAGAGAGTGAAAGTGTTGAGGTTCAGGTCAGTTGTGTAGAGTAAGGGAATATCACTCGTGGTACATTGTTTTTCCAGTAAAAAGGAAAATATTTTCTTTTAATATCTATCATTGGAAACATGTTATTTTGTCTGCCAATGCATTCACTGGTCTTAAAATTTCACATTTCTCCCATTGGGTACCCAACATCTGCTCCAACAATTGATACAGGCTTTATTTTGTCTCAAAGATATCGGGTTTGAGTTAAGTTGCAATGGGGTTTAAGGTTAGGTTTAGGGTTCAGGTTTAGGGTTAGGTACAGTTTTTGGTCCAGGGTTAAAGTGAAGACATTGGTTAGTGTAGGATATTGACAGAGGAACGAGTGAGTGTTGCGGGAGCATGTGTTGTAAAACCCTCCCCTTTTCTCTTTCGTGTGCAGGAGACGGTAGAAACCAGCGTTGTGGAGACAACGACTGAGGAGGAGCAGACACCGGTCCAAGAGGTGGCATCCGCTGAGGAGGATGTGCTGATGGATGCTGAGAACAAGGAGAACATCTCGGATAACGTGACTGTGTCATCCCAAGATAGTGGGGAGAAGACAGACACTGAAAAACTGGAGCCGTCTGGAGATTGCTATTGGTAGGCGAGGCTGTTAATGTTATCTTCAGGAAATTGGGACTACTGCATTATTGTTTTCCTTTTTCAACACAAGCTGGTTGGTTGTTGTTGTTGTAAGCTCATACAAATTGGAACATGGGAGAAGTTAAATATAATAATGAATTAGTTCTTACGCTACATCTATTCAGATATTCTTGAACCAAAGCAGATAGTTGTAGCACTTTTGTAAACACATCACTTATTTATCCAAACACAAAACTTTCATACATCAGGACAAATTCAGTCGGATAGATTTTTAGCTATATAACCCATCCATTATCGTATGTACATGAGTTGCTTTTTTTGACACAAATTAAAAATCTTTGTGTATTAAAGATAAAGTTGAGTTCTGTTCGTTGGATCACATTGGGAAAGAAACTGGAAAAAAAGTATGAAAGTTTGATTATGTAGTACATAAGCTTTAGTATGTACAGTGAGGTTTTGGCGTTATCAAAATTATAACAAATTAACTCATTCTTGTTCAGAGTCACATGCACTGCACACATAAATGTGGTATGGGACTGCACTCACCTGTGGTATGAATGTTCGGGTCAAGCACTTTCGCTAATTTTGGTAATATTTCGAATATAAGAGCATTTGAATTTTGAAGAGCAATCCTTCACTTCAAGCATTATTTTCTTTCTTTCTTTCTTTCTCTCTTTATTCATTTATTCAAATTTGTCCCTTTTTCTGTAGTGGAGAAGGTCGAAACTATGAAGATGTGGAACTCCAGTGCAACCAGTGCTTCAAATGGTTCCACAAGGCATGCATAAAGACAGTCAGCGTTGTGTAAGTATTTCCTGTAGGAAACAGTAGAAACAGTTTCAGTAGCCACTCACCAGTCTATAGATATTGGCCTTTTTTATTTCCATTAACCCATTCGCGACATTGATTTTCTAAAAATGGATCATGACGACCACTCTTCAAAGACGGCAACAAGCGCAGTACATGCTCTTGCAAGTCTAGGAACACGACACTCGCCAAAAGGGACATGCAGTTTGAGAGGGACTGTTCCCAAGCTAAATATGCCTGTGATTTACACCATTCAATTGAAATGAAATCTTTATGAAAGCTATCATTTAGTAAAGTAATCTGTTATATTCTGAAATAGTGATACAATGAACTTTTTATATTTTTATTTATTTTCGTTTGTCTGTCATTCTTGAAAGTGCATGCCCATTTCAAAGTGGAATCATCTATTCTAGTCATTCATGCTGGCACAGCGTGATTTTGGATTCGTCGACTCTGTACAGGGGGGTTGAAAAATGACACCCCAAGCAGTAAGGGATCGAGTCGGATAAAGTCACAAAATGAGAGAAGTAATATCTTTACTTACATGCAGAATCTGAAAAGTTTCGTATTATTAGCAAACTGACCTTGCTAAAAAATTTTATGAGTCTGTGATTTTGTCCCCAATTTATCATTCATCCTGTCCCAAAATGGTATAGCTACTCGAAGGACCACAACTATCGATAGCTTGTGTTATTTTTAGCCCAAGGAAAAAATAGCGTGGGAATTGGAAAGGGAGGTATGCCAGGAATGTGATTCATCGCGCAGTACAGAGCCAGTGTGTAGGTGTATTTTTGCCTGTGTGTGTACTGTGCAATAGTCTGTCATCTAGTCATTCATTTGGAAATTCTTGAAAATAGTTCTTTGATTATCAGATTGAACGTGTTGGAGTTGAATATAATGGTGTTATATTATGTAGCAATAATAACAATTGAATGTTTGAACTACCAGAAACCTTATATTACAACAGAAAATACAAGCAAAAAATAAATATAGTATTACCCAGGACTGGTAATTCTAAACTACTGCAGCCCACTGGTAAACGTTGCCTAGTGACCAAGAATGACTCATTTACTCAACAACCCTTTCTCGGTAATGTAAACAATAACACTGTTGGAAATTGATAATATTATGCTGAATCGAGGAGTTATCACAGACCTCCTTGCTTGACTGAATAATGACCCCAAAGCACAAGATTTACGTTGGTGAATAAATTAAATTGTAGCTCTTACTTGATTATTCTTGAAACTGTAGAAATAAATATTTTTACTGGTTGGTTGGTTCCCCTAACTGCCTAAGCAGTAGCAGTGGCCATTCAAAGGGGATATCAAGAGGCACATCTCCCCCCAATAAATTTTGCCATATCCAGGTCATAACTTTGTGTGTCCCCACCCTTGAAAAAATTCTAAAAAAAATATTTTATTATTGAAACATCCCTCCCCGAAAACTTGATTAGACGTGTCAGAGAGCGTTGCGTGGTGAGGAAAAAAAATGTTAGCAATTTGTATTCAGTGTTCAGTCATGTCAGTGTTAGTAAATGTATTCATGTTCTTTCTTTACATTGCAATTGTTTTTTTTTCTTTTTCATCGGGCTTGGATAAAATAAAAATGACAAAATAAATTGGATCTAGACTTCAAAATGACATGCATGCGAGGCACAGAGCTAACTCACTCAACCGCGCTCATATTCGGCATGCATCACAGTCACACAACAAAGTCACACTCAAACTTATACTGGCGTACATTCGGCGAGCCTCAGCCACCAGACAAATTTTGCAAATCCACACGAATATTTAAAAAAAATACATACAGTTGTATATATTTTACAACTCCGAAACCCACTCAAACAGACATGAATGAGTTATAAACTAACTCAAAGCTCAAATGACAGGACCGTAAGTAACCCAAAGAAAAAAGTTCAACGAAATGACAGGCATGACTACCGTACGGTAGTCCGTATTCACAACATAGACAAATGCCATTCACAACACACGCGAACACTTGCGAGCGCGATAGACTCACTCACGTCGAACAAACTCACCAGATTTTCACCGAAAACAATTAAAATTACGTACTACACGTCCACCAGGATAAAATAAATCACAAAAACTTCCACAACAAAGTGGACAAAACCGGGGGAAATAAACAGAAATGCACAGAAGATAAGAAATAGATGAGAAATTAGACGTGCTAGGCTAGCCTGAATCTAACTGAAAAGTCTGAAGTTGTAGATAAAAAAAAAGGATCGCGATAGCCGCTATCGATTTCCCCTTGTTGCTATGATACATTGGCTAGGAACAATAGATATGAATATTCATTGCAGGCTCGTACAGATTTGAAGTGAAATGTCCAATAATGGGTCTTCTAAAATTCATAAACCTGAAATAGATTTTTGGTGAGACGAAGTAAGGAGTGTTCTGATTGGCCAAAATATTTCTGCATCGGCAGGCGAAGTTTGGGGTCACAAAACGTTCTAGTTTTCTTGTAAACAAGGCAAACCACATAATGTGGTCACTCTGTCGCGAATGGGTTAACCAATGCTGCATTTTGAAACTGTGGTCAACCTGTTTATAAAAACCACTTAATAACTTATTAAAACAAAGAGTAGCATCTGTCTTGCTTGACCATGTAAATCTCTCAAGTAAACACATTTTGGTATGTCTGTGGTGGTTGATGTTCTACAGGTATTCATCATTATTCAAATCATGTTGTATATAAGTGATAAATGGTATTAAGTGTACAGTTAACCTTGCATAACTATAAAGTCGCATAAGTCGACCTTTACCTAAATCAATTTTTTTGACCAAACTGTGCAAAACATGTGCTATTTACATTTCCTAAGTCAAATTTTGCATAAGTCAAACGGATTCACCTTATGCAAATTTAAGTGTATTGTTCTTTCTACAGGAATACTCTTCCTTACATGACCACCTACACATTCTCTTGTAAGCACTGCAACATCAGCAAGCTGGAGACTTTCAGCAGAAAAGTTGCAAGTAAGTGGATATTCTGGGTGTTGTCGACTCATAGATTGATGAAATACAATGCTGAGTTGATTCAAGTAATACTTGATTGCGTAGTATTGCTGGCATTAATTAATTTCTTGGGGGGAGGGGGTTGGGAAGGGAAGGGGGGTTGTGACAATTCAAAAATGGGTGAAATAAGATGCTATGCTGATAAGTTGATTAATTACATATGAGTTGATCCAAGTAATAGTTGATCGCTTAGCGTTGCTGGCTTTGAAGTAATTTCTTAGCTAGGACTCGGTGTAGCCTCAATCTATGACTACATGTCACCTTCATGCTCCTGATTACATTTGTAGACTTCCGGGAGCTTTGCCATTGTGCACTTGCCAACCTCCAGGCCAAGAACAAGGGACAGGACCCGCCCAAGACTATGTTTTCCAAAGAGGCTGATCTAATTCCATTCATCGACACCCACTGGGAACAACTCACACCCATGCCTCGACGCACCACCATCACGTGGCATGGAACCATCGTCAAAGCTATGGTAAAGTCGGCTTTATTATTTTGTTTTTTGTTGTTTATAGTCTGCTTTGGTCCTCTCTTCAATTTGTAGAACGTTTGAAAAAAGGCATACTCTTGCATGTGGAGATCTTGTATGCACAAAGCTGTGGTGCAATAACGTAAGCAACTTTTTAGACCAGCGAATGAACAGTGAGATGAGCAAATGATAACATTAAATCCCTTTTTAGGACAGTTCTCTATAAGGTATAATTAATCTCAATAACTTTTGATTCAGAGCCCCAAAACAATATCCAGATGCATAGCTGCAAAATTCTGCACACATTCCATTTTTATTGGATTACCATACAGGTTTTCATTCCAGGAATGTTTTGAAGGAAAATAAGGATTTAAATGTCCTTTTAAATGGTAGCTTGCTGAAAATTTTTAAGTCACTATTATTCCATACAAATTCACAATTTTCAAAATACTTCTCCCCCCCCTCCCTCCATGATTGCACTCCTGATAATAAACCCTTCTTTCTTTTTCCCTGTATATGATGTGTGTCAGATGAAAGACGATGATGTATTTGTTTGCAAGGAGAAGCCCGACGACCCTGGGGCATCCGATGCAGAATACCCTCGCTTTGGATTGCTTGAGCAGGTCAGTGCCCTGTTTCATAAAACTTGTTATCAATAACAAGTCACAATATTTGATATAAGCTACTGAAATTGTTGCATTTGATTGGCTGTGAGCAAATTTGTTTTTGATAACAAGGTTTTATGAAACAGTTACCTCAAGTCATATTTCTCTCTTTTCTAAATCTCTCTAGAGATATATAAAGACTGTGTTTGTGTTCGTTGTAAAGGCTTTAGGGCGATTTCAAGAAACTTTAGAATATCATTGTGAAATTAATTGTCTTCTGTGGTATATTTGTGACGATAAACACGGGAGAGTTAGCATTAAATATATCTGGAAAGAAGGATTTATTTAAGTTTTATTATTTTTGTTTGTAGAAGTTTTATAATGCTTATTTTTCTATGTGTAGGATCTTTCCAAGATAACTCCATACTCTGAAGCCAAGCTTGGAAGCAGCCTCAAATTAGACAGTTCTCAGAAACTCAGCTCATCCCTGTCAAGCTCTGTCAATGGTGAGAAATAAAGTTTCATAGCAATACCACAGGAAGCGGACATATACTTGAAATATAACAAAATTTATCTCAATTTTCAGGGTTAGTTATCCTCTCTTAATGAGGAGCACAGTGTCATTTATTATTTGCCTGTGCTTTAAAAGTAGTGTTCAAAGCTAGCAGTGGAAATTAATTGTTAATGAAACAATATTGGAGTTACTCGGAAAGGTTGCTTATGAAGTAAATAATGATATCTCTTGCCTTTGTGGCATTGTTTTGAACAACACAATCATAACAGAAGTACAAGATCTTTGCTGAAAATCGCATACACTAAAAAACACACACTTAGATTTGAGACTAGTGATTAAAGGCAAGTGTAGGTAGACTTAATTTCCATTTATTCTTTACGTAAATAGACAGACATAAGAGGATTTCCAGACAAATCCTTGGTATTTTAACTTGCGTGGACAAGGTTCTTCCACATGGAATGTTCATGTGATGAAAGAAAAACACTACACAATAAATTTGTGACATCAGAATCAAACCTTCTAGTGATTGTTTGCAGGTAATTCTAGTCTGTCGACATCACAGAGGATAAGCAGGAGCGCCAAGAGGAAAGGGTTCGACAGCAACCAGGGAATGACATCAAGTAAAAGAACTAGAAGGTATGACTCGACATTTGCCTTTAAAAGTTGAAGTTGAGTTCTGGTCATGCGATTACACCATAAAAGAAACTGTTTTAAAGCCATTGGGAAAGGTTGATCATGTCTACATAAGAATCGGTATGTACTGTGAGGTTTTGGAATCATCAAAATGAGAAGCAACTGACCCAATCTCGCTGAAAAGCATATGCACTGTACACAGATATGGGTATACGGGACAGCACACACATGTGGCACTTCAGCTGTTTCTTATCAAATTTCAAATATGAGGGCATTTGAAAATCAATCCTATTCAGGGGACATTTCTGCTATGGTGTTCTTCCAAACTGACTTTAAAAGGAGAGAGAAAGATCACAAATTATTTATCGCCTTTCCCAAAACTCATCCTTCTCTTTACGTTTGTGACTTTTTGTAATTGTGTTTTGCAAACTTACATCCATCAGATGCTGTTATTTACATCTGGGTGCTCCGACATTTGCTCCGGGTTTCTTTTGTTAGGGTTAGGGTTGCAATTGGGTTCTAGGTTTGGGTTTAGGGTGAGGGTATAGGTTAGGTATAGTGTTCATTCCAGGGTTGAAGATTGGTATTCATTAGTGTAGGGTATTGGCCGCGGAGCAAGTGTCGCAAGAGCATGTGCCGTACAGTTGACATCTGGGATGTCCTTTAAATGTCACCACATGATGCAACTCGGATTTGAACCTGGGTTTTTGTATACACAGCAGACAAGACTGCTGACAACTCAATATACTCACCCATCCCACAGTGGATGAGGTTGGAATGAGGACATACACATTTTAATCATATAATTTATTCTTATTGTCAGATATCCAGATTTAATTTTAATCGATTTAACAGATTTAACTTCGCTTTTTCTTTGCTTTCTTCTGAAATTCCTCTGTACCTGTTTTGAGTGTATGGAGAAGAATGCCTAATTTGGTTTTGAAAAAAAAGGGGGGACTTTTCAGAAGCATACAAAATTTTAATCGCAAAATTACTTATTACTGATGAAATGATTCAAAACCCACTTTTATCAGAAATTTTACAAAATATAGCTACCACACTCTAAAGCTGAACTAAGTTGAATAAAATTTCAAATATTTCAAAATTTGTGATCAAAATTATCCAGCAGCTTTTGATATCTAAGTCCTGCTCAATACATTTCAATTTCAGTGAAATGCCTGCATCTCAAAAGCTGCCTCCCCATGGCTACCCATTGGAGCACCCCTTCAACAAGGATGGCTACAGGTATATCCTGACTGAGCCTGACCCTCATGCCCCCAGCAGTGCTTTCGAAGAGGATCAGTGGATAGGCAAACCCATTCCAGCTCATCTCTACAGGATGGCCCTAAGCAAGGATGTGCTCCTAGCTCTTCATGATAGGGGTAAGACCAGAAGGTGCATCCCCATTAGCCCAAATAAACTTACATGTAGCTTAAGATATTAGTGCTTCTCAAGAAAAGATGTCAGAGTTTGACATTCCCTGCCTCCATTAGCCTGAGTCAAGCAATCCCCACTAGCTTGAGGAATCAGCTTGAGCTTCAAGTGTATGTCACCGTCGCAGTGCTTCGTTACCAACAAATTTGCCTGATAATTTGCCAAATACTTGCTATTTTGCAAACAAGCCCTACTTTGCATAGGATAATAGCTCGAGCTAATATTCCTATTAACCCTAACTAGGCCCTCCCGAATTTTGTACGTGGCCTCGCGACGGCTGAATCTTTCGCGCTCAAATTTCATGACTTTTTTCCCTGATGTTTCACGCACATTTTGATACCTCATTTATGTGGATCGGTCATACGGTTCTGGTGTCAGATTACAATTATTGATCACATGTCAAGCAAAATGATCAAATTCTCCATTCATGTGTGTATTAGCCTATGGCAAAAAAGTAACCATTCCTAGTAATCATTACAATTTCTTGTTTATTATCACAATATTCATTTAACAAATATGCTTTATGGTTGGCAAACAATAGAATACATTAAAATTCAAAAACAAAAAAATACATAAGATTAAAAACAAAGAAATACATAAGAATAAAAACAAAGAAATACATTATTGGCTTGTAATACACATGACACAGCTAATTTGCATATAATGAATATTAATGAATAAAACACTGTTTTACCCAATTTTCTTTCTTTTTATGTATTTGTGAGTCTTAGAGGTCCAGTTACAGCCAATATTCAATCCATTTTCATCTTCATATAGCAAAATTTACCATTTTGAGAAAAAAAAAAAAAATCGAAAAAATTTGCATATTATGTAATAAAATAATTAATAAAAAAAAACGAACAAGAATATTGAAAAAATTACACCGGGATTGTGTTCTACACAAGTTAATCTACATCTGTGCCAAATTTCATGCGCGCAGAGTCAACCGTTGCCGAGATCTTAGGGGGGGCCTGGGAGGCCCCCCCCCCCCGGCCATAAGAACTCCCAAAATACCCCGGCCTAGTTAGGGTTAAGTGTAGGGGTTAAATAGGCTGCTATTTGCATCGTTACTGTGAATAGCTCAAGCTAGTTATGATCAGGCTATTTAGAAATTCAAGTCAATAATTAAACCACTTAACCACAACACCTCTGCATAGACTAAGAGATTTTTCTTCCACTTCACAGCCCCACAGTTGAAGGTTTCAGAGGATAGGCTCTCAGTGACCGGGGACAGAGGTTACTGCATGGTGCGATCGACCCACGGCATCAAAAGAGGATCATGGTACTTTGAGGTCACTGTAGATCAGCTTCCAGAGGGCAGTGCGACAAGATTGGGGTGGTCTCAACCACTAGGTAAGCAGTTGTTATGATGATGACGCATTGAAGAAAAATGGCCAGTGCATTCTTGTAATCCATTCGTAACAATTTGTAACACTTACAGTAAATGTTCCTGACTTCAGCCCTGGGCACAAGACTACACCTAACCTTAACCCTAACCCCTAAACCTATCCTAAAGACACAATCACAACCCCATCATCTATGATGAAACAAAGCAACAGTTCAACTGTCACTTGAGCAAATATCAAATCACTAGGTAGTCGCAATGATGATGTCTGTAAAAATGGCTTTTGTCTGTTTATAAGACCAAAGACCAAGTTAAAAAAGAATGCTTTTTCGTACATGATGGCTATCTCTGTTTTCGCTGTCCCCCCCCCACCCCCCCCCCCCCCTTCCATTCTGACCATGTCAAAGTTCTTGTCGAGGCTTAATAATACAAGAGTAATACATAACATTTTTATAGCCATTAATACAACTTGTTTGTAATTGTAGAATTTCAAGAAGGAAGAAAGAGAGAGAGAGAGAGAACATGGGAGAAAAAGTACAAATTTAAATTCACTAAGATTCACTGAGTGAATTGCCTAAAGCAGTGTGTTTTAAGGAGTGTTTTAAAAAGAATCTATGATGGAAGCCTCTCAAATATAATTATGGAGGAAGGAGATTGTTTTTAGATAGAAGAAAAGGCACAGGCATCCTTTCTTATCATGATACTGGGGTAGGAGATAGCTGGAGATGGGTGGTGGTAGCAGAATGGCTTGAACCCAGCAACAAAAATTTAGATTTGTAGTGGAACATAGACCAAAGGGTCTGACTCTTTAGAAGGTCACTTTGAGGTTAATTTATTGAAATGTACAACTGCCAAAAAATACCCCATACATAAGATGTAACATACTCCCAATGAATGTGACTGTCCTGAAATGAACTTGAAATCAACAAGCAAGTCATCTCTCAAAATTCTAACCTGTCAATCAAATAGTGAAATTTACTTTCAAACAGGATGAAATTGACAACTGAGCTATGTGTAGGCCCTGTGAAATGTACACTAAATTGGTAAACAAGGAGGAATCTGGGTCACAGTATGGCCTGTGGTAGCATTGTAGTAGTTGCTTGAAATTTATAAGTAGAAAATAGACTGCCGAAGGATGTTATATTCTGTGCAATTATTTTTGTGGTTGTCCTCATACTATGGAGGCTGGGTGGTTTGAAGGCTGGGATAAAAAATCTTGACAATAAATATCTGGGGACCTCATTTATTGTTGCCCATGTATGTACAGAATTGATGTGCTCCAGAAATCATTGTCAAGTTTCTTAGATTGCATGTACGTATTTATGCAGAATGGTTCCAACATTTGGAGTAACTTTAGGTTTAGAAGCGGAAATTACAACTGGCTATTATTAAAATTAAATTAAATTTCTTTCTGTTACTGAAATAAATTGTCCAGCCTTCGAAAAAAAAAAAAATCAGAACCTGTCTATATCTGAAATATCACATTGTATTTTAGACAGTAGAAATGGATACAAATTCTGTGATTTCTTTGACTCAATTTGATCTAAATTACATTTGCATTTAAATTTGAAAGGAACTGCTTCTTCTTGTTCATGCATCATTACCATATCCTAAGTTATAACAATATTTCACTGTCTTTGTGGTGATCAAACTTTAATGAGCGCAACTTTTATTACCCCTGCTTTTGATCTATTTTCTCCAGGTAATTTGCAAGCTCCTCTTGGCTACGACAAGTTCTCCTATTCTTGGAGGAGTCGGAAAGGGACTAAATTCCATGAGAGCCGAGGCAAGCACTACAGCGATTGCTACGGGGAGGGAGACACGTTGGGCTTCTTCATTCAGCTTCCTGAGAAGACAGAAAAGGATGAAATCATCCCACATACCTACAAGGACAGAGTAAGTTAGCCTGAGAGGAAAACACAGTTTTAATTTCAAGATGTCAAACGGAAATATTTTTCTCTGTTGAGTTCTGATCTTGCGATTGCAGTGTTAAAGAGACATTTGAGAAATTTAGATTTTGTAGTAAATACAAATAAATGTCTATTTTGACGTCTTTCAAAATATCAAAATCAGAAATCCACTTAATCTTACCGAAAATTACACAGAATAAACAGCACGGTACGCAGTAAATAGTATGTGGGACCACACACACACACACACACACACACACACACACACACACACATGTGGCATGAAAAGATGGCCCAAGGTGTTTCTTGTCATATTTCAATTATCAGGACATTTGAAGAGCAGTCCTTTTCAGGGAACATTTCTAGTATGAAACTCTACCACATAGATATAAAAAAGAATGAGAAAACACACAAATTATTGCTCACCTTTCCTGGAACCCAATCCCTTTTTTTTTTGCAGGCCCTGATTAAATTCAAGAGTCACCTTTACTTTGAGGAGAAAGATCAGACGTCGGAAGCTGAGAAAGCTCTTCAACCTACCACCGGCACAAAGGTAACAAGAGAGGGAAATACTAAGGGGAATAGAGTACCAAAGTGCTAATGTCAAATTTGCTTGGCGTCCAGGTTTCGATTCTAAACAACAGAGCATGAACATGAGGTTCACCGCAAAATCATTCAAGCAAAGGGCTGGAGCAAGGCAAATTCTGTGTTTGGCACTGGATTGATCACCATGCCGTTGTTAAGCGCAAAATTGTCTGGAAGCAGCAACCTTGACAACTTGGCTGGTATGACGTCACACTTCGGTACTCTATAGTGATGATTATTCTTTTAGATATTGTATCTTTGGCCAATGAATAGGAGCACATCATGTATGCAGGGCCATAAGGGAGGGCGTTGACTCTGTATTCAAAGATATGAGTTAACGCCCTTCTGCCGCTTAACCCATTCGCGACAGAGTGACCACATTATGTGGTTTGCCTTGTTTACAAGAAAACTAGAACGTTCTGTGACCCCAAACTTCGCCTGCCGATGCAGAAATATTTTGGCCAATCAGAACACTCCTTACTTCGTCTCACCAAAAATCTATTTCAGGTTTATGAATTTTAGAAGACCCATTATTGGCCATTTCACTTCAAATCTGTACGAGCCTGCAATGAATATTCATATCTATTGTTCCTGGCTAATGTATCCTAGCAACAAGGGATCTTTTGCGCTTGAACTGCGAAATCGATAGCCGCTATCGCGATCCTTTTTTTTTTTATCTACAACTTCAGACTTTTCAGTTAGATTCAGGCCAGCCTAGCACGTCTAATTTCTCATCTATTTCTTATCTTCTGTGCATTTCTGTTTATTTCCCCCGGTTTTGTCCACTTTGTTGTGGAAGTTTTTGTGATTTATTTTATCCTGGTGGACGTGTAGTACGTAATTTTAATTGTTTTCGGTGAAAATCTGGTGAGTTTGTTCGACGTGAGTGAGTCTATCGCGCTCGCGAGTGTTCGCGTGTGTTGTGAATGGCATGAATGGGCTGTGTGATGTGATTGTGTAATGCCTGTCATTTCGTTGAACTTTTTTTTTTTGGGTTACTTACGGTCCTGTCATTTGAGCTTTGAGTTAGTTTATAACTCATTCATGTCTGTTTGAGTGGGTTTCGGAGTTGTAAAATATATACAACAACTGTATGTATTTTTTTAAATATTCGTGTGGATTTGCAAAATTTGTCTGGTGGCTGAGGCTCGCTGAATTTACGCCAGTATACACTTTGAAGTTTGAGTGTGACTTTGTTGTGTGACTGTGATGCATGTCATTTTGTCATTTTTATTTTATCCAAGCCCGATGAAAAAGAAAAAAAAACAATTGCAATGTAAAGAAAGAACATGAATACATTTACTAACACTGACATGACTGAACACTGAATACAAATTTTTCCTCACCACGCCACGCTCTCTGACACGTCTAATCAAGTTTTCGGGGAGGGATGTTTCAATAATAAAATATCTTTTTCAGAACAATTTTTTCAAGGGTGGGGACACACAAAGTTATGACCTGGATATGGCAAAATTTATTGGGGGGGAGATGTGCCTCTTGTGATCCCCTTTGAATGGCCACTGCTACTGTTTAGGGGAACCAACCAACCAGTAAAAATATATTATTTCTGCAGTTTCAAGAATAATCAAGTAAGAGCTACAATTCAATTTATTCACCAACGTAAATCTTGTGCTTTGGGGTCATTATTCAGCCAAGCAAGGAGGTCTGTGATAACTCCTCGATTCAGCATAATATTATCAATTTCCACCAGTGTTATTGTTTACATTACCGAGAAAGGGTTCTTGAGTAATGAGTCATTCTTGGTCACTAGGCAACGTTTACCAGTGGGCTGCAGTAGTTTAGAATTACCAGTCCTGGGTAATACTATATTTATTTTTTGCTTGTATTTTCTGTTGTAATATAAGGTTTCTGGTAGTTCAAACATTCAATTGTTATTATTGCTACATAATATAACACCATTATATTCAACTCCAACACGTTCAATCTGATAATCAAAGAACTATTTTCAAGAATTTCCAAATGAATGACTAGATGACAGACTATTGCACAGTGCACTTTCAACAGTACACACACAGGCAAAAATACACGTACACACTGGCTCTGTACCCGTACTGCGCGATGAATCACATTCCTTGCATACCTCCCTTTCCAATTCCCACGCTATTTTTTCCTCGGGCTAAAAATAACACAAGCTATCGATAGTTGAGGTCCTTCGCGTAGCTATACCATTTTGGGACAGGATGAATGATAAATTGGGGACAAAATCACAGACTCATAAAAACTTTTAGCAAGGTCAGTTTGCTAATAATACGAAACTTTTCAGATTCTGCATGTAAGTAGAGATATTACTTCTCTCATTTTGTGACTTTATCCGACTCGATCCCTTACTGCTCGGGGTGTCATTTTTCAACCCCCCTGTACAGAGTCGACGAATCCAAAATCACGCCGTGCCAGCATGAATGACTAGAATAGATGATTCCACTTTGAAATGGGCATGCACTTTCAAGAATGACAGACAAACGAACATAAATAAGATAGTTCTGAATATAAAAAGTACATTGTATCACTATTTCAGAATATAACAGATTACTTTTCTAAATGATAGCTTTCATAAAGATTTCATTTCAATTGAATGGTGTAAATCACAGGCATATTTAGCTTGGGAACAGTCCCTCTCAAACTGCATGCCCCTTTTGGTGAGTGTCGTGTTCCTAGACTTGCAAAAGCATGTACTGCGCTTGTTGCCGTCTTTGAAGAGTGGATGTCATGATCCATTTTTAGAAAATCAATGTCGCGAATGGGTTAACAGACTACATTATTGTTAGCCCTGGGTTTAGCCAGTCAACCATGTAGAGAGCATAAAGCATTAGAAAACTTTTGCTTCACCTGGGTCAATGAAACCAGCTTTAAGGTAATCCCTAATTATGAACAAATTTTTATTTGTAGTGTAGCTGGTCAAACTTAATTGAGTTCTGTCCTTAGTTACATATTATTCAGAAAGCTCAGAATTTTTTGTAACGATGATGTTTTTCCATTTTGGTATTGAAATGTTTTGTTTCTGTTTTCATTTTTCTAGATTATCTTCTTCAAGAATGGCGAGAGCCAAGGGGTTGCCTATGAAGATGTCTATGAAGGGATATATCATCCTGCAGTTTCTCTCTATAAGCAGAGCACTGTAAGTTAAGCTTTTTGCTTTACCCACCTGAACAATTAGCTGATGTCTTTGGGTTTACTGTATAAATGTGGGAATCTATCAAAGGATTTCAACCACTCTTTGCTTCAGATATCCATGAAAATGTTTGGACAAACAGGACTGTACAGAAAAAAAAAACTATTGGAAATTAACTCTTGTACTCATTCATTCACTGTTTTATGGTGAGCTGTGTATTTAATATATAAAACCTGAAATTGGTTCATTCAACTTTCTCACATAGTAGATGATGGTCCTTTTCGCAGAAAGAAATATTTGCAAATTGCAAAAATTCTGCGTTGTGTCAGTTATTCAGTTATGTCATGGATGAACCTTTTGCAACTCTGAACCACTCGCGAAAATTGTGAAACATGCAATTTTATGGTTTTACATTTCTTGATTTATTTGTCTATCCCTAACTTGAACTGACAGTAGACATTGGTCTGAAGTTAGAAAGGATTAAACAGGAGTGAAAAATGTAATGTCAGTTTGTGGTGCAAATATTTTACTTATGAAATGTAAAAATGAGTCTCTGTATACCTTGCAGTACATGCTTGTCATTTTAGTCACTTGAAGTTATATTATGATTGCTTAAAAACATCTATATTAACCCCTTCCATGCCACCAGATTTTTGAGCAATTGTCAAAAACAAATTTTCAAGAGTTAAATACTAACTTTTAATGCGATTTTTCTTGACCTATTGCATAGGAATAAACATTTTATTGACGGCACAGATTTCTGTATGAGGAAGAATTTTCAAGCCATTCTGAGCCTAAACAAAATGTTCAACCCTCAAACTTTTGGGCGGGATTTGCCGCCCACGGCACGGTAGGGGTTAATGAGTAGGAGAATTTAATTCACCTGCTCCATATTCCTGTACCTGTACACTGCATGAGATTTTTGGTGGTCATGTACTTTCAGGTCACTGTGAACTTCGGACCAGACTTCAAGCACCCGCCAACATCCATCCCAGACTACAGGCCAGTCAGCGATCTGGCCTACCTTTCTGCCGTCGAACAGACTATATCGGACATTCTGTTCATAGTGGAGCATGAAAAGGACTATGAGTTAGCAGCTAGTGGAGTCCTCATTGACATTTAATTTGACTTCTGTACTTTTATTTCAACAAGCTGCAAGCTCTATGGAGGTCTGTTTACATGGGGTAACCTCGCTAGTCATAAGGACCGCTATTCATAAGGACCACTTATTCATAAGGACCACTATTCATAACGCGTGACTAAATGAATAGCGGTTTTGTATGAATAGCCGTCTTTTTGTATAGCAAGCAAACCATAGACAAATTACCTCGCTATTCTTAAGGACCTCCGTTCATAAGGAACACTATTCATAAGGATCGCTATTCATAACGCGTGTTAAATGAATAGCGGTTTTCTATGAATAGCGGTCCTTATGAATAGCGAGCGGACCCCGTTTACATATGGCACTATGATCTACTCTGGAAAGCTGCTTCGTCATTGAATCTTCAATTTTCAAAGAGCGTGCATGTGATTGAGTGCACTTTGAAAAGAACAGTGCAGCGGTGCTCCGAGTGTACTTCTAGTCGGTAAAGATCATCATGGGGAGAGATGTTTCTTTCATCTCATGAAACACTTGGTTGTAGCCAGTCTTTTGATACTCTTTCTTCCAGCCATATTCTTCCATACAATTCACATACCTTCATGTATTGTAAAGTTGTGTTCACATCAGGTAACTTGTGATACACCAAACTATATAAACAAGAACTGAATGAATAAGCAAGATACAACTGTTTTAATTCAAAGGTTTATGCACACGTCAGTAATTTCCAAATGTGAGCAGTGATATGTGGGTAGCTACTATTCACGTTCAACACTTTTCTTTCAATTGAAATGCTTAGAGATATTAAGACTTTCCGCTGTCTGTAACTTTTTGAAGGGTGAAATGTGACCAGGGGTGGTATTCTGAGATGTCTTTTATCTTGATTTTAGTGAAATTAATTTCAGTTCCTGGACAAAAGTGGCTGTGTGCAAGGAAGACATCTGTGCAAACACCAATCAAATGTTGCAGTTTCTAATATGATATGACAAATAAAGTCTTTTCACTAAAATCAAGATAGAATGATTCTCAGAATACCACCCCAGATACTTTACCCAACCAATATTTTAAACTGCAAATTGTTTTCTGATAGAAGAAATTTCATCATATTTCTTATTGTACATGCCATCCTGTGCCTCACCGTAAACATTTACTTTTTTGACATGCCAGAATAGAACCAGACTAGACTGTAACATTGTGCTACAATGGCTTGGCACAAAGACCACTTTAAAGGTACTTCATCCCATTTTCAACATTAAATTTTAAAGTTGCTTGAGTATGCAATCAATTACACAAGAATTATCATTGGAAAACGTGTGGATGTGAAAAGGATTGTAGTTTGCTTTTAAGTGAGTGATAAAAACAATATGGTAACGCTTTGTTTTTTCTGACTAAAAAAATATCTTGTAATCATTAAAATTATTTTTGACCGTTACTAGTACATGTACATGTACTTGCGTTAATTTCTGAATAGCTCCCTCTGTGACAAGAGCAAGATTTTCATTTCTTACAAAGTAGTTATAGAACTGGGGCGGTATTCTGAAAACTATGTTATCTTTTATGTTAAGGAAAAGTATGCTAATTGTCATAACAAATTGAAATTGCGCGCAATAAACACAAATCATTGGTGCTTGCGCAGATGTCTCTGTTAACTTTACGCGGGCACAGCCATCTTTGCGCAATCATTAACCAATGACTTCTGTCCTGATTTTGACAATTAACATCGTTTTACTAACATAAAAGTTAGCATAGTTTTCAGAATACAGCCCCTTGTGACCTTGAAATTTCATAGCCAGTATCTACAGGATGTCTACTAAACCTTTGCAGAGTTTCATGGAATTGTGTGTAAGTTCTGCAAGAGGGATGAAGGACCTTCAAGCCTTATTAACATTTGCACAGTAAACTGCCTAAATATAATTGGCACAGAAAATTAAGTGACATAAGAGTAGTTTTACATTTCTCTATCTTATATCACACACACATGAGTTTAGTATGCTCATGGGTTTTTGTTGCATGCAGCTACATTTTTTCTAACCCACTTGCCATTCATTTTTATACGTAAAAAGGTTTTATATTGCTGCAACCATTTCTAGAGGCGGTATACAGTGTCGTATCTGAACGAGGCTTTACATACCACTTGCGTCTATCATGTGAGTGGTCTCTGTGTACAGGTCCTGAAGTCCGTGTACAGCTGTGGGAAACATTTAAATCAAGTAGTAAAATTTAGTTTATGCAAGATGATACTTGCAAGATACTTAAAATTTTAAACACCTAAGTTTTTTTCTTCGGAAGTACCGTGGTGAGTCTCCAAGAAGATTATACATGTATACTGGATTTTTTTTTCACATGCCATACATTGATCTTTTTGTTAATCTTGTGGGGTGTTGCAAGAAAGTTGCGATTGATTGCAAGTTGCAACTGATCGGTATTGACCAATCAAAATCATTGTTGCAAGCGCATCTTCTTGAATGGGCAGACGCTGAACCATTCAGAATGGTTGTTCTAATTTGCTTTACAATTTGCAGTTGATTGCAACTTTCTTGCAACACCCCATTGGTTATTTTGGAAAGATCTTGTCATAAAAAATGGGGAATGTTTGGACTTTAATAGTCAAGATTCATGTCAAATGGTCCTCCAGCAATAGAAGACTCGAAGACGTATATGTATTATGTTGCATCACAACTGTGACCAAATGTACATCAATCAAGTGCATGTATAGTATTGACCTTTTGTGGTCAAGCTTTTGAAAAATGTGTAAATACTTTGTTTTGTAATAAAGGCTAAAATACAAATACATGTATTCTAAATTACTGAGTATTGTGCCATTTTGATGAAGTTTGTGCCTGTGGCTCCCCACTTTGCGATCCATCTGGAAACAAATTTTGAGGAACGTGGCAATTTCAATTTGTTTTGAAGTAGCAAAATGATCAAAATATCAAATTTTCCACTTTTATGTTCTGACTGGTCACATTACTGAAAATGAAACAGTGGAGTATCACACAGTTTTTAAGAAGAGAGCACAGAGCCATCTTAGAAATTGGGGCCAGTCACACAATTGTTTCTAATTTTATAAACAATAGAGTCATTTCTGTGGAAGGCTAACAAGAAGAAACGGTTCTTGTTCTAGTTTTCATGACTATTCATGACCTGATTTAGTACTCTTTTATGTAAAAGTTAATGTAAAAGTTTTATGCAACGGGGCCAAAGGACCTGTTGCATAAAACTTTTACATAATCTCAATCGTGACATAAATCTTCCCATTAAGCTATGTCATTGACATTTTATGTTGATGTTGTGGATTTATGTCATGAATCATGTCCTAAATCATGACATAAAAGTTTCATACTCTTATGCTAGTGTGTTATGACCTTCAGTGTGATCAATAGTTCATTGTCGACAGGTGGGAGATCATGAATGCCTGAAAGCATAAAGTTTATTTCTGATTCTAGACTGTTCATGAATACTCCTTAAAACCCAAAATTTTTCCATGAGCTCCAGAAATTGTCCCTGACAAAATACATTTTGTAGTGATACATGTACATGTATGTCTCCCCAACAAAGTCACCATATAATATAACCATTCATCTTGTGACACAATTACAAATCCTAGATCCCTAAAACTGGTAAATATTCCAGTTACAAGTTAACAAACTTTTTGTAAGGCGAATCAAACAATATGAATTAATTTTAACCCTTTTATTGTGTAAATGCAATTGTTTCCAATGTTGAGGAATGTGGTATCATTCTCGTTTGATCAGCCCAACTTCATCAACCTTCAAAGTTTCACTTTTACTACCATGAAGAGGCTGAGAAGAATGTACAACGATCCCTTCACGTATCAGAGCATCTTTGATATTCCTTGTCTCGTTCCTGGCTATCTTGATGGCTAACTTGAGTTCCTGAAGCTCCCCTTTGACGTCCTCAGTCACTAAACTCTTGACCCGCTGCAGGGATGATCCAACATAGTCCAGCTTGGAGAGAGCTACCTCGAGGCGGCGGTCACACTCGTTCAACCTCAGAATAGAATCGCGGAGCTGGTTGTCATGGCATGCGGACATTCTAGAAAAGAATTCCAAGTTCTTCTCCATGACGCTCTGGACCTGGACCTGTTCCTTGAGTGTCTTTGAGGTCTCTGAAGACAATGTGCAGGCTTCCATGGACACTTTGTCCAAGGTGGCCTGCTTCTGGCCCTGCTTTAGGAGTTCAAAAGCTGTGTCTTCAACGTCTTCTTTGAGGTTCTTGAGCTGGTTGCGGATCCGCTGGAGGACAACGGACAGTTCACGCACTGTCCTTGCCAGGGTGGGATCAGAGTATACCTGATAAGAGTTTCAAAGAAACACAAATGGCAATAACCTTAATGGCCATCTTCGCAGATTTAATGAGGAGTCTGCATTTGAGCTCAATTCCTTTGGTATCCAAGCTAAAAACTCTTTGTGAAAGCAGAAAATACAGTACTCGTAAATGTAGTAGGACATTTTGTGAAAAAAATGTAAGAGGCAGATATAAACAGGAATAAGGATAAAAGGTTATTTTTTAGGTAGAATACAAGAAACACAGAGATAAACAGACGGAAGGAAGGGGAGGAAAAACTATTTATTTTCGTTTAGAGCAACGCGGTTAATTAGAAGTTTTTAAAAATGCCAGCAAAGAATTAATGAATATATTGCTCTACCTGAATCGAAGCTGGACTGACAGTCTGGTAACTGCCGTCTTTGCCGTCTGCGCTGCCTGATTTCCCCTCGTTACCTCTAAAATTCCCCGCGCCGGCTTTACCAAACTGTTCATCATTAAACCCGTTTCCTCCTTTCTTCCCGCCCGCCGCCGAACACGAATTCCTTCTGTCCCCGTTCCACTGGTTATGGTTTTGTCGAGTGCCGTTGATGCCGAACATGGAGGGAATGTTTGGTCGATTGAGGAGAAGAACCAAAGGTCGACATCGGCCAAGGAAGACTGGCTTGATGAGTGCGTTGATCAGAGATGGTGCTGAGGTCGAGTTGGGTTGGTAGCGAACGGAGCGAAGGAATCGCGAACTGAGAAACATATTAGGGCTGGAGATTCAATAAGAGTTTGTGAGACAGAAATCGGATATTGTTTGTCATCGATTTTTAGGATCAGCATAGAAGAATATCATTTTCAAACATTTTGTTTTTCTCTCATCTCAAGCGATAAAATAAAATCATATCAGCTGAAGTCATCACAATCGCAATCATCTTCGTCATCATAATCATGACCATCATCAATATCACCATTACCACCATCATCAAATCGTCAAATAAGTTATCGGAGTCATTCATAGTAATCATAACAATCATCACTATATTCACCACCATCGTCATCATCATCATCATCATCACCACCACCACCATCAACCATCATAATCATATCAATCTCACAATCATCATCATCACTATCATCATCAACACCACAACAACAATTACCATTACCATCATAATCATCATCATCGTCGTCATCACCATCATAATTGCTAATTTGCTATCACCAAAAAATACTAATACTCTATAGAAAACAAGTCTGACCTGAATCCAAATCAGTTCAAAACAAAATTAAAGAGCAAGGCCGGAGAATTTATAACTTTTTACTCTTCTAAATGGTTAAACTTTTCCCAGAATACAGTGATGTCACTCTGTCGTAAAGCAGATATTTCACAAAACCAAAATCACACAGAAAACGCTTAATCGTTTATAGTCGCAAAGTTAAAATCTTGTAAAATGCGCGTTTAGAACTATAAGGACGAGGAAGCGTATTAACTTTGCGTTGGTTATTGTTTGCCGCGCGCTTTATCTTCTTCTTCTTCTCCTCCTCCTACTTCTCCTTCTCCTACTTCTCCTTCTCCTACTTCTCCTTCTCCTTCTCCTCCTTCTCCTTCTCCTCCTCCTCTCCTCCTCCTCCTCCTCCTTCTTCTTCTCCTTCTTCTTCGTATTCATCTTCCATTTCTTTTCAGATTTTAATTCTGTTGAAAGTTTCTTCCTCTCTCCGACTTTCATTTATCGTATACTTTTTTTTCGTCTTTATATCCCCTTTTTTTCCCATTTCCTCGATTGGCTTTTCCATTTTATTTTCATTCCGTTCTTTTCATTTTCTTCCTTCCGTTCATCTTCTTTTCCTTTTTGTTCCCTCTGCTTTATTTTCCCTCCTTTTTGAAGAAGAAAAAATAGAAGAACTTGAAGAAGAACAAGAAGAAATGGAAGAATAACTGAAGCCAAAAGAAGAAAGAAAAATGAATGGAATAGAAACACGATAAATACGAGAACGCCGAGAAGAACAAGAATATTTCTTTTTGTCTTCTGATCTTCTCCTTTTTCTACTCCTATACCTTTTATTTATTTTCATTTTCTTCTCCTTTCTCTTCTCCTCTCCCCTCCTCCTCGTCCTCCTTCTTCTTCCATTTATTTACCATTGGCTTCTTCATCTTTTTCATTCTTTTAAGTCTCCTTCTTTCCCCCGTGTTTCTTCTCCTTTCTTTTTCTTATTGAATACTTTTTATTCCATGCGCTTGTCGAAGAAGACAGTGTGAAAATGTCATTAGATATGTTTTACTTGTAGGATGGCTCGGAAGAAAAGAAAAAAGAAAGAAAGAGAGAGAGAGAGAGAGAGAGAGAGGAGAGAGGGAGAGAGAGAGAGAGGGAGAGAGAAAGAAATAATATCTAGGGCCTCTCATTAGCATACTGTAGGATGGGGGTTGCATTTCAGGACACAACAAAAATTAGCCTGTCAATTTTGCCGTCAGATTTTACGAAAAACATGCATCAAGTAACACTAAAACCAGTGAATATTTGCAATTCACATGCATTTTCAATCAGCCTCTCCTGTGAAAGATTTGTGACAATTTGCATGAAAAGTTGTTCGATTTACTGTTTAAAAATGACCTGTCCGGAATTACAACGTCTGGGTATACGATAATTATAATCTTCGGGAGGGCATACTGGTATGATCGAATCTCTTTGCCGCGTGCTTTTTATAGCGCCATCTCGAATATCTCATCAATGTTTACATTTCGTAGCTGAGAAAATGGCGTCGTCTGCAAGTGAATGCGGAACTTCAGAGGCGGATCAAAACACGAAATGTCGTATCGACCAAGACCCATCGCAGCATAGAAAATACCCATTTCCAACGGAACAAATTCCTAGGCTTGATGTGTCGGATCCGAAAGTCAGCGAATATGTTCGAGAAGGAGTGAGTATCGGACAAAAATAGATGCTTCAAGAGGTGGAATGTAGAATTTACGGCTAGGCCTCGGGCCTAGGCTGGGGCCGAGGAATAGTACGGCATGCCTACGTGCAAATCAGCAGGCCAGCAGTCGTGGGCGCGTGTGCATGCAACAGCCGCTGTCCCATCATGCCCATGGCATGCCTCGGCATGCATGCATTGCTTATTGTGATGACTTTTGGAGAAAAAGCTCTTACTCAACCATTGTCTGTAAATGATTGACATACCGGGAATGGGCTGATTATAAGGAGAATTAGATACCGGTACCTTAGTTTAAAATTTATTAATTATTAATATTCAAAATACAGTCGGCGTCATTTCGTTAAAATATTCACATTGAACGATGTTACTTACTACTTAGTCAAATTGATATGGAATGATAATACTAATAGTTAATATACCTGAGGCCTATTTCACAAATACTTAATTGACAATTAAGATCGACTGAAAAATTATAGTGTGATGTGGGTAACTTGGCAACTACTAGACCAAATCCTGTTGAGACTTTTGCATTCAGATAGGCCTAAATTAAATTGTTTTTTATTCATGATTGACAATACGTAGCACTGTGCCCCCCCCCCCCCCCGTTTTTCGCTCGCGCTTTTTTTTTCCTTTTCCTTTTTTTTAGTTGTCGTTTCGAGGCAACCGCCCCCACTACCCCTACCCCCCTTGTTCCCTTCCCTGAACAATTGGAACATCTCCATGCAAAACGGTGCTCACAGCATTTTGAAGTAAATCTAGACAGCAGATTTCACGATTTTGGTTCTATATCTCATCGATAGTATACGCAGTGCAGTATATGATACAGTGCATGCGTGCAGTTGTATCTCGCGCGCTCACACTACATTGGGCCACAACATGGTGCCTGTTGTCACATATGGATGGCACTGGTTTGCATCATGACCATATTGGTTTGGGAGGACAAGGTCAAATTATAACCTTGTTCATTAGATAAGTGGTTTATACATGTATATTGTCATGACTCTGAACATTTTTAGCCACTTGTATTGTTAGAAAATAATTTACACCTGTTACATCTAACAAGTTAAAGCTGATGTAGTTTGTACGGTTTTGGAAGCAAAAAGGAAATTGGAAGAAACATTTAGTCTCATCATGTTGTTCTCCTTGTATCAAAAGATGATTGGACAAGATCATGTGGTATTCCATATCTGGAAGGAATGCTAGATCACTGCCCTATGCTAGGAGTAGGACCTTTCCATCCTGACAGCTCCCCGCACGAATATCTTGAAGCTTCGGACGGAGATAGCATGTGTGTCACTTTGTGTATGTCTAATTGAGACCTGTACATAATCCACGTACACAAAACGGCTAAAAAGGGTACATTAGGCCAAGTAAAAAATATACATGTTTATCATCCTGCCTTTTTGGAAAAAAGGAAGGAGGAGGCCCTTTTTTTTTTTTCAAAATGGCTGACCGACCCATTTAACACCCAGCCGGGCTATTTTTCCAAAATGGCCGCCATTTTTTTTAAAATCACAATTCCACCGCCTCATAAATACAGTGACGACTGGGTATATAAAATCTACGACTTTTTAAAAATTATTTTCCAGGAAAAAAATCCTGAAATTTACACTTTCTGGGGGTTTTACAAAAAAACACAAAAAAACAAAAACAAAAACAGGCGGCCTCCAAAAAGGAAGCGGGCAGGGACGCTAAACATGTATATTTTCTTTACTTGGCCTTAGACGTGTAACCCGGGTTTCGCATTTAGGGTATCAAAAGCAGCAAAAATCAAGAAAAAGGGTATTAAATTCAGAGGTGATAAGAAGAAAATCCGCGGAAAGGGGCGTTGTGGCGTGCGCCTGTAATCAAGCTAACAGTGGAAGTTATAAACTGATTCAGCGGACCCAGGTTCGAGACTGAGTCACGTCTTTCGGATGGTGACGTTAAAGGTCGGTCCCCAGACGTAAATAATCATATCTAATTGATACACGTCTGTAAAAACCCAATTACACACACACACACGGGTTTCCCTGTCTAGGGTATCAAAACTACTCCTACTGCAATCTCCCTATACGGTGCTTTTTCAAAAAGTGATTTACATCCACAATCTGCAATTGAGTATCCCTTTAAACCTTTCGAGACAATTTACTATTGACCACATTTTGTGGTTTTGGCTTAATAACTTTTGATTTAGAGCTCTAAAAAATATACCAGATGCTTGAATAGGTAGAGCAAACATTTCTGCACTCACTATATTGATTTATGTTGCATGACCATATTGCGTTGATGCCAGGAATTTTAAAAACGAGAATAAGCTTTAAAATCCTTGAAATGGCAACATATTTAGAGGTTCAAAATATAATTATTTTTCATCAAAACTGGCAATTTTTTCAACAATTTGACAAAATATCTAACCATGTATATTTTGTTTTCAAAGACATTACACCTTATTAGAACCATGTAGAACTAAAAGAAAAATACTGTTGCCAATTTGAAGAACAAAATGTGATCAATTTAGTCCTTAAATAATTCCTGTCCTGAAAGGATTAATACAGTATATATTACCATTGTCATATTGCCATTACATTGTAATATGATATGTTGTCATTAAGCATCAAAATGACATATTATTTTTTCCCATTACTGCATGCTACATTTGTCCTTTGAGAGAGAGATATATATATCATGATACTTTGTATTGCAACCTGCCATGAACCTGAATAGGTTCATGGACCTTGGTCTTAGTACTGCTATTTTGCCTGATGCAAATTTGCTTTATTTTTCTTTGAAATAAAGAAATAATTACAAGAAAACTGAAGTTTTGGGATTTGGGGATTTTTTTTTACAAAGTATAGAAAGGATACCCTTCTACATGTAAAGTTTAAAAAAATATACCGTGCTTCATACAGGGTAACCTCGCTAGTCATAAGGACCGCTATCCATAAGGACCGTTATCCATAACACGTGACTAAATGAATAGCGGTTTTGTACGAATAGCAGTCCTTCGAAATAGCGAGCAAATCATAGCCAAATTACCTCACTATTCAAAGGACCTCCATTCATAAGGACCACTATTAATAACTATTCATAAGGACCGCTATTCATAACGCATGTTAAATGAATAGCGGTACATGTATGTTATGATATCTGAAGCCATATTTTTGTTGTTAATACATACATGTAGTGTATACATGATACATTTATTTAGATCTATTATCATGTGTGCAATTAGGGTTCATGTTAGACTGAAGGAAGCAAAGTACATTACAGATATTTTAAGCAAACAGTGATATTAAATATCAGATACAAGCTTCATGATGTTGACCTATTTTAGACATTTATATGTTGGTCTGTTTGTGAACTTTGGTATGTATGTCAATACTGATTAGAATTGAAATGTAAAGCCAATTAGGATGTAGAAAATGTTGGTTTTAAGTTCATGCTTGTCTTTGTGGAATTTGTCTGTTTTTGAAAATGGCTTTGAATAGAGGCATACTGAAGCTTTTCGTCTTGTACTCATCAGAGTATACCGCGAGAATGAACAGAAAGCCGAAATATATAAACGGAAACTAAAGGAACAAAGCGCGCAAAATGGATTTTGATTGCCGACCTGAAAATAATGGGAAATTAGGCTTATTGCCAGCCAATTTGTGTAATAACAGAAGCTAAAATAATACAAGCGTCCTCACGAACTCTTTCTGTCGGCACAGAATAGGGTCAGTGAGCTGAATGTACTGTATGTGGTTTTGAGCATGCGCAGATGTGTAAGTTTCTCGCTCGGCTGAGAACTTAGAACCAAGATGAACAGTATTGTTCAGCACACTCTTGCTTGTTAAGTAAGTGGTGTCTATTTTTACTAATTTTTTATTGAGGGGGGGGGGGGGGGGGGACGGATGAATATTTCATTATGTTTGAGAGGTATATTTAGGTAAAATACGGTACAGTATTCTTTTGTATTAAGTATTTATTTACTATTTCTCATTCCTTGTTCTTTCTATACAACGTCTCTAAAGTTGTACACATGGCAAAGACATGGATAACATTTTTTGAGTTACAGTATGTGTTTATTTCTTTCCAAAAAGGTAGGAGGAACATTTCTAGCCTATACCTTTTGATTCAGGATTCAGCTTTTGGTCGAATTGAATATCATGTATCCATTGGTCATTGGTGTGGATAATAAAAAACAACAACATTGAATTTAATTGAACTGAATATTCTTTCTGACACCACAGTTATTTGTGAGACACATAGGCCCGTATTCACGAAAGAGGTTTATCTAACCCATGGTTTAAACCTCAATAAGCATGGTCATGACAAGAAACAGCTGAAATGTTCGGGCCGAACATGTGTGTGTAGTCCCATGTACCCGTTTCTGTGTGCAGTGCACGTGACTCTCAGCAGGATTGAGTCAATTCCTTCTCCTTTTGGTGATTCTAAAACCTTACAGCATACATCAGTTCTTATGTGCTATATAATCAACCTTTCTCAATTGCTTTGAGACAGTTTCTTTCATACTATAATCGCATGACCAGAACTCAACTTTATCCATAAGTATTTTTCTTAGTTTATAAAATAATATAGAGATATACTGTATCCTCTTAGATAGAAAAAAACATTAGGCTTGGGGCAGAAAAGAGTATGACATATCTTTTTACCTTCTTCCCCCTTCATTTTAGAAACCAGTAGTGATTACTGGAACTAACCTGGTACAGACTGCGCTGAAATGGGACCTGGACTATTTAGAGAAGAACCTTGGCGGCGGCAAATTCAACGTGTACATCTCAAAGAACCATCGCTTCATGTACTTTGACGACAAGAAGGCGAGGAATCAGAAAGAATTCATGCCCAACACAAGGCTTATGGAGATGACCTTTCCGGAATTCATCAACCTCATGAAAGAAAAGAAAGGCGGCACTGACAAGTCAGTTTTCATTCCTATCCCTCACCTCATTCCTATCCCCCCACCGCATTCCTATCCCCCATTTAATTTGTTTGTGTGTAAACTTGGAATTTTGCTGCCTTTTTTGTATCAGGGATACTTGCAAGTCAAATAACCATCATGTTATGTGATTTTATGTATTACATTGAAATACACTGACATTACTTTAAATATTTACATGAGGGCTCATTTCTGATTCATGACAATTCCTTTCAGAGATTTTAGGGGTGGGGAGTTAAATGTTTAGATAGAGAATGATGTGAAATTGTGTATGATAGCAGATCAGTTTCATTCAGCAATGTGATCCTACATGTACATACAGAAGTCTCTGCATGTATTGACAAAGAAATGCTATTAATTAGAATAACAGCTAGAATGAAAGTAATAATTAAATATCTTTGTCATTTGAATTGAGATGGATTACTGAAACATCAGTTTCAAGTTTCAAGTTTCATTCAGGTCAGTTGCCATTCAGCAAAGTAGGCCACCGTGCACATACTCTGCAGGTATTGGTGAAGAAGTGCTATTAACAAGAATAACCCATCAAGCTAGAATGGAAGTGGCATTTAAATATTTCTCTGTCCTTTAAGTTGAGATGGATTATTAAAAATATCAGTTTCAAGTCTAAGTTGTTTTTAAAGTTGATCAACTTTATTTGAATATCATAAGCATGTCACTAATGAAATCTACAGATTTATTCTGCGCTGAGGGTGTGGTGTGAATATTCAATTGTCTTTCTAAAATCCAATCGTACTTAACAATGTGTAGATTGAGAGTCGCCTACTTCCTTGTATACATCACACAATACAGTCAATCCTGCTTTAGCGACCACTTGTATAGAAAGACCACCTGTCTATAGAGACCATAATTTTTGTTTCCCTTGAAAAGTTTCTCATTGAAAGGAACCTGTACATTGAAAGGAACCTGTAAATGTACATAAAGACCACCTGCTCATATAGACCACTCTTCTTTTCTCCCTTGAGTGATCTTTATAGACAGGTTTCATTTTATTAGAATTACAAGTGGTAAAGGTTGTGACTTGTGAAAGCTCAGTGGTGGTGGAGTAGTGTTCTCATTTATTTCTATGTTTCTCTTTGTTTTTATTTTGTCTCTTTGCTTGGTTAATGCAAAAACATTGATACATAAGAGACCCCCACAAATACAAAATCTATTTATTTATATATATATATATTTATATCTATTATATCTATAAGTTTTATGGACATACTGAATTCTTTCTCTGTAGGGTATATCTGCAACAGGCTCTCAATGACTCAGTAGGACCAAGCATCGTGGAAGACTTTGTGAGGTTCAACTGGAGTTGGGTGACAGACTACCAGAAAAAGAACAACTGGGGACCGCTCACGTCCAATCTTCTTCTCATATCCATGGAAGGTAAAAAAAAAAGGCATGGAACTGACCCCTTAACCCCTTCCATGTCACCAGATTTTTGAGCAATTATCAAAAATGAACTTTCAAGAGTTAAATATTAACTTTCAATGAGATTTTTCTTGAGCAAACTGGGCAAAGATATATTGCATAGGAATAAGCATGATATTGAAGGCACAGGTTTCTGTATGAGGAAGAAATTTCAAGCCTTCTCAGCCTAAACAAAATGTTCAACACTCAAAGTTTTGGGCGGGATTTGCCGCCCACGGCATGGTAGGGGTTAAGCAAGCTTGAGGACAAGGCTTTGTTTCTGTAGCGATTTTAAAAAGTATTCACATGCATCCTCTAAAAAAGGATCTGGTTCAACGCATTAGCTCGAAGAAGGGGGGGGGGGGGGTGGGCGGAGCAAGCCCTCTTCCCTCTCCTAATAATCCTCAAAACCCTTGAAATAGTCTTTTTAGGGTTCCATTGTCGAATTTTTAAAATATTTTCCTTTCTCTGCCTTTTTTAGCTTTTCTGTTTTGTTTGTCTTGTAGGCAATGTTACTCCAGTACATTACGATGAGCAGGAAAACTTCTTTGCCCAGGTCAAAGGTTACAAGAGATTCATCATGTTCCCTCCAAGTCAGTTTGAATGTCTCTACCCGTTTCCAGTCCACCATCCCAATGACAGACAGAGTCAGGTAGTGTATTCTATTCTATGATGGTGATGATGATGATGGTAGTGGTGGTGACGGTGATGCTGACAGTGATATTAGTGGTGACGGTGATGATGGTGGCAGCGGTAGTGGAGCTGGTGATAGTGATGGTGATGGTGGTGGCAGTGATTATAATGGTGATAACTAGGGTTATGATGATAATGATGATGACTATGATGGTGGCGATGACTCTGATGGAACTGATGATAATGCTCGTGATAATGGTGATGATGACTATGATGATGTTCAGGGTAATGATATCGATGTTGTTGATGGTGATCATTGTCATGGTAATGATTTTAAAAAGACGGTGAACATTTTAATGGTGGTGATTATGAATTTGTTGAGGTAGATTACAGTGACATGATAAAGTTGATGGTGATGGTGATGGTGATGATGTTGGTGATGGTGATGATGAAATGAAGCTGATGTTGATGATTATGATGAGGAGGAGGAGGAGGAGGAGGAGGAGCATGGTGGTGACAATGACTGGTTATGATTGAGATGGTGATTTTGATCATGATCTTGATGGTCATGAATATGATCTTGATTGTCATTGTCATATTAATGAATTGACAAAGATGACAATCATGTCAGAGACGGTGTTTATGAACATGATAAGGTAGATGACAATAGCTGATGATGACTGGTTGTAGTGATGAAGATAAAGAAGATGATGTTGCTGATTATGATGTATTTGATGATGTATTTGTTGATGAGCACCGTTGATGTCAATGGTGACGACAATATAGGCAATTTCGCTTTAATTTCGTGCCATTTCTTTTTCAAAGATTGTGAAGGACTGTTTTGACAAACGATCAGTGTTTACTTTTTTCATGATCGAAATTCCTCGCAGGTGAACTTTGACAACCCTGATTATAAGAGGTTTCCTAAATTCCGAAATGCCAAAGGAGTGGAAGCAGTGGTTGGTCCAGGTGATGTCATCTTCATTCCAATGTACTGGTGAGTAGACAGACATGTTGTACGGTATGGCCACCCTTCTGACATATACATGTAGATCCAAGAGGCGAGTAGAAACAGTGGTTAATCCCAGGGATCTCGCCTTCCAAATACACTACTGGTTAGCAGACAGGTTGTATAGAGAGGCCTAGTGTCGTTTCATAAATTTAGGCCTGGTATCTTGAGCAGTTGACACTGTAATTAAAGCCATGGCGGGTAATTTTAATGATACTTGTAATAGTTATTTGCATTTATTAGAATAATCCTTCTTTCTTTAAAAGGATGGATTTTAGAAGTTTCAGAGAAATTATTTATTTGAAGTATATATTACATGTCAAGATAAAGCATTTAACAAGTCCTAAAGATATGTACAGTGTTCCTGAGAATATTTGTGAGACTTATGCACTTACATCCAATGTACAAAGAAAAAGAATTACATTTTTGTCTGTTATTTGGCAGCATACTCTGTGAGATTCACAGTTGAGACCGTAGAAGTGCCACGTAAAAACCGCATCTTTTCAACAGGGAACGGATCTTGCAAAGGAACAAACATTTGTCCCGTATATTGAGTCTTCCCAACGGTGGCAGGCATGCTCTGGATTCCGAATTACAATATCCGGTGCATGCCTGCCCATACTGGTTAGATCCCAAGTAGATAAAAGATTATTGTTAATTGGCCAGATGTGGTCTTTTGTGAAAGAGATGCAGTTTTATGCGCTACTACATTTCAGTAACAGGGTTATATTTCATGGACTTTGTTACAGGTGGCATCATGTCGAGTCTCTCTTACACGGAGGAGTGACAGTGTCAGTTACATTCTGGTTCAAGGTGAGGTCATAGGTCAAAGTAATAGTCAAATGGTTGCCTTTCATGAGACAGCAAGTACAGCTTGAAATAGAACCCTCGCCCCGCAGTCAATCTCCTGCCCCTTTAGCCCCTGCTATCATCAATGTGTATGGGATGACCTGGAAGTTTGTTATTGTTGGTCTGTTTTGGTGAACTTACATCTAGATTTTGGCTCATTCCCTGTGTTATCTGAAGCTTCCATTTGGGTGGGTACTTTGAAATCATTGGAGGATTTGCATGATATTTGACACATGCCAGCTGAAAACTAGACACATATTTTGTCAATTTGATTGATCAAATCTCTCTAATGGGAAAAGGCACTAAATGATGATGTACTACCACTGCAAATGGCCAGTTAATTAACTCTAATAACCCCAAACTCATATAGGTGAAGCACATTATACAGGGGTATATCCTTTCTTTAATGAATATAAAATGTAATTGTCAATAATCTTTAGAATATTTTTGTTTACGTATTATATTTTTTTCAAAAAGATAAAGCATGCCCCAAACAATTGGGAGTATTAAGCTGACATCCATTATTATGTCACAACCCTGAAGAAATGTTACTTGTATGACATTATTTATATGACTACTGTCTTCAAGAGGCGCCCCAAAGTAAAGTTATCCACTGATATTTTCCAAAACGTCTTAATCCCAATGTCTAATCTTGTTTCCATAACAACAGGCGGGAGCAGGCCCTAAGCAAGTTGAGTACCCCTTGACAGCGCAACAGAAAGTGTCCATTACAAGGAATATTGAGAAGATGATGTTTGAAGTCCTCAAAGATCCCAAAGAGGTTAGGAAAATAAAAGATGAGGTTGATGATGATGTCTTTGAGGTGATTGATGATGATGATAATGATGATGATGGCAAAGGTTTTGATGATGATGGTGGTGGAGGTGGTGGTGATGATGATGATGATGATGGTGATTATGATGATGATGATGATGATGATGATGATGATGATGATGATGATGATGAAGACAAAGATGATGCTGATTATGATGATGATGATGATGTTGTTGTAACTTGAGTACCCGCTGACATCAAACAGGAAATCTCCATTACAAGGAACATTGACAAATTGCTCTTTGAACTCCTCAAGGATCCTAAAGAAGAAATAAACAGATGAGGTTGATGATGGTAATATAGGGCTCAATGCTGATGATAATGATCTTAATGTTGATGTTAATAAAGATAGAATTGGGATAGTAATGATATTTGTGATGAATATGATGAGGAGGGGAAGGGGAGGAGAGGAGGAAGGAGAAATAAGAGGAGGAGGAAAAAGATGCTGATTATGAAGATGATATTGTTGGTAGTGCTTATGGTGATAATTGTGCTGATGATGGTGATGATGATGTTGGTAAGGCTCATTAAAATGATAAAAATTATAGTGATGAGATTCGCATTGATAGTGATGTTATACTATGGTCTGTAAGCAGTTCTAGTCCTAGCTGCTTCATACCCCTATGTTTCACCCTCCGTTTTCTTTTTCATACTCACTGCAATGACAACACAGGTTGCATCGCTCTTTCATCTCATCGTTGATGGTCGCTATGACAGCCCAGATGACACTGTGCCCCCTTCAAGTTAGCACACGGAAGTCACTCCCATTCAACCCGCATCAGCAATAGTCCACCTCGATCAAAACTCTGCCTAATGTTTTGATTCAAGGGAAGAAGTCTGTCATGATTGAAATCCATAGTTTTTCCCCAAAAAATGGATGGTAAGCTTTCTGTTGTAATTAATCTACAGACATGATCACAAATACTTATGAGGAATCAAATCAAGGGCAATTTCAGTACTGTTTGGTAATACCTATAGAAGTCATGTTTGAATGATGTGATATGTCATTGTAACGTCCAGACGTTTCGATGGTGACACACAAGGATATCGAAATTATCCTTTGCTGGTTTCTTGAAAGTCTTTGTAATCATGTTATACAGTGTATATATTGTACCTAATGGCTAGACACGCAGCACATCATAGATGCTTGTTTGTTTGTTTGTTTACTGAGTACTCATAGTACAAACCAAAGCTACCTTGATAAATGTTTGTTGGAAATTGAAGTTTCACCAAATTTATAGCTTGTTGAAAATATTCACGTCCGGGACTTGTTCCCTAGCACCTTTTTTATTGATAATAAGTTGTAATAATTGATATACGCTACTGAAATCATTGCATTTGATTGTCCGTGAGCAAATTTGTCATAGAAATGTGGCAGTTGGCAGTTTTATGTGATGTTTTTATCTCTTTTATATTCTAAAGAGAGAGAGCCTTGAATGCCCCTTAACCCTTTCAAGACAATTGACCACATTTTGTGGTTTGCCTCAATAACTTTTGATTCAGAGCCCTAAAAAATATACCAGATGCATGAGTAGAAAGACCCCAAATTTCTCCACACACTCTGTCCATTTTTATTGCATGACCATATCGCGTTTGATGCTAGGAATTTTAAAAAGGTGTATAAGTTTAAATGTCCTTAAATTGGCAACACATTGAAAGGTTAAAAATCATTGTTTTTTGTCAAAATTGAAAGGTTAAAAATCATTGTTTTTTGTCAAAATTGACAATTTTTAAAACTTATCGACAAAGTTCTTAACCATATATGTTGTTTTCAAAGACATTGCATTTATTAGAACCATGTAGCATTGAAATAAAAATATTATTGTTGCCAATTTGAAGAACCAAATGTGATCAGTTTAGCCCTTAAATAATTCCGGTCAGCAACTGTTGAATAATTTGGTGGCAGAGAAGAAGTTAAAGGGATACGCAACCAGGCGGCTGTGGGGAAAGTCAGGATTGCGTAAGCCCCATTCACCCGTACACAAAGTTTGTGCGTAGAACGCGTCCGTTGGACTACTGGGATTATATTTCGGACTGCACGAAGCCGACCGAATCTCGCACGAGATCTCGAACTCAGGCGGAGCGTGCATGTTGCACAGCGACTAGTCTGTCGAAGATTGAACCCCACGGGGCAACGGCATGATCAGTTAACGAACACGGTGCCCTCTCGCGGCATAAAAACGTCCACAATCTGCAATTGAGTATCCCTTTAAGATGCAAATCTGGGCCCTGTTTCATAAAAATTGTTATCAGTAAAAGCTGCCCAATTTCTATGACAAATTTGCTCTCAGCCAATCAGATTCAAGGATTTCAGTAGCTGATAACAATTATTGTAACTTATTATTGATAACAAGTTTTATTAAACGGGGCTCAGGTGATATCACCAGAATGACAAGAAATTGAAGTATTGAGAGTCACATGCACTGCACACAGAAATGTGTATATGGGACTACACGCACATGTTTGGCCCAAACATTTCAGCTGTTTCTTGTCATATTTTGAATGTGAGGGTATTTGAAGAGCCATCCTTTTCAGGGGACAATTTTACATCAAACTAACATTAAAATAATGAGAAAGCCCACAAATTATATTTTACCTTTCCCAGAACTCATTCTTTAAAGCCTTTCATGACTGTCTGCAGCGTAGACATTATAAGCATAGTCACATTTATTATAAACTTCATTACAGAGCATCTGTCATATATTCATACACTTTAGGTATGGTGTAGGAAAATCGGGTGTTTCCTATATCAAATTGTTTTCAGCTGCATGACATGTATTAGGAAAAGACAAGAAAGGAAGAAAAAAAGTGGCTAAAAAATTGTATTATATTTCAAGGTATTTTGTGGCAAAAATAATTAATTCTAAATATTTGCAAAAAAAAATTGTAGGACTAGGATACGAGATAAAACCATATGCAGCTGCAGGCAAATCTTTTTTTAAATGGACATGACCCGAGTGTTACTTGAGCCATTTCTGGATTTTGTTTGTGTATCATGGTAGAATGAAGTTATACAATTACTTTTTTTCATGTAGGGTATCTTCTTGGGTTTTTCCTTTGATTTGTTGGTATTTAGCAGATTACTGTAGTATTCAGAAATGAATTTTCATGTACTGTGAAGGTAAAATGCATTTAATATAACAGCAATTTCTTTTAAATGAAGTTGAAATGCGAAGCTTCAAGTAGTACTTTTAGATGCACTTGGTGATTTGAATTTATAATGAGAAGCATAGACAAAATGTTGGGTTAAAGATAAAGTTGAGTTCTGGTCTTGCGATTACATCGTGAAAGAAATTGTCCGGAAGCAATTTGGAAAGGTTGATCATGTCTACATAGGAATTAGTGTATACTGGGAGGTTTAGGAACCATCGCAAAGGATAAGTAATTGACCCAGTCTTGCTGAAAAGCACATGTACTATACACAGAAATGGGTATATGGGACTGCACACTCATGTGGGATGAATGTTTGGCCCGAAAACTTCAGCTGTTTCTCGTCATATTATGAATATGAGGGCATTTGAAGGGGGACATATCTACTATGATGTTCTTGCAAACTGACATAAAATGAATGAGAAAGCTCACAAATTATTTTTCACCTTTCCCAGAACTCAACCTTCTCTGTAAGTGTTGCAACTATTGAAGTCACTTTTCAGTGAAAACAAATCCCTTACCTCCCCTAGTCTGCAGGCATAGACTATATTTTGAAAATCAAAGACAGGTCTATGAAGTGTTTGAGCCTAGCACAAGTTTGTTTGTCTCTGGTTGTGTCAGTAGCAGCTACAGTATAGGGCCTATGGAGTGCAGTCTCCATAGTCTTACAGTTCAGACCCTCTGGTACATATTACAACTGACAATAGTTTGTACCTGCAAATTAAGGTGAGGTGATTTTGGAAAGGGGCTAGTCTACATTTTCTGAGCCCACTTCAGTTCATTTTCATTGAGATGCCACCTTAGGCTTAGCAGCTAGTATCAAAGGATTCTAACAGAAAACTCTCAAACCATTATGTTAATCTGATGTGTAATATACTGTATTCATAGGAGAAGCTAGAAGTGCCGTTTGATTTTATAGCTTGCATGTATCGTTATTGTGGGTTCACTGTTTCGCGGACTTTCATTTCTTCCATTTTTCTTTGTGCTTCTTTCAAGTTCTTTGGTTGATATGTAAGGTAAAAGTGTGTTTATTACAAGCCAAATTCATGTTACATCTGAAATAACAATGTATGTACAGGATCTTGTGTGCTGCATTTATAACTTCTTTTTTGTTTATTTTTTTTTAAAGTAAAGTTTAGATACTGTAATGAGTTTTTATTCACTCTTACGTAAGGTTTCAAAAGTGTTGTATGTAGAATAATTCATACGTAAACCAGTGAAGAAGTACAAGAGTGGAGAGCTAGTAACTTTGGAAAACATCACATACATGTAAGCTGTAGAAATTATAAAAGAAGTTTTGGCAAAGAGCAGTAAAATACATAAAAATTACTGCGAGGAAATCCCACTTTTAAAATGGCAAATCTCAAAATAGCTCCCATCAAAAATATGTGTTTTTACACTCTACAAAAGTGAAGGAAATAACCATATCGTGTGTTTGGAGCCAGAAGGGCATTAACTCTGTGCAAATGATGGGACTTAACACCCTTCTGGCTCCAAACACACGATATGTAAAGTTCAGGATTATTTGTTCTTGCAGTAGTCCTTACTTGTCTCCAGATGAGGGAGAAATGTCAAAATGTCGCATATTACAGACACTTTTTTTGTCCATCTCATTATTTGAATGTATATGTTACAATACAATACAATAATTGCATTTCTATAGCGCTCTTACAAACTATAAGTTGTTTCACAGCGCTTTACATCAATAACAACAAATAAAAGATATAACAATTAAAAAAGGTAGTGAAAGAACGACATCACTGCTGATCTAAATACTGTTTTTTGAAAAGCAGAGTTTTGAGATGTTTCTTGAAAACCTCCAAAGAAGGGGATAAACGAATGAATCTTGGAAGCTGTTGTTTTCTCGCTCAGTAAAATTGAAAGAGAGGTAATGTTAGCATCAAATTTATAAAGTAAAAAATAATATTGCCAAACGTGTCTTGAGATAGAAATATAGATTTTTTTTTTTAATTTCAAAATTAGAGCTGTTGACATTTTTTGATGTTTTCATTGAATAACAGGACAATAAAATCAACTGAAATATGCCATGGTAGGTTTTTTTTAATGCTATTACGAGAAGACCCAATTAAAGTTTAATTGCTACAGATATAATGTTTGAGAGGCAGTAAAGTTTGAAAAAATAGTGCACAGTCTGTTTTAAGATTATTTTTCTTTTAATAATTGTTTTCAAATGTTAGAGTTTATTGATCAAAGCCATCTCTTGCCAGAGAGAAGGCAGCTACAAATATTACTAGCAAAACGAATTATTACAGAAATAGTTTCATTGGGTCAGTTGTAGACACTTGAAAAATCTAAAAAGAACTTAATGATATTATTACAATATTTTGATGTGAAATACTATTGAAAAAAAAAAACCCTTGTTATAAAAGTAACAGAATGTTGAACAGTGCTTCACTATTGAAAGTAGTAAAAAGTTGTTTAGGAAATGTATTGATTAGGCTTCAATGTAGTTTGACGAAACATGAAAGAACTGCTATTGTAAGTCATATATCAAGTCACTAAGAGTTGTGTGAATTCTGTATGATTGCCTCTTTATTTTTATGGTAATAATTTACGTACATGCACGATAACCATAGAGACCAAATTTTGTTTTTGTACGGTTTTGCATGATTCATATATGAATGACAGTCTTGTTTGCATTTTACGTTGCAACTGGAATCAAATGCAAGTTCCAAACACAGCGCAGTTGTTATTGGTTTAAAGTAAAGTTACATGTGATTTCACGAGTTACATCTGATCACCACTTTTAAAAAAAGAGAAGCCCCATATCAGAATATTTGCAGAATATAGATGTAGGAGGTCATTAAGGCAAAAACAAAACTCATTTTCTCATGCTTTTCTTTTATACTTTCCTGCACTTTAAAGCATATTATTTCTCAGATAGTTTACTTATAATGTATATACATGGAGTATATTTGAGAGATTTTTGTTTCTTATATGCATTGCAACATTGTACAGTTCCAAGTAGAGTTATTAGCTGTGTATATTTTACTGCATATAGGGAAAAATTTTGTTGTTCACTTTTGTTCGCTCTCTTTTGTAATCAAGAATACATATGATCAATATGATACACAGATTATTTTTATTTATATCATGAGAAATAAATATTTCTTAATTTTCATGCTAAAATCACTTTGTGTTTTTCAATATTTTGTTTTATCAAATGTGTGAAATTCAATCAATTACATACTACTACCATTGTTATAGAAGTTGGAGCAAATTACAATTTTAGGACTACAAACTATTACGAAAGAAGGACGTAAAACAGACATTTTCAGGTCTACCTGTATGGTGATATAAGGGTTATTGTAAGGAACCTTACATATCGTGTGTTGAGAGCCAGAAGGACGTTAACTCATATGTTTTAACACAGAGTTAACGCCCTTCTGGCTCTCAACACACGATATTTACCCATCCTACATACATATACTTCAAATGAATCTTTTGAAAAACAGATCTTTGGGGTACATACAACCACATCGTATCCATCACTCAAAGCCATTATTTCTTTCATCTTTAACACACGTCCAATTTGATCTGATGACTAGGGAGAGCGAGATTAGAAGGTACTTGATTAGATTTAATTACCGAGTCGGTTATCTTCTCATTTCGTATTCACTTTGCTCCTCAATGTAACCCCTTTACCCTTGCCACACTAATCATTTCATTGAGAAAGCAGCATCCTGTTTCCTTTAGGAGTTAAGTGGTTAATGTAGTGTGTGTTGCTGTATGCCACCTGTCAAAATTTAACAAATGGTGACCTAGGTGACTCTCTCTCTTTCTACCCCCTCTGTTTCTCTACCTCTCCCTCACTCTCCCCTCTCGATCCATCTCTCGATCCATCTCTCTATGTACCTCCTCTCCATTTCTCTACCCCCCTCTCTCTCTCTCTCTCCCCTCTTTCTCCCCTCTTTCTCCCCTCTCGATCCACCTCTCCATCTCCCCCCTCTCTCTCTACCTCTCCTTGCCCTCTCTCCTATTTCTCTCACCTCTCTCCTACCCTCTTTCTCCCTCACTCTCCCCACTCGATCCATCTGTCCATCTCCCTCTTTCTCTCTACCTCTCCTTTCCCTCTCTCTCCCCTCTCCCTCTCTCTCCCCTCTCGATCCATCTCTCCCCTCTCGATCCATCTCTCCATCTCCCTCTCTCTCTACCTCTCTCTCTACCTCTCCTTTCCCTCTCTCTCTCTTCTACCCTCTTTCTTCCTCACTCTCCCCTCTCCATTCATCTCTCCACCTCCCTCCCCCTCTCTCTACCTCTCCCTCTCCCTCTCTCCTCTTTCTTTCTCTGTACCTCTCCCTCCTCTCTCTCTCTCTCTTTCTACCCTCTCTCACTCTACCTCTCTCTCTCCTCTTTCTTTCTCTCTACCTCTCCCTCCTCTCTTTCTCTACCCTCTCTACCTCTCCCTCTCCCCACTCTCTCTCTACCTCGCTCTCTCTCTCTCTCTCCTACCCTCTTTCTCCCTCACTCTCCCCTCTCCATTCATCTCTCCTTCTCCCTCCTCTCTCTCTCTTTCTCTCTCCCCTCTCTCTCTTTCTCTCTCCCCTCTCTCTCCTATAAGATGAGTAAGTGGAGCACAAAATATTAACCTCAAGTTCCTGCTCACATCAAGAGCTAAGTTAGATTTGAGAGTAACATCATCCCAAAATATTTGGAATATACATTATTTGTAAGAATGACTTCAGATTTATAATATCGCTACGTTTTATTACTCATTCTACTTTTTAGGGGAACGCCTATGAATAACTGATGACAAATACCAAAACTGAAATGATATAGGCCTTAAATATAAAGGTGAAAATGACAGTGCTCCATGATGACTGTACAATATAGGAAGGAAGGAGTGAATTTGGATCAACAGAAAAAATGGAAGTGAGCGTAGAGAGATGAGAGAGAAAGAGAGAGAGAGACTGACAGCTACAGACAGACATACAGATCGACGGACAAAAGAATAGACGGGAAGAGACCGTGGAATAGCAGAGATATGTAAGAAGAAAGGAAAACGTTTATATGCAGTGTGTCCAGGGAAAAAATGGGAAAAAGTCCCCAAAATAAATGTTTCAAAATATTTTTTAAAAATTGTCATACTTGCGGATAGCTTAGGGTCTCTCCTAACACAAAAAATCTGAAAATAGTTTAATCTCGAGTGAGCGAAAGGGTGCAAAATCCAGACTTGACAAGAATTGGTATTTTGTTCGGGCTGGTATTAACACATTCAATTTGGGGAACTTTTAAAATTTGGCAGTTGGAAAAGGTCTCTCCAAATGAACATTTCAAAATATGTTTATGAAATTTTCATACCTATGAATAGCTTAGGGTCTCTCCTATCAAATGACACCAAAACATCTAACAATATTTTACGCTTAAGTGAACAAAAGCCATTGTGAAATGGTGCAAAATCCATGGTGGACAAAAATTTGTATTGGTTCTGGCTGGTATCATTAAAGTTGAGAGTCTTGAAAAATGCTTATAACTTTCATATTCTGATAATTAAAAGGCAATTTATGTAAGAATAGGCTTTGTTTTCTATACGTCCTGACATATTGTATCAAAACTCCATGGTTGACTGAGAAAGCCAGCTTGCAGTAAAACCTTGCCAAAACTAATATTTCAAAACACTCAATAAAGTAGTTCATGGCTCACTGAAGCAAAAAATGTTGATGAGATACGTATACACATACAGAGAACAATACCTCTTCTTTCATAAATTGTCTATTATTGATTAAAATGTGACTATTTCTAAGCCTTTTCATGACTTTGCTGATACCAGCCAGATTAAATACCAATTCTTGTCAAGTCTGGATTTTGCACCTTTTCACAAAAGTGGCCTTTGCTCACTCAAGTATAAAATATCGCCAGATCTTTAGGTGACATTTAAAAGAAGAGTCCTTAAGCTATCCACAAGTTTGAAATTCTGCTTCATATATTTTGAAATATTTATTAGGGGAGACTTTTCTGAGTGTTAATTTTTTTCTGGGACACACTGTTCAGAAATCATACAACAAAGTTATTCTGAACTCCGTCAACAGTTCGAACAATAATCATTTCGGATTAGTGATACTTTCATCACCATCTGACAAAGAGGATAAATGATAATGATATAGAACCACGACACCAATTCAATTACCACTAACTCCACAATATAACTAAGGTATAACATGACTAATTTCATGTTCACAGAGAAACTACTCACTACCGAATCAAATCGCCTTTAATATCTTAAACCCCGTTTAAATTCTCATGTCACCTGAGCTTTATCCCGGTATATACCTCCAGACTATGATTCAAACTACGCTATGACTCGACCAATAGACCCCTTCCCATGATCTGGTATAGTTTAAATCTCAAACTATGAGTTTAAACCAATCAAGATTAAACGAACAAATCAGCTTTGTCACATAAATTAGACCCGGGCACCGCCCAAAACAGTAAACGAGTGACTAGCCTGTCATGCAGTGCAGAGTATGTTCGAGTATGTTTCATTTTCAAGGACTAGATGAGTTCAAATTCAAGAGAAAAAACAAAGTGACAGAGGAGGAGGGGGTGGGGGGTCGAGTGACACAATGGTGAATAGAGCAATGTGCTAGAGACAGGAACGAATTCATAATTAATGTTTAAATAAACCTCTACAATATCTCATTGCCCTGCCCTGGTTGAAAATCCACGAGCTGAAACACTGTGTGCACCATCTCCACTGCATGGAGATTATTTCTGCTATATATATGCTTATATACCCGAGAGTAAAACTAGAAATGTGCATTGCTGGGGCCGCGCAATGCTAAATGTATCCCCCGGCACTGGCAGCAATTTGAAGGAGGGACAAAGACCCTCCCCCATCCCCTCCCTCAAACAAAAGAATGGTGTAGAAATTAGATGTGTAGGTTTCACTAAGACACATCTTCATATAAAATTTGAAAGAAATGTGTTGAGAGATATACCAAGATACATCTCCATACAAAATTTGAAAGAAATCCATCAAGAAATGTGGCCTGCAGAGTGCACTCACGCCATGCCCTGACGTATGACCTTTGACCCTATAAAAGATGGAACACTGGTGGCAGCATCACCAAAAACTATAGGTTTTTAGATTACACCAAGAGACACCTTCATGCAAAATTTGAACGAAATCCGTCAAGAAATGCAGAAGTAAGAGTGCAAGAAATGGAAAAATGACCTTTGACCCTATATAAAGGACGGAACAATGAGGGCAGCATCACCAAAAATTAAATATGTGTAGATTATACCAAGATACATCTCCATACAAAATTTGAATGAAATCCGTCAAGAAATGCAGAAGTAAGAGTGCACAAAAGGGACAAATGAGCTTTGACCCTATAAAGGACGGAACAATGAGGGCAGCATCACCAAACAGTAAAGATGTGTAGATTATACCAAGATACATCTCCATACAAAATTTGAAAGAAATCCATCAAGAAATGTGGCCTGCAGAGTGCACTCACGCCATGCCCTGAAGTATGACCTTTGACCCTATAAAAGACGGAACACTGGTGGCAGCATCACCAAAAACTATAGGTTTTTAGATTACACCAAGAGACACCTTCATGCAAAATTTGAACGAAATCCGTCAAGAAATGCAGAAGTAAGAGTGCAAGAAATGGAAAAATGACCTTTGACCCTATATAAAGGACGGAACAATGAGGGCAGCATCACCAAAAATTAAATATGTGTAGATTATACCGAGATACATCTCCATACAAAATTTGAATGAAATCCGTCAAGAAATGCAGAAGTAAGAGTGCACAAAAGGGACAAATGAGCTTTGACCCTATAAAGGACGGAACAATGAGGGCAGCATCACCAAACAGTAAAGATGTGTAGATTATACCAAGATACATCTCCATACAAAATTTGAAAGAAATCCATCAAGAAATGTGGCCTGCAGAGTGCACTCACGCCATGCCCTGAAGTATGACCTTTGACCCTATAAAAGACGGGACACTGGTGGCAGCATCACCAAAAAGTACAGATTTTTAGATTACACCAAGGGACACCTTCATGCAAAATTTGAACGAAATCCGTCAAGAAATGCAGAAGTAAGAGTGCAAGAAATGGAAAAATGACCTTTGACCCTATAAAGGACGGAACAATGAGGGCAGCATCACCAAAAATTAAACATGTGTAGATTATACCAAGATACATCTCCATACAAAATTTGAACAAAATCCGTTGAGAAATGTGGCCTGCAGAGTGCACTCACGCCATGCCCAGAAGTATGACCTTTGACCCTATAAAAGACGGAACACTGGTGGCAGCATCACCAAACACTATAGGTTTTTAAATTACACCAAGAGACACCTTCATGCAAAATTTGAGCGAAATCCGTCAAGAAATGCAGAAGTAAGAGTGCAAGAAATGGAAAAATGACCTTTGACCCTATAAAGGACGGAACAATGAGGGCAGCATCACCAAAAATTAAACATGTGTAGATTATACCAAGATACATCTCCATACAAAATTTGAACAAAATCCGTTGAGAAATGTGGCCTGCAGAGTGCACTCACGCCATGCCCAGAAGTATGACCTTTGACCCTATAAAAGACGGAACACTGGTGGCAGCATCACCAAACACTATAGGTTTTTAAATTACACCAAGAGACACCTTCATGCAAAATTTGAGCGAAATCCGTTGAGAAATGTGACCGCCAGAGCGCACACAAGAGTACACACAAGACATCTATCAAAATATGACCTTTGACCCTATAAAAGACGGAACACTGGGGGCAGCATCACCAAAATCTATAGGGTTCCAGATTTTACCAAGAGACACCTTCATACAAAATTTGAACAAAATCCGTTGAGAAATGTGACCGCTAGAGCGCACACAAACTATCCCCAAAAATATGGCCTTTTACCCTATAAAAGACGGAACACTGGGGGCAGCATCACCAGAAACTATAGGGGTCCAGATTTTACCAAGATACACGTCCACAGGAAGTCTGAAAGAAATTCGTCGAGAAATGTGACCGCTAGAGCGCACACAAGAATGTGACGCGGCGGCGGCGGCGGCGAAACGCTGCTGAATCCAAAGTATCCTCCGGCATACTGCCGGGGGATACAATTATAGCACAGACAATCATAACTGCTGTAGTTCCCACGTGGCAATACCTGTTTTAGTGGCAGTTATAGGGATGTTTTCCCCCCACAATTATGTGATCGAAATTTAATGTGTATCATAATTATGCAACCAATGTTTTTGTTTTCCAATCTCTTCCTTAATACTAAAATTGGATAGAGGTGTTCTTTATTGCAAATAAACAGATGTTTCAGATTTCAAGTGCGTAAGTACTTTCCCTTGGTCGCTTTGAATGAAATCAAATAAAAAATATACATTAACAAGAAACAAAATGACAATGAGAATACTCGACTTGAACTCCGAATACAATGAGTCATTTGAGAGATGAGTTTTTCCTATGCAATCCCTTGTCTTATTGTTATGTTGTCTTGAACTTTCTTGCGGTAAATTATCGTGCGGTGGAAATTGTTCGCAGATGCTTCCGAAGAGACTGATGTTGAAAGATGTGATATCCAGCTATCATCATAAGAACTGTCTTTTCTTCCCTCCATCTCTTTCTACCTTTCCTCCTCCTTTTGTAATTGTGACCTTCACTTGTCTCTCGGTTTTTCGTCTCTTTGTGTATTATGTCTCTCGATAAGTTTTTTGGTCTCTCCGTCTATCCATCTCTTTCTGATGCGCGCGCTCTCTCTCTCTCTCTTCTCTTCTCTTTGTGGGATCAGTAGAAGAATGTTCTTTGTTTCACATACATGTACTTCCATTTCAATTTCTTCCAATCTGTCCTCCCACTAGCTGACTTTGTCCCCAGTCCTAACAGCCCCCTCTTCCCCCTTGGCATGTCCATTCTCTGTTTCTGTTTGTCTGTCTCTCCCTCCCTCTCTTAATGCCTCGATCCCACTCTGCCTCTGTCGGTCTTCTTCTTTCTCATCCATCCATCTTACACGCACTGCGGCCAACTTTTGTCCAGCCTACTTCCAACATCAATATCCCGCCTAGCTGTGCCCATGATTCACCAACCCCATCACATCTGGATCTGATGATGAACATCTTTCTCTATAGTTGGGACTCAAAGGGCGTGTGGAAAGAACCATCAAAGTAAATTGACCATATCTAGAGCTCAAGGCTTTTATTAGCAAACTTTTCTATTCTGTTTTCAAGCCCACCTGCTACCAATAAGATGAGATCACTCCTCCTTTCGTGCGTTCACCTTCCTTTTACTCTCTTTATCAAAATGCCCTCACAAACGGTACTGTTCTCAATTAGTTACTTTGATAACGCAATTATCAATACACTAGCCCCGATGAATGAGCAATTCCTTCCAAATCAAAAATCTTTTCTTTGCTACCGTTTTGGAAACCATTACAGGTTTCAACCCAAATTGATAAATCTACTTCCATTCGATAAAAAAAGTACCCACAAGATACATAATCAATATTTCTAAGCCAAAAAAAAGATCACTAATTAGGATCATCATTATCATCATCATCATCATCATCATCATGGTTATCTCACCATCATTGTCATCATCATCATAACTGTCATTATCTTTGTCATCTTTATAATTGTCATCATTATTATCATCATCGTCATCATCTATTCCCGTCTGACTCATTCAAGTAAACTACAAACAGCAAAAGATTAATCATCTTTACAACAATGTGTATGGCAAGTACATTTATCCCACATTTATTGAGTCTAATATCTGCAGATATTTTTTCTTTGATTTCTTAAAATCTCACATTGAACTGCACTGTACAGAAGGAAATATTCCAGCAAACACATAGAAATAGATAGTCTAACAATACTCTCCCTATAGTTTACAGAATTCTAAACTCTCTTGTCTAGGACAGAATACTCCACATCAACTTCACAAAAAAATGACATATCCACTGAAATGATGGCGCACTCTATATTCATCGACACTATATAAATATTCTTCTTTCTTCTCCTTCCTCGTCTTGCGTTTTCTTTTCCTTAAGAGGCGCTTTTAAATTTCTCATTCAAAGTTGTCTGTAAAGGTCTGATAAGAAATTTTATAGTATAATAACAGAACATTTTCATGAACATATTTTTCTTACAATAATTTCATGTAATGTTTTTTTAATCATGTCCTCATATCAATAGTAAATGGTCCACATAACTCTGTGAATCTCCCAAAATTCTTCAGTTCTTCCAACTGATTCAAAGATACTTTGTCATATTCAAAAGGAAATTAATAAGTTAACTGTTGCCCTTTCAAATAATTTTATACTTCACAATATCATAAACTCTGAAGTACGTTTATGATTACAAGCAAAATATTCATCAAACCATGAAGCTTTGTAGCTTCATGATCAAACATGATACATACATTACTCCCAAAGTTTATTGTAGTGCTCCATCAACATCTTAATATTTCACAAAATGTATACGTGACACATTACTTTTTGTTGTCAAACCATCGGGAAGCTGAAATCTTTTTTGTCAGTTTAGTCCTACCTTGAAAATTTCCACCCAATATCACGTATGACAATGCATGAAAGAGAGAAAGACAGACAGAGAAAGAGAGAAAGAGAGAAAGAGAGAAAGAGAGAAAGGGGTGTAAACCAACTTTCTGATCATACATGTACACATATGTTAAATCATCTTACTTCCTGCTTTACATATTTCACACCAAATCATAGGCTTTAAATTTCCGACACTGATTCAAAACAGCTTTACAATTTAACAGAGTTAGCAAATCTTCCTCACTCATCTTGTTTTCTGAACCTGTACTTCCCCTTCATCTTTGTTTCTCCATGACACATTCAACCAGGTTTTGTATAAAATAAGATGACATGCTTTCAGAACAATCCTACTTCTCCCCCGCCACCTCCCCAATCCTTTGTTACTCACCGACAGATTCTGACAAGATATTCTAAGGCAGGCGATGACAGTTTTCATCCCACATTATTGTGCTTTATATTTTTCCTTCCCTCCCTCCCTCCCTCCTCTCCCTCACATCATTGTTTCTCACTCTGCATCTGTTCAACATTATAGACAATGCAGCTGTTTTGAATGCAATCATTTCCTAACATTCAATATCCTAGCAAAAACTCATTTAATTCCCAACATCCTATGTCATCTGTCATCCTCCGTACAGACATCTCCATATCCCAGCGTTCGTTTTATAGAAATGAAAAGTTTCATCATCAGCAATATTTGTTTGTAAGCAGAGTACCATAATAAAAGAAGAAATAGATATATTTTTACCATTTGCTTAAGATCTTGACAAAAAGGCATGATAATTTGAAGCATTCCCGCTTGATAATTTGTATGTCTGCGACTTGCTGGAAAAAATGGTACTCATCAGTTCAGCTAAGTGAACAGCTTTAATCAGTATTAAAACAGGCATTTCTCTACGCTTGTCAAAATCATTTAAACTTTCATTTCTTTTCATGATTAGGTATAAGCAGACTGTTCTCACATATTGCTTCAAAAGGACATAAACTACTGCACAGCATGATTTTGTTCCTTTTAGTAAGAAAATTAAAATTCTTACGATGCAGGCATTATTTTCTAGTCTTGTTTTTGGCACAATATTTGTAGATTTCTTAACACATGCCCCTGACACCATTTCATGTTCACCATTGCTACAAGCTCAACAGATTTCAGGATAAACTACTTTTTGTAGTGTAGCGATATTTTTTGTCGACAGCTATCAACATCTAAAAAGAATTCTACACATTCAGAGAAATTGAACGATAACATATGTACAGATGTACAGTACAGAAAATGTGAATTTTTACAAACTTTAAAGTTGACCATTGTGCAATTACAATAGACAGAGAATTATGATGGGGAAGAGAGGAAGAGGGGAAGAGAGGAAGAGGGGAAGAGAGAGAGAGAGAGAGAGAGAGAGAGAGAGAGAGAGGGGGAAGAGAAGAGAGGGGGAAGAGAAGAGAGGGGGAAGAGAAGAGAGAGGGGGAGAGAGAAGAGAGAGGGGGAGAGGGGAGAGAGAAGAGAGAGGGGGAGAGAGAAGAGGGAGGGGGTGGTGGTGAGAGAAAGAGTGGGAGTTAAAGTTTGATGGGGGAGTGGGAAAAATATGGAGAAAGACAGAAAGATACACAATGTCATTATCCTTATATCCTTTCATAGATGCTTAATACATACAGTAATTACAAAATTACACATTCAATCATATTGAAGGAATAAGGTGAAAAAATAGTACAAACCACAAATGAAAAAAAAAGAAGAATCAATGAAATGTCAAAATTATACCACAAAGTTCACAAAAATAAATCTTCAACACATACTGTAATATCTCATATTTACCTCTTTCTGTTAATACTACACATTCAGAAATGCAGAATTTCCTCAAAATGGCACAAAAGTACTCCAGAAGAGAAAAAAAAAACGACAAAGATTTTGAAAAACTTTGATTGCACTTTTCTGTACATCAACTGATTTTAAATCCACATTACATCTCCCTCGTCGTCACTCATGACAATAGAGCGAACTACTAAATATTGGTCAATTTCAAGCACTGATCCTTTAAGCATTTTGTTTACAGCACTACAATCTCAGTTACATGTGATGACAATTTATGCTACATGTGACAACTATTTACTATCTGTCTGTGTATAGTTTCATATGGTGTATACGTTGTTTGCACTTTGCATTACATGTATGTTACCAATGCACATTATTTGCAATAATGCTGGAAACCTTTTTGTGTTCTTGCAAAAAGCTTAGTAGTTTCTGAACCTCTTTTTTTTTTAAATACAATTTATTAGTCGTATATGATTTGTTGAAAAACCAATATTAATTTGAGAAATTTTCAATATGATTACAAATATGCTTATGATGATGATATTAATGAGAATGATAGCAGAGTTTACTATATAGAAGATGTCCTTTCCTCTACATAAAAGAACTACAATGTGAAACACATTTTTGTACACTGCAAAGAATGCATGTACCAAGTCATTTTTTAAAATTTCTTTCTTAACTTATTACATAATTTTCATGGCAATGCATTTTCATCCATGGTGATATTACATACACAGCACCACATTATCATAGCTATACATATTTTACCTGAAAAAAAGCTTGAGGAAATTTACATACCGTCACTTCTGAGCTACAAGTTAGAGCATTAATTACTTTACTATGCAAATGCACTTTAACTCTTTTTGATTTTTTTAATCAAACATTTTTCTAAAAGGAAAAATTAGCTAAATACTGTTCATTTCTTTACATACAGCTTCCTTGTCTATCAAGAATCAAAGTCAGTGCTAGTCTAGTATGCAGACCCTTTCCTTTCTGCTAAACCTAGCATATCATCTGTTCGGAGCCAGGAGGGTGTTAACTTAACACAAAGTTACACCCTTCTGGCTCCAAACAGATGATATCAATTGTTGAGAGCCAGAATGGCATTATTAACTCATATCCTTTTATACAAAGTTAACGTTATCCACGCTCAGACCCTCAGGGCATCAATAGTATACCAGTTACATAGTTAAACCGATCAACAAATGGTTTTGTCAATACTCTCAAAAATGCTAGGTTAGACAGACTAATATCCACTTCGAATGACACATAAGGCCTGCAATCCAGCCTATCATGGCTTGAATCTCTTTGCACACCTCTTGGACTCAAATTCCTGTAAATTGTGATTTCCTTCTCAAATTATCCCAATCTTCTTTTAATTAGGAGAAGAATAAATTCTACACTGAAATATGACGCTAAAGTTTACATTGCGGAATGTTTGATGAAAGTATATGTCATGACACTCATGAATTTCGTTTGAATATTTGGCACAATAACTAGGGGGTAATATATTTTGGGCAAACTATACATCAACATCACTTTCTCTCAAGTTAAATGTACATATCTGAAAATATAAGCTCGTGATGGAATATTTGGCAGGATATAAACCATGTCATAAACAATAATAAAGTAAAATAACTAGAGGAAAAAATATGTCAACTCTCTTTGTACATATACATGTATAATTTTCCTTAGTGACTTAGGTATTAGAATAATAGGACATACACACAATGTGAATTAAGCATGAATAATACTGCCCGTCACATAGTCATGGACTAGATACAAGAATACAATTTGAATCAATTTTGAAGTAGCATTTTGAATAATCGAAGGATAAATATATGCGCAAATAATAGAGAATAATTCTTTGGGCCACACAAAGGGATACATAATAGCTTCAATATATTACGGTCAAAAATTTGGTAAACATTCTCGCCTCTGCAACGGCAACATACAGCTATTTTAAGGCCAAAAAGGCTCGAAATGAGTATACCTTACTTTAAATGCTTTATGAGTATCAGATGGTAACAATTTTTCACAGCTTCTGACATACTGATATGATATTGACGAATAATCACCATTAATGACCTTCCATGTCATGTGACCTTACAAAGAAGAGACTGCAACAACAAGAAGCCTATCATACACCAAGAAAAAATACAATACCTCCTAAATACAGACTAAATTGCATTTAAAGCAGATAGAAGAAATATTAACTATACTGTCTTTTACACAGAAGAAATACCTACTTAACTGTCAAACAGAAGAATACGCCAGTATAACAAGCATGACAGATTACATTACAAAGAAGACTTCTTAATAGAACAAGCAAAGACAATGTTAGCGTAACAAGCGTAACATAACATAACATTACAAAATAGTACACGTGTAGCCTGATAAATGTTTTTGGAACAGTAATAAGTACAGACACAAAACATCATCGCCACGAAGCACACACAGTAATAGAGCCTTTTCCAACACTCTTTTTGAAAAATAGACAGAGTATAGCAACTAAAGAATTAATAAAAAATATCTAAAGTAGTCGTCATACCTCTCGAAAGAAAATTCTAGAGAGACTTTGTTAACCTAATGCAGCAAGAATTGCAAACTAATGGTACAAATTAGGCAGCAGTAGAATAATCTGAAATCTAAAAATCTCTACTTGAAGAGCTAAAAAATTATAGCATTTAGTCTAATATGCAAATTTGCTAATATTGTTGCAGTCTCCTTAGTACAACGATCACAACATGTCACTCAATAATATCAATTGTAATTTCAATGTCAATCCATACAGCAAAATATACATTACAGACATCATTGACTCAATTATTTGGATTTTCTTATTTGAATTTTCATTAATAATTTTCGTCTAGAATAGAGGGTTTGCAAAACTGCATTCCATATTTAGCAGGGTCTATACAAGTGATAAGTGACATAAATAATTGAATTTTTTTGTCAAAATGCCAAATAAACTATCACAACTTTTTCTTAGGAATATATAGACGAATTCTGGCTCTCTCCATACAGTATACTGTAATATATTTTGTCTATATATATATCCAATGTTATATCTAAAGCATTATAGCGGTCATTGCTATCTCCTCCTTTTTCATAGATAAGTACAGGCATATTGGACTCTACTATGTAGTAATAGAATGGAAATATGAATTCGACAATATTTGGGAGAAATCATACACATGCATGTTATATTTGGCTGAAACCTTGCGAGGTAGTCAAAATAAAAGTTATCAATGGTTTTAAAGGGATAATATCAAAACAAACCATTTCACATTTCATTATGCCTGGCATATTTACATAAAAATGAAATTAAGTAAACATGGATAATGAATGTAGAAGCTGGAACATTTAGACTAGTGTGAAAATAGGGTTTGAGTGTTCGCTGCTTATACTCTTTATACAAAGCCAAATTTTACATATGTTTATTACAAAGAAGATTTCATGAGACAACTTTTCAATCTACTTACAATGCACTTTTCATTATTCATCTTGTTAGGAACATTATTTCTTGATGTCTAACTTCACAATTTATGGCCCCATTTTGAATTTCAAGATAAGCCTTTATTTTTCAAAGTGTTAAATACAATAACTAAGTCTGGGTGGTTTGTACCTCATCAGCATTGAAAGGGTTAAGGAAGCTGTCCTATTTTGCAAAGGTTATTCTGACGGCCAAGAAGGCAGAAGGGTGCATTTCCTATGGATACAGACTCCTGTCCCAACTCAATTACTAGAATTTCATGACAAATCACAGCATAGAAAATGAACAATCTTTAAATAAGGATGCGGAATGGATACAGGAAGTTTAGAGTCCATAAAAACTAATCCAGGGCTCTCTGGAAGAGTAGTCTTCTATGAAAGGAGACCACCCAACAATCCATGAATAATCAATCAATCTGTCTGGACTGAATAGCATATCCTCAAGATCTCCATGCAGGTCTCTCTGTCAAAGTGTTGATGGACTGATGAAGGAACAAGTTTAAGGACCGACAGAGAAAGATATCCATCAATCCCTCTGTCTGGGCGATTCACGACGGCTGCGTATTGACGTCTGATCCTCTCCCTCGATTCTCACCGAGGAAGCCCCCGACGACTTGCCATTCAGCCCACCGCTCCCCCACCTTTCTCGGGGATGACGTAGCCACGTCTTGTGGGGACTGGGGTGTGTTCTAGAGGGGAATGGAGGTCATCGACTACCAGGGCTCTTCCTTCCAACAGGTGGATGAATCACAGTCTTAAAATAAGCACTTCTAAGCCTATCCCCAGAGGTGTGCTGGCCCCTGGATTTAGCCCCTGGTCCTAGACTGGATTTGCTCTTTAAACTAACTTTCCAAAATGCGCCATAAGGATCAGATATTGATGACTTGAACATGTTACCAAAATCTTTTATCATCATCTTGTTTCTTGTCAAACAAGAAGTTTATTTCTATTTGTAAAGAGAAGATCAAACATCTTTTGCAAATGAGGTATTGATAACGAACAAATGGCTTGAGATTCAAGCCAAAGTTGCAGTAGATGTAACATATACCTCTAAGACTCCTTGATCAATTAACAGCATTAAATCTACAGTCAGGGTTCTGGACTGAAATACGAGGGCACTCTCTTCAATTTCCTGCAAAGATTACTACTTCTATCATTTCACAGTAATACGAGAGATATTTGATATTAAATGTACAAGCTACAGCTGCAGAACTATACACAGTAATAATTACAAGACTTCTTTTATCCACAGACAATGCACAGCTATAAATACAATTGCAACAGTAATTTGTACACACCATATATGCTTTGTACATAAGCTTTAAATAGCACTATTTTGAGTCAACATCTTCTTCTTTTCTCTCGCCATGTTCTGAATAATTTACAGCTTTTAAAATCAGTATGCACTTGTTTATATTTCACTCATGTTTTTCCAATACCTGTGACTATTAGATAAACGTATTGTCATGAGCTGAAACGCGATGACTTCTTTCTTGCAGTACAGAAAGCTACAGTAGTTCCACTTATTTTTGTGACTATTGATAACACGGCAGAATGTTTTTAAAAAGAAAACCTAGTCAAGTAAATCATTCTTGTTCTGTTCCAATCTTGTATAGTTTCCATAACTCATTTTACATGCTCATAAGCTACCATTATCACCAAGATGCCTGAAATATGAAATACTGACAATGCACTGCTGAGGTTAGTCCTGGTAACTGAAGTCCAATGATACATAGACAAAATTGTGATAAGGACATTAGGAACATGAAAGTTGCTTTTGAAATTTAAAATTACTTTTGAGTATTAAGAATCGCATTTTACAACCACTGTACTAAAGAACAAAATGACTGCTCTTTTCTTTTCAAATACCTTTATTTCTAACTTCGTCTAGGAAAAGGATGCTCGGCAACATGAATGTCCATTTCTGGGTACTGATTCAGTATTTTTGTTGAGCCTTACAAATTGCTCCTATACTTAGGAGCAATTCTATATCTTTACCTCTAAACCTCTTTCCTCTTAAGTGATTTTTCTAAAAAAGGATGTTAGAAACATGAAGGTACACCAAAAACCTATCCCTTCCCTCCGAATACTCGGAAGCACACGTCCTGTAATGTAGCATCCTTCTCATCACTATCACCTCACCCAAAGTGCACCTGTTCTAGGTGCCCTAGATACTGGTCCTGTCATCATGACCACATTTCCACATAAGGTCACCTTGAGTTCTGGTAATTGCAATGTTTTGGGCGAGTTTAAGTCAAGAAGTAATCCTGAATTGTTTAATATGTCGTAGATGGGATATCTGAACTAACAAAATAAAGGAAATTTGACGACATTGCTTGTAGCATTTTCTTTCATCTCAAAGCAGCACTTGCCTGACTCTCCACGTTGATCCTACCTGACATTTTACAATCTGGGTTGCTTATCTATTCCTCTTGATTTCCATTATTTCTATTTCACAATTTGTGTTGCTAATCAGTTCTTTTGATTTTCTGCAATAATCAATAAATATATTGGTATAGAATAAGTTAAGTAGTCATCCATCAAGATAAATACTAATATATTCATTGATGTTGATTACAGTTAGTGTCTTTTTGGACTATTTCAGTTTGCATCTCGACTCTTCATTGGAATGCCTGATCCTTTGGGGATTTTACTTTGAACTTTGACCTTTGGCTGTGCCAGTCTACTAGCAGGCTTCAGGTTGGACTTGACAGGAGAAGGGAGCTTGGAAACCTGAGCTCCAGATGAGGCTTGTGGTAGGGTGGTGGTGGTGACGGTTGTGGTAGTGGTGGTGAGGGTTGTTGTAAGGAGTTGCCCCCTTGGAGCAACTGTTGGATTATTGTTCTGGTTGCACTGAAGCTGGACCCCAGGTTGTCTTGGGTTGGCGACACCTGGGATCCGCCTCTCTGGAGGGGGTGATGCCTTCTGAAGTTTGGAGACATTCCCAGTAGGAATGGTACGTCTAGGGGACTTGGGGCTGGGCATCTTTGATTTGTGGACTGGAATGCCATTAGCAATGTTCTTTGTTTGTGCAGGGTTATTAACTTCTCGCTTCACTGCACCGTTTGTCGCCTGACGACTTGAAGGCAGTCGGGATGCTGGTGCTGGGAGACGGGACTTTGGGCTTTGTTTATCAGTTCCATTCTGTTTCTCTTGGGAGTGTACTGTTGCTGTGTGTTGAGATGAGGATAGTTTATTGTCTATAAGATCAGGGCTAGAATGCCTCATTTCCTGAGTTGTTTTCACAGTTTCTGGTGATCGTCGTTGTGAGGACGTCAAGTCTTGGTTGCTTGACCGCTTGGTGAGCACTCCTTGGGGACGGGCAAACTTAGGCATGGCCAGCTCTTGGCTCTTTTGCTGCTGATGCTGCCACATGTTGTGCTGTTGCTGCTGCTGCCTCTTGAATTGCTGCTGTTGCTGCTCAACCAATATCTCTTGTTGCTTCTGCAGATTGGCTGTCACTTTCTCCTGCTGATCCTTCTGCAGTTGTTGCTGTTGATTGTGCAGTCTCTGTTGATTCTCCTGCTGTTGTTTATGGGCAGCCTGGTGTTGTCTGTTAAGTTTGTCTTGTTGCTGTTGCAGCTGCAATTGCTGCCACTCTAAACTTCCTTGCTGTTCTTGTGGCAGAATCTTTCCCTGCTCCTGGTGTTGCCTGCCATCTCCCTTGTGGTACGACACTGGTTTCTGCAGTCTGCTCGTTGGGTTACCCCTACCATCAACAGCCATCTTGCCATCAGCTTTCCTTCCTTGCTGCTGGCCAGTTTTTGGTCGTTGTATCTGTCTTGGTCGTTGCATCCTAGATGTTGGCCTCCTCATCTGAGGCAGCTTGGACTTCTCCCCCAATGACCCTGAATCTTCACTGCCCTCACGGGAACTATCACTTTCGTTTCGTTGCCTACACACCAACCTACCACCAGAACCTGTGCCTTCATCTGAACTGGAACACCTCTCATGGCCTACTCTAGGAGATGCAAGCTTTCCTCTCAAGCCCAACCTGCTTTGAGGATGCTTCAGTCTACTACCGCACACCTCGCCGATCTCATCTGAACTTGACCCCTTCTCTCTGTTCATCCTGGGCAGGGAGCTTCCACGTTGGCTTGGTAGCTTCAGTCTACCTGTCCCTGACCCATCGCTACCTTGATCTGAGATGCGGACATGCTTCCGATGGGGCTTGGCGTGCTTCTGTCTATCTAAGTGGGTGGCGTTGTCATCACTGGTATCGCCAGAGCTGAGGCTGTTGCCTAGAGGAGAGAGAGTGACCTGATCCAAGCCAGAGGACCCCCTCCAAGGCTCCCGGAGGACACCTTCTTCTCCGCCAGAGGATGAGGAGGAGATGGACAGGCATCCTTCCCTGGACCGGAAGCTGCTGGCTGTGACCTCTGACCTCTCTGTAATGACATCAGCATCTCCTTGCTTTCCCTCAATGGTGAAGCACTCTTCGCATTGCTTGCATCCCTGCAGAAAATAGAGAAAAACAAGAAGAAGAAATTACTTAAATTGCATAAACATACTAAATGATCAGAAACAGAAAGGCAATGCCTGTTCTAATAATGAAAAAGATAACATTCTATCACAAAAATTTAAGGAAAAACCAAACACCATAGTCTCTCAACTGCCTTTGAGATTACACAATAACATCGCTTTTGGTTCTCCAAAAGGTCATGCATACTGCATATTGCATTCCTTGTCTCTAACAATAGGGCATACATGAATACAAACATAAATGCCCCTATCACTACATAATTTTGTAAAATCAGGGGAGGAACAGAAAAAAATCTGAGAACAAAGAATGTTTATTTTTGATCCACAGCTCAGTGGGAAACAGATTCAAGGAGCTCTATCAAAAGTTGACATAAAAATGTTTAATTGAATGATTGCTTTCTTCCTTTCAGCCGACCTGTGTCACAGGTAACAGGGTTTGGGGAAATCTTTGACGAATTTGGCGCAGGAAGAGAGGGGTGGATGAATTAGCACGAGACAAAACGCTCGACCTGTTGACGGGCAAAGAATACTGTAGTTGAGTGATAAGCTTGCAATGAAGACCTGGATCCAAAAATACGAATGGAGAGCTAGAATAGAAATCCTTTCTCTGCTTCCTGAGGTGCTGTATTATTATCTTCCTTCAAACATCATAGGCCCTAGAACTGTTGCCTTTACAGTGCCATCAAATTTAGTTTTCCGAGACAAAAAGATTTCAATCATCGTGCTTTTTTGTCATTGTTCATCTCGATATTAACAGTAATTCATGATTTAACTCCAGTATTCATCAACCAAATCTGAATGTAAAAAAATTAAAGAATACATAAGGATACTTTAGATGATTAAAACCACGTATGGCAAGTGGTAGCATTGTCTATAAATCCATTTCATTATGTCTGAAAGCTATATTTAATTACACTAAGTACAATAATTACTCTTTAGTGTGTTCAAAGAAGTTTTTTTTCCTTATAAATTTCTGATTGCATACCAATTAATATTCTTTTCATTGCTTGTTTTTGTTTTGGTGTCCATTGTAAGTTGGACTGATCTGGTTTCAAGTAGGTACAAAAGAGTAGCTTACAGTCACCGATAGGAGCAATCATGCATTTTTAAAACCTACAAACGGCTGAACTTGAACATTTAGCTCCTAAAGTCACCAGCATTTTAATTGATCCATGAAATGGAACAGAGAATTTCCAATAAGCTTAACATATCTCATAAACTTAAGCACAGTGCTGTGCAAGCTCTAGTTCTCAACCCATAAAAGTAAAATGTTGAACCTGTAAGCTTACAAGGCATAAAAGTAATTATTCGAGTATGAGGCTATAAGTGGAGCATTAAAGGTGCTATTTGACTTTTGTAAATACACAATGCAAAACCAGTCCAAAAAGGAAGCGAGATTACATGAGTTAAGAGGTAAATAATTTTTTGCTATTACTCATGTACATTAATTATGATGATATTTATGATTTCATGGTAATCTGTACTGCTGTGCATAAAGAATTCAAATTATAGTTACTGAAATTATTGGTAATTTTTCAAATATAATTCAGGGATGTTTTTTCATACCCTTTAAGCAAAAAATCAACACTTTTTCTACAAAGACTATGTATTTAAAAAAAAGTAAAATAGAATGCATTCATTGAGCTGTTCTTCCTAGGTAAAGTTGCCCATTTCATTGACTGCCATTTTTTTGTTTATACAAAATTAAAACTATATGTATCATATTTACTCAAATCTTTGGAACATATTTTACTGTTAATGTGTGGGCTCCTAGCAAGAAATAAGAAAGGGTGGCAGAGCTGATTAACCATTCATGTCGCAACAGTCACTTACGTGGCTAGCAACCTGTGCCACGAACCCTTGCCAAGTGCACATTTCCTGATATTCACATGCAACATTGTTTATCAGTAAGTGCCATTCACAACACCTTTGGCTGAATAACACTTATTCTATGCTCAATGTTTTCTTTTAACCAGGTGCCTATCTGATAATCCATGTGTAAACTGTGAAATACATATCATTAACCTGAAGATCATTTATCAAGTGAACTACAGTACAACAAAGCACCTCTTCTACATCATATGTTTAATGGACTCTAGAAAAAAATGTAATCTCTACTAGTGGTAAAAACCAAAGAATAGGAATTATGGGATTTAATTTTAAGCTTGCTAACTCTGAAATGATGTGAAACTAACTCCCCAAGTGGTGTGTAAACCTGCTTTAATTTCTCAAATTTGACTTGATCGAGGTGGTCAAAATACCACTATCCTTTATTTCAATCTCATTTCACTTATTTCACTGTACTGCAGCTTTGAATATAAGAGAAAACAAAGCAATTGAAAAGTCAATTTTACCAAGCTATCATTTCTGACAGCTGCTCAGGCCTATTTCATGATGGGAACACAAAAATTTTACAATAGCTTTGAAATTCAAAATGACTCTCCCATGTAAAAAAAGAGAGGGATGTCCTGTCTAACAGGCAACGCTTATGAGAATTAACTTAAATGCTGAACGGAAGAGTCCATTTCCCTCCATTTTCAGGAGAATGCATCGTGAATTAGAGCAGGGGCAAGTTGAAAGAGGGCAAGGGTATCAGGGAGAGGATATTCGTATGCCCCCAGCTCTGTCAAGAGGGGGATGAAGAGAATTTCCACCTCACTTAGCTCACGGCTACTGCTAGGAGGTCCATGGCACAGTTCACCAGGCCATTAATTACGCAAACCATGCCTTACAATGCACTTGTCCAAGTCCCAGGAGCATATATGTATGGTTATGTTCGGTCAGTAGCCACTGAGTGGCGACATGTTCATTGTTTTTTGTTCATGTTTCAGCTTGAGTTTCATTTAAACAAAGCTGTTCTATCATATCCTTAATCCCATGTGTTCAATTCTTCTTCATTAGTGTGGTGTCAGCGGTGGGATTTGAACCCACACCATCATTCAAAATGACTGGTGACTAAAATCAGACCTGGGATCCCGAGACCAAGAACAGAAGGAAAACTTTAGATTACATTCTAGCATTAGATCTCTTGGTCGAGAAGATGACCGAAACATCACAAACCTGAGACAAGACTGGTGGTCTCCATACATCATTATGTCCCACTCTGGGACAGGCAGAACTATGCAGGAAAACAGGAGGAGGAAGAAAAGTACCCCAAAACCTACTTGCATGAGAATTTGGGACTCTAAGGTTGGGCTACAAGAATACCGATACAAATCATGTAATTTTGTGATCCTATTGAAAATACAAGCAAATGCCCAATCAAATATCTTCTATCTTTGCCTCATGTCAAATAAATCAGAATATGTAAACAAATCTTTAGGCTTTGAAGGTTTGCATGGTGAAGTTGTAATTCAGAAAAAAAGGTTTGCGGTACAACCATGTGAGTTGGAATAACTCCACGTTCCGGTCAGAATGCTCTGGCCGTCGTCAGGAGAATGAGAACGTGGAGTTATTCCAACTCACATGGTTGTACCGCAAACCTTTTTTTCTGAAAAAATCTTTAGGCATTTTACTCCCAGTGTTAAAGATCGTATGCTCGATCTGTAATGAAAAACACAAGTCAGAAAAAATTGGAACCAGCGGGATTCGAACCTGTCATCTACTGCTTGCCGGGCAGCGACTTAACCACCAGGCTATTCTGGTTCACGGCCAAGTCACTGGGAGTAAAATGCCTAAAGATTTGTTTACAAATTAAAAATTCCTCCCCAGTCAAGCTTCTTCCTTTACAAACCAGAATATGTTTCAGTTGCATCAAGACAAGTGCACTTGGAAATCTTTCACATCTTCCCACATAGAAAAAAAATCTTGGAGCTCCTTAATAAGACCATATTATGACAGTTTTCCTCATGTGATGAAATGGTATATATATATGTCACTAGAATGACATGCTAAAACGTGACACTTGCCCTGGAAATGACTTGTTAAAAACACAATTTCTTTGTCCCATATACCCACTGCCCTGGATAAGAAACACCGTCTTAACGTGATCTCCTTTACAAAGCCTTACCACAGGTAACCAAAGTCTTAGAACTCGACTCACTCAAAATCTTTCTATGCTGCTAGCTTAATACAGAGAGGGGAATTAATCGCAAATTTATTAGAATAGCCACCTCTAAAGGTCACCTGTCTACTTTCACAGTTTATCCGAAGATATAGTATATGTATATATTTCGATGTACAATCTATCTGGATAGACTAAGCCTTTATGATTGGAACTTATTAAGAGTCTTTTCCCAAAGAAAACTATGAACTGTAATGTCTGTTTGTGGCCACTTCTTACTGTTTCATTAGGTGGTCTTTATAGACAGGTTGGACTCCACTTCTTCTTGGGAGATAAATGATTGTTTTCATTGAAAAAACACAATTGAAAGGAAATACTAATAAAAATGTGAGGAATTTATATAATCATATTCTGGATATTTTGGATGATATATCACACTAACTTCTCCCCTTCAAGTCAGCCTCTGAAATAAATGTTTGTACATTGTTTGGCTACAAATCAACAAAGTACTACCTAGAAGTAAAAATTGGGTTGGGCCAATAACGAAGGAATGGATTACATACCCTCAGTACCTTGCTATTTATATTCACTCTATGACGCAGTCGCATAACAAGAATACAAAAAGATTATGGGCTTCATTTTGGATTAATGTTGAATTTACAAACAAGAAAAGATTTGATATTAATAGAGGCACTGTGGAAGAGATCATCTGTACAAGATTCAGCTTAGTATATGTTTATAGTTGTGCACTGCCACACCCCAAAACATCTATGTGTAATTAATGTGATTCAGTAACTTTGTAGAGGCTTGATAAAATATGAGCTGCCTGGCCTTACATGCTATCAGTGTAATATGGTGTAAAAATGAAGCCCATGGGGAAAAAAAGCACTTCAAAATCATCATGCGCTTCACAAAAGTAAACATATGCAAATGACCGGAAATGCCAGACTCATTTTCCCCATAGACTCAGTGTTAGACTAAAGCGTATGGCTTTCGTAAATGGGAGTATTCAGTCATAGGTATCTTAATAACAGCATTATATATTTCAAAACCTTTGTATACCTCGCTATTTGTTTATCCTTCTGAACATCACTATACAAGAAAAATATCAAAATTCAACAATATATTAAATCAAGCCTCCACAATGTTACCGAATCCCTTTAATGCATGTGATAAATATTTATGCACTGTTGTCCCAATACAATTTTTTTAAAGCCACCACCCTTTTAGAAGGGCGGTTATATAGATTCTCTCTGGATTTACAAGCTTCCAAATCATTAACAAAAGGCAGAGAAAAAAGAGATAACAAACATTTTGTATACTCAAAAATTTCATCAAAATTGAAATTGTACTATTAAATGAAAGTAACAACAAATGACAGTAGAAGTGGTAAGAAAATGCTATTTTTAATTTGAATGGATATCAACTATTCTACTGTAACTCCAAAGTTTCATGATTCATACATGTACATATATTTAGGGGCCATGTCAACGATTTTACAATATAGCATTCTGTACAAACTACATAGTACACAGTCAAGGCAAAAGTGATATAAATTCGTTCATTCTGTATACAGTGCATCCCAGAAAAAACGAAACCAAGATTTATCAATGTTTAACCATATCTTAATCACAATTATGATTAATACATGACACATATTTGTAAAGCTTGGATCTTCTTCTTTCATTTGATGCCACTCATATGGTACATGCTTTACGCATGAGTGAATAAAGACAATATGAAGGAGGGTTACCAAATATTCTTTTGGCCAACGAGATCTGAATTTCAAAGAGATAATCACATTTCTAGAAAGTTCATTTTCTGCTCTTTCATATGACACCTCAATCGGGAAAAATGAGCTAGGGATGACAAAGCTCTGTTGGTGTAAATTGATGCTTGCATTTCCATGATTTATTAAACAAATCCGTTTGCATTGGCTCCTCGTCCTAGCAATAAACAACCAAGACATAAGACTTCCTGCATGGCTGATCGTCAACAAAATGGATTGATGAGTACAAAATGATAAAAGCTGATTGATAATGAGGTACATGTATGTTTCATTAACCTACTTGACCATGCAGTTAACAACAGAGCAACTAGTATTTCTGGTAACAGAATGAGGACAATCTGGGAGCCTTTAGTAAATAATGAAAATGCAAGCATCAATTTACACCAACAGAGCTTTGTCATCCCTGGCTCATTTTTACCAGAAAATGAACTTTTTAGAAATGTGATTATCTCTTGGAAATTCAGATATCGTTGGCCAAGGGACTTTTAGGTAGCCCTGCTTTATATTGTCTTTATTCACTCATGCGTGAAGTATGTATCATATGAGTGGCATCAAATTAAAGAAGAGGATCCAAGCTTTACAAATATGTGTCATTTATTAATCATAATTGTGATTAAGATATGATTAAACATCACTAAATCCCGGTTTCTTTTTTTCTGGGACGCACTCTATAACATTCAGTGTAAACTAATTGCACTCTAAAAGGCAATAATCCCACACACTATTCATGTCATTCGTGGCACATAGACATTCCTTGACAATGCAGAAGTAAAATGAATGACTGCAAAAATAGACCCTATTAGCTAAATAGGGTCTTCCATCAAAAGTCATAAGAACCAGAAATGTTTCTTGGGTAACACAAAATGATAGTCCAAGTCTGCCATATGACTGAAATAAAGTTCTTTATAATAATCTACTTGAACTAATCATGCATATCATATGACACATAATTTTCAAATAAGAAGAGGCAATGCCATCAAAATTTACTTTTCAATCACCTACGAATAGGGTATTGCCAAAAACCTCCTTGGTATTGCCTCCTGATGATCACAATGATGAATACGAAACAGGGGACCAATTTTCTATCCCAAATATGGCAATTTTCATAAAAGTGCTCTTCTAAAGCCCTCATTCAACTACTGATGTCTCAATCAATCACTAGTCTATGGCTTTAATACATCAGGGTCAAAGGTTATCAACAGTTAATGAAGTTGATATACCTGAACATGATGGGTTCCATGCAAAGCCATGTACTCCTCAAATGCAGCCTTTATCCGACTGGATGCATTAACAGTAAAAGTGAAGGGGTGTGGCAAGAGTGTGAGAGGGGAGGGGCAGGAGTGTGAGCAAGGAGGGGCAGGGGTGTGAGAGAGGATGGGCAGGGGTGTGAGAGAGGAGGGGCAGGGGTGTGAGGAAGGAGGGGCAGGGGTTTTAGAGGGGTATGGAAAGGATTAAAAGGGGTGGGGCAGGGGTATGAGAGGGGCAGGGGTATGAGAGGGGTAGAGTATGGATGTGAGAGGGGTAGGGTATGGGGGTGAGAGGGATATGGGGTGAAAGGGGTATGGGGGGTGAGAGGGGTATGGGGGTGAGAGGGGATTGTATGATCATGGATGAGTTTGGAAGGGGCATGGTTATGAATTAGGAAGGGGCAGGGTATGAGCCAGTTTGGGGGGGGGGGGGGGGGGGGGAACAAAGGGGAGTGGGGAAGGGCAAGAGAGGTAGTCATAATAATTTATGGATGAGGTAAGTGGGATAGGTAGAGGTACAAAGTGAGAGGGACAAGGCAGGTGGAAACATTGGATGGAGTGGAACAGGAAAAGTACAAAGAAGACATCCCAAAAGGAAGAAGACAAAATTTACTGAGAAAGTCAGAAAAGAAGAGAAAAATGGAAAGAAAAATGCCAGAAAAATGGAAAGAAAATACCAGAAAAATGCCAAAAGAATTGAGAGAAGAGTATGAAGCAGTACAATAATACAGACAAGCAAAGGAGGGAGAAGATATAGCAGTCAATAAATTTTTGGAAAAATGTGAAAAAGAAAAAAGGGAGTCAATGAATGAAAAATGGAAAACAGATATGTGATGGACATGAAGGAAAAGAAGGACGATTGGACGAAATTGGAAAAAATATGAAGAAAATCACAAGTCAAATATTGGTTCGGGTTTTTTTATGCTTCCAAAAACTGGCAATAAAAAAATGCTACTTTATATTTAATTTGCATGCTACAGAAATGATGACAAGAACTTTAACATTATGTGCTGGAAATAGGCTGATTATGCCTTTAAAACATTATCAATCAAGCAAGAGCCTTCAACTAACTGTTTACACGCTGATATTTTTGCAATGCACTGCACAAGAATTTCCCATGCAGACCCACCTGTATTGATGATTCATTCTTAGTTTTCAGTTGGTATACTATTCAACCAAGCACAGTCATTAACCAAATATTTACCAAGCACTTTATTTATTCAGAAATGAACAAAAAAATGAAGATAAAAAGAATTCAAGGTCTTTACCTGTCTCTCTAGCCATTTATTATAGCCTTCCCCTAAATTAATTCAAAACACTCAAAATGATATGAAAAAAGTCTGATAGACCTACTGTGTAATGTAAATAAATTTTATGAAGAAAATTGAGAATCCAGACTCCAAAGTTCCACATCATAGAATATGAGAAAACTGGTTCCCATAATTAATATTTATAGTAGACTTCAAAGGGCACAAGAGCTGTTTTATGTCATGTATTTTACTTATCTCCAAAATCACACTAAACCAATAGCATTGTGATCTGCACATGTTTAACGAGGGAACAGCGAGCTCTCTTTTAACTGACTTCTGTTAATCACAAGTCTGTTTTTATGGACCGTAAGTTGTTGAAAGTACATTGTACAAGACTTTTCATGGCAAATGAACAAAAAAGGGCAGAGTATTACATATGATCTTGAACTACTAATTATTTTCATTTTTTCAGTCCCCATACCTAAATCCATCATTTTGGGGGACAAAACAGCTTCCTCGCTATAAAAAGAGCCATCATCGGCTGCATTTACGCGTCTTGATGGGAAATCCTTGAGAGTGCAAGGAGCCGAAAAAGCTACCGAACAGCACATCCTGTTATGGGAAACGGCAATAAACGATGATTCACCAAAAATATGTATCACCCCTTCTAAGGTTACCTTGGAAATATATACATGACTAAGGCTGAACTTGAGAATAGGCTACGCTAACATAAACACATGAATTGATGACATACATATAAGATTGGGAGGGGGGGGGGCGGGTGTCTAGACCTACTTTCCAATACCTACTCTATGTATGCACAGGGACTAATATCATTTTTCTAATAATGAAACATGTAATAAAGGCCTTACATACATTTGTATTGAGAAAAAAAATCACAAAGATTTACTGATGTAGTATTTACATTTAGAAGGAAAAAGAAAAATTATATTCTACCTTTGGTTGAGACTACAACAGGGCACTTTGCTAAATACTCAGAGAAATGAAATAGTACAATCAGTAAATACATATAGAGATTTTTGTGTGTGAAAAACCAGAACAAAAAACGAGCAAATCATACAATAAATACAATAATATAAATAATGCAAATTTGTGATATTAAACATGTGTCTCTGTCTTGATGAAACTGATCAAAAGAAAATAAAGATTACGTAACACTACTTTAAACAAAGGAAATACAATCATTGACTACAGGGTAAAAATGGAAATTGTAAGTATTAAGATAAAACTCTCTATGATTCCTACAAAAAGAAAAAAACTGAATGCTATAAAGAAGAATCACAAAGCCTACTGCAAATAGGACCAAAATACAGTTCTAAAATGGATGACACAAAAAACTAATGTACTGTGACAATGTAACTAAAAAGATTGACATATCAAAATTGTTACAATCAGCTTCAATGATTTCTAAAATATTGTCATTAGTATTATCTGCAAAGCTTGATCTAAGACCACAAACTAATTAATTCAAATATTTTTAATCTGTTAATTCACAAAGCCTAAAATTCTTGAACAAAATTTTAGAAGCCAAGTTTGAATGAAATCTTTTGGCAGCTACTATAAAGGAAGACAAAAACTATGGACGCTTTATCAGTTGTAAATATATCCACTGGCATAATTTCAAAGCATCGCATACTCATTTCTCAGCAAGCTTTGCAATTGAAAGAGAAAGGGATAAGGCTTTTTCTAATTTTTAAAAATGTAAAATGAAAAAAATGTTTTTTGAAATCTGCAAATAGCATGATTTATGACAGCTTTCTTTTAAAATTAGAGACCGTAAGCAAAGCTGCTCTTTATAAACAAACTTCTGCTTAGAATAAAAGCTGAAAAAATAGGACACTGATATTTTGAGGTGTGTGTGTGGGGGGGGGGGGGGGGGGTTCTTGAGTAAAAACAAATATATCATATACTTTGATTTATTCTGTATATTACATTTTCAAAAGAAACCTCATAGTTTTTGTATCATTGGTTCTGTTGGGGAAGAAATTCAAGTTCTATTTTAAGTGACTGTCAGTAATTATGAGTTTGCTTAAAAAAGAAAAAGTTTCCACTAGTAAATTTCATTTTTGCAAACAAGCTTGAAAGAAGCTTCACTCTCTCTGTCCCCTTTTGTAGCCCCATCTTAAAGATATAAACATACATACAGGAAGAGGGGTAGGGAGCATGTTCAACACCTTCATAAAACCAACCATCTTTATTACATGTGAAAATAAACAGGTGTTCAAACTGGAAGGGAAGGGAAATGAACTTGCACTTTCAACCGGTTGTGTAGATTAATTAATATTGTCTTTTTCTTTATTAAAGCATGAGAAAAAGAAGCTCCCATAATCCAACTGCTTACAGATGGAATTTTAATTTAGACCAAGACCAAAGCACTTGTAATAAAAAGAGGTGCAATTATTTGCTCACATAAATGTGATAGGAATGCTCTGTTAAAGAATTTAACCATTCTTGTTGCAATTACAATTTTCAAATCTGTATTTCAGCTTCTTCTTTTTTAGTTTACCTAAAGGTTAGAACATAAAAATAATTTAAGCATATTTCAACAGCAGCTGTAATATTTATGACTTTTTTAGACTTGATGAAATTTTTCACTAAAAAGAAGGTGTAAATGAATGCAAAGAAGAAATATGGATGTGTGATACATGTAAGTACTGCAAATTGTCTACAAAAGATACAACATCTATCATGACAGCTAAAATGAATGCTAAGTACATTTACAATACATCTACAATTTATGATCTCTAACAATCTATTGTCATGCTAATCACAATTTAAATGTTCATGATTTTAAATAAGATCATTCTTCTTTCTAATGTAAATTTACAAATATTGATCATTCTCTGTATTCTACAAGGTGAGGTTATAAAATAAGGGAGCATTGTGTGATATTGAAATTGCAGAGAGAGAAATCCATTGTCATACAAGAAGAACAAGCCAGTCTGGAAAATAATGGATACTAGACTAACACAGAAGATGAGTTCAGATGGGGAATGAATTGCATAGCAATTTACTACTCTATTACAATTTATTTAAGTCTATCATATCCATTTGGGTGTTATAACTGCACCACGCATTCAAGAATGATCACAGTCTACGAGTTCTGTCACAGATCATGGCTTGACGTCATTCCAATAAAACATAGGAAATATGTAGGAATCCTGATTACGTTGAAGGATATGGGCATGCTCAAAAGAAGTGGCACTGCACTGGGAAAAGTTAGTCTCAATCCTTCAGACCCTAAGCTGCACATACTATCACAATCTGGAAATTTGCAAAATTAGATCCACCTCAAGGGCCCATCTCACTTCGTTGTGTACCTATCAAAATAATTTTTTTAGGTTTTTGTTTATTTGTTGTTTTTCATTTTTGGGGGGGATAGCACTTGGTCATAGTTGAATTTTTCTTGATCAAAATATGTTACCTGAATTTCTAATACTAATTATGCCCTACCTGTACATCTTAAAACATGAAAAGATGTCTCAAATTTCGTAGTGTTTGTATATTATAATGTTCCAAATCCATCAAGCTGAGCTTTAGATACTTCAGATACAGGAAGTTATCTTCTTAATAGTAAAAGCACCACAAAAAAAATTCTTTCCATATGTTAAGACCACCCAGAAATGACAGTGCATAATGCTATAAAATCATGTTATTTGCCTATAGTCTTTATGAATTGAAATAGCATAGGGTCTGAAAGACGAGACTGTCCAACAGGGAGAGACAGCATGAAGGAGCGCAATCCATTACCTGACTTTTGAGCTATTTTTGGTCGAGACACCTCGAGCGATTGCATCTTGACCATCACTACTATCTGTGGAGTGACCGTCTAACATCTACACGGTCAGAAGTACGCGGTCATTGACAAGCAGCAGAGAAATAAAACAATGAGGTCATTAAACCAACAAGTTGTAAGAAGATGTAACAAATGATTTTGTCTCTTTAAAATCATTGTTGAGAAAGAATTAATAGCTTTCAAATAACACACAATATAGAAAGAGGGAGAGAGGGGGAGAGAAAGAGGGAGAGAGGGGGAGAGGGAGAGAAAGAGAGAGAGAGAGAGAGAGAGAGAGAGAGAGAAAAGGAGAAAGTCAGAGAGAGAGATGGAAAGAGAAGAGACAAGAAGGTATGCCTCATCAATGCTTTGACAAGACCTGAACAACGAAAAGAAAAGAAACATCCTTGTCTAAACATCGCTACATATTTCCTCATAGCCAAACTTTCAATGCCTTAAAATTTCATAGTTCAAAAATTGATATAACGATTAAATGCAAAAGTTATAATGGTGATTGCATATGCATACTGCAATAAGCAATAACCGATTTATTGCAACTGAGCTAGCATTGATGATTTTGTGGAAAATACTTGAGGCTACTACAATAAAAAGAACTATTTTGACTATTTTGTTTTGACACGGCCTTGTATCTTGAAAAAACTGTAAGGCCTGACTTTGAGGGGTGAAAAAGAAAAGAAAGAAAGGAGCAAAAGTAGACTGAGGAACTTGACAATTTTTCAAACACGGTAGTTGCTCTAACTCTGCTTTTTGACAATTTCCTGCAATAGAAATTTGTTGAAATGTTTGAAAATATGAAGGTGAAAAAAAAATGTCAACTACTATAACAGCTGGAATAAAGAAATAAATCTCCTGTAATTATTTGAATCAGGAATAAATCACGACATAAAAGAAAAATTTAATATATGCAACAACAGAAAAACGGAACAAATGAAATGCATTATGAAATGAGATATGATCAATAAAGGAGTGAAATAATTAATGTATGATAATGCAAGGTATGGCGATGGAACTGTGGAAAGGAGAATGATTTTGGAACATATATGAAAGCATGTAATGTAAGAAAACATAAGACGGACAATGTAGTTTAGAGAGGGCTACAGAAATGAAGGAAGCAGAGGAAGAAGGAAACAGAGGAAGAAGGGGAGGGAGATACAGCAATCAGGGTTGGCAATTTTTGATGACATATTTAAAAGTGTGATTCAAATCAAATCAATATGAAAAATAGTTTTTAAAACACTGATTTTAACATACATTGTATTCAAAATCAGTGGTTTTAAATCAGCACAAATTTTTTGCCAACCCTGGCAGAATTTCTTTCATTTTTGCCTTTGAGTGCATTTACGATGAGGAATACAAAAAACTGCAACTCACTGCCTTCCAACGATCAACACCACACTTGATAGGAAACAGTGTTTGGAATCAAAGCAGAATTGTCCGGAGACCATTTGTCATTCCACATCTGTACAAATTCATTAAACATAATGACAACTACATGGAGGATCTTCGTAAGTACACCTGCATCTTACATTTATCTTTAGAGCAACAACATGACACACAGCACATGCTGAAGTTATTAGTTAGGAAAATTGCATATCATTTCATTTCTATGAGAAAGATAACTGAATTATGATGAAGTTAGTTGAACCTGTTTATGATGCATCAGAACAAAATTATCAACTTCAGATGTTTCTTGTTTTCTCAACATTGCACAAACAAAATATCTTTGTAGCTAACAAAATATTTGTGCTTTGAGCTGCCAAATTTATGCATGGGACAAATAAATAAAAGTTTAGTTATCCATATTCAGTCTTAGTATAAAGACCAATTAATCAATCAAATCAATCAATCAATCAATCAATTCAATCAATCAAATCAATCAATTAATCAATTTAAACAATCAATCCATCAATCAATAAATCAATCAAACAACCAACCATTCAATTGATCGATTGATCAGTCAACCAACCAACCAACCAACCAATCAATCAATCAATCAAACAATCAAGTCAATCAATCAAACAATCAAATAAATCAATTCAATCAATCAAACAATCCATTCAATCAATCAATCAAATAAATCAATAAATCAATCAATCAATATTTCCATAAACAGTCTCATGATCATACATCAATACTAACACAAAAATGTGAAATGTTTTTTTGAGCAAATGTGATAGCACAATAAAAATAAGTGCATAGTGATTCCCGCTACACACATGCTGGCCTGAGACATGCCATGTCTCTACGATATTACTGTGCAATTAGCAAATTGATAACCTTGCATTATTATGAACAATTACCTATGAATCAAATTTTACAAGTACACATCACTGATTGTAAACAGGAATGAATTAAAGCACTCATACAAAGGCCAATTATGTATAGATTTTAAAAATTTCTTCTCTTTTTTTGCGCATGCAACACCTGTATTTAGATTGCGCCACATTTCAACCACTCTTTACCATAAATCCATTTCAAAATTTCAGTACACCTGGCATGAGTACTGGTTATTCATATTCTCTTTAATTTCTTGCATTTTCAATTGTTACCATTCATATCATTTGCTGAGAGCAAGAAGGGTCTTTATTCATATACCTTTACACAGAGTTAAATCCTTCTGGCTCTAAGCAGATGATGTGTATTATGATGCAAGAAATGTCTTTTAAACATTTCTTTGTGCATACATGGTTTGTACAATGTTGGCAATTTTTCATGTACAGGGGCCTACTGTATAGGTCTTGTAAGTAGCACTATAAAATCCCACCAGCCAACATTTTATTGCATGCATGTATGTAGAATACACACAAACTACCGGTATATTTTATAGTCCTATAGAGCAAATTAAGCCATAACATATATATATATATCTGTGTCAGATGATCAAATGGATTGAGGGCCGCCCCATAAACTTCTTTTTGGCAAGAAGACTGAAATTATTACTTTTGCCACCAATTTTGCCTTGCCTTTAAATTTAATTTAATTTTTATTTAATCAAATCATAACAAAACTGCACAGTCGTGAGCTAGTCTCTATTCTAGACTCTCCAAATGATAAACATGTCTTGGGTTGAGTAAGGGTTGGAATTAAGGGCTTATCTCTAAAACAAGCTAACTTATAAAGTTTACTCCTATACTCATCAGATCTAAATGCATCTTGAAGGAAACTTAGTCACTCAGAACCGTCTCAACACAGAAGAACTAGGGTCACCCCCCCCCAAAAAAAAGACAAAAGACAAACAAACAACTAAACTATGATAAAGCAATACAATCACCCTTCCCTAAATAATGAGAAATTAGGCAGACTTTTGAAATCCTACTCAATACCCATTCTTATTTTATAATTGTCTAATATAGCTTTGTTTTTCTGTGGATTAATAATAATAATAATAATAACAATAATACATATATTTGCATTTATAATGTCTCTATAACGTGCTTTATAGATTTTATCATAACCCCGGTAATTAGATTCATTCACGCATACAATGTATGCATCATCTCCACTCCCTGGGGAGTATTCCTATCACATGGTCACCATGAGGGCATACGGCCAATTACAATCGCAAAGGCTTTTTTCATCCTACCCGGTCCCCATTTTTCCTCCTGGATATGGAGTGGGACCTTTACATCTCCAGTCAAGTGCTCAAACCACTCGACTATGAACCTTCACACTTTATATGAATATGGTATGAGCCGCCATGCGCCCCCTACCGTCAGCTGAGGATGACATGTTTTTAATAACCGTAGTCTGTGGATCTTCAGTGGAACATTTCTTGTCTCAAACTAGTCTTGAAACAAATATTTGAGAATCAATAAACAATTCCAAGTATTGCATCTGTGATCCCGTTGCAATAGTCCTCCAAAATAACCTGCAAACCTAGACCCAAAGGACTGTTCCATGTGTAAATGCCACACACATAATACAAAGCAGCTGCCATAAACTTATTCCCTCTCCATTTTGTAAATCAAAAAGAAACAAAGTATATGTTAAAATGTCACACAGGTTTCCAAGCTAAATAAAAAAAATTGATGTAATTTTCAGTCTTTTCTTAGCTTGGGACATCTGTTGCTCCTCAAAATCACCCCAAAACAAAATTTACTAAAATAAAATGATTTTTTTTTTCTCATTTTTTTCTTAATTTTTGCTCTGGACATCTGTTGTTCCCAATGCTAAATTTACTAACATGAGTTAGATGAGTAACGTTTCTACATGATGGTCTACCGGATATGAAAGCCACGTGTGGAGCTGTGCTCCAAACTTCTGCTCCTTTTAACATCACTTGGTGTGGTCTTCACATGAAGATCTTAAAAGAGACTCAAACAGAAGTTCAGACAGCCTTCCATGAGTAATGTCCTTAATTTTCTCTTTTATCCATGCCAAGAATATCTCAACATACAGGGACAAATGAAACACCCCACGATGCCTCTTCCAAATTTAATTACGGTGCTCATCAACTAAAAAGTTCTTAAAGAAAAAAAATCTGGTGCACTCTTAGTGTTAGAGATGAACACCACAATATAAGTCTAAAGTTCTAATAGAATCTAAATCAAAGTGTTAACTGAGGATGGTAAAATATGCACCTCCAACCCCATTTTAATATTGAAACAAAGTGGTACTCTCTTGAAAGTATTGTCCAGAAGTAGAAAAAGTGACAACATCATTCCTTGTCATTGACCCCAAGATAGTTCAGAAGACATTTTTTCTTTCAGAAGTGCTGCTTTCCAATTAATTAACGTTACAACAACTTTGCTTGAGGTTCACTAAGGATATGAAATTTCTATGAATTTTGTTCAGCTGTTTTCAATAAAATCAAATTCAGTAATAAACCTTTGATCCATTATCAAAGAGATCCACAAAAAACAATTTACTTAAAATCCCTTTAATACATGATAGACAATGGGATAAAAAATAAGCTTGAAACAAAAATTCAGATACTTCCATTTTAATTCTTTAATGAACATTTGTGCTATAGAAGATGCTTCATTACTGAATTATCCCTTAAGAGCTAAAGAAATACATGTAGAACATAAATACCAAAATAAGAACATATGACTAAACTTCAGTCAGCCTAAAACTGATTTTCGCCTTATTTTGGTCCATGCAGAATCCATTAATATCCTAACTGCTGTCGACACGCAATCAATGACTAACATCCCAAGCTAATAATCGAGTAAGAAGATTTCACGGAACTTGAGATGAAGCGATCTTAAGTCCACTGAAGACCCGAGCGCAGATGCCGAAATCATTCCAGACAGCAATCCAATGAGTAATTAGTCCTAAGACCCATCATAAAATCCAGTTTCAAGTTTATGATAAATTATATACGACATGAAATAATTTATTTCTACAGAAATGTTAGAGTTCACCAAGCGTTTAAAGATAGCATCCTCCATCTGTACATGAAACAAGTCAGAGAAAGTAAAACCTGTTGTAAGTGAAGATGTCATCAACTTTCAAGCCTCAAATGACCCCAGAGGCCGTGATGGCTGCCTTTTGCTGTCATGTTTTGTTTTTTTGTACCCATCTGACTTGCCAAAGTGACCAGCCCCTAAAACTGATGGCCTGTACTATTTTAACTGGGAGGTGACAATTTTTATTTGTCATTTTTCATATTAAATATTAAAACACTATTGGGGTGTTGCAAGAAAGTTGCGATTGATTGCAAGTTGCAACTGATCGGTAATGACCAATCAAAATCATTGTTGCAAGCGCATCTTCTTGAATGGGCAGACCCTGAACCATTCAGAATGGTTGTTCTAAGTTGCTTTACAATTTGCAATTGATTGCAACTTTCTTGCAACACCCCATATGTCACATAAAAAATATAAATGGAGATCCGAGAGACTATATAGAGTGGTTTTAGTACCAAACTTGGAAAGTGCATGGTATACATGTGCAAGCTTTCAATGAACTATGGCTTACAATCATTTTACACTGAGGTGGGCTTACGACCTACAGGGTGATCGAGGGGTCATTCCTACACAGGGGCCCACAACTAACTATATTTTTGTAGGGCGTCCAGATTGAAATTTTTATGGTCTTTAAGAGAAAACCCCCTGAAAACATGTCGAAATTATTGGGTGTCCGAAATTAGCGTTCAGGCATCCATATGTCCCAGACCTTATATTAGAGGCAAGCCCTGCTTTAAAGGAAAACTAGAAGACAAATATGGAAATGCTGATTCTCTCCCTAGCCTTGCCATGAGCATGATAGCACCCAAGCTTTGATCGGGGGTAACATGAGTCAACCCTCCCTGTTGGCTACATGGGTGTAGAATGAACCAAAACTGGGCCACTAATCGCATGTTTCACCATCCTCACACTCATCACATGGAAGTTGATCCATTAGTTTCCATGGCAACCAACGCTTATCAAATTCTCATATATTTGGACATGTTTTTTTTGTTGCTTCGTGTAACTCCTGTCACCAAATACGATAATAAAAATAATTTGCCTGCACTTTGAGGGAAGTGATCACAGATGCCAGATGACTGAAGATGTTTTCATTTGGCAGATAATAAGTGAAGTCTACATCTATGTCCAAACAGATATTACGGGGCCTTTGAATCCATTCAAATTCATTCAAGTTTGCGCTCAATTTTTTGAAAGTTTGCTGGAAAGTTTAAGTTTGAAATTATTCCGCAGTCATGACATTATGCTGGTTAAGTGAGACATTGCACTTTCCAAGAAACATTGTTTTCTCTCTCTCTCTCTCTCTCTCTCTCTCTCACTCACTCACTCACTATCTTTTTGTCTCTGTCTCTGTCTCTCTGTTCAAAGTTTATCATTCATTAAAATGAGATAACACCATAGATTTGAAATTAGTTCAGGAATTCAACTCAAAATAACTGTTGATCAAAAGAACAGTATTTTCTTTTCTCTCGAGTCACTCTGACTACACATTCAACATTCTTAAATTCCTCACAGGACATAAAGTCTTTAAGGAGAGTTATGACAGACCTGTGGCAAGACCTAAAAGAAAAAAAACAAAAAAAACAAAATGGAATAGTGGTGATGACAGAAGACATGGTGTGATTCATGATCTTGCATGTGAAGAAAGGCCAAAGGCCAGATACATGATGAGGGGTGGTAGAAGAAGATAATAAATTTTGCCTCTTGGCAAGCTACTTCAAATTGGGCATTAATAAATTTGGGTTCCACTGCAGATTTCATTGTATTCAAACAAAGTTAGTGACAAGTTCAAACTGATTTGATCTGTGACTTTAGTTACATTTATTGTGGGACCTTGTGCTGAAATTCGGAGCACGCACGTAAACATTTTAATGGGCTAGTATGGCTTCCAGATGTCACCTTTGTCATCTTTTCATGTCAGTGACACTTTCTACATAAACACACTAAAAGAAATAAAAATTGTATCATATTTAACTTCATTACCCATGGGCCGTGTCATTATTCAAGTGAAATCAAATCAGCCCCCCCCCCTCACCCCCCCCCACTTTCAAAAACACCCCTGTTACCCATTTTCAGTAGCATGATATATTATGTGCTAAGAGCCAGAAGGGGCTTAGCTCACATCGGTTTACATGGCTTTAATGCCCTTATGGCTCTCAGGTGACTACAATATCAAGCTACATCTGCTGAGAGAAAACATTTGCTATCTAACCCAATGAAATCTTGAATTTCCTGCCTGCAACACTTTAAAATACCAACATGGATGTTCAACTGCTAACCTTCTCACTTTAATAATTCATTAACAAAGGGTAACATTATAAATGCTGATTGAAGCATATCTCCCTCTGTATTTCAGTTCTTTCCTTTGCAACTGTTCTTAAACATAGTCCAAGATTGTGATAAAAAGCATTATTTGCTTATCACATATCACATAATCACAAACAGACATTCCTCTGTCATAGCTATACACTAAACCTTAACAATGTTCCATAATCCTATTTCCCAATCATTAATTTTGTGTCAATTTCCAGCCAGCCGTAAAACCGCAGGTACCCGGGTAGATTAAAAAATTAGCCAACTTCCTTCAATTTGTTTGCCTCTCGAACACCCTCAAACGCTCCCCCTAACCATTTTCTCTTCATCACTTTCAACAAGGAACTGTCTCTTTATCTTTATTTTTGTCTAGTTCTCTCCACTTCATAATGTATTTTGCATGCCTTGCTTATTCACTGTCTCTACTTTTTATTTATACTCTTTGTCTTGTGCCATTTCATTTCACTTTTTTTTTCTTTCTAGACATCCCTCCCTATTCATCCCATAATCCTATAGACAATCCGTACAGACAAAGGAAGTTTTTAATTGGCAATCAATGGCAGTCAAGATTGTGTTGGGATGTGCAACTCACACGCTATTCCTGCACTAATCTATGCCTAACTTAGTACCTCGTAAATGATTAGCATCTCCAAAAATGAATTGATATAAACCTTTCCGGTTCCATAGGAAAATCCTGCCAAATCATTGTAAAAATTTTTTGTTATCACTGGGAAATTATTTGTATTTACGGACTTAAACTAAAATCTTGTATACAAGAGACAGATAGAACTATAGGTGTTCCGGTTAAATATATCAAGTAATTAACATGTATTGAATTGAATTAAATTGGATTTTATTAAACATCACTGATATCAACACTCTGTTCATAAACATATAACAAGATAAAGGTCAGGTTTCCTTCCCATCATCCCCCACTCAGAAACTATATTGTGCGGGGTTTTTTTCATATGAAAGATGTTGTGCGCCAGAAGAAACAATAAAACAACAAAGACTAAAAGTTGGACTTGTGGAAGTTCATGTAAGGTTCCTATACACACAATGGCAAGCAGATGGCAGTTTAGGAATTTAAAAAATGTTAGTAATTATACAGAGGATGCCATTGGTGCATATCCAAAATGGTGACTTCAATAAAAGGCTGCTCGCATTTGTTTGATAACGATTACGAGATTTTAAATTAAAGGTACACCCTACGATATATATGGTGTGTATATGTGAGTATGCTCGTGTCTGTTAACCCTCTCGTTACCACAAGACTAAAATGCTATTCACTTTGTACATAGTGTTGTTAACTTTGGTCCTAACAGGGTTAATAGCAGAGCAGCTCTAGGGTGTACCTTTAATGAAAAATCTCATCATCATTACTGTTATTGAAAGAGCCTCAGCTCTTAATGCTTGATGTGAGGAATAAACGTAAACAGGAGGTGGAATCAAATCCTACATACATGTCTGTTTATCATATCAGACAATCTAAGGCAACAAAAACTCCTTATTGCATATCTGAAGTCTGTAATAACCAATCATTCTAATCCTTGCTATTATTTGCTTTTCAAATGACTCACATGCATGCAACCATCACTTTGATATCTATTTTTGTTCTCGGGGAACCTTGCCTTTTATTCCTGTCTCAACTTCACTGCATCCCCTGTTCAGCTTGCATAGCACTGTACGGAAGTCTCTTTAATTTGGTTTGCCTAGAGTCCGTCCCACTCCGGAAGGGAAAGATGCAGAAGAAATTCAAACTGAGTTATCTGACGGAATCTTCCTGTTTACAAGTACGATTCTACTGACATGTTGAGAAGGAAATGGGCAAGACAGAATGACAGACGACCGAAGGCCTTCTGATAACAACCGTGGACAACGTCCCCACGGATTGACAAGGATGATTGCAAAGGGAGATGGAGGCAAACAAAAGACAATGTGGAAAATAGAGGTGGGATTAGTCCTTAGTCCCTTTCCTGTCAAAACAAGTTACTTTTTATATCTCCATAAAAGAGGATAGCTACCTGAGTATTATAGGTACAAGATCAAACTTGTTTTCAGATACATTTTCTTTGCCAACGGATGCACCAATGGTAAAAATAAAACAGGAAGGAAAAAGAGAAGAGCAGATGATGGTGATAACAAACTAAGATGTATGAGAGAAAAGGACAGAGAGAAAGACAGAGAGAGAGAGAGAGATGATATGGAGAGAGACAGAGAGACAGAGAGAGGGAGATAAAGGGAGAGGAAGAGAGAGGGAGATTAGACACATAAGAGGGAAGATACTGACGAAGAGAAATGGAAAATGTGAGAGAGAGAATCAGAGAGGGAGAGCGAGAGAAAAAGAGAGAGGCAGAGAGAGGGAGAGAGAGGCAGAGAGAGGGGGAGGGAGGGGAGGAGAACAGATAATGGAATAGGGGAGGATAGATTAAAAATATTGAAAACAGATGCAAATATACGTGTAAACAGAAGACAGCAAAAGAATATAAGGAAATGAAGGAAATCTAAAAAAACGGATCGAAGAAACAAGTTGAAACGGAAGAATGAAAGAACTGCAAAGAAATGAATGAACACTTCAGAACATTATCTTGATGGGAATAATCAAGATCAATATCCTGTAACGCCCAAGTTATGCAAAACATGCTGATACTTACAGGGAAAGTCACATCACTCTGAACTGCCCTATCCTCTTTCTGTATACCCTCACTCTGTGACGACGCTTCATGTGTTGATGCAGATACCTTTATATCACCCTAGAAGAAAATATGAAAAAGAAGAGATAATTCTGATTAAATAATTTTTTTCATCAACAGATCCAACAGTATCAAACTGAATAAGATGTATTTTGCTCATGAAAAATCTTCATTTTGAGAATGTGAAGGTGTTGCCACAAACTCTTCTACTGACTGTGCTTTATATTTGTTTACGGTACTATCAGGGTCCATTGTGATCGTTAGTGAATACATTCCTTAAGTTTGTGTCTTTAAGTGACAAAAGTTCTGTAATTACAAGTTTGTGAAGTTTAGAAATTATTTTTAACAAGAATCATCCACACTTTTCAACCTAAGCATGAAAAAAAAACCACTGAACAAAATCCAACATAATCATACAATGATTTGGCTACATTGTACATGACTGTACATGATTTGGCTAAAACTCTGTTTTTCATGGTTTTGTTTATGACTTTGTTTACTTCAGTCTACCCAATCTCATAAGTACAGATCCCTTCCACGACTGATTACAATGATTGCCATTTTGCACAGGGATTTGTTGTTTTCCGCTGTAATCTCCCATGTGTAATCCAATACTTTTTTCATCAGAGCTAAGCACCAAACTGTCTGATAGGAACAGTCATGAGAAACAGTTTTTAACTTTGCATGAAATTCCTAATATAATGACATTATGAGAAGTAGGGAATCAGACCAAGTAAATTGAAAGCACATAAACAGGTCCATGGGTATAAAATGTGATTAGTGTAAGATTTGTAAATTTGGTTTAAAATTTAATATCCAGGACTGTATTTTTGTATTTCTTACTTTTATTCATCTTGTTCTTGATTAGTTCTCTGTGATATTGAGCTTGCTTTCATGTTCTTTCTTGTGTTTTCCCTATTCTATTCTCTCTCCTATGCTTTTCTTCTTCTTCAGTATCTTATTGTTAAAGTTTTTTCTCTCTGTCTTTATGTCTTTCCTTGAGTTTTCTTCCAACATTCATTTCCTCCCTTCTACTTATCATAATTCCCTTTCAAATACAACATTCAGTTGTTTTCTGCATTATTTCATTTCATTTCATTTCATTTTATTTCCAGTACTAGTAAAAGACATACAAAATATACAAAATACAAATCACAATTCACATTTGATAGAATAAAAAACGGAGAAAAATATACAAGAGAAACAAACATACAGGTGTTGATAAAAAGGGAAAAAGTAATTAATAATCTAGTGTAACTTCTGTGTTCAGGTTTGAAATCAAAGAGAGTACACACACAAATCTACTACAGTCTGGTTAGACCCCTAACACAGGCTGAAATAAATAAATGACATTATCTGCTGGATATTAAAGCACACAGAGCATCATTTTGATTTTAATTAATTTCTCCTAAACATTGGGACAAGGTAATATTGGTAGACTGTATTCAGGCAAGTGTAAGCAACAACACAACTACCTACATGTAGTTGGACCAGAGGAGTACCCCTGTAATATGAACAAACCAATCAAGCATACCTGTACATTATCAGTCTGTGCCTCTCCTTCATGTAAGGGAACCTGTTCACATTGGGTCATATTATCCGCAGTCTCTGCGCCTGGCTCTTGTTGAGGCTGACAGACTGCAAGCATCTCTTGAAGGGCCTTGGGCTGTGAAAAGGATCAGATTATAATAAATGTTCTTGCTATGATTATATCATCATCGTCATCATCATCATCATCATGTGTTTTACATACATGTATACCTAGAGCAAATGCTTAATAGAGCATAGAAGTATTCTAATCCATAGGGTAACGAGGGTAATAAAATATTAACCTGAAGATTACCAAGCCCAAGGAAATTTGGAACAGAGTCTATTAAAAAAATGCACATTATACCAAAATACAGTAAAAATGTGAGCGTCTTTGCTTAATGCTGCCTAACTGATCTATATTCGTCAGCATGTACAACTGATAGAACATTAATATTACAATAAGTTCAAGTATCAATGACGGACTATAAAACTGAAGTCAAATCTGATAATGTACACACATCCTCTCTAGGCTTAATACACATGTATGCCCCATCCGATCCCAAAATGTAATAGGTTAAAACTAAGAATTAACAAAATGAATGTGAAAACTATTATTATCTATAATATAGACAGACACATATTACGTGTATATGGAAAATATAACATGGTGCAGGTATATCCCTCATTTGTAAGCACAGTTGAGCATAATAACTGCACAAAAACAAGATAAATTCCCCCATTTCTTTCTATCTAGTTATTCTGGTGAAAATGACATCACTGTTGAACAGAAAAACATAATACATTCAGAGAAAATCCTTGCTTTATATCTCTGATCCAGACTTCCCATTGAATTCATCTCTTCTTCCTGTCATTTTGAAACGGGTCTAGGTCATGCAATAACATGATTTCTCATCTCTTGTTGTGTCATGTTTCATTTCGCTCGGATACCAGATTAATTATCGATCTATTAACGGGTAAATAGTACTTCTAAAGTCAAGCAAAACATATCTTTGCTTTAAAACAAGTCTAAGGGATGCAAAAACATAATATTCCTCTTGTTGTGTCATGTTTCATTTTGCTAACGTCAGATTAGTTAGAGCAACCAGTATAATTGTCACATCCGAACTATACAATTGTTTTAACAGGTCTAGGTCTTGCAACTTTCCTTCATGTTGTGTCATGTTATGTTCATTTCCTGATGCTACACAAGAGGAGGGTTTAACGGCAACTAGTATCTGTAAAGTTTATCAAAACTAGAATTGTTTAAACAGATCTAAATCATGCAAAAACATGATTTTCCTATGTTTTTGTATCACGTTTGAGTTAATTAGCTGATTTCAAGCTAGTTTCGTTCAAGCAGTAACCAGTATTTGTAAATTTATCCAACAGAATTGTGTAAACAGATTGAAGTCTTGCAAAAACATAATATTCATTTTCTTGTTGTGTCATAATATTTTTAGTTCATTTGCTGATGTCAGGCTAGTTTGAAGTTTAACAGCAACTAGTATTTGTCAAGTTTAACAAACATATTTTCGGTTAAGCCATGCAAAATCACAATTTTTCTTTCTTGATGTATTGTGTTTGAGTTAATTTGCAGATGTCAGGATAGTCATATGTCAGGATAGTCATAGGTCAATTGCCAACTCGTGCTTGTAAATTTTATCATACATAAGCTTTGCTTCTCAGTAATGTAGAGCTGCACATTTTTTAATATTAAAATAGATCTACTTATTTATGATATAAAACATATTTCCCTATGTTTATTCACAAATGAAGTTACTTACTTACAAGAAATCACACGTTTCATGCTATTTTTATTTAGGTTGTAATGCATCCAACTACCATCCCCTCCCCTAACTTTAGCAAAAGAATGATTTTCCAGAAAAAAAAAGAAAAAATAGGTTTCCTTTCAAGTGAATGTCCCCTAAAAAATATATACAACTATGGTTTTCTTGATATACAAAAGTTTTATTCTGGAAAATATTATTTCGCTTTCTTTTTATCTTTATGAATTTCAACAGCAAAAATTATTTGAAAGTCAAACTTTCTCTGGTAAGGTTGCCTCACAAAGATCCCATAGTTGTATATCCCCATGGGCAGCTTAATATGTCAAATCTTATCTACCTTCCTTTGTGAAGTTCCTTGAGTTGTCTACTGGTATACTATCTACATAATCATTTAACCTTTACCAAATATAACAGTCACTATTTACTTGAAAACTGGGTTCTTTACTTAAACCCATAGCCTATAGAATACCAGGTGAGTCCTGTATGAAGCCCAAGAGGAATGGGATAATTCAGCACTCAACAGGTTAACCACAAGTTCCGCAACTGATCTGTTTTTGATCTGTTTGTCTGTAAATAGTGAAATAACGTTTGTAACATACGTATAAAGAAAAGAATCTTAAACAAGAGCATGATCCCAAAAGTGGCAGACTCATGTTGCTACAGCAGTATAAGATGACATGACAGTAGCATAGATGCTTGTGGACTTTGACATTTTGCTGATTAACCATGACTTGTATTGTCTTAAATCATAAAGCTGCCATTCAGTAGTTTCAGATCATTCAAGCTATTACCATTACCATACCTACTAATTCAGTGTTTATTACACATTGGATGTTAATGAAGCATGCATATTGCATTCTTGTTGGCGATAAACCACAGGATAAGATAAGATAAGATTTTATTCACTCTATCGAAAAGGACCTATGGCACACAGTTCTATCCCGGAGACATGTAGTCGAGGGAAAGTGCTCTATCCTATAGAACATCTCGATTTTCCATGACCGCTTACTGCTATAAGCTTCTAACAAAGGGTTCCAGACAAAACTGTATGGTTGGGGGTCATTTTATTTGGGGCTCCACCAGCTCTCTTAGTTGAGTAATTGTTAAAACTTAAGTGGTCATTGGTAATTTAATCAGATCATTTGCTCTTTGAAACCTTTTCGTGTCAAGTCATGTATCACTGAGGTTTTACATCCCTTTTAACCAATTTAGCCACTCACATCTTGCAGCATCTTGCTGAGTTTCCCAAGGGCCGTCTTCATGCTGTTCAGGTCCTGCACCATCTGTCTGTAGGTGCTGGCTTCCACCAGGATGGTGTCCCTTCCTGCAGCCTGACCTGACCCAATGGTCCTCAGGTTACCCCTGGGTGAGTTGCTGGAGTAAGGCCCATAGTTCTGGCCTGTGGAATGATGTCGATGCCTGTGAAGAAAGCACAGAAAAGAGACATAAGTAGAATTAGCTAAGGGGTGGCAGGAGTAGTATTCACAAAGGATGGTGGCAGTTTGTGCAGCCTGACCTGACCCAATGGTCTTAAGGTTACACTTGGGTGAGTTATGGGTGTAAGACCCATAGCTTTAGCCAGTGGAATGGTGTCAATAGCTGCAAATAAACCCAACAAAAACACTGAAAAAGACAAGAGCTGGATACAAGATGCGTGGGAAAGTAGTAACGTCATAGATGGTTTCTTTTCCCGCAGCTTGACCTGATCCTACGGTCCTCAGGTTACCCCTGGGTGAATTGTTGGAGTAAGGCCCATAGTTCTGGATGGAGATAGGGTTGGAGAGCAGAATGGGTACAGGTAATTATAGGTGTCCTTTGTGCTTTTGTACACAATTTTAACATGATAAGTTAGTAACCTTATCTTCTCATCATGGGTCTTTGCCAATGCACACTGACAAAGAGAGTACTCCACACTTCCAGAAAGATCGTGCACATGCAGCACCTGAAAGACTGTCAACAATCCTCTAGTTGCCGTCTGCCCTGCACTAAAAGAAATTCTTCAAAAGCATTCAAACATCAGTGGTGAGTAACTACCAAATGAACAAACACACAAAATAAAGACATAGAACGACTGAGTTCACCTTTCACCTAAGCGACACGTGGCTTGATGTTCCATACTTCCATTCCTCAAAAAATAATTCAGACAATCATTGCATTGCACTTTCTAACATTTCATGAAGCTCCATACAACTGACAAAGTGCTTCTCTCACACTAATACAATGTAAGATACCATATTTTCCAAAAACTGACAGAACTGTCACAACCCTATTTGTTACTGTACAGCATTATCCTTGGAAACAACCATCTAAATATAAATCTCCATCGGTCTCCATCCTGATGGCTACAACAAGAATGATAACCCTGTACAATATTATCTTCTTTTGTTCCAGTTTTTATGGCTTCAGTAGCCAGTGGTGCATTAAAACCATTCAATGGAAAACAACAAATCATGAACATGGATGGATACAAGGATATTTTCTAGACTGTTTTAAAGGCAACCCTGAGATCTCGTACTGACAGACAAAAAAATTCTTGCAGATCTAAATATTGTATACTGAATATTTAAATAAAGATATCAGCATTTTTTAAATAAATAAATTAATTAACAAATAACAAGTAAAGTATAGTTATAAAAACTGAGTAATGAGCAAATAAATATGAGGATATTAGGTCAATTAGACAACTTGATGAAACATGTAGTCCCATACAAGTATACGAGTGAGGGTTCTTCTCAGTGTACAGTTTAATACTGATTTTTATCAAGTCTTTTTTTTAAATCTGTTCACCTGTTGATAGTCCAAAGAAATGTAAACAATATGCCTTTAATCCTGTTTCAATTGAAATATATTTCCATTACCAGATGTCAAGACAACCTTTAATTTGATTTTCTAAAATTACGAGGACAAATTTTGATTTACATGTACATCACCCTGATTGTGTCATGACAAATCAAAAGCATCCACCCGTAAAGAGTTTAACAGGAAAAGATACATGTATGGCCCCTTGCAAAGCAGGTAATGTCCGATAACACAATCATTTTTGGCTCAATATCAACGTTTAGCCCTATTCGCTTCTGTGTATACATTAAACGCTTTACTACGAATGTACATTGTATGTCTGCAGAGTCAGTTAAAAAATAGCTGCACATTTAATATGTGGCTACATTGAAAGCTTGGTGTACGTGCGAAATTTTGTAGAGGGCAAGCAAGGTTACGAGTAATGAATGACTGTTATAATACATGAATCGCTATACATGTATCATGTTTGCTAATGGTTATCCGATGAATCAGCAAATTAGCAAAGTACACATCTCTGTTAGGCCATACAGTGTATACTAGCTAGCATATTGGGCTATGGCTAATTAGCAGGGAGTCATAATGAAGCATGCATGTTTGTTCCCCCAATTGCAGTGTATGTAGGCTTACAATTCAATATGCCTGTATTATTATCAAGGCTATATCATCTGTTGAGAGCCAGAAGGACGTTAATTCTGTGTTAAATTATATGACTTAACGCCCTTCTGGCTCCAAACAGACGATATGTGAATGAGAGAATCCAGCAGACAACTGGTTAAACTTGTTGGTGATAAAACTAAGCAAATAAAACAACACTGAAGTTAAAAACAATCCATAATCCTAACAGCGATGGGTAGCCCTAATGAAGATGACTGGATTGAGGATAACACCAACACTTAACTTGAAAAGTGCCCATGGGTTAGTGAATATGACTGGTTTATCCATGACACAAACGCCAAACTTAGAAATGCAGAAGGGTTAATGAATTGAAGATGACTGGATTGACACTATCACCAACACTAAACACCAATGAATTAATGCAGATGACTGAATAAACCATAACACCAAACACTTAACTTGTAAACCCCAAAAGGTTAATAATGATGACTGGATCCAGTGAATTAGAAAATACCAAAAGGTTAGTGAGGATAACTGGGTTAGCGTGAGGGTTTGGGTAAAATGCTAAACACTGGGATAGAAATAACATACACTTAACTTGAAAACACCAAATGGTTAGTGAAGATAACTGGGTTAGAATTAGGGTTAGGGTTAGGGTAAAACACCAACACCAAATTAGAAAACTCCAGATGCATGATCCATGGTAAAGATGACTGGATATATACCTGTCCATGTAAACATTTAATCCATTGAGCTGCTCCTCATCAAAATGAAAGTGTCTTATCCCAGTTTGACAGTACATGGCAAGCATGTTCTCACCAACCATTGAGAAACGTTTCAACTAAAGAAAAAACGCTAAGCTCTCCTCTAGATTAGTCCAAGATAGAAAGAATGAAGCATCTGCGTTAATCACTTACGATTCAGTGTCTAGGTCTGGACTTCTCTCTTTTCTGACGACAAATTTCAACATTACGATTACCACAGAAGTAATACCGCAAATATTTGAATAGGTTCAAGGCGAGTAGTGGGAGCGAGCATCTGGCATTGGGACGAATTACTTCACACAAATTCTGTCTGCATCGGTTGATTTAGTACCACAAAACAGGCGATAAATCCATAGTAGTTCCAGAACTAGTAGTCCAAGAACTGATGATCAAGTGCAAAGCTAGCCCATGACTGAAACTAGATCTCTATTCAACTGCTTTTATCTCATACAGGGAAGAAAAACAATCCTCCCAAATAGACAAATGTCATGCTTGTTTTAGCTTGCCAAACAAATCTCCTGCAAAAAAAAAAAAGTCCCAGTCAGCGGCGCTAGTTCCACGTCACCTAGAATCACGTAATGATAAAATACACAGGATATGAACGATCTACATGTACAGTCAGGCTGAAAAAGAACAATTCTGGCCCATATATGATAACAGTGGCTGTTAGATATCGAGCTTGCCAAGGTCCCCTGTCATATAATACTGCACTGACATTCACATGGCCATGTACATGTGCCATGCACTTTCATCCATTATTATAATGAGGACTCAGTAAATAAAGAATTTCCAAGGGAATGCATAGCTAATTACCCTATTCATGGGGGGGGGGAGGGGTGGCAGGGGTGGCAGAAAGAGTGTATTTTCATAATTTATAATTTAGTTAATTATTTTATAGCCTTGTACGAGTATGTGCTGGTATGAAACTTGATAGGCCTACATACCTGTAACTTTTCTATTTACATCATTTGGCAATTTTAATACTTTAACTCATTAAATATTGTTTAATAGTACATTTCATGGTAGCTAGATATGATATGATATCTTATTCTTATTTTGTTTATATCATGCTAAAGCAATAAAAGCTCAATGCATAATAACCCAATAGTAGACTAAAAATCCTTGAAAATATCGCATTCATGTTAATACTTTTTTTCCCTGTCAGACGTTTCCTCATTCAACCTACACATTGTCTTGTACTTCAAATGATTAATGTGCAATATGTGAAAGGATTAATTGGCAAAGAGCAATTATGTACTGGCAATGGGAACTGGCCCTAAACCTTCCAAGGTCAAACCTACATACCAGTGCAGTCAGTCAGATACAGTATACTAGGGGATAGGAACACTCCCACTCTTTACTGAATCAATGTTTGTTTATACCACCATGCATGCATGAGATCACACAATAGAATATTCAAATGATTGCGATATGAAAGACTGATCATAAACTTTGAACTACATGTCGTTTTCTAATAAAAGTATTGAAATCAAGTTTGATGAAATGAATATTTGATTGGTTTTACAACCCACTGGTTCAATATTCTCCTTACTCCTTAGGCAAGGTATTAATCTACATTTGCCACTCTCCACCCAGGTGAAGTAAATGGGTATCCATTCAGTTCCTTGAGTCATGGACCCTACCACATGCTTGAATGCTTGAGATTGGATAAAGCCAGGGCATGGACCTGGCCAGGGTAATAAAATTATTCCAGTGGCCCTTTAATAGGGCAAGCAGTATTCATACTGATGAGGTCAGACAAGACATATCATTATTGTTGTTATTATTATTATTGTTGTTAAAACCTGCAATTTCATATTTTCCCCTTACCATTTCCGTATTATACATGTAACTTCTTTAAAGATAAAGTTGAGTTCTGGTCATGTGATTATATTGCGAAAAAAACTGTCTGGAAGCAATTGGGAAAGGTTGATCATGTCTAAAATAAGGATTGGTGTATAATGTGAGATTTTGGAATCATCAAAATGATAAAAACCAACCCAAACTCACTCAAAAAGCACATGCACTGCACACAGATATGGGCATATGGGACTGCACACAGATGTGGCATGAACGTTCGGGCCTGAACACTTCAGCTATTTTTCGTCATATTTCGGTTATATAATGGCAGTTGAAGAGAAATCCTTTTCAGAGGACATTTTTACTATGATGTTCTTCCAAACTGACATAAAAGGAATGCGAAAGTTCACAAATTATTTTTCCCCTTTCCCAGAACTCAACCTTCCCTTTAAAACATAAAGTGTGTACTCTCATTAAGGAAGAATGGGGAAAATATTGTACTCTAGCATTAAATATGCTAGACGTTCCCCTATTTTCACTGCACCATCACATGAATCCAGATAACAAGTCATTATGATTGATTTTCTAGTTGTCGCAAAGCCCTAAATACTACTGGCTATAACCACTGTATTCTTCAAACAGCAATTACAGAAATCTACCTTACATTCAAGACATATTCTATAAAATAAATTTCAAAGTTTATTCAGCTGTAAAATGTTAGTTTTCTAAATATTTGTAAATTTTGAATCAATTATTTACAGAAAACCTCTTGCTTCTCATAAATCAAGGATAAAGTCTGATTCATAGATTGTACCAATATTGTACTTGTCATCTAATTATGAAACAAGTCATGGGTTATAAATAGAATGCCAATTTAGAGAGCAACATAATCATACACATTCATCAAATTATGAAAACACAGTCACATCCTTGACTCTAGCCATAAGGCCTCTTAACTGTTGACATGCAAGGAGCAATTATAAATAGTGGATTCCCAAGCATACATTATCAAATTCAAGGGATGATGTTTTTCACTTTGTACATCATATTTCCCTGGTGCAGCCCCATCTCATTCTGCATTTTGATGAAAATGTATCTTGATAGTTATTGTACCCTTTTCTCCCACTATGTGCATTATGGATGTGAGTTGGGTGTGTGTGGGGGGGGGGGGGGGTGGTTGGGAAGGTGAAGGGTGCATGCATATGAGTAAGAAATACATTTACAGTTATTGTACCTGTCCTCTCTTTTTAATTATGTGGGGGGGGGGGGGAGGGTAGAAGTTAGAAATTTACCCACTCACTCCTAAGACCTAAACCATTTAGTATTTTTTTAGGAGTTATCATAACTTCTACATTTACGTCTACTGTAGATAGTAAAGAATTCTTTTTTAATAATAGTAATAATAATTTAGTTTACCCAGGGAAGCCTCATCAGCATCAATACTGTTCTTCCTGAGAGCCCTACGATTATTACTACCCCAGGAATTGCCAGGTACCCAGTTACACCTGGGTCGAGAGGGACAAACGTGGATAAAACCTCTTGTCCAAGGATTTGAATTGAATTGAATATCAAATTTATTTCATTCATCATAAAAAAATATTTACATAACATACAATAAAGCATACATATAAAGTAAAAAAAAATATATATGAATATAATATACATCACAAAGGTGATCTGGAGAAAATACAGGGAAAGAGAGCATTTATGAGAATGAGGAGACAGCTAGAAAGGTAATGCCTTATTAGTGCTGCCACCTTAACAAAAAAATGAAACTGAAAATCTGAAATTAGGATAAGATGAGAGCTTCACAAGATCAGATTGAAAAGAAAAAATACAGTATAAGCATATAGAAACTGATAAGATTAACAACAAACAAAAAAAACAACATTAATAATGACAGACAAAAACAAACAAAACAATACAAATCAAAATCTGATCAAATATTTTTAACATATCTACTGAGTAATAGGATTTTATATCTCCTTTTAAAAACATGAAGTGATGGACTAGATTTTAATGTACAATGGTAAGCTGTCCCAAGGATGTAAGCACCTAGCGAGGATTGAACCCAGGACCTCACGTCTGAGAGTCAAAAGCCTTCACCAATACACCACAGTGCTCCCATGAAGATGAGCATAAAGCAATGCAGTCATATATTCTCATTCCCTACCTCTATTTCTCCATTTTCATAACTATCCAAACTTTAGAATGTCACACCACATAGGAATATGTTCTCTACAATATATAATCCCGAGAACTGTAAGTCTATCATCCTTCGGTCTATTTCATGGTCTGTTTCCTGTCATATGACCCTCTTCCTACCCCTTCTCCTATGCTCGAACGAAGCTTGTCATGTTACCTGGATCTAGTATAATGTAGCGTAGCCAAACCTTGGAATCATGAAGCCTTTCTCTTATCATGTTTATTGTATGTGCCCATTAATGCTAATTTGGTAAGAGTGATAATTCAGCATTTTTTGTCTTATAATATTTTTCAAACTTAAGTTTTTGGAAAATTTACAAAAAATTGACTTTATTCTGCTAGTTGGAAACATTTCTGAGTTTTAGGACCACTTTTTACATATGTATTATTAACAAATTTTAAAACTATGAGAGGATCTTTTATTTTCAGCTGATTTGGGAAATTTCACTTTCTGACCCCCCCCCCCCCCCCCCCCCCCTCACACACACACACACACACACACACTCATTCAAAAAAGCCCCAGTTCACATTTAAAAAAAAAATGCTTTTCTCTTTTCTGGAGGGTCCCAGTTTCATATATATCTACAATTACAATTTTGGCAATCAGCATAAGATCCGATGATGAAAATTCTTGCCAGTAACATAATATGTTTCACCTTCAACATACTTCCATGGTAGGCCCATGGGGAAATGATATATCCACATATACATATCAAATATACTTTAAAGACATATAAAACTCAACAGCCTTTTAGATTTAAAATTCAGAAACATTTGCCCTGAATGAAAGAAACTACCAGGCACGAGTGAAAAATTGTTTCATTTAATACACACTTAATGTTCTACATCTGTTCTATTAAAACATACATCTGTGGCAGGCTCAGTGTGAAATGATAGAGCCACTGATATACTTTAAAGTCATATATACTAAAACTATTCTACATCCAGCATTTGAGGTAAATTTGGGGGGGAAATGCTATATTTCTGGATGTAAAATATTTATCAATATATTTGGGGCTGCAAATTTGACCTTGATTGAGATTAAAAAAATTGTCAAGTTAATAAATATCAAACAAAAAGTTTTGAGTCTGAATAGTCTGAATTTCCTCATATGACTTCATCCAGAGAGAGTTATTATAGATTCTTCTTTCTTTCACTTTCTGAAGAAAGGAAATTCCCATCTAGCAATGTTTCTCTTTTTATTGTATTACTGTATCATCTACAAGTACATGGCCTTATGACCGAAGGGAAACCAACCAAACAGACACCCCATGTGACTATTACAGTGCCTTGCCAGAAAGATATCTAAAGACGTGTTCCTGTGTCCCCGAATACAATTACTGCTCTCAAAATAAGGAAGGGGAACAGGAAGGGGCCAGAATAAATTTCTTCACACAATGTCAGGCAGGGATTAACTTGATTCTTGGGTAATGATCATTTTTAGTAACAGTTAAAAGAATAAAAACTTTTACATAATACTGTCCTTCATAATTCCTTTGGAGGTTTCCATAATTTCAATAGCATTTATCTGCATACATGCTACTGAATTTTCTTATTGAAAAAAATTATGAATGAGGTACACATCAGAATTTGGTTAAATATTCTAATTTTGGGGATATAAATCAAGAGACCAGACAATCGTAATATAATATTTCTGTGAGGCCATCTTAGATTAATTTTTGGTGCACACAAAATTTGACAGAAAACTTTATGATGGTGCTAAAGTCTTCTGACCATCGTAAATTTGCCAGATTTCCATTCAGGGCGATATCACGAGACAAGGAAACCATTCGGTGCAATGCCCGATTATATGACATAAACCATAACAATCAACCAATCACAGACAGGATATCAGACTAACGCTCTATCAAAGCCTCCCTCTGATTGGCCATTTCCTGACATAAAGTTACCCCGACCAATTGCGGGAGCCGGCATAAATCAAATTTGGCGGGGCTTGTTAGTCATATCACGCTGATCAACACCAACGGTTGTCACGTGGTATAAGATGGGGAAATGAGAGTCTTGAACATATTGCTGCTCATGAGTGAGCGTCCATCTCTTTGTAGTGTAATCTATTTAGGAGTGTGAGACGGTCTCGTTAATTATTTATGACTATTTTGATGCAGCTAATAGATTAAACAGCTGATCGTTAGCAAAGTGGAGAGTAATCTGCACAGACAAAGGAATCGTGGAAGATCCCTTTATCACAGAGAGAATGGTGATTAAACCCAGACGAGAGAAAAACTGATGCAGCACTTGCAGAATTTCCCCAGCTGGATTGAGTTGGACAGAGTGAGAGTACTTTCAATATTATTTAATCAATTTATTTCATTCACAAATGAGAGAAATGTCCAATTTCCCCCCCCCCCCCCCCCCCCCCCCCCCCCCCCCCCTAATAATCATTAATGGGAAGAAATGAGGATGACAAAAGATGTTAAAAAATTGATAATATGGAAAAGTGTTTATTTTGGCTCAAAGACTTTATAATATACAAGAGAGAGAGGAAGTAAACAAAAGAAGGGATGAACAAAGGAAAATGAGAAGAAAGAAAGAAAGAAAAAAAGAAAGGCTGCAAAGAACAAGGGATAAGCAGAAGAACACTACAGAAGAAAAAAAAGCTTACAAGAAAAAGTGGTTTACATATATCACAATGCTAAGAAAAGAACATAAACAAAAAGATAAAGAGAGGAAGAGAATGTAGGCCTAGCACTAGCAGCTAGCCTCAAATCATGTCAGGAAAAAAAGATCTAATTAGAAAATGAGAACTAAAAACATAAAGAGCACAACAAAAGGAGGCAAAAGAAGAGAGTAAAGAATATAATAAAGTTCGCTTGCACTCTTTTGCTGTATGAAAAAAGAAAAGAGAAAATTGAACGCATCTTGCTTGTTCGCGACACATTCTCAAGAAAGAGGGGGAATTCAATGAGTAACAAGGTTACAATACTGAAAATAGACCAAATATATCACTTCCAAGGGTTGCCCTAAATATGAATCACATCCCAACATTAATATGATTTTCCCTCTTTCAAGTCTGTTATTTTCTGCCTCTCGTCATAGATAAAAGATTCCCAGTTGGGTTTGTAACCTATGACACAGCAGTCACTGAAGAATGACTTGAAGAATACTCAGATTCAAATGCAATAGGAAATAATATTTCTTGTATTAGCCTAGCAATTCCACTGTTAGCATATTGTCTGTTTGGCACCAGAATGGCATTAAGCCCTATCATTTGTACAGAGTTAATGCCCTTCTGGCTCTAAACAGATGATATGTTGATATAAAAGCTATTTGCATATAATTTCATAGACTGCTTGATATTCAATCAAGTAAGGTGTATGTAAATTATTTGCTATTCTATGATGTCTTATCTTACAATATTTTTTTGGGGGGGGGCAAACCAGAAATTCTAAATCAATGCACTACGTCAGCTGCATTAAGTATGCAAATTGGACTCAAAGTTTATAGGCGCCTATATGATTAAGCGGGGTTTTTGCAGCCTGACTTGATCTATTAGGCTCAGTCACTCTCTAAATTTCAAGGAAGAAATTCTCAAAAAGCAAAAAGTACACAAAAATTCAAAGTAAGATGTAGTTAGGTACAATGATTGTAGAATGATACTTATCACAATCATTTGCAGAGTCAACCAATATGCTTGAAATGTGACTATATAAAAATTAATACATCTGTGGCTTGCAAGCAATGCTAAATATAAACTGAAGCTGCTTCACAATTTTATCTGTTGAGAATGCATTGAATTAGATGTCTTAAACATATCTGTTTCAGTAGCACACCAGCTGTGACTTATCAAGGCTTAAAGGATATATTGCATTCTGATAATGACTAAAAAATAAAGTCTCACCGAAGCCAACAAGGTTTACATGTATATGGTATGTCGAAGACTATAAATAAATGATATCTACTAAATATATCTGACAGAAATTATACAATAATCGTTAAACAAAGAGGACAGAGACTTTAGATAAAGTATATTGTGATTGATAGGGCAGTCAATTGAGTACTTTGGCAAGACATTAATCTACATTTGCCTCACTCCACCCAGGTGAAGTAAATGGGTACCCAGTAGGAAGAAATTCCTTGAATGCTTGAGCACCTTATCACGCTATTTTCTGCGGGCGCGAATTCTAGAACTCGCGAAAATATTAGCCCGATTTCCTATGCGGGTTGAATTGCACGCTTCCGCACATTAATACGTGTGTGTGTCCAATTCATTTGTGAGCGCGTGTGTGTAGTTGCGCATGTTGTATACATTTGAATGGACTGCGTGTGTGTAAATTAAGAAAAGGAGTGGGTATACATGCGAGCGTGTAATTGCGCAGTGCGAATATAAGAACCTGCGAATATGTTTTGGGGTCGCTCAGCGCGAAAATTTAATCGCGTGAAAATAACAGTGTTACAGTTGTCAACGGGGTAGGAGCAATCCTTTTCAGGGGACAATCTCCCAGGAATCCAAACTGACATCAAAAGCATGAGAGAGCTCACAAATTATATTTTCGCCTTTACTATAACCCAACCTTCTCTTTTTAATCCTTTCGAGACAATTAATTGATCACATTTTGTGGTTTGGTTCAAATAACTTTTGATTCAGAGCTTTAAAAAACATACAAGATGAGTGAGTAGAAAGAGCAAAAAATTTCTGCACACACTATGTCCATTTTTATTGCATGACCATATTGCATTTGATGTCATGAATTTCTAAAAGGAGAATAAGCTTTAAAAGCCTTAAATTGGCAACACATTCAGGTTCAAAATCATTTTCTTATCAAAATTGGCAAATTTTTTTCAACTTTTCGACAAAATTACCAACCATGTATATTTTTTTCAAAGACATTACATCTTATTAGAACCAGGCAGCAATTAAAGAAAAATATTATTGTTGCCAAGTTAAAGAACAACATGTGATCAATTTAGCCCTTAAATAATTCCTGTCCTGAAAGGGTTAACATATCCTAAATTGAATCACTGAAGATGCATCAAAAGGATTCAATGAATAACCGCACGCCATAATATTTGCAACGTTTAGCATTTATTCATGATAAAGCCTCAAAATGGAATTGGGTTTCAATCTAATCTATCTAGCTGTCAAATATAGAGCCTTACGACTATTCAGAGTTTTGAAGTGAACATAATGATAGATTTATCACATTCACCTCACAGATAAATGATGCATGATAAATGGATAACATCATAATGCAAACCACAAACCATGATATATGTTTTTGAAATGCTCAGACACATCCCACTGAGAAAAACACAATCACTATTTTCTTATTTGGACCTTGAAAGGATACCATTTCAAATTAAGCATGCCACTTTTGGTTCTTCTGCAATTATGAATCATAAAATAATTGAGCAAATACATGTACATGTAGGTGCTGGAAAACTGTATATGTAAATTCTTTGGAGAACATGGGACATTTGAAAAATATGTCAAAGTGACTGACAAATCTAAGTTAGACAAAATCCTACATGGGGATGCATGTATTCTTTTGTAACAAGAAAAGAGCTGGGTTAAGGGAAAAAATCATTTTGAATGGTAGTCCAATGAGAGAGTGAAGTGGAAAAAAAGGGGGTGGGGGGATACAACCCCCTAAAACTTCAACTAGAAACCTGTCTCATTAAAGCTGAGTCACACTGGTCATTTGTGGGTTTAATGCAAGTACATGTAGAGTTCTGCACATGTACATGTCACAGCAAAGAGTTGTATCAAAAATAGGCACGCAGACTCTAATTGTTTGTGACTCTTTAAAGCAGTCTGTGTGCCGTTTCACCCCATCACCAAGTGTTATTAATCATGTCGTTGATCCACAGCCAGAATCCAGACTAAACATATTGGGGCAGACCGATGTTGTGCTTTCAAAAATATAATAGGCATGTTGTATGGCACTATAATACCAGGCAACATACTGTCAGGATGATCTGTGCTAATCAGCATGGTCATGTGTTGTAAAGTCTTTCCCTATTTCCATACACCGCACAGTCATGTTTTATTAAGGGCTGCTGTCTCAAAATCTGTTAACCCTGTCGATATAACAGGCAGATACATCATGTATAAAGTCAACTACCATTTGCACTCATGGCATCATTGTAACAAGCTTGTTATATCTATGTTTTTATGACCAAACCACAACTTGTTGCTCACAAAGTAAAATTGGGAAAAACCTGGAAGTTATATCCTTTTACACATGTGCTCCAAGGTTCTGTCTGGTAATACCCAGATGTCACCAAGTCCCAGGTAAACTTTTGCTATAAAAGAGGATGACAGTACAAACAAGGGGCAAATTATGGGTAAGTTCAGGATAAAATTTACCCCTGTCAAACCAAGGTTCTGGTATTTGGTAAGAAACCGAGTATTATACCCAGGTAAACTTTTAGTATCAGAGGTGACTTTAGTCTAAACTTTATTAGGAAATCAAGATCAAAGGTTTGCCTGTAACAAATTCAGTAAATAAATATATACATGAATAATGGAGGGGGTGCAGCTGTAAGAAGAGTTGTATTGGAATCTGACTTGAATTATACTAATGCTGCATGGATAAGAATCCCTAGAGCAATTAATAAAGCACTTTCAATATCATTTTGGTTCTCATGTTAAGCAGGATCCACTCTTGCCCTATCTCCACAAAAAAAAGAATATTAGATTTTGCACAAATCAACCAGGGACTGAAGGCAATTTGCTCTCCTAAAACACTTTAAAATTAATCAAATTAAATTTCTCACAGTGTTGTAACACAGAAATCTCTGAACACAATGTTTAACATAGTGGTAGCCCCTGCATACAAAATTTTCATGTTTTTGAACATGTTTTGCACCATTTAAGGTCCTATCTGGGCAAGTCAACACCACACCACAGCAGGGGAGCGTTTCATCAAGCGTTTTGTCAGTGATTTGTACTGACAAATTTGCTCTCAGCCAATCAGATGCAAGGATTTCAGTAGCTTATAACAGTTGTCGGTAAAAATCACTCACAAAACGCTTGATGAAACGCTCCCCAGTAGCTTTGACATCTCGTATCTACACAGACCCTCGGCAAACATCAATCGTCAGCAGGCAGGCTGTATCCTCTATCGGTCCTAAAGCACGTACATCTACCCAGCCTGGGGGACCGACATACAATCGGGAGCTAATTACCCCTAACCCACAACAGGTTCCTACATTAACCCCTTCCTTACAGAATGTAAATGCTTGCACGATGCCAAATCTAAAGCAAATTATCAAATCAATTCAAGGTTATCAAGTAAAAGGATAGCTGATACACAAGGAGAAGGAGGGGAGGATATTTATCAGCGCAATTTCCTTCTTGTATCAATATCACATTATCGAAAACAATTCCTTAATTGATGCTTAACACATAAATTAAGAATAGTAATTATTAATTTACCTCTGTGTATAGATTTGATTTGTAACTGAACCAAAAGGATAAGGCAGTTAGGGAATTTCAGAGGTATAGCCCTACTTTTTAACTTCTACATTTGTTTAATATATTTATTGCCACAGCCACATGTATGCTCCAGGTCGAGTTTGACTATGATGGATTGCTAACAGGAACACAAAAACATTTAGTTCTTTAATGTATGATATAATATCTATTTGGTTGGTGCATTGACCACATATCGACAGTGCTACGTCAAGAAGTGGTGAGTTAACATGACAGAATTTGTTCCCATTGGATTTGGGTTGAATGACTGAACATTCTGCAAACCGCATTGCTACATGTACATGTAGCTTCAGGACTGAAAGGGTACTAAATGCGCAATCTCATTTTCCTTGCATCCTTCTTGCTCTTTCCATTCACCTGTGCGCTTGGCCCCTTCCTTTTCTTTCAAGATGCCGAGCGAAGTCACACTACTCTTATTGGTAATGTCCAGTTTGAATTCTGGGGATTATTCATAGAAAACGGGTTTCTTTTCTCCCACAGAGTAGGAAAACAAGAGGAACTTTTGACTGTTCCATCAAAATTCTTCAAATTAATGGACTAAGGAGGTAATTAAAAAAACCTACATTCACAATTTCTTTACATCCAAAATGCCACCAGTTCACAGGAACAGACCTGGGAAGTCAATTTAGTGTACTTGACTATTCTGAATGCAATGGAATACAAGAAAGCATGTATGGTGCTACAAGGTGAAATCCTATCAATTTAATTTCCTACCCCCTCATCCCTATCATTACCCCCATCCAACCCCTAAAGCTTCATTCACATGTGCTACATTAAACCGGCTCAAAAAACCACAACAGTGAAAAAAAAATCATCCAACCGCCTCTCAAATCTTACGCAGATAGATACGTAAGTATGCTTTGGGGGACTTCATTTCATGCAGCTGGCTTTTTTTAACACCCACTTGCTATTCATTTACAAGTAAGCTTATCCTTTGTTAGTGTAACATTATTAAAATGAAAGGCGGTTTACCACGCCACGTGTGAACGAGGCTGAACACGTTCCCTATGCAGAGTTCCTTGACCTGCTCTATCCAATACAGCAACTTTGAGCTTTCATCAACTGACAGGCTTCAACAAATTAAATCATTTTATCATGCTATCATCATCTGCAACTTTGAAATGTGGAATGAAGATAAAACCGTCAGATACCATGGGGAACGCAGAGAGGATTGGGGAAAAATCATTAGGATGACCTTAACCTCAAGGTGACAATTATTTCCTGTACATGGACTTGTTAAGGCAATATTTTCGCACTGTTTGCCTAATCTCTGAACTTTGAAGGGTTCTGTATCTCCAGAGACCCTGATATATATATGAATAGTAAACCATTTGGATTTGCTAATCAATGTACAATGATATCTGCATAGGAAATATTTTAAGAACAGGGTGCATTAGTAGAATAGAAGGATATTTAATATTGTAAAAGTGGAAATTTTCGCGCAATTAATTTTTTGCGCTCGGCTGAGTAAAGTGAATTTCATGTTTTTTAATTTCGCCGACGCGCTAGGCTCGATGGGCAAAAGAATAGGTAAACAAAAATATTTGTGTGTTTTTATTTTCGCGCACATTTCATGCTGCGCGAAAATAATGGCAAGTAGAAAGGAAGATTATCAAATTGTATTGACAATGTCATGTCAGCAAATGGGTTTCTTAATGAACTGTACATCAAACAACTAACCAACCAATAAAAGGGGAAAGAGATGAAAATGTAATCTATAACAGGAGTGTAATGAGTGAAAGTGAGGAGAGAGACAGAGAGAGACAGAGAGAGAGACAGAGAGAGAGGGGGCAGGAGAGCAGGAGAGAGGGGAAAGACTGAAATAGAGAATTTAAAGAGAAAGGGACTAATAAAGAAACAGTGAGCAAGGGAATGGACAAAGAAAAAACATGAGATTGAGATAGACATTGAAAGAAACAGAACGGGTGGAGAGGCAAGGGAAAATTATAGGAGAAAAGGGGAAATACAGAGGGGAAATACAGAGAGGAAGACTGAGTGACAGAGGCACATATAAGACAGAGAATCTGGCAAAGAAACTAAGTGAGAGATCGAGAGAGACAGAAAGAAAAGATTTAACTTGAACAGAGCATAATGAAGCACAGATGATTTGCACACAAGCCAAGAATTACAGGCAATCTGGTAATATGTGACAGAACGGTAAACAAAGAACGTAATATAAACATGAACATCACAGAAATGACAAGAAAAATGGTGTGGGTGTAGTGATATATACAACAAGTGGAAAGCAGAGAGAATCAACCGGATCTTGACCGTGTACTCGTAAATAAAAAACCTGTCATCTCTGATGAAGATACATATAATGATAGCATCTCGTTTTCCCGGCCAAACCTTCCTGACCCCGAGACTAGATAAACTGTCAAAATCACAGATTCTGTCCTGAAGTTGAGAAACCCTTCCTCCATATCACAACCCCGTAGACATGTCAATTGACTCTGGCCCGGTCTTGACAAATCAACTCCAGGCTGGGCTAGGTTTCACAGGGAACATGTCCGGACTCTACCGTATCTACGGAAGGTATCCTCTTCAAAGAGCACCTCTAGTTCACAGAGCATGAATCCCATTGTAGTATTTCCATTGAATTAAGTGTTCTACAGCTCTGCAATTGTGTCTAAATGCCATCTAAACCGCACATAATATAAGCATTTCATAACCAATGGAATACCTGGAAGTTGTTCATCAGTATACAACTGATAAAGATTAAGTTACTCTCAAAATGTGAATGGGATTAAAAACAATGTATGAAAAATGAGCTAAATCAGTTGAAGATGAGAATCGTCTTCAGAATTAATGTGCATAGTAATTAAATGGGGTTGAACAAGAATGGAAAATATTCTACGGATCTCAGAAAAAGTCACAGGTATAACTTGGGAGTTGGGATTAAATATTAATTGCACAGGTCAGAACTGTTCCTCAGATACTCCACCCATGAAAACAGGGTCAGTGTTTATCTCTATGGGTGGTGCCAGCTCTTTAATGAGTTAATCCAAGTCTCAGCACTGGTTGCTGCAGAACGCCAGCCCTGAGCGCATCGATTAATCCGAGCGTAAGCCCGTAATTGAAAAGAAAAGATCATTTTTGAGATATCCTCGGGATTGGAATAGGACTTGTCAAATGTAAGGACAAAGAGACAGGATGGAGAAACACCCTAAACTGCTACTTTCAACAAATCTGAAGTCATTTTTCTCTCTTTAAATGAGAACTAATCTGACCTGAAAGATGTCAGAATAACAAAATAAAAACACATGTGGTACATCTTTCGTTAAGGAACATGATTACTTTGGCAAATAATTTCCTTTAGTGACAAAAACATGAACACTAAACTTGGAACCGATTTGAAAGGCACTGAAACCATGGTAAAAGTTTGGTGAGCATAATCAGGAAAAGACAAAGAGGGCAATATTGTGACAATAACATACAAAAGTAAGAAAAAAAAATAGGATCCATGCGTACATTACATGTATGCTTGAATTACCAATCTAATTCAAATCATTTCAAAGAAAGGGAGAGAAAAGGCTACTGTATCCCCCTTCCTTTGCCCATATCACAAAACATTAAAATAGATACATGCATCATAACAAGTATTGTCTGTGAATGTGAGCTTTTGCAAATGGCTACATTACCAATGTTTCGTGAGTAAGAGATTATGAACTGTCTGTAAGTATCAAAAACAAATTAAAAATTTGTATTAATTATGAAGTATACTTTACCTTTTATCGAAGCTGGCCACAAGGAATTCAATACTATTATTCCTGAGTCGTTTCCCTTTGCCCGTGTTGGGGTAGGGCGAGAATCCTTGTTCACCTGGCATACTGTTCCCCTGCGTCAGGTTAGACTCGTCCGATGGGTCCAGAAAGGTATTGTCCGCCTCACACATAAGATCATCTGAAGCCAAAGAGTCCAGGTCACTCGAGTCGAATGACTCGGACCTCAGCTTGTTACGCATGGCTGAGAGTTGGATATGGGAGAGAGCATACAATGCTCGTGATGTCTTTAGAGGTACAGGACTCGTGACCGATCGCACTCGGGTCAGTACCACTTCGTCGCTCTTCTCCTGATCCTGCCCAGTTGTCTGGCCAGCATTGTTCGTGTGAGAGTACGGCGTGGAGTGTTGCAGAGTGATCGGTGCTGTTGCTGCAGTACGCGGCGTACGGACGGTGGATTTTTGTCGTTGGGCGAGAGCTGAGCAGCTGTCACTGCCAACGTGGGTCTCTGTCGGTTGAATCAATGCCTCATGCCTTGAGTCAGACTCTGGGTTGTTATTTGTGGGGCCGCTGCTGGCTAAGGCAGCTGAGCGCGGGGAAATTAGCGCTTCCTCTCTCCTTGCTCCTGCACTACTGGGGCTTTCCTGTCGCTCAGTCACCGGTTTCTGACTCTGCACCCCAACCGCACTCTTTGCTTTGCTTGCCAGCACTTTCTGCCTCTCACGCCGAAGGTTGGCATTGATTTGGGGTGACGCAGCCGCTGCAGCCTGCAGGTCAAAGTTCAAATTGACAAGGCTGTGAGGAGTTGGTGCATCCTCTGCTGACTTCTCTGCAAAGTTATTGATGTCATAGCTTCCTCTTGTCAGGGTTTTCTCCTTAGAGCTATCTTCAGATTCCCAGCCTGAGCTATCATATGTGTAAGCTCCTTCCCTCTTTGAGTGGGTGTGCTTAGGGCTTACACCGGGGCTAAGAGATTCTACAGGAGCTACAACAGGGTATTGGTGAAGTCCGGGGACACTACAAGATTTGACCGTTACTTTGGTGGCTACATCATCTATGGTTGGAGAAAGGGAGCTAACCGACCCACTCACGCTCACACAGCTAGAAGTGATGTCAAGATCGGAGGGTGTGCTTCCTTGCCGTTTGATTCCTCGCGGTTCATCAGTGAATACGCTCTTGTAGGGCTTGGGACCTCCGACGAGTTTGGTTAAACTTCCGGGACTGGACAGACTAAGGGATGACCCTGAGCTCAAAGTACTGGTGACAGAGGAGCAACGGGCAATATGCTGGTAACTATTGGTTTTTACAGGACTTAAAGGGATGATATGAGATGGGGAGTCAGGCCTCTTCTCATTGATGTTGGCATTGATCTCTTGATCACCGTTGCCATGGATACCAGCATCCTTCTTGGTATTCTGGTTCTGGAGGTGCCAGACATCCCCATCATACTCTGGGTTGATGAAGCAGGTTGTGGTCGTTGACGTGGTGAAGACGGAGGTCGTGTTGATGTTTGACAGAGCAGTCCTGACTTTCGATTGGTCATTCCCATTCTGCTCCTCCTCCTTCAGCTCTGTCAAGCACCTGTTGTAAGAATCTACCACCTGGGATGTGGACTTGTCCTGGTATATGGGTGGGGCTGCCTTGGGTGTCTGGGTTTCCTTTGCGATGGATGTCTTGGTGTTGGATGAATTCTCATTTCGATGCTTCTTGGACTTCGAGGCTGACTTGGATGGGGTGACGTGGTCTGGGGAGGGGTTGTTCTTCTTGCGACGGAAGGAAGGGAGCTTCGGTATGAAAGAGCGTTTGCTCTTCTTAGGGTTCTTATCCTCGCTGGATGACATCCTCTCTTCATCTGCCTCATCTTACCCCCTGGAAGATTTGCAAAAAAAGAATAAAACAAAATCATTAGAACCTTAATCACTGAGATAAATTGAGATATCAGGTGCTGTAAAACATGACACTTTGCAATTTTCATAAGAAAAAACAGCACTAAATTATTGCAATTTGCAAAATGCAAAAGTTTCCTGATTAAAAATAACCACTTACACGTCACGAAAATTTATTTTTTACCAGTACGAAACTGACAAACATGAAGGAACTTTTTGCATTAATCCAACTTTCCAAAAAAACAGCAACAAATAAAAAAAAAACCAGAAGCAGTAAGTAATTTAGCTCTGGAAAAAAAATTAGGATTAGAATTATAAAGATAATCACCTATTTATTACAGTAATTCCAAAAAAGAAAAATTTTATAAACAAAAAGCTGTTTTTCATACTGACCCCAAAACATAACGAAATATCTATCATCATATAGCTAATACTGGATTCTTGATCATGAAAAAAAGTTCTAGAAATTTATTAAAAAGGTTTGTTGAAAACAAAGCCTAACAATTTCAAGATAATATCTCATTTACATGTACTACACTAAATCAAACAACAACAAAAACAAACTGTGAACAAAAGAAAAAAATATACTTCAATTAATGAACCAATCATAAAAGAAAAATATATCTCCATCTATCATTGTATATTATTACATACAAGACGAGGTGAATGACAAAGCTTATTAGCATATTCTTGCCGGGTTCCATTAGGACAATCAATAGCAATTGCTTCCCTGGAACGTTTTTGTATTCTTCCATATAGTCTGCATCCTACTAGCAAAGAGTTGCCCACCTATATGGTTCATTAAACAGCCCACACTGAGACAAAATTAAATTACACCTTTCCCCCATCTGCCCATTAAAAACTGGCTGCGATGTCAAGTACTAAAGGAGATTTCAAGGTGATGGAGAGTTCATATGATTTTGAATTGAAATGGTTTAGTGAATATAAAAATCCTTGCAGCTAAACAAGCTGAATTGAGATTTTTTTGTACATAAGAAATAAATACATGTATATAATAAATGTGAATATACAATAACAATAGTCAAAATAAGTATCAATATAAACTTGTCTCCAGGAATGACGCAGACCATTTTCATTGTTTTATTTGAATAAAGGGAAACACTTTTCCACTTTTGTTCCTGTTCTCTGTTTTATAGTACATTATACCAAAAGAAAAAAGAAAAAAGAAAAGATGATAAATAAATCTTTATACCTGTAAATGTCTATACTTTTCCCATCTTTTCCTAATTCAAGCAGAGGATTCTGCTTATTACCAATTATCAATATTGTCTTTATTTTTGGTAGTGTCAGTGTCTTTGTTTTGAAGGACAAGTACTGTACCATAGAACAAAGTGAAAAGGAACAAAAATGTAAAAATTGTATTGACATAATTTCTTGTCTCCAGGAATGATGCAGACTCTTTTCATTGTTTTATTTAACTTGAATAAGGGAAATATTAAACACTTTCTCCATTTTTGTTCCTGTTCTCTCTGTTCTATAGTACAAAATACCAACAAAAAAAGAGAAAAAAAAAGAAAGAAACAAAGATAAATCTCTATAAAAAAGGTAGATTACGAGTATTTGCTATAGATAGTCAAACCCAGAAAAATTGAGTAGTTGGGGCCACACTTGACATTCTGTTCCAGCTTATCTATGAATAAATTCAATGTGTGTCATGTCACTCTAAATGATACATGTACTGTATATAATTTTTTTTGGAGAATATAATGCTCAGTGCTAAGGTTAGGGGCAGAAATGTATTCATTGAAAAGATGAATTCACCTTTTTTTTATTGGGGGGGGGGCTTAAATCACAATGTGCCTATTGTTCACATCAGGGTTCTGCTCCATTTATAGAGGATCATCATCACCCCATGACCTGTCAGGCACCTAGCTCAACGACGTGTGATATAAATATAAACACATCTCTATCTTTCTATTTTTCAGTAGCTGTCATATTGGGGGGAGGGGGTGCAGGTTAGAGGGGTAGGAATAAATCCAGTAAATGAACACTCGGTACAATGAAGAATTAAATTATCTTGATTAGTATTCTCAGAATTATTTATCTTCATTCTAGGGACATATATTTCAATTGTCATGAGAAATATAAAATGATTACAGGAGGGCATGTCCACCCCCAATGCCTCCTGGATCCAACCAATGGTTGTATACAGGCTACGCCATATTAGCATTTAAGATGTGAGACGACATGTAGATTACCAGGGCTCATTTTGCTTGAGATGTATGACTGATGACAGCGTGGCTGTCTTAATGTGGTCTGTACCAAGATTCACATGTTCAGTCTGTGAGCACACCACATTAGCCACAAGCCTAAATACACTTCCAGGCAAATAATAACTTGCATAAATGCATTTCACCTACATTCAAGAATAATGATTCCACAATGTGAATGCCATTAACACAATGTGCATGGGAGAATTTGTTAGGACTTTGCTTGATACTACAGTATCAGCATCACATCTTCATTCATTTATTCTATCATTCACTTGTTAAAATCGGAGTGTGATCAGTTAGTCACGGACAGACATTTGACAAATTTTGAAATTTGTAGGCCTGTAAAAATAAGTATTTAATTGAAGAGTGCTTATGTTTCATTGTGAAGGGCATCACTGAAGGCGTTGAAATTTGATAAAATTTGGTTGCCATGGTTGCCTACTAAAATTATAATCCATAAAATATTCAATGTCACGGACAGACAAAATGCCTACTCTTAACCTATCAGGCTCATCTATATTAAACCAGAGTGGCTTCATAGTTACCAGCTTCAGCAATGGTGAAGAAAAATTGTCGCTCATTGCAACTCCACAAATCAAATGCAATTTGTCTTCCAAAAACTAAGAATCGGCCTCGAGATGTACTTTAGAAAATTTGCTGTTTACTGTTTACTAATTTTATGCATACTTCTTGAACATAAGTTTCTCTTGACGACGCAAAAGCTTGTCAGAGGCTTTCCTGACATAGCAACAACTAATGTATGCAAAATGGATTGCATCTATAGAGATGCTATTATGCATAGCATGTGCACTAAATACATGTAGTTGGTAACTACAGATTCTGGAGAAAAACATGCATAAACTGAAATACATTTGTAAACAGGTCTATTGAGTTTCCTGCAACTTTTGTCCTCTAATCAAGTACAATCTACAAGAAAATGTGATACATAACCTGATTGATCAAAGCTCTCCTTAGAGAGATACATGTATTGGGATTATTCAGTAACTGTAATAATAATAAGACCACCTAATCATATTAATAATATGTCTTGTTTACCCAGGGTGGCCTCATCAGTATTATATACTATTCTCCCTGAGGGCCTGGCAATAGACCTGTTTACTATTAAATGTATTTAAATTTATACATGTTTCTCTCCAGAATCCTTAGTTACCAACTATTTAGTGCACCTGATATGCATAATGACATCTCTATGGATGGAATCCATTTTGCATACATTAGATGTTGCTTTGTCGGGCAAGCTTTTGACAAGCTTTTTAGTCAGTCAAGAGAAACTTTTGTTCAAGAAGTATGCATAAAATTAGTAAACAGGTCTATCCTCACAAGTTCCATAATTGCTGAGGTTTTATTCAACAATTTGGCCAGAATTTACAAACAAAAGATTTTGACTGATTCAATTGTATTTACTTACCACTGGTCAATGCATAAATTCAAAGAGGTTATATTTACTATTGGAAACCAAATCCACTGATATCACACTTCTGTCATGTGCTGTGTACATTTACAATAGTACGTGTACATACTGTAGTCAAGTGAGTTTGGGGGATCGTTTTCAAAGGGAAATTTGAAGGGAAATCTGAACTGAAGTTATGCAAATTGTCACCAATTCAAGTTCAATCTGTCAGTCAAGTGCTGTATTCAGGGTTGACTTGTGAAAAAGGTTTTGAGTGCAGAAGTTTGTTGACTGAATAAAGGGTCATTTCTTAAAGGTGCAGTGTGTATATATAAACTTTCAAAGAGAATATTTAAAAACATATTTAGTTGAAAAACTTTTATTATCATAAAATGTTATTGACAATTATGAATAAGTTATTCAACATCGGCCCAATATGTCAATATTGCGAGAAATTCTATTCCTACATTTAAGGCACCATAATTTGAATTATTTTTTCCAAAATATATTCTTGCACAATGATTTGTATTGAAAGAAACTAGAAAATGTTCATTCTTCACTACAGTGTATATCCTCTATTATATATATAATAAGGCAATTCTGTATTGAAAAAAATTTCAAGCTTACTAGTCATATGAAAATTAATATAATTATTAAAATCTTGTTTGCAGTAATCATATAGTACTATATGATGCAATTGTGACTTGGAAGAGGCAGAGCATATCCATGTTTCTGTAGGCTAACACCAAAAGAAAGCAAACTGGTACTTTATTGAGTTACTTCAAACATAATATCAAAGAGTACTACATCAGAGCTGCCAACATTGAAATGTATTCAACAATCAGGGAGATTTATGGACATTTTATTAGAAATCAGGGAGATGTCTATTAAATGCATACAACCTAATGGCAATAATTTTTCCATAATCAGGAAGATTGTTTGATAGGAGGCATTTGATTTAAACTGGTTAATACGTGTCCGATTTCAGGGAGTCTGCTGCGAAATCACAGAGACTTGGCAGCCCTGCTACATATAGCAAGATCAGAGTGTACCATGTAGCCTGTCAACTGAAATATTCTGATTTAATAAAAAATGACAACAGGATATGTAAATAAATAAGTTTATAATGTATATTTTTCTACTAAAACTTTACTATCAAATCACAGATTTGGCTATGGAATTTTGGGTTTGGTATGCCTTTAAAGGGAAGGTTGAGTTCTGGGAAAGGTGAAAAATAATTTGTGAGCTTTCTCATTAATTTTATGTCAGTTTGGAAGAACATCATAGTAGAAATGTCCCCTAAAAAGAATTGCTCTTCAAATGCCCTCATATTCAAATATTAGGAGAAATATCTGAAATGTTTGGGCTGAAAATTCATGCAACATGTGTGTACAGTCCCATATACCCATTTTTGTGTCCAGTGCATATGCTTTTCCTCAAGATTGGGTCATTTTTTAAAATCATTTTGATGATTCCCAAACCTCACAGTATACACCGATTCTTATTTAGACATGACCAACCTTTCCCAATTCCTTTGGGACAGTTTATTCACAAGGTAAAAACTGACCCTACACTTGCAAGAAGCGAACCCAACAACATGACATGTACATCCTGCCACGGTGGTTGGAAGGATTTCCTTTAGACAGGCACTTGTCTTGAATCTTCATTAGACACTGACTGACCTTGATCAAACACTTAGAGTAGATCTTGCTTCAAGTGATTAGATGTAAAACAGGGTGGATAAATTATATAAAATTACAAGTGCCACAATAAAAAGAAGGAAATTTGGTCGTGCTGAAAACATTTTCAGATAGGCAAACATCCTTGTAGTTGCAGACACTTCTAAAATATATTATTTTCAATTGAAATCACAACTGTGTAAAAAAATTCTAAATGGGTAGGAATGAAAGGGGGGTAATGCAGTCAGTTGCAGTGGTGAATTTAGGGGCTACATGGGCCAAGTGCCATAAACCCACATGTAAAATTGAGGGGGAAAAAAATCCTTCTCAAATTTTCCTTACTTGATTGTTAGATGCAATACCCTCCCTTCTTCCCCACATTTACGAATTAATAAAAGTTAGAGAAAAAAATTTGCCAAGATTTAAAAACAAGATATTAACACCCCAACCGGCCCTTCCTGGCCTCCTCTGAGCAGTAATTTTTCCGAAGGTTTATCACTCCAAAGGTTCGTTATTAAAGTACTCTGAAGATTTGTTTACTTCGAAGGTTCGTTACTCTGAAGGTTCATAATTTCGAAGATTCATAATTCTTAAAACGTAATAGAACCCTACATGTACATGTACATCATTTTTCAATATTACGAACCTTCAGAATAATGAACCCTATTTCATTTTCTGAAGTATGAAACCTGTTTCATTTTTTGAGAAAAAAAACCCTATTTCATTTTCGAAAGTACGAACCTTATTTCATTTTCGAAATTATGAACCTTCGGAGTAATCCAACAAATGTTTGGAATTATGAACCATTTATCATTGGAGGAATTATGAACCCCTGGTATAGGAAATTTGTGTTTCAGAATTATGAACCATCAGAAATACGAACCTTCAGATATATACATGTAATGAACCTTCTGAAAGACGAGTGCCCCCCCCCCCCCCCCCTGAGCTATGTGACTACATATCCATCAAGCCTCATAACGCTTTAAGAACAACCAATCCGATTGGTCTTTCAACACTTAACAGCTAGAAGCTTAATCCTGATTGGCTGTTGGGTGACTTACAAGTGATCTTTAACTGCACTCAATCATTTCGCGCAACACAGTTGTGAGTGACTTGTGCCATCATGACATAAAGGGTCAACACTATGTACACATGAAGATTGAACGATGGATTTGTGAATTACATTTGTATTTATAATGTAAATGAGGACATAGGGTCCTTTCACTGAAAAGAATATCATAAAGGAAACACTGTTACACTGATGATACTAATAAGAAACTGTTTTTGCATGATTCATGTGTATGTGTAATGCTCCATCTAATGAAACATTCACATGGCAAATGGACCTTCTACACTAAAGGAAAAAAGAAACTTATAAAAGTTCAAGAGATCACCAAATTAAATTCTCTGCATGGAAATGTACCAAATTTGGATATAATGTTGATTCAATGCATGGCTTTAAATGACAGTCAATAACAAAAAGTTTTCTTCAATGCCACAAAAGAAATGTGCACTGAAACAAAGGACTCTCTAATCCCAAAGTCACAAAGATAAACTGCAGTCTTGTACACCATATGCATGTCAATGAATGAAACAAAAGAATTTCAAAAGGGATTTGCACCCCTCGAGCAAGAGGATATTGATGTTCTGCCATGGTTCGCCCGTTCACCAGACCTTTCCCCAATTGAACATCTCTGGGAAGAGCTTGGTCGACGTGTGTCAAGGCGTGACAATCAACCCATCAATAGGGAGACGCTCATTGCAGCACTGCAAGAGGAATGGAACAATGTTCCCCAGGCTACCATCGCGAATCTGATCGGAAGCATGCGAAGACGGTGTACAGCTTGCCAGCAAGCTAGAGGTGGACATACTGGCTATTAATCTGTTTGGATATGAACTTGCAAATCCCTTTTGAAATTCTTTTGTTTCATTCATTGACATGCATATGGTGTACAAGGCTGCAGTTTATCTTTGTGACTTTGGGATTAGAGAGTCCTTTGTTTCAGTGCACATTTCTTTTGTGGCATTGAAGAAAACTTTTTGTTATTGACTGTCATTTAAAGCCATGCATTGAATCAACATTATATCCAAATTTGGTACATTTCCATGCAGAGAATTTAATTTGGTGATCTCTTGAACTTTTATAAGTTTCTTTTTTCCTTTAGTGTATATTGAATTCCCTACAAAATGATGCCCAAACCTCTGTTTTGCTACTGTTTTGTTAAGACATTTCACTTTTAATTAATATTCATGACATTCACAAGAAAATTAAATTATTTACATACCTCACAGCTATAGATTTATTGTATAAATCATCACACATAGTTACATGTACATGTAGTTTACCAAGTCTGAACACAAGGGGTTTTTCTATGTGGTATCCCTGGTGATATAAATCTGTACACAGTCACGTGTAGGATCATCTCTGCTTAGAAGTCAGAAACTTCTACGCATTCTTGACAAAATGACAGTGTTTTTTCCCCCTAGTTTCACTAAAAACGGTTTCACTGAGGCTGGATTTAATTTATATTTTACATTCAACATCTACATGTATACTACAGTACAAGTACGATAAAGGCCTATCTACAGACTACATAAATTGTGTTTACAGAAGCTTCTAAGATTTTACTTCTTGGGAATGATTCATAAAAAGCCTGTCTCTATTAATATTCTATAATTGCCGAGCGCATGCAGCAGTAGGCCCCTAGTATTAAGAGAGAGCAAAAGCAAGATATTATAGATTTGTTTTACTGTACGTCTTATCAAAAGCATGCCCCTGGGATCACAATAAAGAAATTATCTACGTGATTTAGTAGCCACTTGTAACAATATAGAATATGTGTACATGTTGGCACTTGAAATTCAGAATGACAAAATAAACTACAAATTGTGAACTAGTGCCTTGTTAATGAGCATTTCAACAAGTGTCGGAGCAAACACTTCCTGGTAGAAACACAATAATAAACTGAAGTGGGGCGTTACATATTCCTGATTTGTTTCAATTTCCTGAATTCTTTAAAGTGATTGTTTCAACATGAATATTTTATCTAGGTTAAAACCCTTTGTTTAGCTGTATATAGTCTGGTTATCTTGTGCATACATCCACTGAAAAAAGTAATTTTTCTCAACTGTACCATGGACCAATGATAAAGCAGGGAAATTTCCCTGGATAAAGCAAGCAATGGAATCTAATGAACAGCACTATTTGGCTTTTGGAAATAAATGATTAAAATCATTCAAAACTAAAGGTTATTGGATACAAAATTATATGGAAGGGGACAATGGGATAGAATTCCTTTAACATTGACTACTTTGGTAGTGATATTTACGATTTCAGGCTCATGTCACAAAAGAATATTGATTCCCATTTCTTCCTTCACTACAGACTTATTTTGATTTTTTTCTTATTATTTTCACAGAATTACACAGACCAAACTGAATTTTATGTGGCAAGTACACGTATAGTCAATAATAGTTAATAATACATGTAAATATCATAAACTCTGGAAAGAAATAACTGACAGGAAATTCAGGTCTCTTTATTCCACTTGTCTTTGTGACAAATCGTTTCCCCACAGAACCAGTTTACAATTTGATTAGTCATAAGTCCAGGGTCCACATTCACCCTTAACCAAATATTTGATAATTCAGTACAATTTTATTGTTTAAGTGAAGATAAAGGTATCCAGGAGATAATCACAAGCAGACCTGGATGTCGTTCCATTCACATTTACGACTTAGTTGATAAGAACAGTGTGCATTGCATGTCGAAGTTGATAGCAATAAATTGCAAAGTCCCTACATGTACATGTAGCTCTTTAGGCTAGATTTACAGTAAACAAACAGTACACATTCAATAATAAATGGAGGACAACTACATTTTAGCTGAATGTGGATCTAGTTTGGCTTCTACCAACTGAGCCTTTTTGATCAAAGTCATCCACCCTTGCAAAAACTGGGCCTGTATACCTACATGTACATGTATGCTAGCAAAATAGCTCAGTTGGGAGACTGGGAGACTGTTAGACTGAAGATCTACGTGTACATGTATCTATAACACGAGATATTTCAAGATAGGCTTCACCATTAATATTTTCTTTTATCTATTGTTCAACCTATTGAACAAACATTTAAGCATATTTGAAGTAAACTTGTGTAGTGATGTTCCACATCTCTTTTCAGAGGGGATCTGAAACCATGCCCTAAGGAATATATTTAAATTCTGTGTGCATGATCCCTGTTAGAATTTCAAAAGCTACATGTATAACTTCATTATCATTACTATAATTATTTTCAAGTTGGCCTGGTCTAAATACCACAATGGAATTCTCTGAATTTTGTTTGGAAATCCCCCCCTTCAAGTCAATCCCCCCCCCCTTCAAGTTTCAAGAAATTCAAGAAATAATGAAATTTTATAATTACAGTTCAGTACAGTTTAATTTAGGATTCACATGATCAGCAACAACAAACAGTAATGATTGAGCATAATGTATGGATTCATATACATGTATGTATATTTCATCTGTTGCATTTGAACTAAATATTCTATATTCAAACTTTTATTCCAATTGACTCAGAACATTACTATGCTGCAGCTGTAATCTCTCCTATGCAGGCTTACATGTATAAACAGTTTGATTAATTAAATGGAATTTTGATTTACAAGAAAAGTTGGCAAGGGGGAAGCTGTCCAATCATTAGTAAAGAATATATACCGGTATATGAAATGCCATGACCTAATATGAAAATGTTAATTCATAACTGAAAAAAATATCAGTCAAGAAGAGCGGGATTCGAACCAGCAACATTGTAGAACATGCGGTGTAGAATAAGGTTACTTCGACCATGCAGTTTTCTTTACCACTAGACCACGAGCAGTTGACGATAAAGGTACAGCTCGTTGCTCATCTTAAGGCTTTATACCTCCACTCTATAGAAATTCAGTACCTCTGTTCTGCTCACTGTTTTTTTGGTATCCTACTAGGTAGGATTTTTGCCAATTTGAGGACTACTGGGCATATTAGCTAATATAGCCTGCAAGTCTGCAAATATAATTCCTCCTTCGAGAATACCGTCTCCTCAATACACATGCATACTGCTCTTCATTTTGCATATTTTGGCAGATAATGCGTAGTTTTCATCTCCTAATTCATGATCTCGTTTTGTTTTTCCCAGTCATCGTCTCTTTCTCAGGTCAGCTTCTGTCACTATCCATATCATCATTTATTCTTGAAATCTCTCTCCATCTCTCTATACATTACCATAAAAATAGTTAAAACAGCCTATCAATATAAACTTCAAAACATATAGTTTGTATACCATGTATACCGGTACATGAAAATATCCCAAATTTATGTAGAACGCTTACACTACAGACATACAGTGAAAGTCTATGCGTCTTCCAGTGTATACAATATACACTCAAGAATGAATGAATGAAAACACTGCTATATTCACCCACACGCATAAATAACATCTGCGTAGCTAAGCTGCAATGAATGAGATTAGATGCACTAGAGTACCACCGGCTTTTTCCGGATTAAATACACTAATTTCGCGGATTGTGATTAAAGAATAACCATCACAGTAGCAAGAGACATTAATCACACAAAATACACGAATAATCTCACCATTTCAAGGTTCATTGTAGGTGAAAAATCGTCGATCTTTTCCTCTTTCGTTAGCAGGTGTGTGCATTCGGTATCCCCGTATTGGCCGTAATATCGTTCAATGTCGGCTCTTTATTCGTATGCTAATATATTCCTAGTCGTACAACCAGGCAACGTCAATAAACTGGTAATATTAGGGCTTGTCATATTTCAGTTCTTTTACTTAATACTTTATCTGTGCCTCGATCTATCAATTGTTATTTTAGAAAGCGTGCCAAGTTTGAGGTTTTTCCTCGAGCTAAACATACATATAGCTCCGCTTATTAGTAAAAACTTTCACATTATTGTGGGGATATCCCTTGGCTCAAATTTAGAACGCGTTGGACTGCACTAGGGTTCGTGTCTCCTTTTGGAGTTGAAAGTTCAACGATATAGTTCGCCTGTATGAGTAGTATGATGATTGATGACTGAGAGGTGATTCGTTTTGACAATGGAGATTAGCCTCATTAAAATATAATGAAGGGGTGCTACTTGAAAGATGAAAGATTCATTGAACATAATGATCTTTCCTGACTATTATCATGTAAACGCGTAAGAAGTTTTTCAATTTGCCCCTTTTTTCAATCTAATAACGAGAACAATGATGATGATGATGATGATGATGATGATAATGATAATAATGATGTTGATAATAATAATAATAATATTAATAATCATAATAATAATGATAAAAATAATAATAAAAAATAATATAGGTTTTCCCGTTCAAATTCGCAAAATTAGCTTTCAAATTCATTTTCAAACGCTCTTATTCATGCGATTTGCTCTTCCCGTTTACTCCTTTGGTTCATATTAGTTTTCAGTCGTTCAAATTCATTTTTCAGCGTCGAAAAATTTGCTTCGAACATCCAAATTAATTTATTGTCGTCATTTCCATTATTAAAATAGGCAGTCAACATGGTCAAGTTAGCAGTATATATTCATCATTTTCAAACAGGTACAAGAAGTACAGAAAATAGCCGGACTTCTATAAATTTTCAAATGTAATTTGTTGTTGCAAAATGATGAAGATATCTAATGACATTGTGTAAAAACGAATTATTGGACTACCCTTTATTTTTCATATACTGTATTGTTTCAAACAACATATCCAAAGTATCCTTCCACATCATATTGTCTGTCTTTTTTTATTTTGTCGCATCTTATTTTTTCAGTTGACCATTTGCTTTGTTATTTATTATTTTTGTTTTTGATAATAACAGGGGTGCTAACGGGGTTCGAGTAACCCCAATTCATATTCAGAAATCGTTCCGCGGCGCTTGCTTTTGTTTATATGAACTTTGTAATAATACGTTCCATGATTTTACAATTTTGTACAAAGTTTAATTATGTCATTTTTCATCATTATACTTTATTCCTGATCTATGACACCGCAAGAACACGACTTTACATATTGTTTCCAAATCTTATCTTGTAAAAACAATTTGAAAATTCAAAGGGAAGCAATGCATCCATTGCCAAATGTTCGCGATCCGAAGCTCCCGTGAATTTAAACGCTCATTGGGTAAAACTATAATTTGAATGCTCATTCTATCAAATGGAAGGATGAAAATATAAGATCGCTTGCCCTAAAAATCAAATTGAATGCTCATTTTAGGCAATTGGATGTCGATTTCAAATGAGCATTGAAATTTAAATGAAAGCGAGCGACTGTGCATCAATTTGGCTGCTGTTTTGATGAATTTGGCCGGGGAAACATATAATGATGATGATAATAATAATACTACTACTAATAATAATAGTAATAATAATAATGGTAATAATGATATAATAATATTAATTTTAAAAATAATAAGATTACATTTATTGATGATAATAATAATAATGATAATAATAATAATAATAGCAATAATAAAGATGGAGTACGAAGGAGGGGCTGCCCTACCCTATGAATTTTCGAACTATTCGGGCAAATGTCATCTAATACTGGCCCAGTGACGTAGTTTAATCTAGATGAGGAAATTACATTGACGCTATAAAATGTCAAATTCATTAAAAAATGAGAAAGTTGATGTTCGGACACGTCAGTCCCCTGTCGAATTTGTGCCCGTCTTTCTAGGCAGATGGGAGGAGGTCCCCGTTGCCTTCAACTTTCATTTTTCTTTTAATTTTCGGACAAAATCAATGAAATTCGGGTAGATTTGGGGTCAAAGGGGCTACACTTCGCTCTATTGAGAGAGAGAGAGAGAAAGAGAGATCATGAAATTTATGTATTTTAGGGGGAACGAGGCCTTCGTTTCTGGTGATTTTCCCACGATGAGAGATAATCGTTGGAGAAAAAAATGAAGGAAATTTATTTCCTACCCCCCACCCCTGTATATGAAATGACATCTTGCATCAGCAGCCTCTCAGTAACCCCGTTCAACACTGATAAGCTAGCTACGCATAATATGTAGCAATGTGGATGATAAAGTGTTAACCAGTTGGCCATGATCCAGACTTTATTCGTTGGGCCACACCATCCCCTCCATCGTCCGTCTGGGCTTGGAGCAGCAGCAGTAATAGAGAGAGGGCAGCTCGGCTGGCCTGGGCAGCTGGCTGGACAGAAACCTCGCAAGACTCTGGGGCCTATGAGGAGGTGACGTCATCATCACAACTGTCATAGCAACTGGGATATTTTGCCCACAGCTGAGCCACACGGTACAGTCATACCTGTCCCCTTTAACCTTGCGGTCTTCCAAGTTTCAAAACCACAAAACTTATGGTTATTTTGTATGATTCATTATTGAAAAAGAGACATTCTATAGCCCGTCTCGCGAAGTAGAAGTCTAGCTTCAGCCCCCTCCCGAATTCCCCTGTCACTCATCCTCAAAAGAGATCAAAACTTGGGTCAAGTACGAAGTGGATTTTTTTTTTGACAGGCCTGAAGAGCTGACCCATACTGGCTACGGGAGCCTGACAACACAAAAACATTATAAAAATGCATAAAGTGAGTTCAAGTTAAATAACAAAATCACTTTATGACTAGAAACCCCCTCAAATAATTTTTTTTTTAAATTCACACACACACACACAGGTGCTTCATTAAACATATACATGTAGGCCTACATTCGCATATTGTACTAGTACATGTATATATATTTATAGTTTATGATTTTATAATCGTTAGGAAATGAATGACTTTAAGGTCGTCCGATCCATAAATTAGATTCAATCCTTATGTCCATTTATTAGCTATAATCGAGTCGGCATGGTCACAGTGATTATCTCCGTGGAGACACTGTCCGAGTCGGGGGTTATAAACTAATAACCCTATAATAAAATTAATGTGAGCACAGACACAGACAGAGGAAATCTGGGTCATGATTACGCTGAGAATTAGAAAACAAAATGTTCTGTGGAGCCAGAAGCTGTCTCTTTCCAGAATCATGGGCATACTGAATCAGATACTCTCATTTCTAGGGAGATTATCTCGGATTTCGAAACAATTAGGTTTTATTAGACATCATTATGAGCCTTACTTTCCTTGTCATAATATCCCCGGAAATGATTTTTCATGATCAATAATACATTCTTCCGGTAGGTAGAATTACATCCCAGACTCCCCTCCCCCCTCAAATATATTACAAATTTATGCTACAGTCACACACGGCCGGATTTCGAACCGGGTCCATAAGGAATTAAAACCGTATCGACCCGGTTGGAGCCGTAGAGACCCGCATTGACCCGCATCGCAACCCGTGTCAATTCCTGATGCTTCCGGGGGCTACGATACGGCGGTGAAATTTTTTTGGTCATGTTCAAAATTTTCTCACGGATTTCAATTCCGTATTGATATCCGAATTGACCCGGTTCGAACCGCATTGACTCGCATCGACCCCGCTGCAACTTGCCGCAGCGTAAAACCGTATGGACCTTGCCGTATACCGCATTGCCTTCATGCAACGGATGATGACGAGGTTTACATCGGGGTCGGTACGGGTCGAAGCGGGTTGACACGGGTCGATATAGGGGTCGAAAAGGATTCAGTTAAGGATTTAAAGCGGATTTGTATTCGGTTCGATACGGGTCAATACGGGTCAAACCGGGTTGATACGGTTTTAATTCCTTATGGACCCGCTTCGAAATCCGGCCGTGTGTGACTGTAGCATAAATTACCCTCCATTCCGGGACTAATCCGGCTCATTTTCACCCGGATCAAATCCGTTTTGTGACCAGGCCGTGTGTGACTGTAGCATAAATCACACATATAAGTTATGCACTTATTCCATAACAATTATTTCTACCTATGTATTTGTGCATGTTTCTACATTGATCATTAATGAGTCATACTAACTATACAGTGAAACCTGTATATAAACAACCTTCAAGGGAGACAAGAAAAGCAGTCTTTATGAGCAGGTGGTCTTTAAGTACAGGTTCCTGTAATACATGTGTCGATGAGAAACACTGTTCAAGGGAAACGAAAACTGTGGTCTTTATAGACGTTGGTCTTTTTATACAGGTGATTGCTAAAACAGGAATGAATACGTGAATGTTTATATTGTATTCTAATATTGTATTAACCAGTGGAAGAAGCATTTCCGATATGTACAATTGATATTTATATTCATGTCATTATTTCTGTTTAATCACTAACATATAGGGTCGACGAGGAGGTCTTATGATCACCTTCAAGAAACGCTTTTCTCCCATCTGGGTCGTTGTAGGCCTAAATGGAGAGAGGGAGAGAGCGGAAGAAAAAAAGGGACAGAGAAAGGAGAGAGAGAGAGAGAGGGAGAGAGACAGAGAGAGAGAGAGAGAAAAAAAAAGGGGGTACAAGCAGACAGACAGACCGACAGACAGACAGAGAAGGTGAGTATACATTTCCAGAAGGGATATTGGTTATTCTTCATTATACGTCACTCAGTATGTAAAAAAATCAATTAAGAATTCAATCACTCACCATTCACTCTCTACTCAAATCAATCAACAACTGATCGACCAATCAATCAATATCAAGTGATCAATAATATGCATCATCACTCACTCACATACTTAATCAAAACCAACTAACTGACCCATCAATCAAGCAATAAATGGACCAACAACCGATCACTTACTCATTATACTTAATCAACAAATCGACCAATCAATCAATCAATCATTCATCAAATCACCCGTCACTCAATCAATGACTAAGCATATCGTCACTCTTAATCAATAAATCAGTCAGTCCATCAGTCAAGCACCAAAATATTACAACCACCATTCTATCACCAACTACTTGATCAATCAACCAATGAATCAATTAATTACCTTGTCTTACTTTATCGAATATTAATCTATCAATTGATCAATTGCATTATTACGTAATCAATCTGTGAACCATTGATTGATCATTCATTCATGCAGTGGCAGGAAACATAGGAGGCACGTCACCCCCTTCCCCTCCCATTGAATGATGAAGAAGAAAAGAGAAAGAAAAGGAGGGGAAAAAAGAGAAAATGAAAGGGAGAAGAGGGGAAAGGAGGAGAAAAGAAGACGATAGACGCCTCCTTTCGTTCCCTCCCCTAATCAGTGGCCTTGTAAATTCGGATTTCATTTTCCCGGTAAGACCGATGCACCCCCCCCCCCCCCAACAGACACACATGATGCCAGTGCCCGCTCAACGGCTAGACTCACGCTATGTCACTGACTATAGCCACCCAACCGTCAGAATAATTTGTTATTCCATTCAAAAGTTTCCAAACAAGACTGATGTCATTTCCGTTCCGAAATGCGCAATTTCTTAGTTCTCTGTAAAGTGACATATTTGATAGACAAAGAGAGTGAGCAGTGTTATGAAATAATTGCGTAAGTTGATAAAACTTTCACTCCTTAAAGTAGCTATTCAAAGAAAATCACAAATATGGCAATTAATGTATCACTAGAAACTGGGAAGCTTACAGATGGCAATCGTATAAGTTTTATGTCAACTGCGTATCTGATGATTATAAAAACAACACAAATAAAAGCTCTTCTCAGCATCTGGAATATCCGAGGATTCGCCAGAAATATAGCGATGTTTGGATGTCGTCACACTCGGGATCGATCCTGCTTAAGCAGACGACGTCCTATAATGAATGAACGTAATTGCAATGCAATTATTTATCAAATTATAAAGAGTTTGGTGTATTTAAACATGACCTTATTTCACACCATTATAAAGGGAAAGTGAAACTGATTCTGATAGCTAAAACCGTTTGACTGTAAATACACAGGAGAAGGGTCAATGATCAATGAAATAAACCCCACTTTCAAATTGAAAAGCCCTCCGAATAATAGCAGGATGGTATTCGTTCCCTCTTGAAACGCCGAACATGCCCCGGTGCAAGCAGCTGAAAATACAATGGCGTCTTATTTTGTTTACAAGTGACTGATTCCTTTATTTTTTAACGCTGCATTTTTCATCAAAATAATACCATACACGAAGTTAAGAGTGAGGCAACAGACTAACATTAAGACTGACGCTAGTGAAGGAAGAGAAATAAGTGAAGAGGAGATGACAAAATAGGCTCTGAAAATGTGTAAGATGTTATGGGACATCGTCTGCTTAGACAGGACTGGTCCATGGTGTGTCACATATCTCAGCAGCGTTCGAGGAGCTCTTCAGCTGCTATATCGGGGGCTGTATTTTACCGTTTTATAATTGATAATAATCATTACTTCAAATGTTTCCAAGCGTTGAATTTGGATAACCTTGTTTAATTTATGCCATCTATGCAATAATAAGTATTAAGCCAATATTTAAAATCATTAAAGTTCTACTTTAAAGACATTAGCATGATGACGTTATGTATTTACTATACGAACTTTTAAATGTGCCGCACATGCATTGATTTGTTATTGTAATTAATTATGTTTCCATGTCAAAGTCGCAGAATTAGCTTTCAAATTCATTTTCAAACGTTCGCAATCAAGCGATTTGCTCGTCCAGTGTACTCCTTTGGTTCACATTACTTTTCAGTCGTTCAAATTCATTTTCCAGCGTCGAAAAATGTGCTTCGAACATCCAAATTAATTTATTGGTCAATTTCAAGACCACAAAGCGTCATTCAAAGTCATTGACCACGACTTTATAGGTGCGGATTCTTGCTCGAATAGGCAGTCAATAGGCAGTCCAGTTAGCAGTATGTTCATTTATTTTCAAACAGGTACAAGAAGTACAGAAAATAGGTTTAACTTTTTTTATGAAATCTAGCTTCTCCATTTTAAAGTTATCTAATGTTTTCAAATGTAATTTGTTGTTGCAAAATGATGAAGTCAATTAAGTCATCTAATGACATACATGTATAAGTGTAAAAACGAATTAATGGCTACCCTTAATTTTTCATATACTATATTGTTTCAAATGCGTACAACATATTCAGAGTAGCCTTACGCATCATATTGTCTGTCTTATATTTATTTTGTGTAAACTTATTTTTGCAGTTGGCCATTGGCTTTGTTATTTGTTATTTTTTGTTTTTGATAATAACATGGCCCCGAAATAGGAGGGTCTAGACTCTAGAGGGATGTTAACGGGGCTCGAGCAACCCCACTTCATCGTTCCGCGGCGCTCCGCGGCGCTTGCGTTTGTTTGTTAACTTTGTTGCATGATCTAAAATTTTGTAGAGTATATACAATTTTTAATTATTATCATTTATTCCTGATCAATGACACTGCTAGAACACGACTTTACATATTGTTTCTAAATTTTATCTTGTGTAAACAATTTGAAAATTCAAAGGGAAGAAGTGCATAGTGTGTGTAATTGGGTTTTTACAGACGTGTATCAATCAGATATGATTATTTACGTCTGGGACCGACCTTTAACGTCACCATCCGAAAGACGTGACTCAGTCTCGAACCTGGGTCCGCTGAATCAGTTTATAACTTCCACTGGTAGCTGGATTCTTTTATAGCGCCTTACCAGTTACAATGTAACCGATCAAAGCGCTTACAGCATTATTACCCCGGTCACTGGATTCAGTTGCGATTCTGCACAGAGCATTACAGTGCACATTCTCCACTCCTCTGGGGAGCATTCCAGCCAGTCGCCTGTTTCCAAGCGCGCACATGCTTATCCAACCACAATGGCGTTCGCATCCTCCCGGGTACCCATTTAACATAGGAGCAATGTAGATAAAATGCCTTTCTCAAGGGCATAAGTGCCGTGCCGGGGTTCGAACCCACGACCTTCGCATTCCCAGTCAAGTGATTGAACCACTCGACTACGACACCTCTACAAGCATCCATTACTAAAATCGCGAACATGCTTGTCTATTGATGAAATCGAATTCCCAAATGTTTTCGATCCGAAGCTCCCGTGAATTGAACGCACATTGGGTAAAATTCTTATTTGAATGCACATTCTATCAAAATGCATGATGAAAGTATGCGATCGCTTGCCCTAAAAATCAAACTGAATGCTCATTTTAGGCAAATGAATGTTGATCTTGATGAGCATTCAAATTCAAATGTAATTGAGCAACTGTGCATCATTTTGGCTGCTGTTTTGATGAATTTGACTGGGAAAACTTGTATTTACGATTTTCCAAAATTTGTGAGACAAAAGTGTAAAGTGGATAGCGGTGTAACAAACACTCCCCTCCCCTTTCCAAGGCTCAGCAAAACAAACACACAAACAAACTTGCAGTGGGTTTTACTGAAGTGGGTTGCTAATGGACACTCCGCCCCTCCCGAGATGGGAAGGGTTCCGTGCCTGTTTATCAATTTTTAGATACCTACTGGGCGGGGGAGGGCAATGATGATTTTTATTTTTTTTTAATTGTAAACAGGTAAGGCATGATGGATATCATGCCTTTGTATTTTTAAGAGAAAAGGATATATTTAGAAAAGTAACTAAATTTTCAAAAATAACCTTCTTATAACTTTCGTCAATTTACATATAATGAGACATTCAGCTTTCTGTTCGAATTTGTTCTTCCTTTACTCAAAGCAACTCGATAGACAGGTGATATCTAATATAGCCGACGATGTTAGGACATAATTATAAGCAAGTTATTGAATATGGAAAGCACGAAATTATAACAACAGCTGATACCTATCGAGTGTAAGAGAAACTGTGTACTCATCATGACGTGCATATCTGCCCCGGGCCCCGTTTCATAAAACAAGTTACAATAATTGTTATAAGCTACTGAAATCCTTGAATCTGATTGGATGAGAGCAAATTTGTCATAGAAACGGGCCCCTGAAGAGGTCATTAGTTTAGTTTGTCTCCCCCTTTGAAACGGAAGCAATTCCTATGATCCAAGTAGCATCTCGATTTACGCCCCCTATAGCTTTTAATCCTAACCAAGATATCTGGGATTTTGGCGCAAAAAGGATAGCCAAAAAATAACATGACGGTATTGCCATGATCATATTTTATAATTTATTACACTCTTAATAGTAGCAATTCTGCTCACGCCTTTCGAAAGTACTACAGTGTTGGTTTAAGTCACAATTCAGGAAATTCAGTTTTGACCTCTTCGACTTTTACCAACACTGTACGTTACTTCTTCTTTTTTTACAATCTTAGCTGAGAGTTTTGATACTTAGACTAGCTTTTAAAATCGAGGCACTACTTGGAGAATAATTTTCATCAGATTTTGGAGCAATCTCTTTCATACCTCATCCTCGTAAATGAAGACTAAAAGTCACATGTGCCTGCAAGATCATATCCAATTGACAATTTTTAACTATGATGACTCGAAAAGAAAAATCAGAGACGTGTTTATTGTAGATACGCTGCTATAAAATAACAATTTATTTGAAACTACAGGTACATCTATCATGTATCAGTTGTACTGTGTAACAGTGGCGGATTTAGGGGGCAAGGGGCATGTGCCCCCTGGTAAAAGAATGCCCATACAGCGACGTACCTCTGGGTATAAGTTTTGATATACATATTTTTACTTATTTCAATATTGACACATACTAATGCCCCTTTTTTTTTGACAGATTTATTGACATATTTTAATGCCACTTTTTTGTATCAGATATCTGACACGTTTTAATGCCCCATTTGCAAAGAGATATCATCTGTTCTTTCCTGAATCTGTCACTGGTAATAGGCTACTCGACAAAAGTCTAACTCTATGTATTAATGAAAGATTTCATATGAACTGTCTTGTTCTTCAATAATCATGATAATAAAGTTATAAAATCTTACCTAGAAGGCATCAAATTCTGGTTGAAAATTCCACCAAATGTATTGCCATAATAAGAATATAAAAATCCCTGCATTTATTAAACGCGCATACATTTTATCCAAACGGATGCTCAAGGCGCCTATAAAGTATTATTATCATCCTGGATTAAGCCAAGCTGTGTTAAGGCAAACCCTTACTATTGTTAGGATTTCATTTAAAATACATTTAATCATTTAATGCGAATCTTTATAAAATGTTGACATACATGTATATCGCACAATAAATGCATTGCCATTAAAAGTCAAGAATGTTGAAAAACGAAAAGTTGCACTACTCCTAACAAAAACATAATATAAAACAATGCAATAGAATACAAATATTAAGGTCACTAATAAATAAGAGAAAATTTTAATGACGCAGCGTCGCGATATTTATTAAATAACGTCATCGAAAATGAAAGCGTATGATTTTGTTATTTGCTTGAAATGATAAAAGATGTAGGTTTTTTCCCTTCTTTTTTTTCATGCCTCCCCTCCTTAATTTCCCTTCATCTCATCATACGTCTCAATTCATTTCTTGTCATTCTTTCGTTTATTTTCATTTCCATCTTAAGATATTATCCTTTCTTCTTCTCTTTCATGCTGAGTGTTTTTCTCCCCTTTGTCATGTTTGTCTTCTTCTTAATATTCACTCTTCTCTTTGTCCCACTTCGACTACTTTGTTTTGATTTAACACAGTTACCCTTACGAATCCATCAGAGGGATATATATTAGGGCTTGATGCTAGTGGCATGAGGAAAAAATTACTCTGAAATTAGTGTTTAACATATTCAGTTATACAAAACAGAATGTTAGGCATTCTACTGCTTTAGTAAACTCGACGCTTGGTCAAAAGTCATGTTTAGCAAAGAGAAAACTTAGACCTCGGTTTATTCTTCCTTTGTTTTGTTTTTGTCTTCCTTTGTTTGAATTTTAGCAATATACGAGCCAATGCGTATCAAAATAGTAAACAATCTAGGGGTGGGTTGATCTGCCCCCATTCTGTTTAATTTATACGGGTGACGACGACGACGATGATGATGACGACGCTACGCCATGACAGCGAAGATGAGCTGATTGTTTTTAAGCGAGGGCGGCCTCGAAAGCCGAATTGGACTGCCCCTCCTGAATGGCGGTGATAGGGATGAAGGGATGAGGGGACTTCATCAAGTAATTCTAAAAAGCAGAATAGAACAACAAAGAAGGAGTAGAAAACAAATATGAAGACATTTTAAAAGTTATAATTCGATGTCCAAACTGCAGTGCCGGATTGGCTAAAGTTATGCTATAACATATGCGTGTGCCCCAATTCCAAATCTTATCGCTTATTCTATAACATAATTATAATTAATTCAGTATATGTCATTAAATTATATTTGCTTTAATTGGCTTATTTTTCCTTTAAGCTCTGTGTAAGTGTAGACGTCCAATACTTCAAACAAAAAGTCTTGGTGACCAATCACAGAATATCTACTTTGAACACCGGATTATCATATACACATAAATTATCACATATCTCGTACATCATGTTTAGCATTGTCATGATTGCATAGACTATGTGCATTGTATATAGTAGACTGAATGTTAGGTAGTATATAAGTTGTGCATTATTACGAAAAATATAAGGTATAGTACTTACATGGGCGTAGCCGAAAGCATTGCGGCGTTCGACCTGGTCCGCCCCCTTTCCGACCCAAACGAAGCAATCCTTGCGTGTATCAACGATGAATACATCCTATAATAAACGAAGAAGACAAAGAAAAAACAAAGATTAGAAGGTAGGATCAGGGAAAGCACAGGCGGGGGGGGGGGGGGGGAGTAGGGTGGGGTAGTTTAGGGTGACCCCTTCAGTTTTTTTTCTTCACACTTTCAATTTGCATGCTTTGTTCCCCTTTCGTTCCGTTTATGTAGATTTTGACTTGCTGTACATTAATGCGTTTCAGTCTGATGAGCTCAAGACGAAAAGCCCCTTTATTCCTTTATCTAAAGCAATTCTCAAAATCTCGCAAAATGTAATTTTATACTTAATGTCCCTCTCAAGCAACATTTCTACTTCATGTGAATATATTCCCAAGGAAAAGTGAAAATAATTTCCACAGAATTATTTGAATGATTGTATGCCAATAAAAAAAAAAGTATCTTAGAAGGGTATATTTTTAATGTGCCATTTTGATTAGCTTTAAACATAAATTGAACTGAATCTAGTAATTTTTTTTTTTTAATTTTTAACTTCTTTTTAATTTGTAATTCTTGACACAGGAAAGACATAGGCTTGATCCATTTTCGACTTGATGCTGCTTTATGGCTCTTTCACAGGCCTGTCCAGGGCCTTGTTTCATAAAACATGTCATCAATGACAAGTTGCAATAACTGTTATAAGCTACTGAAATCCTTGCATCTGATTGGCTGAGAGCAAATTTGTCGGTAAAAAATCACCGACAAGACACTTGATGAAACGTTCCCCTGTCATCACCTTTATCAAAATGTCTAACTGGATGTGTTCGTTGTGCTTCGGTGCATATATTCACCGTCACGGATGCTATTGCTGACACTGAATTAGATCAATGATCATTTTTCTATGGCAACAAGAAAAATCGGTGACAGTACCAAATTCGCAAAGGGGCCATACTTGCCGTGACACAGGCCACGACTGTATTAAAGATATGGGCCAGTGAGGAGAAGACTTACGTTGGAGTCCAGTTTATTTTTCTTCAATGGGATTCCCTCAGCAACCTTCGTGAACGTCAATTGGCCAGTATTCTGGAGCCTGTAATACAATGATATAATTATTTCAGTTTATTACAATTGTAAAGCGCATAGAGATACTTTCTAGTTCATGTATAAATCCATCTTTATCACTATTATTATGAACTAGCATTTCAAGTAAATAGCATCACATTTTGAAATCCATATTGGCGTAAGAGGTGTGAACCGCCTTTGAAAAATTGCTAATATTTTGGGCAACCGCATCTTCATAATTCAGGCAGCTACCAACTCATATCCTGGTAGCAAGGTGACCTATTTGTATTTTGATATTATTTTGCATATTCTTATTGTCATTATGACAAAGTGTCAACATTTTTGCTTGCTCTCTTCGCTTCGTGCCAAAGCTGAAAAGCTATAAAGTTGAAACTCGGGTAAGAGACGCACACAATCGGGCCAGTATGCCTATGATCATACCAATGTTAAAGGATGTTCGAACCAAGCCAAGATTCGATCCCTAAACCAACATTACGCTTTGCACATTTTGGACAATTATTCAATCCAGTGGCGTAGCATGGGTATCCATAATGAGGGGGCACTGGCATTAATCAAGGGGGAGGGGGAGGTGGAGGGGGCATTGATCTTACTAAAAGAATGAAATGCAAATTGACAAGGCGGGAGGGGGCCCTATCTCTTTCTCTTATTTTTTTGCCATTCGATTTTTTTTTTTTTTTTTTTTTTTTTTTTTTTTCGGGGGGGGGGGGGGGGTCACATGCCCCATAAAACTACGCCACTGTCTCAGCCGTGTTCATGACAGTAATAAAGTCAGACTTTATTACTGACCTGAACATGGTTGGGAGGGAGTTATCCACTGGTACACAATCGACTTCGTCGAGGGGCAGGTCCGGAAGGTGTGTGAAGAAGGGATGCTTGTCACTGAGACGGTCCTCGTCCAGGGTTTCGCTCTTAGCCTTACCACGGATCTCCTTCAACTGAGAGAGGTACTGAACGGCCTGTGAAGACAGATAATAAAGATATATCCATATTTCCTTCTTCTTTCATTAGTGATATTAATGATGAAGACACTACTACTACTTCCACTCTTACTACTACTACTACTACTACTACTACTACTACTACTACTACTACTACTACTACTACTACTACTATTGCTACTGCTACTACTACTACTACTACTACTACTACTACTACTACTACTACTACTACTACTACTACTACTACTAGTACTACTACTACTGCTACTACTGCTACTACTACTAGTACTATTACTACTAGTAGTAGTACTACTACTACTACTACTGCTACTATTATTACCACTACTACTACTGCTGCTACTACTACTTATAACAATAATAATAATCTTTATCATAATAATAATAATAATAATAATAATGAAGATGATGATAATAATAATAATAATAATGAAGATGATGGTAATAATAATAATAATAAGAAGAAGAATGATAATGATAAATTAAGATGATAATAACAATAATAATAATAACAATAATCAAAAATAATATGAAAAATATAAACAATATCAATATCAATAATCATTATCATCATCCTATTTACCGAGGGCCACACAATATTAATACTGATCAACCCTACAATTATGATTGTAAAAGTCCGGCTCACACAGGACGTCATTTGCTTAAGTTAGATCTGCGTCAGTGACTTTTATGGTCTACTGCGAGTCTTGAAAGAGTGATAGCCTTTAAAAAAAGTGACTTTGAAAATAAACAGCGCCAACACTAAAGATATACTTTTAATAACTGGCGCATGGGTTTAATTGCCATCACAGGCCCGGTTAGCGCAGGTAAAGACGCAATCGAAAAGACGCCGAGTGTGAGCCGCGCTTTAAAATATCGGGTGAACTTGGTATCTTTTGCGCCGCATTATAACTGACTTTAACTGACATATTTATCGCAATTATTATCCTCATCGTCATTATCACCATTAACATCATGATGGGGGGGGGGGGGGGTAACCTATTCTCTTGGGCGCTCTTATTTGTTGCTCATGGATCCGTTCCATAGTGGTAGAGCGATAGACACAGCCCCTCCCAACATGATCAACATCTTCCTCCTCCTCCTCCTCCTCCCCTCCTCCTCATATCATAGAAAGGGGGAGGGGGGGGGGGGTAAGCTACCCTTGTGCGTTCATTCTTGATACTCTTGGATCCGTTCCATTGGTAGAGCCTTAAACCCACATCCATAATGAAGACATCACTAACATCATTATCACCTTTGTCATCATCATCATAATCATCATCATCATCATCATTATCATCATCACCATCATCATCATCATCTTCTTCATGGGGGGGGGGGGGGGGGGGGGGGTAACTTACCCGTGTGCGTTCATCTTTGTTGCTCTTATTTCCGTTCCATTGGTAGATTTTTAGACCCAGATCCAGAATGAATACATCACCGCTGTTCAGAGACCTCTTCGACATTGGGCGCTGAAAAATAATAATAATAATTAAAAAAAAAAACCAAACCCCAAACAACACACCATTATTTCAGGGCACGATGTATTATCAGGTGCATTGGTGGGAAATGCTTAATGAAGACGAACAAGTGTCGGACAATATATAGATAGAATATTAAAATTTGCCATGCAAATAAAATAATTCTCAGAATTTGATTTTCTAGAAAGTAATAAACAGTCCGATAGGAGGAAAAACAATCCTTTCTGAAAAGTGACGTGATTTACGGACATAAATTGTTGGGTGGGGTGGGGTGTCACAATCAATATGTTGCACCTCCTGGAAAGGCCTTTCACACTTTCTTCAGAAAAATGGAAGTACATGTAGTTTACTATAAGCTAAAGGAAGAGGAAATTCTGACTTAACTGTGAATGAATTCAAATTTATTTCCCCCAGAAAAGTTAAGACCCGCTGAAAAGACGTCATTTCAGACTAATATTATCCCATCTATAATCCAAATGGGTTAAACAAGTAGACTGCGGGCATAGGCTGATCGAACTTCTCTTAGTCTTGGTCAAGAAAGGTTTATCAGACTGCATGATCTAGTCCATTTTGGAAAGCTTTGAGTTGGTGAAGGGCGGGGGGGGGGGGGGGGAGGTACTTTCCGAATGTTCGTAATTCCGAAACAAGTCCCATAGCAGGGGGTTCATAATTCCGAAAATGAAACAGGGTTCATAATTCCGAAAATTTGATGCATTACTCCGGAGGTTCGTTATTCCGAATGTTCGCAATTCGGAAAATGAAAACGGGTTCATTATTCATTAAAATGCCTTAGAGCCCTACGTAACTTTTCGGAATTAAGAACCTTCGGAAATATGAACCCTCTTTCATTTTCGGAATTATGAACCCTATATTATTTAACGAACTTTAGAAATACGAACCTTCGGAACTATGAACCTTCGGAAAAACGACATTTAACCGGTAAAGTTAAGCATACCTCATGCAGGTTGACGCGTTTGCGATCTCCCTTGAAGTGGAGTAGGCGTGGCTCGTATTTCTTTGGGTCCACGTGACGGAAACCAGAGTCAGCTCCTCCCTCCATCAATCTGTTACCATGGCAACAAGAAGAGGACAATGATGATTGATGAAAACCGACAAAATTGACATAATGGTTGCAACAAATTGTATATTTTATGGACAGCTACATCTCCTTTAAAATGACAACAAATTTTGGTAAAAGTTTGCCCTTGTTGCCATTGTGGAACCGGCATAAATAAATATTCTAACCATTCTAACATCATGCAAACTTACCTTTTCGTTTAAGTCTGTGCTAAAATTCCCTTACAAGTGAAACGTCGTGATGGAAATAAAAACAGTTATACAATTACTATACATATTAACTATATTAACTATAATATATTAAGGGGGATGTCTGTTTTTGTCATAATAATGGAAGAAAGTTGTACTTTTGTAGAAAAAAAATGAACACGGCAACATAATGGGAGAATTTCCCCTGTATGACATCGCGCATCCTAAGCAAATCCGAACTGCTAGCGAGAGATTCCCCATGGCTTTTAGTGATCCCAAATTTAAAATTTAAAATTTGAAAACTCATCACTTTTTTTATTCCTACTAATTCCAATCTATTCCAAATCTTTACTGATATTTCTCTATTTTTATTTTTGTTTTGTTTCTAACCAGACCATACTTCTATTAAAGGTTCGTTCCCCTTCAAGATCCCGAAGAAAAGAATATTAGGGCTTTGGGAAAGCTCAAGAAAATATCCGGTATTCTTACGTGATGGTTTCGAAGTAGGACTTGAAGAGCTCGGACTCGTAATCCATGACCTCCCTGTGCTGGACGGGCTTGTCATCGAGGAAGTGATCGAGCTCCACGGTCTTATAGGCCGCGGTACCGTACTCATCCTAAAAGGAAAGATAAAATAGAATTTACAAATTTGATTCAAATGAATGTTGATACACTGTAAAAAATAACTGCAAAACTACAGGTTTTGGGGCCCTTGAAATTATAATTTATTGCCGTTATTTCAATTTTACAGTCTTTTTTCCCTTGTAAAACAACAGCAAGTTTGTTGGTTTACCGGAAATCAGCATATATTTACAATCGCCCAACAAACTTGCTGTTGTTTTACAGGGGGAAAATGGAATTATATGTCCGGCGATTGTAAATATATGCTGATTTCTGGTTAAAAAAAAAAAAAAAAAAAAAAAAATGGAAAACGGGCATTCCCGGCATCCTGACTATAATCGTTTGACTTATCAAATAAAAGAAAGGGCGATTTTCCAAACGGCTTCATGAATTTTTCTTCTCAAGTTGGTAACACTGATCATACTTTACTGTTATATTTATTTGATAAAATATCACGTATCTAAGGCGAAATACAAAGACCACCCGGGGGGCGTTTCATGAAAGGACTTGTCAGATATTTTATCCGACAAATTTGCTCTCAGCCAATCAGATGCAAGGATTTCAGTAGCTTATAACAGTTGTCGGATAAAATATCCGACAACTTCCTTTCATGAAACGCTCCCCTGGTTCCCGTAGACAATGGGTTAATTAAAAAAAAATACCAATGAATAATGGTCTACTCTCAAGCTTGGTATTTTACGTTATTTTCTGTACTTTATGCCCAAAATGCAGGTTGTGTGATATCTAACATTCTATGTGAAAAAGTTCCAGTAAATAAGCTTTTTTACATTCCTTGTATTTTTTTTTTACAATTTAGATTCACTGAATGTAAAATCTATACGCTTGATAATGTATAACTCACTGTAAGTGTGGCGGATCAGGGAGGGGTGGGGTAGGGCGTTTTCGTTTATTTTTAATTTTAATGTTTTTTTCTTATGGAAATTGGACATTGGGCCACCCCCTCCCCTCCCCCCGGCAAAGATCCTTAAATTCTTCATTACCTGTGTGGAGTGTTTGCCGATCCAGAAGTGAACATCGTAGAGAAGTTCCTCACTCTTGGAATCAGGCTTTTTCTGGATGCAGAGTGATGAAAAAGAATGAAATAAAGTATTAAATTAATAATTCAATTAGTAAAAAGAAAAAATGTGACGTAAAGAAAAGTGTAAAGCATAAATGGTGCAGCGTAAAAATATCTGCTTGAAAATGTTAATCATGACTGTACACATCTATAATGGTTGGATAGAGAGATAGAAAAATACATAGAAGTACACACAGAGAGAGCAGAGAGAGGAAGGGAGAGAGAAAGAGAGAAAGAGAGAGATAGAGAGAGGGAGGGGAGGGGGAGGGAGAGAGAGAGAGAGAAAGGGAAGGAGAGAAACATACATATAAAGACAGAGAAAGAAACAAATAAGGATTCAGATAGAATGATACACATTACATATAATGTTATTTAGAGAGAGAGACAGAGAGAGAGAGAGAGAGACTGGCAGGAGGGGGGGGGGGGAGAGAGAAACTAACACAGAGACAGACAGACCGACAGACAGAGACTTATCTGTTAACATGATTAATTAAGTAATAAAGAATCAACATCGACCACCACTTACGTATGTATTCAGGATGATGTACGAATCACCGCTGAAGAAGCTACCTTGCTCCTCCTTGGGCCAACGCTTGACCTTGAACTTGACGATCCTCCAAACCTCCAGGCCAACCCTTGACCCTGCTCCCTTCCAAGCTGGCTCGGTCTGGGCCGACTCTTTCTTGATGTTCTTCTCGACATCCGAACCGAAGAGTGCGAGGTTCGAATCCTTCCAGTCGTACTCTTTCGCCTTGCGGAGTCCCTTTGTTGGTGGAGCAGCCATGTTGTTAAATTTTTTTTATCTGAAATAATTATAACATATTTTATTTGAATTTCTGACATTATTATCATGAAATTTCGTGAGACAGACATTTCCTTTATTTCAGTTATATTTCTTTCATAAAAAGTCAGACACAACGTCAAACATGCAATAAAGGCAATGAGAGGAATATAATAGGCACTGTCCGAAATACCTTTGGACTCCTCTTTGATCCGCTATGGACTATCCTCAGGCTTGGCTCATGGCACATAATAATTATTATCTTTTCTGTCCTTTTTTTCTTCTTTTTTGGCGGGGAGGGGGGGGGGGGGGGTAAATGGGAGAAGAATCCCCCAGATACTCATAGCGTTGGCTTACGTATCTCCAGCTTTCAGGGCTAATATCTCATTCCATGTTTGTTACATGTATCTGAATAATTATGTAAATAATGTGATTATGTACTTCTTTATACCTTTTTGTGGGGAATGGTAGTCGAAAATATACCCAATGTCATGATCACATTATCAGACCCCCCCCCCCCCCCACCACAGACGCCCCTCCTCTTCTTCTCATAACCGTGGACCTACACTACTGATTTCAAGGAGTTAACACGCTGACATGCAATCATGTCCTCACAGCCAGACAACTCGTTCGATCACTTTCCGAGCATCTTAATTATGATGAATGCTGTGTTCTGTATAGGCGACGGGACATGAAAACATTTGGCATAACTTTAAACTACCCGTTGAAGATTTCATTAATTGCTTGTTAGTCTGAATGAACCTTAGTCTATTCTATCAGCCCCCCCCCCCCCCCCATCCTTGGTCAACTTCAAAGGGGCACTGGATGTAGCCGATATCGTTGTTCATCCCTGTTTTTCGCAATATTATCATCAAAATGAATGTCTGTATTGCCAGAAATACACAGTCCGACACAAAGAAGGATGCATGATTATCGCGGGGGGGGGGGGGGGGGGGGGGTAGTGTTTGAAAACTCTGTTGGCCACAACCCCTGGTGGCGTATAACATGATAGCGAATGTTCATTATTAAGAAAAATTTGATACGATTACAAAAAATCGGGGGATATGATAATATATGATATGATAATATATGATATAATCGGGGATATTGTTTCCCAAAGTGCGACAATATAAATTATGACTGGAATGAATGAAAATATCCATTATCAAGAGGAACGATTCCAAGGAAAAGGGGTGCAATGATGCAAGCAATAATCGATCTGATTATTTATGACCGACAATTATTATTGTAAACTATATTCACTCGATTCTAAACCAACATCAGTGAAAATTAAAATTTGTAGGAGTGAAAGTGATGGCTGAATCTCATCCCCGTAAATCCCATGAAAATGTTAATAAACTCAGCTGCTGTTATTCACAGCAATAATATTAACAGTACACGCTGCTGATACGTCCTTTAACAAGTACATGCGGTCCCTGTTTTGTCCTTATATAGCCATTGGACGCCAGCCCATCCCAATGAAGGGGGAATACTAGTATACCAACAAATTGCCCGGACGCTGTACGGTATTGCAGCTTGCTTTCCGCTTAATATTGATGAAAAAGTAATTTGTTTACCTCCAGCTTTTCTGGCCTCTTTTCGAATGAATATTTCACTCAGTGGAGCTGGGGAAGGGGGGAGGGGGCTTCTAATAATGTAAGGAACACTACACCATGAATAATTATCAACTTTATTTCAACAAAAATTAACATTGAAAAACAAAACAAGATGATTTACAATCGATGTAGACATTAGTTTTTTCCATCTATCAAAATTAGATATACAGGTAATATGATAAAACAGTTCAAACAAATTAATCTTATGCAGTCAGGAAGGCAACTACCGGTAGACAGATTAAACAACATTAAACTGTTTAAACGAACCTTTTATGACTTGGGGAGGATATAAGGTTATATACGGTATATTAGTTTAGCGGATAGACAAATGAAATACCATTGGTATGCGTCATTTGATTGATATATCATATTGCTATCTTAGGTTGATGTTAAATCACTGCTGTGAAATACATTTATTCCAGGAAGGCGGAGCATTCGTGGATACAGCGCCAAACTGTATCCACAAATTATTATCCGACCGATTATTGGCCATTCCGGGTAATCTATTGTTCAGTCTGTTGTCGGTCTAAGTTAGTGTAACTGGGGCAGAAGTTTGGACGTCCAAGGATTTCACTCTCGCCTGTCGTCATAATGCATGCGGGTATATTTCTGTATCTCTCTCTTTGTCACCCCCTCTCTCTTCCCCCCTCTCTCTCTGTAACATTGCCCTATTACCTTCCCCTCTCTCTCTCTATCTGTAACATTGCCCTATTACCTTCCCCCTCTCTCTCTCTCTATCTGTAACATTGCCCTATTCCCTCCCCCTCTCTCTCTCTATCTGTAGCATTGCCCTATTACCTCCCCCCTCTCTCTCCATCTGTAACATTTGCCCTATTCCCCCCCCTCTCTATCTGTAACATTGCCCTATTACCTCCCCCCTCTCTCTCTATCTGTAACATTGCCCTATTACCGTCCACTCTCTTTCTGTGTCACCTTGCCTCTACCCATCTCTCTCTCTCTCTTTCTCTCTTTCTCTCTTTCTCTCTCTCTCTTTCTCTCTCTCTCTCTCTCTCTCTCTTTCTCTCTCTCTCTCTCTCTCTCTCTCTCTCCATGTTACCCTTCGGCTCAGGGTCTCTGTCGTCCCTTCTCTCTGTATAATTTCACCTGGTTTCTACTTTAGGCTCTGGCTTATATCTCATTCTCTCCCTTCTCCCCTCTCGCTCTTGTTTATCCTCTATTTCTGTTTGTGTCTATAAAATTATAAATTCAAATTTGTCTGTCTCTGTATTGTATCTCTGTCTCTGTCTGTCTCTCTCTGTCTCCTCTCTCTCTCTCTCTCTCTCTCTCTCTCTCTCTCACACACACACACACACACATATTATTCTCTCTTGATTTTAATTTCTATAAAAAATCTGTTCAATTGTTATGTCATGTACATGTATTTGTCGCTCTCTCGGGATATACATGTACGTCTACATGGTCTAACGAGCCATGGGTTGTTTGATAATCCACACTTATTTCCTTCTGCGCCTCCTCCTTTCTTTCAAACTTTCAATATGCCCATGCTATCTATTACATCCCTCTCTCCTTCTCTCATCTCTCCATACATCATCTCGTCCACGCTCTCCAACAAATCTCTCTTTATACCTTGGATTTATTAGGAATTAAGGATGGAATGTCAATGCGAGATATATGTTGGGTACGCTGCTGTCATCATTTAATGAAACGTTATTACCACGCTGTGTACGCGGAGAGCATACCAGCATTGAACGGACTTTCTTAATTTGGTTTGGGATTCTCAGTAATGATCGTCAGACTTACACGAAAAAGATTTTAAGTGATGTAGTCCCTGGTATTACAGAATATGTTAACCCAAAGGGGCAAGAATACGGAAATGATTTCAATTGTTTCATGCATGTCAGAGGCGTAAACAGCACAGGGTGGGGCTGGCTTATGCCCTCCTTTTCCATTCCTATTCACACGGTCAGAAAAAGAAAACACACACACACACACCCGCACACACACGTTTACATGGCTTTACTTCCGAGGACAGCTATTGTTCCTCTATTGTTACTCGTCCTCGGACAGTCGACGGAATAAGGCATAAATTCATTGTTCGACGTTCGAGGACTATTGTCCGCCTTCCGAGGACCATTGTTGTCATGATTTTTTTTTTGTTCTCTGTCCGAAAATGTCCTCGGACATAATGCTAGACAAACGCACACATGCACACGCACACACACCGAACCTACACAGTTCACTGTGTGTTAACCCTTTCAAGACAGTTGACCACATTTTGTAGTTTGGCTCAACCGCTTTTGATTCGGAGCTCTAAAAAATATACCAGATGCATGAGTAGAAAGAGCAAAAATTTCTGCACACACTATGTCCATTTTCATTGCATGACCATATTGCGTTTGATGCCAGGAGGTTTGAAAAGGAAAATAAGCTTTGAAATCCTTAAATTGGCAACACATTGGGAGGTTCAAAATCATTGTTTTTCATCAAAATTGGCAAATTTTTCAACTGTTAGTCAAAATTCTTAACCATGTATATTGTTCTCAAAGACATTACACCTTATTAGAACCATGTAGCACTAAAAGAGAAATATTATTGTTGCCAATTTGAAGAACGAAATGTGATCAAAGTTAGCCCTTGAATAATTCCTGTCCTGAAGGGTTAACGACACGCGGGGCCGCCACGTTGTTCCGTTATTTATGACTATGGCACTGGCATGATGCGCCAGATAGAAGGTAACGAAAGGCCGAAGTAAAAGTTAACAAACATTTCATAAGCAGGGCCAGTTGTGCATGAGAGTACAAGTGGAGGTTTAGGCGAGAAGTATCACTAAGCATATGGCAGACAGGTATAGTTGAGCACAATTTGAGAACCGTGTATATGGAGGTATAAAAACTATATCGTAATAAAGAGAATATTCGTGAAGAAACATTTAATTCAAGAGCCAGCTCTTCTTTCTTCAAATATATATACATGTAATATTGATAGAGAGTGTAATTTTAACGACGATGTGACTTGTGTGTCATATTAAACCCTAAGATATATATTAACATATAAGCTTAGCAACCTTCGACGTTCAGATGTAATCCAACTTGCACGCGCTGCCTCCTAATTATCATAGAACCCCCAATATGGCAGGTCAGTTGCTGTCGATCGGGTTAAGATGATCCCGTATCGTGTGGAGTTTGACACAGTCACGATAAATAGAACCGCGGCGAAGCAGCTGTGGCCTTCCGCACTCCATGATGTGTTTACGGACTCCCAACCCATCAACATCTTTCTTTAAAGATGCGATCCGAGTGTGACGCGAAAGACTTTCAGTAAATGCACTTGGATGATGCAGTCACACAGGGGGTATGTTAGTCTTTATTAAGATTTAAGTCTTACTGAGGGAAAATATGCATCAGATCGAGATTCATCAACATCCCAAATGATGCTATCCAGATGAGATGTAAACTGCTGACAATGTATTAAAAAAACGAACCATTCTGAAGATATACTTTGAGAAGAATAAAATTGATAAAAATAACATGAATTATTAAAAAAAAACACGAGAAGCAATCGGCATAAGTTGCTAATAAAGACTTATCTTTATCTTTGGAGATGTGATCAGTGTTAGATATAAACATGTTACTGTTGATCAAAAAGTATACCAAGTAAATTAGCAACGTTTTTAAAAATGTGGAAATAGTACACGTGGAAGAGAGATGTATAACATAAACAAATGCGAAAAAGTGCATCATAGAAGGTTTAAAATCATTTTAATAATCATAATAGCTACAAAATACCACATAATTCATCCCAGTGATTGTTTAAGGCGCCTATATAAGTACTATTATTACCCTGGCTTTAGCCCAGCCGCCCTAAGGCGCTGAAAACATTCAAGGAATAACTTTCTACCCGGTACCCATTTACTACACCTGGGTGGAGAGTGGCAAAAGTAATATATGTGATCAAGGTAAGATGTGAAAGTCTTGTAGTGAATTTTAAAATTTTCCCTTTTTTGTGTGTGTTGTTTATCAACATAACTATGTGCGTAGTGTGTTAAATGTGTCAGTCTAATGGGGTGTTGCAAGAAAGTTGCGATTGATTGCAAGTTGCAACTGATCGGTACTGACCAATCAAAATCATTATTGCAAGCGCATTTTCTTGAATGGGCAGACCATGAACCATCCAGAATGGCTGTTCTACGTTGCTTTACAATTTGCAATTGACTACAACTTTCTTGCAATACCCCATTAGTCTGTAGTAGACAAGATGCACTATTAGAAATATTTATCAAAACATTTTTTTAAAGATCTGATAGGCTTATAAACGGACAAATACGCACTATTCAGAGGTTTACAACGATCTTTAAAGATACTGTCAGCGTGGGATGTAAAGTGCCCCAGTGGATAAGAAACGAACCATTTCGAAAATAATATTTACAGATTAATGGATAGGCGTATTAAAAAAAAGCTTGTTTAAGCTACCCCGTGTTAATAACAGTGGAGCAGTTCCATGTTGCTATTTTTTGGTTTGATGTTATAACTCAGAGCTGATATTTCAAATGGAACTTATATTCAGTATATAAGACGTTTCAAAGTGATAATCTCCTAGTTATACAAGCCTCTTAATGAAATGTTCAAACATTTATCACCATCTGGATCGCATCAGGAAAGTTCATCTTGAATGAGATGCTAAGATGAAGACTCGCCAGCTGTCACCTACTTACGGATGAACCCAACCCCAGCGGCGTAGCCAAGGTGGGGAAGGGGAGGGGGTAGGTAACCGCTCCTGTTAAATTCACAAGGAGGAGTAAGAGTAATCACATTATTTCATGCTTTCTAAACTATCGTTCCGAATATTCCTTTCTTTGTAAGGAGGTCGTTCGCTTCTGCTTTGAACATGTAAATTTACAAGCTTCAATTATTTTCAGATCGGGTCTCTGTGTTGCGACTATCTTCTTCACGAATCAATTACCGAGATTCAAATGTAGATAGTCTAATGGGGTGTTGCAAGAAAATTGCAATCAATTGCAAATTGTAAAGCAAATTAGAACAACCATTCTGAATGGTTCAGGCTCTGCCCATTCCAGAAGATGCGCTTGCAACAACGATTTTGATTGGTCAGTACCTATCAGTTGCAACTTGCAATCAATCGCAACTTTCTTGCAACACCCCATAAGACGCAGACGCAGTCACCCCTGACAGGGACGTGATTAATGGTGATTAAACGTCTTGCGGTTAGTATGGGCGTGATGGAGATTCATTAAAATGGGCAGAGACATTACAATGTCGTCTGGTATATGCACCAAAGCGAAGGAGCAAAGCCCTTATTCAGACTAAGTGTTTCCAATGACGATGCTAATCAAGTTGATAACTGTCTGCTCATTATGGCTAAATGGTGTTACAAGACTCGAAGAGGCGGGTACGTTCAAAATCTAAATGGAATTATTCACTCCTTTCAACTCATTGCGGTTGAGAAAATAATGGTGAATGCACTGTACATTGCCTTTTTTTTTTAAATAGGACGCCTTCGTCCTATTTTCCATCCGCTTCTATCCGCGTTTTACAATCATATTTTGTTCCATATCCTTATTAAACATTTTTCTCGGGTAATCTCCATTATCTTCCTCCAAATCTTCCACGTGGTCTTCGTTTCCTTATGCATCGGGTCACTTTTGCCCCCTCGCCCACTGTCTTGGTTTTATTTGCATTCACTTTGCGTTTTACAATCATATTTTGTTCCATATTCATATTAAACATTTTTCTCGGGTAATCTCCATTATCTTCCTCCAAATCTTCCACGTGGTCTTCGTTTTCTATAATGCATCGGGTCACTTTTGCCCCCTTGCCCACTGACTTGGTTTTATTTGCATTCACTTCCCATCGGTGTGTTCGTCTTTCCCCTTCCCTCCCCATTAACATCTTTTCCATCCATCATGCATGTGTCACTGTCTATATCGGATCCAACGTACGGTTATCAATGTCACACAATCCATCCAGGGTCTCTTAATTTATGACATCTTTGAACTTTGTCCTTAGTTTGGGAACGAAAAGTGAGCAAATCGCAGTAAGGCATGAAAAAAAATCCATAACATTTCTGAGTAAAAACACCGCACCCATAGTGTAAGACCACGGAGAAATGGATTCCACCAAAATATAGCCAAGACCGAAAGGGCGCAACATTGTTGAAATATTATGATTAGTACAAGTACAGCACTAGTGATTTTATTATGTCAGACAGGGTATGCCCAACCTTATATCGATTCCTAGTATAGCATTGCAATCTGTATCCCTCTCACTATGATATCTCTCTCTCTCTCTCTCTCCCCCCCCCTCTCTCTCTCTCTCTCACACACACACACACACACACACACATCCCACACACACGCGCGCGCGCTCTTACCATTTCTGCAGTCTTCTCGTTTCTTTCTCTTCCTCTCTCTTGAACCAATCTTTTCTCTCTCCCATTCCGCCCCTTCTTTATTTTGCTACACGCCAATGTTTCCATTCCTGGCATATTATCTGTCTTCGATATATTAAGTTTTCTCTTTTCACCCATCTCACCCCTCTCTCTCTCTCTGTTTCTCACCCTCTCTGTCTTTTCCCCTATAGCTCTTCTTGTTATTTCCTCGCCTTGTTTTTAACCATCCCTCCACTTCCTCGTTTTTAATTATCGTTCAGACCATGCTTATAACAGCTCCTATATTTAAACCATTTCCGGAAATATCTTTTCCAGTTATTCGTTTTACTGCATCTTATGAAGATGTTAACTTATTATTGGTCTCTTGTCTCTCTCTCCTATTGAGAATAAACAAGTATTATAAGGCATGTCAGGCCAATTTTAAGTAAGATTTGATGATAATGTTCAGTGCTCTGTAAGGGATTCGAATAATTTGGCATTTCAATCACATATCCCAAATTTACGATGAGTATTATCAAGTGAGACAAGTATTCCTTATAGATTTTAGCCAATTGATAGAACATTGTATACATAATTTAAGTTTGGTGACGGTATTCATAAATATAAATGTAGATAGCTACAGCTGCAAAACGTTGGAAATACTTCTTGCTGTTCACTATTCGGCCCTGATAAGTATTGAAAGTATATACCTCTTCTCATTTTGCATCAGGCTATCTCAATTCTAAATCAACGACGGTTTAGACACGGTAAGCTGTTTATGTACCCGCCTTTGACATTTCATAGCTGCTAAGCTGTTTATGTAACCCAAAAACATAAAAAATTATTTCTACTTCGACTTGACACGAGTTCGCAATTGACCATCGTCAATTTATCTCACTCCCATCATCACCATCATTATCAATCCCTTATCATCCACACAAACACTTCTATAAACAAATCATATCACAGTTAATTAGCCCACGCTAATCACACGCACGGCTCATTAACTCAATCTGAATAATGATAATAAATGGTAAATCATTGTCGCTTACCTTTCTTTCTGCGATGAAGCTGTCTGTACTTCGCCAAGCCGCGCCCAGTTTCTTCGCCCTGACTGGCCCAATAACTTCCGAAAACAAGCAGACTTTCATAACAGACGATAGATGCATCGTATACGCATGCAGCCAGCCAGCATCAAATACTCTCGTGCGACATTAGAGACCACACATTCCTCGCATACCAGGCGCGTCTAGTCTATCTACCCAAACACTTCCACTTTCATATCACCACGGCCATTGCTAGCAATATATACATCAGGGGTGGATCCAGGGAGGGGGATGGGCGAATGGGCCGCGGCCCCTCTCTTGAAACCAAACTGGCATATCTTAAGTACACAATTTAAAAAAAAATCCTCCTTAATAATTATTGTGTACTTTTCCGGCTCCGCCCCCCCCCCCTTTTTACAAAATCTGGATCCGCCCCTGATACATCATGATGTGATAGTCTGCTTCAAGCCAAGTTCATAACACAAGGTCGAGGTACTCTTCTACTAATTATTCTAAATCATTTGCTGCTCACAAGTGATTAAAGATGTCTCTTATCCCCGTCTCCTTTTGAAAATGCAAAATATAAATACTGCAGATAAAACTCAGTAACTGAGATACTAGAGTAACTCATATAGGCTAACATTCATGGATATAATTAACAGGCGATTTCATTTTGTGCTTGTTTGCTTACACGACTGTTTCAGTTAGTAATAAAAAAAGACAATAAAACTCTATTTTTACGAGTCAAAAAGCAATTTTTTTAGCTGTCAAATATGAAGTTAGAATACTAAAATCGCATCCCATGCAGCAACAGCGAATTTGACCAAGCTAGAGTGACTCTTTGATGGGACCAATTATTATTTCTTTAACCATCACTGGCCGGTCTCTACCTACCCGGCCATCTTATATCCTTGGTAATTTTGTTTACTTCGACTTCTGCTTCATCATGATCGCATCTGTATGTTGAGAATATCCAAGTTAAGCGCTCAAAAATTAGTCCACAACGATTTAATCACGGAGGGCCTTTGATGTAAATGAACAGATGAAATAAAAGAGAGAGAGAGAGAGAGTGAGAGAGGAGATAAAGAAAGAATGACAGGAGAGAGAGAGAGAGAGAGAGAGAGAGAGAGAGAGAGGGGGAGAGAGAGAGAGAGAGAGAGGAGAGAGAGAGAGAGAGAGAGAGAGATGAGAGAGGGAAAGAAAGATAGGAGAGAGAGAGAGAGAGAGAGAGAGGAGGAGGGATACAGACATAAATTACACAGACAGCCAGAGATGCGCGATGTGAATGGCTTTTCCGTTTAATTTCCACGGCACGCATTATTATGATTTGTTCTTGAAAAACTGCCCCAAAGTCCACATACGACTATCCGTGCAGCCCCCCCCCCCACCCAATAAAGTGGCAGGGGAGGGGGGGGGGGGGGAGGCGGCGAGAGAAAAAGTGAGAGAAAGAAAGTGAGAGGATGAGCATAACGTGAAACGAGGTTTAATTTTAATATATGACCTCCTTTCACACCCTCTCCATCCACCTATTAAGTCCGCTAACACCAACTGACACCATGGATATATTTCCACCTAAATGGCTGGATCCTCTTGATCTATTATAAGGCACCCATGAAACGCTTGCCTATACGTGTATTAATTTCAATCTCGAGTCCTTCTTCATCATCGTCGTCGTCATCAAAAGAGAGGTCATGACTAAAAACACGCACGATCAGTTGTGACGATACTCTTGATCTTTAAGGAAAATCTCGTTATCATTATAGTTATCGGACAAGTCGAACCAGCTTATAATTTTTCATGTGTCATCAGTCTGGGTCCCGCTTCATAAAACTTGGTATTAACAGCAAGTTACAATGACACACTATGAACACGGTGACAAAGAGAGCGGACAATTTATGCAGCTCCTCATTGTACCCTCCACAATAGCTCTAGTAGACAAAAGGACATCCCTTCACTGCTATTATGTGACACCTGTTCTACATATTTTTACAGGGTAGCAATGAATGGATGTTCTTTTGCTAACCAGTGCAATTGTGAAGGGTAGAGCATAAATTGTCCGCTTCTTTGTTCGTCATGTTCATAGTGACAATGACGATGATAAGCTACTGAAATCCTTGAATCTGATTGGCTGAGAGCAAACGTGTCATAGAAATGGGGCAATTGTTACTAATAACAAGTTTTATGAAACTGGGCCTGGTGTCGGTCTCTTCAGTGTGAATTGGGTTTATAAGAGGATTTTCTATCAATCTTATGAAGTGTGTTGCAAGAAAGTTGCAATCAATTGCAAATTGTAAAGCAAATTAGAACAACCATTCTGAATGGTTCAGCGTCTGCCCATTCAAGAAGATGCGCTTGCAACTATGATTTTGATTGGTCAATACCGATCAGTTGCAATCAATCGCAACTTTCTTGCAACACCCCATTAGATCGGCATGTGCTTTGAATACATGGACAATTAAGGAATGGTAGAGAGACAGTCGTGATTCATATCCCTTATTCCATTTTTATTTGACAAAAAAATCAGTGCCATATTTCTTTTACAAGTCATATCTCAGGCGCCTGATGGTTTAAAACAATATCATATAGACTTTTCATATACGCGTAAATCATTTATATAATCATTTATATAAAAGAAAGCCCTCTATATTAGTAGATTTAGTATTAGTAATTAAACTATTGCAATTAAAGTACCGAATGCCATTTCGTACTTGCACAAATTGAGTACTAAAAATAATATTTTCTCCTCTCATTAATGCGAAATAAATTTAAAAATTATACATGATAATATAATTATGACGTTGCTCCGTCAGTAGTATAGCAATAAATAATATTTTCTGTTTTAAACAAAATTGTACCCCTTTTGTAAGACACTGGTAGAATTTCAAAATAGGCACTGTTTGAGATAAAAAGCATTATCAATAAAAAGTATATTGTATGTGAGAAATAGATTGAGTTACTGTTTTTAGTAGACAAAAGGCAAATTTATATACTGTTCTACTTGAGATCCTGCTTAATACTCAACAAAACTGATAAGAAAGGTTACATTTTTAGTCACTTTGTTATCATTACTTTAAAAAAAAAATGATTTTTCATAGTCTTTATTTGATCGTTTATATCTGGGCCCTGTTCCATAAAATTGGTCAGTAATAACAAATAACAACACCTGATATAAGCTACTGAAATCCTGGCATTTCATTGGCTGTTGGCAAATTAACCCATAGAACTGTGGCAGTTGTTACTGATAACATTTTCAATGCAACAGGGCCCAGTATTCAAAGAGAATTGACGTATTCACACACTACTCTGTGGTGCATATATCACATTTCTTGCAGTACACAAAGTGAAATTGATTGTGAAGCTGTGCTCCTAATTGCCACAAGACTGTAGGTTGTGCTGAGCAGTTACAAACTCCATTCAACAATCGAACTTAAAACATTCGTAATGGTCAGCACTGACTAAAACGTAACTAATACATAACACATACAAATGAAATGGTGTAAAAACAAATCCCGATTTGAAAGTAAAAACTGATTATCGATACATTGCAAATCTACACGACTATATCGTTAAAGAAAACAACCTATATAAGAGAGAGAAAAGGAGAGGGAAAGGGAGAGAAAAGGAGAGGGAAAGAGAGAGAGAGGGGGAGGGAAAGAGAGAGAGAGGGAGAGAGGGAAAGAGAGAGAGAGAGAGAGAGAGAGAGAGAGAGAGAGGTGATTAAAAAGAGTCGAGAGGATTGTCATTATAAAACGTAAACGTAACAGAAGAGTCTGCTAACTCTGTCTTTCTGTAACTCCTATAGATACACAAGTCCTGTACATAAAATACTATATTTATACACGCAGACTTTTTCAAAATATTTTCATGCGTGGATTAAGTCGGAGCACCAGTATTTAGTACAAAAATGAGTCATTTTTATCACGTATGTTCTGTTGCTCGTTTTTGTTCGAAAACTTCTTTTAATCTCTTTCATCCCAAACACTTTGTCTTCATTCAAATAATGAATTGGTTTACAAGTGTGTAGTTCTATAATCACCCTATCATCTATTTTGAAGTAGCAAGCATCGAAGTCAGTTTGTAAACGATATTTCCTTTGATAGTACACATTTCGCAATTCTGAATATAATTCCCCCTTTTTTCTGTGTCAATTGCAAATCAGCTCCGTCTGGTCATAGCATATGAACACTAAGTCTTGCTTGAAACAGGAGAGAGGGAGACAATTCTATTTTCTACCCATAGCGATAACAATCATTTATGTAGCTTCTGGGGGTTGAATGTTGGCACAAAGCGTTTGGTACTATCGCTGTATTGTGATGCGTTCACCCGATAAATTCGAGCGAAGTTATACATTTCCGTTCAAACGCTGCAACGATTGAAATTTTATGTGGTACATTTTTGAGGAAAGTAATGAAACGTTTTTTTACAAAACATGGAGCAACGTCCGGACAGTCTTAGCCCGTTGACTACTGTATTCTTTAACTCTCATATAGGCTTAATACAAGAGCCACCCGGCTCCCGTGGTCTATGGGTTAGTAGAGCGAGATGACACTAAATCAAGTGTAGGCTTTACTGGTTACAAACTTGCTTGTGTTGGGTTTTACTGAACGGATGCTTTGAATTCTGCTGTCTCCTTTCCTTCAGCAATGACTGAGACTGGAATGAGCGGGTGTTTACTTTTCATTAGGTAGGTCTGAGAAGATAATAAAGAAAAAGAAAGGAAACAAATCCAAACACATTAATGGTGATACTGTGAACGAAAAAGGGAGATTCTCAAACAACTTGTCTAGCTTACCCACTATACAATTGGTGAAAAATTACTTTGTCCTCATTAACTATGCATCAGGGAAGCGTTTTGTCAGTGATTTTTTCTGACAAATTTGCTCTCAGCCAATCAGATGCAAGGTTATAACAGTTGTCGGTAAAAATCACTGACAAAACGCTTGATGAAACGCTCCCCAGAAATGAAAATAAATTAATGATTATATCGAATGATTTAACATCTTCGTGGATATATACGAATGAAACAAATAATTGAAGAAAGGAATATAAGTTGGTGATCATATCGAATGACTTTTAATTATTTTCTATTTTTTAATCTTTGGGTAAATAATATGGAAATTAGGCGTAGACCTATATATCGCATGGAACACGCAGATGTCCAGTGTGACATATACCAACATGTCCAGTTATTTCATCCCAAAATGATGAATGATTCAAAGCGAATCAATTATATGTTACTCTGATAGTGATTTATCTCTTTTTCCCGGTCTTCATGACTTTTTTCGTTGTCTGTCTCTCTCTCTCTCTCTCGTACGTCAAATGCCGTGTCAGTCGCTGACGCAGTCCTATATGTCAGCAAAATGACGCTCATGTGCAACGGGCATTAAAATTATGATAATAATAACTCACGTGTGCATAGGTCATTGCATTTCTCCTCTCATCGATGGAGGCGCCCTTCCCTGTCCAGACAAAGAGATGCTTCTTTGTGTCAACGAGGAACACATCCTGAAAAAGGAAACAAGCCGTAAAATATTAATATAATATCAACACTAATTTTTTCAGCACATTAAATGGCTATTTAAAGACAGTATTTTCACGTAGAGCAATCATAAAAGTGAATGGCAAGATAACTGCTATATAGATAAACACCTATACTGAACTATTTATATTTAAAAAAGTGGAAAAAGTAAACAACCATAAATCCCTGGCCATTTTGGACTACGAAAAAATGAAGGGAGAGAATACCACCAACAAGAAAAAAAAATAATAGAAGAAACAATAAGCGAATCTCCCTGTAAATAGATAAATTTTCCCGAAACTTTTAATATGTTCATTCGAACTATGTTCATTTTTAATATTTCCAATTAAGCATGTCGAGACTGGTTTATATATAATTCAACATTTTCATTTTCGCTCCCAAATATTGGATATTATATCTTTTAAAGTGTGCATTTATTATACCTGTAGAAACGAAGGTGTAGTTAACGACCACTGTTACATAATTGCATAGTATATTATATTTAGAGTTAAATATATAAATAGACTTGAGGTGTAACTTGTGCTATATTGAGTGCCTGATTACACTTCGGGCCGTCGTTTGGAAATGTTATGATTTTTGAAATATTTCAGCACAATCTTCTTTCCTAATGAACCGACAAAAGCAGATTTATGGAAATACCTTACAGAAGAACTCTTAAAAAGTGTTCTGGTATCTGACTTCTCAAACTGTTTTGGCGTTTGTACCCCACAATGAAATCATAAACGATCGACGATGGGGTGAAAAACAAAATTCACACACTGGCGGATTTTGGGGGGGGGGGGGGCAAAACAAAGTGGCAAACCAAGAGTACACAACCCCTAAATTGTGCCCCCTTTCTCATTTTCGATTCAAAAAGTAGACCCCAAATGTGATAGCCTTTTCCTGTTTTTCCTTTTTTTTTCCTTGTCAGATATTCTTAAATTAGGACCGAAAACATTGTAATGACCCTTCTTTTTCACAAAGGAAATTTCGTGAAATGTTTCCACTCCTCATTTACTGAATCCTGGATTTACCTCTCTCCACAATTATAGCCTATATAATTATCTACAGCTTTGTTTATGTTTACTGATGGGACTACACATTGGCAGCATGCATGCTTACCATGCTATCAAGGCATGATCGAAGAAGCTCGCCCTCTGCGACCATTGAGAATTCCATTTGTCCGCTTTCATCGCTCAGTCTAGGAATAAAATAGAAAAAAGGTTATGTTGAATTTTTCTAAATTTCAATTTTCGACATGGGCTATTGGTTATAAATAAATGGTTGGAATTACAACGGAATTCATATGATAAAGACTCGAGTTGTGCAAAATAACAATGGCATCTTCCCAGTGGAATAAATCCGCTGCCTTACTGCATGTCAGTATGTAAACTGGGTTGCAACACTTGGCATCTTAACTTGCAGGCAATCAGATTTCATCAAAAAGAAAATCGTTACAAGTTGCTTTTTGTTCGATGCAAAGGGTCAGACAATGTGCAGCAATTGGTCTGTAATTATGTCCTTTTTAATTAAAAAAAAATCACCAACCATACCCTGGTCAAAATGGGAAACATGACCACTCGTTCTTCCTTACTGCGTGTGAGGGCATGAGGGTAGAACGCATTTCATTATTCCCTTTCGTACAATACACCATGCTGAGGCAAACTGTAGTTCTCCATGCACTTTTAACCATTTCAAGACAATTGACCACATTTTGTGGTTTGCTTTTGATTTCAAGCTCTAAAAATATACCAGATGCATGAGTAGAAAGAGCAAACATTTCTGCACACACTGCGTTCTTTTTTGTTGCATGAATACATTGCATTTGATGCCAAGGATTTTAAAAACGAGAGTAAGCTTTAAAATCCTTACATTTGCAACACATTGAAAGGTTCAAAATCATTGTTTTTTTTACCAAAATTAGCAATATATTTCAACTTTTCGAAAAAATGTCAAAGACATTACACCTTATAAGAAGCATGCAGCACTAAAAGAAAAATATTATCGTTACCAATTTGAAGAACAAAATGTGATCAATTTAGCTCTTGAATTATTTATCAGTCCTACGTCTATTAGGACAACGGGTCCTAATACGACTTGGACGTTTTAATTTTTAGGCTCCGATAAGTAAGTTGCTGTAAATGAAGGGGACGGGGGGTAAAAGAAAACAATTGGGGAACATTTGAATGAAATCAGATTACGATAAGAAAATCACTTTAAAGCTGAGATCATCATCAGTACAGATATGAGAATATGAGCGCATTTGGAACGTTACTGTGATGTGTGGTTGGTTGGTCAGAAATTTGTTAAAAATCATGACCTTTTCCTTTTTGCTTGCTTTTCAGGAAAGTTTCGGTATTGTGCCCCCTACAAAACTCTGGATCCGCCCCTTATTGAACTTACCTGTGTATACATGGTTGGCTGTCATCATCTTCATCAGGCTCCTTATAAACCTCTGTGTCAGGAAGCCTTTCGTAGAATTCATGCTTGGGTGAAATGTCGTCCTCATCTAACGTTTCAGACTCAGCTCTCCCTCGCTCGCTCTTTATTTGCTGTATGTACTGTATAGCCTGTTAACGAAAATAAGTGATCAAACTGTTTTGGGGTTATATTTTATTTTGATTTGTACGACTCAGGGTACCTGAATGAAATAAGAATAAACAAAGCACAAAATGTTCCCAATTTTTATCATGAACTCATAAACGGAAACATGAATCCATAATGGTACACCAGGGCCTTGTTTCATAAAACTCGTTTTCAATGACAAGTTGCAATAACTGTAATAAGCTACTGAAATCCTTGCATCTGAATGGCTGAGAGCAAATTTGTCGGTAAAAAATCACCGACAAGACACTTGATGAAACGCCCCCAGGGCCCCGTTTCATAAAACTTGTTATCAATTTGATGACAACTGCCTTCATTTCTGTGACAAATTCGCTTTCATCCAATCAGGTTCAAGGATTCTAGTAGCTTGTAACAGTTATTGTAAAATGTTATTAGTAACAAATTTTATGAAACGGGGCTAGATTCTTGTAAAGCTTGTTGCAAACGAGTCGTCATTTACCTGACGTAGGAAGACGTCAGCGACTAGCGCAGCCTCCGGCGCGTCACGTATGAGTGATCGTACACACGGTAAAATAATGCAAAATGAACAGTGCAAAATATATTTAGAGCCCAAACGGCGTTAACTCTATGTAAAATATATGAATTAACGCCCTTCTGGCTCAAAACAGACGAATAGTGCTTTGAATTACTAGCGTATGCAACAATCAGTGGCGTATCTAGGGATTCTGGCGCCCAGGGCAAATAAAGAAATTGCACCCCTCCACCCACCTCTTCGTGCCCAAAAATACAAGCGAGGGAGCAAAGCGTTTTTAACCCTAAAAAGCACAATTTCTTGCACATTTTTCCGAGGAAATTTTGCAAGTGACCGCTGCAACTATGCGGTAGAGAAGTTCGAATTTTGTACATTGATAAACGGTTTTATATTCACTTCCTTCTAAAATTGGGAGCGAAATTAACGAGAAACCTTGAGAAACAGTCGAGGAATTTAGCAAATCGACTGAAAGTTGAGATTTATTTCAATTGTTGACCCTCTGCAAATGCTGTTTTATGCATTTTACCCTATATTGGAGGCAGATGAAACTTGCATGATAGCGAGCAAAGCAACCACAATTACATCTTTATTTTTGAAATTTTGAACCCTTAAAAAAAAAGCTATTTTTCTTAAAAGAACTATATACTAGGGGCGCAAAATTACGAGATCCTGAAAGACAATAATTATGCGAGGGAGCAAAGCGACTGAGCTTTCGAAAATTTTCGCATTTTCGCATTTTAAACCCTCAAAAACTATATTTCTAATACATTTACCCTATACAGATTGGGGGGGGGGCGCATAATCCTTAAGGATTGTGTTTTATCTTCATTTTCCCTCCTTTTTTTTCTTTCTCTCTTTTGCGTTTTCTGCGCCCCCTCCAGGTGCCCCCCTGCCCCCTAGATACGCCATTGGTAACAATAGCCTTTACAAGTTTGATTAACGCGGGTAATAAAGCAGTCAAAATGAAGGCTCGTGTACAACTGGAATTGTTGTCGAAAGATGCGCACGACTCAAAAGAAAGTATAGTATGACGGCTTGAAATCTGAGTCACGCGCGGCTCTCGTCCAATCATCTCTCTGTATCACTAGGGGCCCCTGATAAAATTGATTATGTTCTTGCCTTAAATTTCTCGTCCTTGTTGCAGTCTTTACCGAGCCACAGGAAAAGCCGGAGACCAAGGTCCAGGATGAACACGTCAGTAGAGTCGAGGCATTTCTTGGAGAGGTCCACTTCCTTCACTTCAATACACTTTTTCTCGCCGTGGAAGTGAAGAAGACGACTCTTGTATTCCTTTGGTCCCACCCGCCTGAAACCGGTGTCGGCACCACCCGTCATTGTCCTAAACAAACCCAAGAGAAACAAACAAGATTATGAAGGCCAGAGGGAGCGAAAAAGAATGAAAAACCAAGAGAGAGAGAGAGAGAGAGAGAGGGGAGGAACCTGTTGTTGTTGTTAGTATAGTAGTAGTAGTAGTAGTATATTGAATATATCATAAAGAAATGTGAGAAAATTACAATGCCCCAACCGGGATTCGAACCCGGGACCCTGGATTACATGACCAGTGCTCTACCAACTGAGCTATCCGGGCTCCCGTCGAAGCAAAGTAACAATCTCACATATAGCCCCTCTCTTTCCATCGAGCGTAGGGGGTACATCCATACCAATTCCATGCGTATACGCTATATAATGGCCTACCAATGAGACAGGTCTTCCCTCTAAAGTCGGGCAAATCCATGGTATGGATGTACCCCCTACGCTCGATGGAAAGAGAGGGGCTATATGTGAGATTGTTACTTTGCTTCGACGGGAGCCCGGATGCGTGTTTACGTTTTACAACCAAGCCTAGGCAGATTTCGCATTTTTCATACTAATACGGTTTATTCCGTCAAGACTAATCTTCATGAATATTCATGAAAACGAATTATAGCGATATAATAAAACGAGCAAGGGCATCGAGCAGCTGTTGTGTGTGGCGCAATCGGATAATCCAGTCCTCTCTTGGTGAAAGAACCACGAGTTCGAACCTCGGCAGAGATTTATATTAAGAAATTTTCTTTTGCTTATTAGGGTTAGGGTTTGCTTATTTAAAAATAAGGTGACTGAGTAAGAAAATACAAGTCCGATACAAGAAAATACAAGTCCGATACTTGTAGTCTGTTTCAAAGTCTTCAAAAAGGGGTTCTGCCTAGGCTTGGTTGTAAAAAAGAAAGGCGCAACCCGGATAGCTCAGTTGGTAGAGCACTGGTCATGTAATCCAGGGTCCCGGGTTCGAATCCCGGTCGGGGCATTGTAATTTTCTCACATTTCTTTATGATATATTCAATTTACTTCAATCCTATCAATTATGATATTTAGTAGTAGTATAGTACACTGTAAAATATAATTTGCCCTTATTTTCTCATGTAAAATTTACTTAAAAACAAAGTTTTGACTTTTACGCACTCGATTTAAGTCTTACTTACTCAAATTTAGATTTAGTAGAATATACGTGAAATTTCTAAAGTAAAATTAAATACAAAAGAACATTCAAGTAATTTCAACTTGTATTAATTTAGCAATGTTAACTCAAAGTAAGAAAACTTTTTTGTGGTTGAATGAAAATTCAAGGAGCTTAAAATATTTCCTAATTTATTTAAACAAAGATAAGAAGATAAAGGCAATTTTTGATAGTCATTCAATTCAAAACAAATAAAAACTTGTTATTTCAGGGAAATTGTCAACCAATTTTCTTTTTAAGATGTTACAATCAAGTATATATAAAATTCGGAGCCCTTCCAGTATGTGTCAAATTAAAGCGTATGTAATAGTGTTTGTTGGTGATGATGGTATATAATTTGTTAAATCCTATAGTGAAATAATGTCAGTGAATGTTAGATGGGTACACTCTAAAAACTAAAATGTTAAATCACCATTTAAAAGGGCCGAGGAGTGACCACCTTTTCGAAATGGCAGATCAACCTCTTAAACCTGCTAGAACCTTTATAGTGTTGGATCCAGCATGTTAAAATTGTTAATCTGCCTTTTTGAAAAAGTGGTCACTCCTCGGCCCTTTTAAATGGTGATTTAACACTTTAGTTTTTACAGTGTACCAAATTTATTTTTGTGTTTAATCAAGTCATAAGTTCTTTTTGAATTGTTATCTATCGAGTTGGCAATACTTAATTATTTACGTTAATGTAACTCAGTTTAATTGAGTAAAAGTTTATTAAGCAAAATAAGTAAATTCTACTTAAAATTCCCTGTTACAAATACTTAAAAAAATTAAGGCAATTTTTTTCCTCAATTATATTAAGTAATTTTAACAAGATTTTTTGTTTACAGTGTAGTAGTAGTAGTAGTATATAGTAGTAGTATGTATTAGAAGTAGTAGTAGTAGCAGCAGCAGTAGTAGCAGCAGTAGTAGCAGTAGTAGTAGCAGTAGTAGTAGCAGTAGTAGTAGTAGTAGTAGTAGTAGTAGTAGTAGTAGTAGTAGTATAGCATCAGTAGTTTACCCCAGGGCTGTAACACAAAAACGCTATGCACTACCTCATCAAAAAAGAAAAGAAAAAAAGTCTTACTCGAATTTGGGGAAGTAGCTCTTGAAGAGCCTACTCTCGTGTCCCTGGACCTCCCTATGCTGTACGGGCTTATCATCCAGAAGTGTGTCCAGTTCAACTGTCTTGTACGCTGCTGTGCCATACTCGTCCTAGGTTTCACATGGCGAAAAATGCAGGCGGAGATTTTAATCATTGTAAAAAATATTTGCAGCATGCGAATATACACGAATAAAGTGGATTGAAATGTCTTAGAATACAACGAGGAAGAAAAAGAGGAAAGCAAATTTTTATATACAGGAATCAACAAGAACAAAGCTGTTCACTAGAAACACAGGCTCATTGCCTGTCATGTTCTTTAGGAAATTTTTATTTTTTGTCAAAGCGATAATTTTGATATTTCTAAAAAGTATAAATTAATTTAACAAATTATCTCGACAGACAGTGCTTAATTTAATAGATTTCTTGTTTGGAGTTTCCTCAAGTTACACCATTCCGATTAGACCAGGGGGTGTTTCACAAAGAGTTAAGTTTGACTTAAAGTCATGAGTAAGTGCCAATGCGAATAGCGCGGGGCCCTAGAGCATGATCTGACCAATGCGGTGATGTGTCATATACCGCACACAACTAGGAATTTAAAACTTAACTCTTTGTGAAACACCCCCCCCCCCCCCCAGTTTATTATGGTCGTTTCGTACAATCTGGATATGAAATCGCATTTCTGCACTTACCTGGGTAGAGTTCTTTCCGATCCAAAAGTGGAGATCATGTTCTAAATCTTCTTCACCTTCATTTTTCTACAAACGAAAAAAGAAATGCAGTAAAACTACTGAACATGGATATTTGTTGTCACTACTAATTGTATTGAAGACCTGTGTAGTCCGAATCTATTTTGAAAACGCCTAAACGAATATGTTGTGCTTCCTTAATCAACTTTATTCAGATGCACACAACAATCATAATAATAATAATAATATTTTGGCTTTACAGTATATAGCGCCTAATACATCTACGACGTCTCTAAGCGCTTTATCATTAAGGAGTTTTCGGATGTGTCGACTAGAACACCGTCCAAGATCCTCTCAGCGACAATGGACTGCTTTGTGTTGACCACATACAAACTATAGGTGAAGCATGAAGCTAACAATGGGTGAAACAGGTTCAAGGTTTAGAGTAGACGGCAAAACCATGTTTGACGGTTCTCGATCTGACTATTGGACGAGGGAGAAGCCAGTGGACGGGTGAGCCGTTCTTGCACAAAAAACGCGGTATGCAGCTAACACAAAGCAGTCCATTGTAGCTGGGAGGATCTAGGATGGCGTTCAAGTCGACAGATTCGAAAGCTCACTAATAACATGAATACCATGATTCTTCCAACGATTTGCTCTATTACAACCAAATCGTGAATGCTTTAAATTCTAAAGTAAATGAATTACAATTCATCGTAGATCCAAATGAACCCCTATTAGAATCAGTAACGTCTAGATATTACACAGAAAATCAATTTGTTAAGACATTAAATCCACATCTTAAGGAATTCGCACTAGCACATTTTAATATTCGCAGCTTGAATAGGAATTCTGAAAATCTTAACTACTTCTAGAAAACCTCTGATTCAACCCATCAATTATTGTCCTGACAGAAACGTGGCTCACCGACATCCCAACTTCAATGCATCTTCTCCCCAATTATGAATTAGTCAAGAATAGTATGGTCAATAAAATGGGAGGTGGAGTGGCCTTGTACATCCATACAAAATATAATTACAAGAAAATCAACGATTTGACCACATTGAATAACACAATGGAAACTCTCTTCATTGAAATCGACATAACGAGAAGTAAGAACATCATAATTGGAGTAATTTACAGACCTCCTCAATCCAATCCAAACGATTTTACTACATATTTTAATGAAATGCTATTGCTTCCGATCCTAAAAGATAAACAATGTTTCATATTAGGAGACTTCAATATTAATCTGTTGCATTTTCATTCTAATTCGGTATCCCAAGATTTCCTTGTGTATATACTATATGCGTTTATTACATCTACTGGAAGATATTTATTATACTGAGTTGTTATGATAATATGTAATATCCTTTGTATTATGCCATATGTATATGCTTATATTTTGCTTTCTCATGTATACGGTATATGTAAACCGATTGTGGAAACAAATCAAATCAAATCAAATTTCGCCGGTCGGTCATCAGACTTGGGCTTGCCTGCATACAATGTATGCGCCTTCTCCACTCCCTGGGGAGCATTCGAACCAGGCGCCTTTTTATAGACGCTCACAATGCTAGACAAACCACAATGACTTTAGCATCCTACTGGGTACCCATGCAACACCTGGGTGAATAAGAGCAATTTAGATAAAATGCGTTGCTCAAGGACACACGTGCCGTGCAAGGAATCGAGCCCACGACCTTCGTATCGCCAGTCAAGGTTTAAAGCGCTCGACTATACGACACTTCATGCAAAGAAATACAATTAAACAAACAAAAACAAAATTAGGGTTAAGTGAATGAATAACTAGGTACCAAGTAATTCCACGGTCAGGAAAAACACAAAACACAACTTATAAATATTTTAATTTCCTTATCAGAAACAGAAGATTTCTGAACCAAACGTTTCATTATGGCTAATTAGCTAGTGGTTGAACAAGTGTTCACGAACATGACGAAAACATTTTTACAACTTGTGAAATACGGCAGCTAATAATCCAGCTATAAAAACGATTAAAATCTTCCATGGCACATTTTAAAAAATAGCTATTCAACCAAAATCAAACCTTTTTGTTAAGGTATTTATGTTTCTGATATTAAGTTGTATACCAAGATCAACCTTTTCGCTTATTTATTTTATATTTCTGACATGATTATTCAAATGTAAAAACATACTGCTTATCATATCGTTACCGTGGTACTTCCCCTGTGCAACTCTGCAGAAGGGGGACGTTTATTACTAACCCCACCCCCCCCCACGAAAAAAAAAGGGGGATTAAATAACTTACATATGTGTTCATGATGATATAGGAATCTCCGTCATAGAAACTGCCATACTGATCCTTGGGCCAATGGGTGACCTGTACAGGAGAATATTTGTTGCAGATTGGAAGTATGGTGGTATAGTAGATGAGAGCAGGGGCGTCTCTAGACCATTTTTTTTAAATGAAGGGGTGATGTCATTTCTCGAGGATTAGTCGACAAGCAAGTGAAGAACAATAATCTTAACATTTTGGAATATGCAGAATTGGCTAAGAAAATTCCAAATATGCCCAAAGAAATACTGTTAACATGTGTATGCATCGCAAAATAGTTACTTCTAACAGATATGCAATATCATGTTGAATTCTAAAACTAAACATATTTTAAGGAACTAAACATATTTAAGGGACCAAACAGTTAACAGAAACGGTGTCACATGTTTACCTTGAATTTGACGATGCGCCAAATCTGGATGCCGACTTGCTGCCCTGCTCCCTCCCAGGCTGGTTCTGACTGGGCACTCTCCTTCTTCACTTTCTTCTCGGTATCCGAACCGAAGAGTGCGAGGTTCGAATCTTTCCAGTCGAACTCTTTAGCCTTCTGCATGTTTGTTTGCTGGTGAAATGAGTCCGTGAAATTATCTGGAAAGAAATGAAGAAAAATTATTCAATTCTGATTATCATTAGAATCAATCAGATTAAATTCCATTCAACAATTTATTTCATATTTAGAATAGAGTCAACATTTTTGTGGGGATTTGGTCGAAAAGGAGAGGAGCGCTCGCTTCATACAAGCATGCTGTTGATTTTGGCTAAAAAACAGAAGGAGCTCGCACCTCTTGTACACGGTGATACCCAATGGTATCATAATAAAAGTAGTAGTAGTAAAGAAGAAGAAGTAGTAGTATTAGTAGTAATAGTAACAGTGGTGGTAGTAGTAGTAATGTTAGTACAGTAGTAGTAGTTGTAGCAGTAGTTGTAGCAGCAGTAGTAGTAGTAGTAGTAGTTGTACCAGCAGCAGCAGCAGCAGTAGTAGTAGTAGTAGTAGTAGTAATAGTAGTAGTAGTAGTAGTATTACTACTACTACTACTAGTAGTTGTTGTAGTAGTAATAGCAATAGTAGTAGTAGTAGCAGTAGTAGTAAAAGTATAAGCAGTAGTAAAAGTAGTAGTAGTCGTAGTATTAGTAATAGTAATAGTTATTATAATAGTAATAATAAATATAATAATTATATTATAATAATAATTGTAATAATGATAATAGTAATTCTGATTATGAATAAAAACATTAGGAATATGATAACTACTTCTATTGCTACTTCTACTCCTACTACGGCTATTTCTACTACTACTACTACTACTAATACTACTACTACTACTTCCTCCTCCTCCTACGACTACTATTACAAATGATAATAAAGTTATATTAATAAATGTGAAAGTACATATTCCTATCTCTCTCTTTTCTTCTCAGCCGGTGCACCTCCATTTCCTTTAGCATCAGTTAGATTATGCACATTCATTCATCTAACCCCTGTTTGCCTGCTTTGGTTCCATGGTAACCACCTCGCGTCTATTGTGGGACAGCAAACAGTGACTTATCCATTTTAACGGCGGCAAATTTTAGTCATCGCGATTGCGAATGCCCTAGGTATTTCATCACACTATAGGTATAGCCTGCACATGAAGTGTCTAAATGGCTTTTGCCTATAGGTCGTCTATTTTCATATAGCTCAGGTAAGAGGGCTATAGTCACGCATATATCGCCGATAATGATTTTAATGGATTCGGTATTTTTCCACCATTAAGACTACACATTTCCACAATGCACGTGCAATGGATAATAAAAATGAATTAACTATTCTCGTTGACAACATGCCGTGAGCGAATGGTTGTCAACACGGAAGAAAGGGACCGGACTCGTCTGGATTCACAGGTTACTTTGTCATTTAAATTAAATCAGCAGTGGCTGCTTTGCGTGTGTGGATTCATTTTAGTATACTTCACTCAAATTAATTGTCCTTATACAATGGCGGATGGGGGGGGGGGGCACCCCTCTACGTTGGGGCAACTCCAAAGTATACACGTATAACGTTCTGCGCCACCGTCTTTTTGGTCACCTCCCAATTCCATAGTTTTGTGGGCGCCCCCTCCGTTTTTCAGAATCCTGGTGCCTCGACGTACGGTTGCAGTATGCCCATATAATTTATGTCCACTTGTACTTTCGAAATGCACCCGTGTTACTTTGATTGAGTGCGTTCATTTATATTTATAAATAGCTTTAATGCAATACTTTGGGAATGGTTCCAGCGTGGGCACTTCGAAGATAATATATCATCGGGCGCTCAATGTAATAAATACCCTGTGCCGAATTACTATCACCTTTCACTTCCATTTATCATGTTATACGTTCATATCACCAATAAGTTTATAACGTACATGTATCTCTAATAAATGTTTAATATCTTCACCTTTGGATACGATAAAGTCACGTTTGGAATTATCAATGTTTATTTCTCCTCAAATAGTGAAGATAATGTTTTCATGTAACTATCAGAAGTAATATTCATCTCAGCTTTGACATTGACGACATCTTTCTCAATGTCATCATCTTCAATGACTGAATCTTATTATGACGTAATCGTGACAAACCTAGGACGAACATGCACAACCAGAGGGATATCATGCCACGGACTACCCGGTTCTAATTATCGCATCTATAGGGTACTTCCGGGTCAAGGTCACCAGCAAGGGCAAGTCCGATGAAGGAACTAGAGGGTATCCTCACATATCATTGTGTGTGTGTGTGGGGGGGGGGGGGGAGTGGGTGTTGAGGGCGTCCATCTACTTTTAGACAGGGGGCGGCGTGCTCCTTGATTATATTTGTATTGAAAATTTTCATGCGATTGTTGCGGGGGTTTGGAGTAGAGGGAAGAGAGCAACGGGCCAAATGCACCCCTGGATCTTCGCCCCCTTATCTCACTCGGAGGAAACGCTTACTATTGAGAGTCACAATCGGTGGCGTACACAGTTCGAACCTCGAAAGGGGCATCTTATAAAATATTCTGAACTTTTGAATCTCTGCAATATTCCGATATGAATAATTATAATCTACGAACTTAAAAAGTATTATTTAATATTATTTCTGACCTTAGACGGATCTACACGTAGGACATTTTGCTTCCAGATTGTCTGACAACCGCACGATGTAGAAAAAGGTAGTCACTAAATCACACGGGTTAATGATACCGCATGCAATCATTAATTTTATTAATCACGCTAAACAGAGATTGTCTTGATGTTAACCTTCCAAACAAAATATTTCAATGGCGATATTTATTTTGTATCGAAACGAAGTTTCATAGAAACCCCACTCTCACAAACGTGCATTTCATTTTATACATCGTACATTCTACATTCTATCATTATAGGCATGACTCCCTCCAACCACAATGCCCTGGTTTGGTTTAGTTTAGTTCCGCTTCCCCTATTCATAATGACGTCATCCTTCTCATAAAAATGGTACAAAGTTCACATGAGCTCTCCAGAGGTCTGCTTTTATCATACCATATAAGGGCAGGTATAGATCCACCGTTTCTTGCTTTCTTTTATTGCTCCTTTTATGTGAGGATAAAGTCCCAAATCTGCCAAATATGTTAATATATAGAGGCTATTTTAATTCTTTATACCAGACCTGCTAATATTATCCACAGTTTTGGTCAAAACTGCGCTTGCCAGAGGCTTGTCAGAGGCTTGTCAGAGGCTTGTCAGACATAGCAATAACGAATGTATGCAAAGTGGATTCAATGAATTGGAATGCTATTATATGGATAACAGGGAAAATCAATAATTGGTAGCAAAGGATACTGAGAGCGTCATCCACAAAATTTTACAGTATTAAATTGGTTTATTTGGAAGAGGATTCAGTGCAATAATTTAATTGCACATGCCATTAGATTATCTTATTTCGTTTTTACTCAAACCTTTTAAACAGTTCATCATACTATAGCTGTAGACTACAGATCACACGGATCATGGAATGAATTTTACCTTTATTTTGTTAACATATCAACAATTTAGTAACTGTAAAATATCAATCAACACTTTCTTATTAAATAGACTTGAACCATTGATGACAAAACAATATGATTTACAAAAAACGACGAGCAAGAAATTTGCAAACCTAGTACTATACGCATGTGAGCTTATCTCTTTCCGCAATACATCATTCAAGATAGTACATGACTGTATGTACTAATATACTATCTTCGTTTTCAAGGAACTTGTATACCATTTCCTTACGAGACAGCGCGTGGGCGTCTTGAACATGTTGATTCACTTCAATTGCAAATATAGATATATGCCAATATTTACAAACGCTGACCTTCGTTTTCTTTTTATAGAAAGGTTTACGAATTTGAAGCGTTCTCTTCCTTGTAACTATACTACATATACGAGAACAAAATACCATACGAGAAAAAAATATGGACACGGAAAGCTTCTGGACTGAATCTATTTCTTAGGTATAACGATAAAGTGAAATAAAGGTAGTAAATTTCACATTTTTAAAAATTGTCATGAAAACATGGATGCATTGCATCTTGATTTGGCTAAGAATGTCAGAAAAGAATCCCTTAAAAATTATAGACGATCTACCTTTTTTAAACGAAAATTAATGTTTATCGTAAAGACCGGTGGGAATATATTCATGGGAACCCATGAAACCTTGCTCCAGGTTAATCTTTGCAGACTGATTTTTCAACATTTATTTCCAGAAAGTTGTTGAGTACCTTTAACACAGTGATATCATTGTTTGCATTGGCATCGAGTGAGCGGCAGCGATGATATTCATACGAACGCTTTGCTAACTATGAAGTATATTCTATTTCCAGCTCAGACTTTAATTTATGAAACAAAATCAATCAAGCACCGGATTTGATAGGTTTACAATTTACGTTTGATATTATTACATTTGAACGAAAAATGATGCCGTCTAGGAGTACCGCTTCCTACTTTCTTTCTGTATTTTATTGACGATGAGGCATTTTTTTTTGCAAATTGTGCAGGTACACTAATCGTCATCAATCAATTTTCCGATAATATATTAGTTTTCACTTCATGATCGTCGTTGCAATAGCAAATTTAACATTTCAATCGACTCTACTTTGAATATGGTTGAGCGTGATAAGTACCCGCAGTTAATATACACATTTATCATGAGACCCTATCATGCTGATACATTATTTTAAGTACATACAGTTAACAACAAAATTATTCATACCCCTTGGAAAATTCTAGTTTTTTGCATTTTTCCTAAAAATGAATGGTTAAATTAAGTTACTTGTACTTCACTTGAATACATTTAGTTATCATCTGCAAATGAATGCCGTTTCCGGTTTCACCTCATTTGCATAACAATAGAAAAGGTGAGTTATCCAAACTGGGCGATGTTCAAAATTATTCATACCCTTGGTGATTTATTGACTTTGTCAATCAGTATGAATCCGATTCTTGTGATTAATGCTTGTAATTCACTTTATTTTAATACACCGTCACAAGGCTTCCGGGGAGGGGTCTCTGCTGGGATATCAGGCCAGTACCTGTTCTCAAATGGCTCAATCTCCTTGAGGATGTTGTCCACACATGCCTTCACCTGACCTTCAGGGAGTTCATTAGATTTCGTGTCCTACAGGTGATGCAGTTATCGACTTCATGATGAGAGGACTATGATATTGAAATTTTCGGTCATTTATTCCATGCATTTTAATGAAAATTCTGTATCTAATTATGAAGCAAAGCACCATTCCTGAAGAGCCCTTCCATTTTGCACTGCCTGTGGGAGGGTTCACCTTTATTCATTGGCCCCATTCTTAATCAGAGTGCTCAGGAAGGCCATGTTGGTGATATTAAAGTCATTGCATGACTCTAACGTCAGGTCACCATGAATAACAGTATGTAACCTTTGAGTACCATACACATCCCACATTGACTGTTACTGTATATTATTCTTCATATGGTATATTCTTTGTATCTTTGGTATGAAAGCTACAATCCTTGATATCAAAATGAATGTAAACCAAATTTATACCATATGCCCTCCATGTTACCAGCTGCAGTGCACAAAATGCTACCACTTTGACAGTGCACTGGAACATAAAGATCAGTATTTTAAGCTTCACTAGAGTACCCACTTGCAGGTGTCCATATCAGAAATGTGTCAATCAGTGTAACCGAATAAACTGATAAAATTGGCACCATCCAACCTTTAGACAACTACCATGGCCTCCCTAAACATTCTTAATAATAATGGAACAAAAGTATCAGGAAATACCTTCCCTTGACAGTGCAACAGTGAAGGCCTCTAGGGAAGTCCCTCCAGGAAGAGTGCTTTGTTTCAACTTAGAAATACAGAATTGTCATTAAAATGTAAGGAATATTAACGAAATATCAATATCATAGTTCTATCCTCATGGCGTCTAAAACTACACCACCTGCAAACACAAAATCTGCTTTAAATCCACCAAATCCCCTGAAGACCAGGTGATGGCATGTGTGGACAACATCCTCAAGGAGATTGGGCCTTTGGAGACCAGGTATTGGCCTGATATCTCAGTAGAGACCTCCAGAAGCATTGTGACAGTGTGAAGAAAGTGTTACGAGCATTAATCACAAGGACTGGATTCATACTGATTGACAAAGTCAATAGATCACCAAGGGTATGAATAATTTTGAACATCACCCAGTTTGGATAATTCACCTTTTCTATTGTTATGCAAATGAGGTGAAACCAGAAACAGCATTCATTTGCAGATGATAACAAAATGTATTCAAGTGATGTGTAATTAAATTCAGTTAACCATTCATTTTTAGGAAAAATGCAAAAAACTTGAATTTTCCAAGGGGTATGAATAATTTTGTTGTTAACTGTAGATCTAATAATGTGACCTTTGCTCGCAATAACAGAGGACAAAATGAAACAAAATTGCAGAATGTAAGAAGGCAAAGTAAAACTGATGTATAATTATATTGAACAATTTACATATCATTACGAAACTATTTCGGTGTAGTATAACGCTATACTTTGGGATTTTTCCATTCTCAAGTTTTGATAAACTACATTATTTTCAATGTGTGCTCTATACAAACTTGTATTATAGCAGTGCGCAAAGTACTTCCGTATATACGAATGTAAATAGTCTATTTGTAATTGACGAGAACATAGCAAATATGCTAAGACAGAAGTCCTGAAGAAACCTCGTCCAAATTACGTGATGAATAAAATGGGGCAAGAAGGACAATTCTATAATAATCGGACACTCCTATAGCTATAGCTCATGGGAAAAATGAAAATGAATTCAACTATTCCCTGTATACCTCCGACTGATCATCTACAAGCACAGATAATAATTTCCCATTTTACAAAAATGTATTTGTTGATCTTCTGCTAATTCAGTTAAATCTGACTCCCGGTCTACAGTCATCTGTTTAACAAACGGAAACACTGGTCCAGTCATGTTTAACAAACGGAAACCTTCCATTGTTAAAATTCGACTTGAGACCCAGCATGCCCAGGGACGGGTTTAAATCATAACAGAATTAGGGCTATTGTATCTCGAGTGAAGCCTAAGCCAGCTTCCTACTTGTTGTATCATCAGCTACAATACAGGATCTTTGGAGTGCAGTACATAGTCTTGCAGTGCACACCCTGTGTTACGTGATATAAAACAGACAAGTGTTGGTGATTGTAATTTACTCTATATAGACTAGGTTAAAGCCGGTTTGTGTCTCAGAATTGGATAAAGAAATAGAGAATTTGCAATAAAAACAAAACCTGTTTGAAAAAGGCTCATTCATACACTTGAAATATATCGTCAGAGGATAACGGATCACAGCAATGTACTTTTTGGCTTCATCCGCTTCAGATAATTCACATCGGAAATAACTCACACGAAAATAACAGACCTCACAGAGGTAAAAACATGTATGAAAACAGTGTGTATACGAATTTTTCATTGTCAACATTCTGAAATAGTTCCAAATCTTCCTAGTTGTCACATGACATCTCGTGGCCTAAACTCTTTGGCCCGAATTCACAAAGGAGGTTTAAACCTATAAACCATTGTTCCGTAAAGCCCACCGCACACTATACGATCGACTACGATCCGATTTTTGGAAATAATCGCAATAGCATTAAATATAGGCAGTTTAACCAGTGAAAGATAGCTGATTCAGGTTCTGAACAATAATATGAATACTCAACATAGGAATTTGGTGAGATGTCAGCCTTATATCCGGGATAAGGGCCAAATCAGTTTCAAATAGTAGACAATCGCATGACTGCTCTGACGTCACTACGATTGGGAGCCGATTTGGCCTTTCCTCCGACTAGAATGCTCGTAATAGCCTGTAATTTCGATTTTACTATCTATGTAACTATTCTGAACCTCAATCAAACATATCTAATGTGTTTAAGTGTTTATATCTAATGCTATAACATTTTCTTTCAAAATCGGAGCGTAGACCGATCGTATAGTGTGCGGTGGGCTTAAGCGTACTGAAATAAGCGTAAATAAGCGCACATTGCCCATGCGCGCACTCAAAGAAAATCGGATTAAGTGCGCACATACGCTTAAAAACCCCAGGAGGGGGTTTAAACCGAGGTTTAAACCAAACCACCTTTGTGATTAGGCTACCTCCCTATGCCTATGGTCATACTACATTCTTGGGATTTTATGTCATGGATCCCCCTACAACCTCATGCAAGTCACTGGCTTTTCCAGGGTGTTAGATCCTCACACTTTACGATGTATATATGAACTCGTGTGATTTTTATGAAATAAATAAAGTGAATTGCATTGAATTGAATTGAATCGTCTCTGGCTCAACAGTGCATCACTAGGCGTGTCTCAAACATTGGGACCGAATCAACTCTGTGGTGGCCACACTAAACTCTTGTGATTTTGTTTCCACAGGACAACACTGTGCCCCACATGCACTGAAAACAGTGTGATCAATCTTCTTCCTTCTTTTCACAGTGTGGAATACTAAGTCGTACAATGTCAACGCTTTGACATTGTTCCAATCATGCCAATTCAACTCTTCGGCCACACTATGGTGCACAAACTCTGTAATTTTCTGTTTCCACATTCGATCACATTCATATCGTGTCGCACAGTGCGTCACACAGTATGAACACAGTTTGTTTCATTTTCATATAATAACCCGCCCCATTTTTTTTCTACCGGTATACCTTCATTAATTTTTGTTCCGATATTTGTCACGCAAACGCACTCTTTCCCCTTCAATTCCCTTTAATCATGATCAGTCATCGATAACCCCAAATATTTCATACAACAGTCCCTCAATTTCCGCGAAAATGATATTTAATGTGCGTGGGTGAAACAATACTATATTGGAGTGCTTCGTTTGGACTAATTTGACCGTAACCCTATATCCAAATAACCAGCATTTACGGTGTTCTCATTTTACCGCAAGGCCCTGCAAGGTCCTTATATCTGCTGAACGTGCATGTACATTAATTATTCAAAAGTCTTCTTCCTATAAAGGAGTTGCTAATAGCAACGAAGCTACTCCGAGGAATTGATCAAGTGATTACGTCATCAGTTCACGAACGAGTGAGTGCGGAAAAGAAGGTTATTCCTATAAAACTGGTTGAAAAATATTATGAGATCAGGAGGAAGCTAACATGTACGAATTATCAAATATTCTACGAATCTAGCATCATTTTTAGGAATTGGGAGATATTTTTTAAAAGAAAACACTCCAAGCTTTATCGCTGCATGCAGGAGCGCTTGGAATTCGGGATTTTCTGTTTCCTTCCTGGGCAGCGATAGAGTGAAGGTTACTGCTCATACAACAACAGGGGCGTTATTCCTGAGGGGGGGGGGGGGGGGGGGCTCGGGCGGTCGTCCTCGATAATTCGTATTCAACTGTGTATCATAAGAGATTAATACATTGTCCCCCCTCCAACACCTGATATATCGAAGCTTAATAGCAAGAACCGAGTTGAGTTGTTCCAATGAACATCATATACGCTTGATAAAAAGTCACGCACATATCTCACTGGCGTAGTAACTAGCGGATTTATGGAGGGGGGGGGGGGGGGGAGGCGTGGAACAACTAGCCTGTACCCCTTTTGAAACCCAAGCGGTATGCCTGAAATATTCCACCCTTAAATAACCCCCTTTCCAAATTTTCAACCAAGAAGACACATTAAAAACTTGATAACCTTTTTTTGTAACACAAGATACGTAAACGAAATATTAATACAAGGAGACACGTAAAAGCATAAAACACGAGCACGAGTTGATGTATTTTTCTTGTCATGCAAAGGTTGGTATACTAATGAGGATCCCCATAAAGTTTGAAGGTGAGGAATTTATAGTGAGGAATTTATGGTCTATTCATTATCGCAGTAATGATCAAGCTTCACTTGGGGATGAAGCAAAATTTAGACTTTGTTCAACTAAATCGCGATTAAAAAATATATCAAATTTAAGCTTAAGTTATGATTTAAGTACATTTTTTAGTTCTGGAAAGTACGTAAAAATCATTCTTATATTTGATAAAGGGACAAATGATATTTCTCATTAATTATATACTCGTATAGAATGTTTACAACGATTCGCTGAAAATCATGCTGAAAATCATGCTGAAATCCATCAGCACAGATTATGTTCGTATTGCACTCCCGAAAAAATATACTAATTAGGTCCTGACTTGCTTACTGTTCAGCTTTAAAAAAATTTCGAATTTCGAATTCGCTTGGCAAATACTGTATATCATTTACCATGTTACATCTTGCACGACTATCCATGCATTGTAAATTATCTGGAAATTATCGATAGTTTTTGCCATTATACATCAATGTGTGCCAATGGAAATCCTATATCCGTAAAATATGAACTGTACTATTAAATGTGTTTATGAAACACACCACGTAAACAAGGAAGGAAATTGATTCTTGGAATACTATCGTGTAACTTTCCGCCAAATCTGTGTTTCTCATTATTTTAAGAAGACAAGTTTTCAGATATTAAAAGAGGGAACTAACCTTAAAGTATACAGCTAGACTGATCGTGATCGATCATATTTTAGAATCATTTGATTTTCGGATGTAAACACGGTAAATGTGAAAGTTGATTCTGGCGTTTTCAATCCAAATTGATGAATATTCTAGGCAATATATAACTTCTTTTTTTAACCACACATTAACACGCTGCAGTAAAGCCATTTTTTGTTTAGAAATTTGTTTCCTTGAGTTATCTCCCCAAAATATCAAAGGTTACTGGTCTTTACTGAACATGCATTTCATCATTTCACTACACTAAAGCCACTAATAATTTTTATTAGACATGTATTTCGTTGAGGAATCCCAAAAAATACCAATGGTGTTTACTGAACATATATTTCATCATCATGAATATATTTCGTGTGCATGGTATCATCATTTAATTTACAATTTCTACGTAAAGCGGCGACAAACAGGGTTTTTTTTTTTTGGTTGGGGGGGGGGGGGGGGTAGGCAGTTACTCCGAAAATGATTGCACAATAACTGTATTATAATATTATGCAGGTAATGCTTTCGCAACCCCCTTAGAGAACAGGGGAGCTTTTCATCAAGCGTTTTGTCAGTGATTTTTACCGACAACTGTTATAAGCTACTGAAATCCTCGCATCTGATTGGCTGAGAGCAAATTTGTCAGTAAACATCACTGACATAACGCTTGATGAAACGCTCCCCAGATCGACGAGTGGAATGAAACATAATGACTGCTATTCCTAATGAAATAGGCTTGTAGGATTAGAAGCCAATTATCAGGCATCTAGGTCGAATACACAGAATCACTATTACCTAATATGTGTAGAAGAGTCTTACGTATGGATATAGAGACATGTCATCGTGTTATCTCTTTTAAGTAAAATATAAACGACATGCTAATCCAATCGCCGTTGATTACATAATCAACTACGTTGCTGCCATGGCAACAATATGTGTACCCTAATGTAGGCAATTAAAGGTCACAGCAATCAGATCGCTTATAGCTCATGAGGGATCTGATATCATATTTCATTATCTGAAGAACTTCTCTTCTCCTCACAACAGCTTAGCCAAGGATTCTGGGGGCACGTCCCCCCCCCCCTCAAAAAAAAAAAAAAAAAATGGTGCCCCAGGTGCCCCAATGACATTATTTTTTCTCGAAAAAAGTACAACAAAGTGAAACACGATAACCTATTGCTTGGTAACATTTAGTAAGCTCTTTAATGCATTACAATGTCACGTTCCAATATTTAAAATGTATTTTCCCCTCCCTATAGCTACTCCCCTTACAGAGCAATAATTTGACACTGAGCCGCATTTTCCAGTCGGCCAACAGAAAAGCGATGAGTCTTATCACTGAAATAAACACACAAGAATAAATCACGACAACGCTGCCGCCTCTCATTTTCATTTCCTTGTATGAATTCTTAAAAGTGTCCCACTTATATTAAAGCAATATAATTCGAACATTAAATCTTCACGCTCGCAGGAATAAATATCACACTCCAGGACCGTTGACAGACTTGTGCCTCCCTTTTGATTGCATATACGATACATGTGTACAGATTCGATAAAGAAATCTTTATAATTTTTGAATTAACAAATGTGAAGACAGCATTGACTCTGTCAACATAGGATGAATCTCTTATCAGTTCATTACTTATCTATCTATATCTACTGATATTATATACTTATCTATCTAGATCTATACCTACATACTTATCTATCCATCCATTTATATAATCCATTAATCCATCTATCTATCTCTCTTTCTATCAATCCATGTATCTATCTATCCATCTATCTATCCATATATCAATTTATCTATCTATCCATTTATCTATCTATCCGTTTATCTATCTATCCATTAATCCATTTATCTATCTATCCATTTATCTATCTATCCATTAATCCATTTATCTATCTATCCGTTTATCTATTTATCTATCTATATTTTTGTCTATTTATCTATCTACCCACTTATCTCTCTATCAACTTATATATATATCTGTCTATCCACTTATCTATATGTTTACCTATCTATCCACTTATCTCTCTTTCTATCAATCCACTTATCTCTCTTCCTATCAATCCACGTATCTATCTATCTATATATTTATCTGTCTACCTATCTCTCTTCATCTATCTACCTATCTTCATGATTATTTTTGTTCGTTCTCTCTGTTCATTCTACTTGTCTTGAGTAAAAGCTACCGTACAGAATCACTCCTCTCCGTTATAACAACCGAGAAACCCGACAAAACCACTAGGAAATGCGTGGGCGGGTCTAGGGCTGGTCCGGATATAGTGACAAGACAGAAAATTGAAGCGAATTTTATATTAAAAAAAAGGGAAAAAATGGACAAAAGGAAAAGGAGTAATAACCACAATGATAATGCCTGTCAAGGTCTCTTTAAATATTCGTTACGCTCACAAATATCATACGAAGCAAAATCCCATATCAACGGTTAAACGAAATACCAATCAACTTATCAATGTACATCATAGGTTGGTCAAATTATTATGTGGTTATAGCTTTAAAGGAAATATCCACCTATTTTTTTTTTTTTGGCAAAAATTATTTTGGGACAAATATGACACTCGGTCTTAATTTTTCTCACAAACAACGTGAATTGAATACAATGGAATAGATTATGTTCGAGGGATCGGAATATAGGCCTTTAATAAATTTTTTGACTTCCTGTATACGTTTCTGATGACATTTGCAGATACATAACGAAGATGCTATGTCTTGGAATAGCACCAAATTTGAAGATCTTTAAGGATCGTCAAAAAATCGTATACTCCCTAGCAAATTTGTCAGAATGCTTCTGTGATCCTTTTCTTTTTTCTTTCTTTTTTATCTTGGAAAAAAAAAGAAGCAATCTACCTTAATTCAATTTTAATAATCATTCTTGACGAGATGGAAAACACCAAGCGTCAATAGAGAAGAGAAACGCTCATAATTAAATGCCGTGCCGTGACTTTGTGGATCGCTCCTTTTTTTGAAGGTCAACAAGCATACCATAAATACAATAACACAAAACAAAAATAATTTGTTTTTCCACTTCCCACACAAACTCGGATTCCCTGCCAGCACTGGCAGACGTAACTGATCGGAAGGCACAATTAAATTGCTACAAAGAGAATTATGCTCATTATTAAGACCCTTATTCAAAAAGAGCTCTGATTGAATATTATCGATCTCACACATCTAAGCCAGTTCACTATAACAAATAATTCCTATGCACTAAACAAAAACAAAACAAAAAAACAAAGAGTTCCGCAATCGTTTTTTCCTCTTTTCCCTTTTAAGGTTAGAGAGTAGTAGTACGCTACTGATTGCGAAGAACCGCGTTACACCAAAAATGGGCGTTGGCCATGCACAGAACAAAAAGTTGCTCTCAATAACCATTACATTTTTGCGACATTCGAAACTCGAGCAAAACGATCACTCACATTCATAAAATATCATTCCTCACATCATATCGAACGCTTACATGGTTAAATGAATATTTTATGAGCTAGAGAAAGAAACTAGTAGTACTTACGTGAAATTAGAACTCGATGGCAATGAATGGCACGGTACAGGCAGAGTTATGTAAAAGAGAGTGAGTTGGTAATAATACGGGCGACACGAACGAATTCTGTGCGAACAGGTTGCTGTGCAGTCGGAACTGCGCTCCCTTGCGTGCGTTATGGGGTGAGCGTGAAATAATTTTCTTAGTCGTAAACGTAGACTACTTTTGTTGCGTCATGGGCTCGTACGCGGTGTTAACAATTCGACAAATATGATTAACGAGAACTCATGAATTACTACTCGTATGGAGTCGAAGTTTACATTTTTTCTAGAGTAAGTTAAATAATATCCTTCTCTCTCTGTCCCTCTCTTTCTTTCTTTTCCCCTACTCGAGTCATCCTGGAGTCATAGCTTATTATTTCCAATATTATATAACGATCTATACATATACTCGACGTGTCACAACTATTCTATTTCGTAGTGAAAGGGGGGGGGGGGGGGGGGGGGGGGGGTAGTGTAATTTAAAGTATATATTTAGTACTTTTTGCATATATGCAGAGCATTTTATAAAATTCAAGCTGATCTATTCAACAGTCCACTTATGCTTGTTTCTTTACTATGCCCACCTAATTTTACTGAAATTATGATAGCATATTTTGTTATTATAGATCTAATAAATTCATTTTCTTTTCAACTTTACCATTCACGTAAACATTTCTTATCGTAATTTTGTTTGATATTATGTTATATTATAGAAATAGTGCATTGTCTATCATGCACTATACTGGATTATGTGCACGACAAATACTAAATTATCCCGAGTGCAGTTTTTGTTTCACCGAGGCCGCAGGCCGAGGTGAAATAGACCTGCACGAGGGATAATTTCGTTTTTGGAGTTCATATAGTCCAGTAATGGTGCATAAATAGAACATGCACTAATTGTTATAGTTTCAGTTCAGTTCAGTTTAGTTTATTTCCATTTACAAAAATACAAATCAATACATATCAATATTCAGTAAATAATACAATTATAATATCCATGTACAATTCAAAAGAATAAAATCTTGTGTGACTATAAAATCAATGACATTGAATAAGGCATTGAAAGTACATTTTCAAAAGCATTGGAAATGGAGGAGTCAACTTGAAAAGCAAAGCTTGTGAACTGTGGACCCCCGAAATTGAACATTATTGTAATGCATATGTAAAAGAAAACAAGGAAAAAAATATTAATCTTTGTTGAGAATTTTCATGAAGCGAGAAAAAAAAAACCCAAACCAAAAAAAAAAAAAAAAACACGAAAGAGTTCTCAAGAGAGTATAACCAATGAGTTATAACTCCTTGGTATAACATAATTGGTAATTGCAATTGAAGTATACTCAAGAAAAGCCAACATAGAACATTAAAGAGGAACACACAGTACTAGACATTCACAAGAAGGGATAAGCTGCACGTTGATTGGAGTGAGAGACCAAGGAGATAGCGCACAAATTCCATGACCAAATAAATACTACTAGTATTCTAAGCATACTCAAGCTAGCGATGCGACCTGTCTGAATGAAGGGTTTAAGGCGAGGCAAATAAAAGATTAAATGGAGTGAGAATGGAATAGAATGGGATGGAAGACATAAAGAGGACAATGCACTATAGTTAGGTGTTGTATGAAGCATGCAAGCAAGAACTCTTAATCTTTTCTTCAATGGGGCAGTAAATAGGCCCCTAGATCTATAACTGTCATTGTGTATTAGGCACGGATTCCCCGTGCAAAAATCAAAGTTATAGTGCACGATCGTGAATTATACCATAATTTTTGCGCGTCACGTGATGTGAATCTAACAAATCACATCGCGTATTATACATACACTATTTACTATTATACTGTTAATACATGGTTGAGAGTGCGTTGGCCGGTGCGATCTGGCAACACAAAGGTTTTTATCGTGATGTACTATACGCACGAGGCGCAAGCCGAGTGTGTTGGACACCAAGATAAAAACCTGCGTGTTGCCAGATCGCACTAATGCACGAACTCACAACCATGTATTATTAGTTTTATAAAACGGGTCGGCAATATGATTATGAAGTCTATAAAAATGGTTTCGAACCCCATAGAAACGCCAAGAGGCGCACAGTCACGGAGGCTGCCATTTGCTTATTCCTGGATGACATCCATATGGAAAACTTTGTTGCATTTGACCTGGAGCGGCCTACGGATGCCTTATAACACGTGAAAATTCGAGTATATACCCCCCTTCCAGCAAAGAATCGCGTGCCAAAAGAAAACACAATGAGCTTTTACAAACCCCCTCGCCCTGCAAATCAAAGTTTAAACCTTTAACTTTTCAATGAATATATTCTTGAAGCAATTTTAATTCGGGAAATTAAGGCGTTTTTGGACTAAAGTTGGACCTAAAATCATCACAAATTGGAGAGCCTATGGCGCATTGGCACAAATTACGTTATTTCTGCTGACATTGCTCAATGAAAATGAGCCTCAATCACTTGTCCTTTGTTCTATCGATTACCCTCGCACGCGAAAAGATTGTAGAGTGATCATGGCTTTGAATGATATGAAACTTATTTTGATTGGTTGAAAGGAACTTAGGGCGTTTTTCTTGTCAAATCAGAGCAAGTTTCTCATTTGTTATCAGAGCCGTATTATTCAATGACGTGCGCGTGCTTTCCTTTGTACAGCAATTCAATAGGCTTACGGAAAACGCATGCACAATGCACGCATTTGAGGATTGGCTGTCGGCGAGTGCACGCACACAGAACCGCTCCGCCAAATGCAACATTTATGGCTAAAGTTTTCCATATGCATAAGCGCAGCCAACAAAAGTCATGTTTCAGTGCGCGCATGTAATTTCTGCGCTGAACTGACAATTAAACTACGCGATTTCATTGCGTTTTAAGTTTGCACGCACCAGAGGTACGCGTACGCGCAGCTCAGCCGTGCTTTAGACCCTTTTTGCCGTGCGTTATCACTTTTTTTGCACGGGCACGTGGTGTTATTTGACCAATCAGGATGGCTACATTCTTGAACCCGTTTTATAAACACTTTTATATACATGTTTGTTTGAGTATGTAACACAGGGGCGGTGGAGCGTCTTTCAAAGTGAGGGGGCAGGAAAAGGGGCACTTTTAGGGGAAAAGGGCCCCTACAAGTGGTGAGCATAAAGCGAAAATAAGAAAAAATTTCGTGACATTGATATTGCACTACAGTCTAATAAATATCTCATCACCTTCTTCATTTTATTGTGGTTCTGAACACTGCTTCAGCTTCTTCCCAATTAGAAGATGTGCGTAATGGTCTAATGATTCATGTGCGAGCGAGCGAACCGAGAGAGCAACAATTTTCAGACCTTTTTGTCTATTGCTGAAGTCCTTTGGTTCGTGCATCATTATCAGCCATATAATGCAAATGACAACATCAAATTAATTTGGGGGGAATTTTGAATGATCTTTTAATTCGTACATTAACACCGTCCCGTCGTTCTGCTTTAGGATTACATCGATATCAGCATACGTTATGCGATCTGCTTGGTTTCATTATAATACTGAACGGACGAGTACTGGGGATTTCTTCAGAAAAAATTATGTCCTTACTTGGTGTAAATTATGGGCACATTCGAGCGAGCGGAATGAGAAATCCTTTGCCTGGGGAGGAGGGGGGGGGGGGGGGGCATTGTGCTCCTCTTGCCTCCAGCTCCAATGCCTTACATTGTAATATAGTAATATGGGTATACCTATTACTGATTCTTTGAAGCTAGGTATGGCTCTTTTTGTGAGAAACAGTGGGAAGTGGGAAATATAGGTAAAAGGGGGTATTTTATATCATAAGAGGAAAGGGCGCTTATCAGAGGTGGTAAGGAGCACTTATAAGAGGTGAAAAACGGGCACTTATGAGCAGATGAAAAGGTCACATATTAGATAGTAAAATGGGCACTTAGCAAAAGTTAAGAGAAGGCATTTATCAGATTTGAAAAGGGGCACTTATCAGAAGGGGAAAATGGGCACCTATTAGAAGGGGGAAAAGGGTACTAATTAGAAAGAAAAACAGGCAACTGTCCGAAGTTAAATCTCACTTATCAGAAGGAGAAAAGTGTAGTTATTAGAGATAAGGTGGCAATTATCAGATTTGAACAGGGACACGTCTTATCAGGAGAAAAAAGGGCACTTATCGAAAGGGGAAAGGGCACTTATTAGAAAAGAAAAGGAGCACGTAACAGATATAAAGGGGGCATTTTTCAGAAATAAAAAGGGCACTTCTTGGGTACTTGAAAAGTTGTGGGGGCAATGTGCCCCCTGCCCCCCCCCCCCTCCGGGAGCGCCGCCTCTGATGTTATACACAAAAACAAAAACATTGTAAATAAATAAACATTGAACCTTGACCTGAATCATTTTCAAAACTAATCTTTCGAAAAGCTTTTTCCCCCACACTTTTGACAAATGAAAACCGTGAACGAAACCCATTATTCCGAACACAGTAGGCTACTTATTGTGCCATTCCACAACAGTTTATACAGGCGACATTATCATGAATTATCAGACGTTCCGTCGCCTCTGATACTGGGTAGCAGAAAGCCTTGTAAATATCATGGTTGCCTTCGGAATCATACGCAAAATGACATGGTATGTTGCTGAGAGGCGGCTGAACGTCGGGCTCGGACAATGGAAGTGGAGGGGCACCTTTTATCCGCCAAACAAAAGGTGCACCCCCACTTTCATTGTCCCGAGCCCAACGTTCCGCCGCCTGATATATCAAGCAAGAGAAAAAGAAAATCTTTTCAAATATGACAAAGTAGTTCGGAAAATTTCATAAAATTTGCTTCGGAATAAACTCATCCGGGCCTATTTTTCAACTTTAAAACGGGCAAAATTGTCAGTTTGATAATTATATACCGTAGTTAACTTTTTAGAAATCGATATCATCGATAAAAATGTGTCAATTTTACTGAACATCTAATTAGCAAAATGCAAATAACGCCTTTTCAGCACTAAAATCAGTATCTCAAGAGGGGTGGGTTTGGGAGATATTTGCCGTGGGGGGGGGGGGGGGGGGGTGGGGGAGGAGGGGACTCTATTTAATCTTAAACGCCATTAAAAAATCACTGAACATCCTTTGAAAATCTGTTGAAAACGACATCTATAACATCACTTTTGATCGATATTAACCGAATAGATACAATCTGATATTGAACCTGATATGTACACGTTTCTGTAAATATGAATAATAGTGTAATTATTTTGGAGATTAAGTTTTAAACTTCAATAAAATTCTTGAAATAATATTTTGAAACAAACAAACTTACAGGTTTTCATGTATTCATGGTTGAATCGAGAATATAAGGAGGAGGAGCTCGGAGGAGAAGGAAGAGGAGGGTTCATAATTTTCTTTCATCGTATGATGTCCCCAGAATGATATTTCCAAATGTCCAACCAAGTTCTCTCAATTTCTAACGTTTACACAAAAATTGCATTGAATCAAGAAACTGTTTCACAAAGAATTAAGTTGGGCTTAAAGCCGCTCTTAAATTCCTAGTTGCGTGCTGTATATTACGCATCACCGCATTGGTCAGATCATGCTCAGGGGACGCGCGTTATTGGGTAATCTACATAGACTAATCTATCAATGAGTTTGCGCGTTTAATACCGTATGCGCATTGGCACTTACGCATGACCTTAATTCAAACTTAACTCTTTGTGAAACACCCCCTGATCTATTGAAATATCATGGACTTCATGATGGCAAGTTGCTCTAAAAGAAAGAGGAAAAATCAGAGAAATCGTCACAATAAATTCACCAAATTGCCAATTTGAGATTCGCATATAATATGTAGTGACCTCATTTTTCAAACATCCATGACTTTTTCAATTCTTTGTTCGATTTCTTTCTAACTGTCACCATCCTGTTTCTCTTATTTTTTTGCTTTCACACAAATCACCTTATAGCCAAGGTTGGATTGCCCTAGTAAGTAGAGGTATTACTTGAAACAACCGTATATCGGATTTTATTGAGCTAAAACTATTAAAAACAAGGACAAACGGTCCAAAGGCCGATATTTGTCTTGTGTACAAATTAAAATTGCATACATGTACAAATGAAGATCATATGGTAAATATAATAAAAATAATGAATTATAGTAAATAAAATAGCTATGACACGTGACAGTACATTGAGTTACTCCCAAGTAGTAAAGAAAGAAAGGGAGGAGAAAAAACACAAGCTAGGAAGAAGGGGAGTAACTATCAAGTAATAAAAAAAGGATAAATACAAGTACATGTATAAAGTGCAAAGTGCTTACTATAAAGGAATCGTTGGAACCAAGCACATACTGAGATTTTATGCAGAAATAGCATATTTACCATAACATATTGCAAAGAGAACATGTATACATTATAGTACATTTACTGCATTAATATCATATTATACATGTACTTTACATTAAGCTACCCCAAGAGGTCAAAGAATTATGAGAAGGGAAGAAATAGCAAAACAAGAAGGACATAGGGAGAAGGAGAGGGGAGAGAAAGAGAAGGAGGGAGAGGAAAAAGGGGGTAGTTAAGTAGGCATTCAACAGTAAATTAATATTCCAAAGATATAACATACCAGGCTCCATGTGTGTAATTCCCATAAGAGTAAAGCATTATGAGAGAAGATAGAATTAGAGTAAGAAAGAAAAAGAGGAATGGAGAGAGAGAGAGAGAGGGGGGGGGGGGGGGGAGAGGGGGAATAACAATACAATCTGTAAAAAAAAAAAAAAATCCGGCAGGGTGTATATCATTTCTCTAAACACATGCAAAATATGTTCTATTTCAATATGTTAAGCAACATTGACTGATGTCTCATTAACTTGCATTGATTTATTTGATTACAAAATACTGCACCCTGGAATCATTACAGAGTCAATTAAACATTACTTGGTAAGTAAAACAAAGTAATTTCGTGACCTAACACCGCGGCTAATACAGTAAATCATCCATTATTTACAGTAAAGATTGATTGATGATTAGGTAGGGAAAAAGTCGTACGGAATGAATTCAATCAAATCATATTTCCAAATGAAAATGGTCTCTGTCAGAGTGCACAAATTCACAGTTGGGATTATATTTCATGTCTGAAAATTAAGACTAGAATCTCGGTTAAAGAGCTTGTACCGTACTTCATACGGTCAGCCTTGGCTCTTCACACCCCCATTTTGGCTTTTATGCTTGTTCACGCTTGCGTGTGAATCGGTGATTACAATAAAAAGAATATACGACAGTATAAATCTGACCCGTTCACATTCATTTCTTACCGTGCTTTTTGTAAAAGAAGTCCGTTGACACTGTTTAAAGTCACTCATGTGTAAGTATTTGTGTCAGGGTAATTTTTTTTTTCGCCGTACAAAATTTCTCTGTACAAAAACATTACGTTTGCATTTTCGTTCCATATTCGAAACACATAACTTAGTTAGCAGTATAGTGTTATGTTTTTTTCACAGCTGGCGGGTCCAATATCATTTCCTTTTTGGCGGGTGGGGGGATGAAAATAACAACAAAAAATAATAAAAATGAGGGCACAATAATTAGGGGGCGCACTTTATATTTATACTTGATAAATAATAAAAAGAGGCTGTGAAGCCAGCGAGCAAAAAAAAAAGACTTTTTCGTGAAAATGTACAGAATTTACATAATTATCTGGGAACCTCCTTGCCCATTATGTGGATATTCTGGCTCCTCGCTGGCCAAATATGAAGTGGTGGTTGCCCGAATATCGGAACTTTGAAAATCCTCGGGGAGAGGGGCTGCAGCCCATTGCCGAAGGGGGACGCCTTTTGCCCGAATATCAACTTTTCAATTTCAAAATATTTTCGAGCGAGCGAAACTTTTCGTAGTGAAAAATAAGGACTTGCGTTTGATTTATAGGAGTTGTGATTAAACGCATGTTTTATGCAACGGGCCCCAGATCACCTCTTTGCATAACATTATACTACGCATTATAAACATGGAGTAAGGGGGTGTTGTATAATTATAGTCGTAGTGGGGGTAGTTCAATCTCTCTTTACTGTAATTCAGAGGTTGTGGGTTAGAGCCCCAGCATGGAAAATTTGCCGGCTATTCCATAACAAGCGACAACTGAAATAATTATAAACTTTATTGCAGAACTAGATCCATTTTCCCTAATAGTGGAGAATGATGCCGTCCAAAGTACAGTCCCGAGAGAATACGAGAGATTAAAATGGGAATTCTTGATATTTTCGTGGACAACAAATTAGAGACTTACCTACAATTTTGTCACAGTCGAATGATCAATTCATAAATAAGAGATTTACATGCTTATAACCGCTTTCAAACGTTCATATCTTTCTTATTATCCAGTAATTTCATTCAAACAAAACCTGTGCTGTGAATCTTGTTTTTTCTTTCACACGATTCAACTCGTTACAAGAGTGGGATCGCCCTTTAAAAGACTACCGGTACTTCCTCTCACAATGAGAATGCAGTTCCTGTCAAAGGATTTTATTCCAGGGTCTCAAGATAAAGCTTCCTGCTTCTTCACCAGATTGTAATATGCAAAGGCAGACCCAGAATAATTTTCTGAAGGGGTGGGGGGGGGGGGGCAGACGTTTGAAAACCGTGCAGGGCCCCGTTTCATAAAACTTATTATAAGTAACAACTGACACAATGTATGACAAATGTGGTTTCAGCCAATCAGATGCAAGTATTCCAGTAGCTTATACATGTAACTGTTATGGTAACTTGCCATATATATAAAGTTTTATGAAACGGGGCCCTGGTCCATGATATTTGTGGAGCTTAACATACACCGCCTATAAATAGTGTGTGTGTGTGGGGGGGGGGGGGGTTCAGATTTTTTTTTAATCCCCCTCCCATGTGGATAAGACTGCTATGAGTACCATGGCAAACGGGGTTGGACGGCTACATCATGGGGGCGGGGGGAGGGGCTAGAGAGATGTTGTACTAGGTGTTGAAATATTCTTATCTGAATTGTACAAATGTAATTACCACCGAATCAACCGTTTAGGCCTACATATCAATTTCAGGAGCAGAATCCCAGAAGCATCCAAATCCGTATTTCATGCATTCATCTATATGATGTACCTAACAAAGTGCACAACTGAACAACTGCATTGAAAGTTGTAGCTTCGCCACTCAACTCCTATGCGTTTATGAGCTACAAGTAGTATTCTATTCGCATTTCGCAGAGGTAAATTTTGATAAGAATATGGCATTTGTTTTGTCTGAAGGTGAAGATCTAGCTTGAATTTCTGAATTTAGTTTTTGTCTTATGGCGACATGAAATGTACAAATCAAAACAACGCTTCTAACAACACTGAATAGTTCAGCTTTAATATAATCCGATCATTCTAACAAGGCTGCTTAACCCGGGACCCCCTCAAAAGAAAACAAAATCATGCAGGAAGGATTGTTTTGGCTTCATAAATTCAGAATATTTGCTCTAGCAGTATAGTCATTGTAGTAGGCGCTTTCGGATAACTGGTTTAACACAGGGTCAATCTGACACAAGATCAATCAATTCCTAAAAACAACACTACAGATCAATACATGATACATGGAAAATCGTACAATTTTATTCGAAAGATTTCAGTTACTGTTGTTTTTAATGAAAAATGAAAAATAAAAATATCACATAGAGTATAACGTTGTTGCACATGCATCCTGTATACTTGCCCCCAAACTGTTTAAACAATTTACAAAATACTACCTAAAGTGTTGTATACTATATTAAAAAAAAAGGAATCAACGCAAAAAAAAAAATAATAATAAAATAAATAAATAAAAATAAAAAATATACAATTGCATGTACCTCAGATTGCAAACTAGTATATAAGATGTATTAGAAATTATGCATAGATAAGTCATATCAGAACACCCTGGAAAGACATAATATTGTTAAAGCATTTCCATAAATACCTCTTTCCCCTGCCCCCTCCCTCCAATATATCAAACAAATTACATACATTATTTTATTTAAGTCATGTGTCACTCATTTGGAAGGGGTGGAGTTTGATATCGAAAGAAAAGTGATACAGCAAAATGAGTGTTTAATGCCACACGGGAATATGTATGGTCTCCACACATGCATGTTTGAGGGCAACTATTACTTAGATAATTAGTCCAGAAAACTAACCCCACCCCCACCCCGAAGCCACCCTTAAGCCAACTGATTTAAGAGGGTAATTATTAAACCCCTGAGAACTAATATCCCTTAAGCGTGTTAAGATAACTAACCTAAGGACAATAACCCAGCCGGACAATGACCCCAGACAACTACTTGTGAGACAACTAACGCAATACAACTATATCCCAAGAAAAGTACCACGAACAACAACTACCCCCGGACACCAACACCCCCTCCATTAGATAACTTAGATAACTACCCGCAGAAAACTATCCCACACCACTAGTAGTTAGCATTGTTACTATGGAGTGCTAAAGTCATATCCGCTCTTAAAAATAAAAAATAAAAGTTTCATGTACTACAGTAATTTGATCTACTTTTGATTATTATCATCAGCCTGTGGACGGGGCTGTGGTTGAACTAACTGCTGATTGGTTGGTGGTAGTTCGGCTTCGTTGTTGGGGGGCGGGGCAATATCATCATCACCATGCCGTACATCAGCTGTTGCAACCCGTCTATGAGATATTTAGAGAAAGAAGTTAGTGTCCACATTTACCATACCGTGTTTACACAAAAGTACTTTAATGACGTATACTAGAATATGATGACGTAGAAGATAGAATAGAAATCATGGTATTGAGGAAGCTAAACTCCTGTTGTGCCGACGAGGTTCTTTAATGAACTAATCGGTTGACTCCCAGGCTTACATCCTAAAGGTTTATGCTAGAGGAATACTGGGCCCCCGTTTCATAAAACTTGTTATCAGTAACAACTGCCACATTTCTATGACAAATTTGCTCTCAGCCAATCAGTAGCTTATAACAGTTATTGCTACTTGTTATTGATAACAAGTTTTATGAAACAGGACACCCTGTTTCAGTCCCAGGAATAAGCGCCTGTATGGTCTTGGATATGCTTGGAACCCATTGTAATGATGGTTCCACTTAGTCCTTTAACCTACTTTTCAAAAAATAATAATAACAACAAAATTTTAGCCGAGATAACATTTGAACAGTTTTACAACCAAGACAGTTGTAAAAACATTAACATTTGAACCTATATATGCTCCTATACACAATGGTGTACCTATATTTATACTTCTATAAAAAAAATGAAAATTTCTTTAACTTTAATTAATTAACCTACGGTGTACCGTCAGCAAAAAGAAAACAATGGGACCTTACTGTCCACCGTGACATCATCAATAATAGTACAATGTTAAGACAGCCTAGAGGCTGTACAGACATCATAGATAGTTTAAAAGCAACAACTTCCCGATAATTTTAATCATAGAAGGAGTGACTTCTAAAAGTTATTTAGGTCTTCTACGGAAGATGGTAATCGCACATCGCTTTTAAACCGAAAAATATATTTACCTGCGTGCACAACAGCGTGTTATTATCACAGCAATGACGATTTGCAGAGAGACTATCCCAACAGCGATTGTAATCATCCATTTCATTTCTACAAAATAAAGAGAGAGAGAAGGAGAGAGACAGAGAGAAAGAGGGAGAAAGAGAGAGGGAAGAGGGTGGGTAAAAATGAATTTTAAGAAATGCTGTATTATGCAACCTTAAACTTAATCTTATCATATTAATTACAAATGTAATGAGCAAATATCTTCTTCTTCTCTTCAGTTTTATTCAAATGTAATCGTATTTAATTTTATGCTTACATATTGTTTTTGAATTATTATACTTTTCTATTTCTGTTTTTATGTTATCCCCCTCAATATGTGTGCCTTCGTGGTCGCTGTTTCTTTCTTCTTCGTTTTTATTTCTTGTCTTCTCATTTCTATAAACAATTTGATAAATAAACAAACAACGTACATAGAATACACAAGAAGTGTACGATATGAGGTACGACGAAATCTTAAAAAACATACCAGGAAACTTGCCACAGGCGATGACGTCACCACGCCACAGCCCATCTGATGCACAGGTGAGTTCTACCTTCTTGGCCCTCTTCCAGAGGCATGACAAGGTCACCTTCTCGCCAGCTTCGTAGTTGTGTTTGAAGGGCTTGGCGAGGGTGTTGGGCGGTAGCCCTGGTGGTCCACAGTTGGAACGAGGCGAATAGGACTGAGGCTCTGTATTTAAAACTAGAAATAAATGTAGAATTACCCCTAAGAGAAAAGATTTAAAACTAACACTTTTATTTATTCGAAGTTAACCAATTTTGAATAGGTGTCACCACTTCTACTCCAAATCTAGTCATTTAATTCCCTATGTTGATGCATGATGGAACTTGAATATCATACTACAAATTCTAATGATGTAGGCTATTAGCAGATTAGAATCGACACGCGGATGACATAATGGATGTACCACCATCTTTCACGAAACGTAAAGTATTCGACAACTCCTCTGGTCTCGGAGGCATAACATCAAATCAGCGTCAACTATACATCAACTTTTGTCGTTTCTGCTTCAAACGTTTTAAAATTGTACGAATAATCAATGTTAGGTTTACCTTCTGGGAAGCAATCGACTTCAACTTCAAGGTCGGACGGGCATTTATCTCCAGTCGACATGTGCTTCACACTGCAATCCAAGATGTTCCTATCACTGGAGGTGCATGTCACCTCTCGAAAGAAGTACCGCTTAGATCCGGGCGGGAATCGCCGAGAGCGGACAAGAACCCGAGAGGGACCGAACCCTAGCTGAGTGCAGATGACGTCAGCGTTCACAAGGTTCCATCCATCGGAGCAGATGGATCCCCACTGCCCATCCCGGTTCACTAGAACACGTCCTTTGTTGGGCTTGTCTCCTCCGACCAGGATCATTTTTTCATCTGAGAACGAAAAGGAAAAGGCCAATACCTATGGCATTTCTATCTCTCTCTCTCTCTAGCCAGCTAAAGACAACGCGGAAACCTCATTACCCCCTTCTCTCTCTCTCTCTTTCCCTTTCTCTCTCTCTCTCTCTCTCTCTCCATCTCCCTTTTTCTCTCCCCTCTTTCTCCCTTTCTTTCTCTCTCCCTGTCTCTCAGGTGTTCTGACAAGAGCAGGTCCACACACGCGGAAACATCGGCGTAAGACCAGTGCCACCCATCATAGATACTGCTGGATCTGCTCTACGCCAGTGATCTTACCAATAAGACTACGCATCGGCGTCTGGCAGGTAGGAGCCTCGGGGATGCAGCCCTCTCCTCCGTCGACGCATTCCAGTCTTCCACCATCACCGCATTTCAGCCCCGTAGTATTAGAGCGATCAAGGCAAAGTATCTCCAATGTTTCGTCGTACTGGTACGTCAGCTTCCAAGGGTGCAAGAAGGTATTACGTGTATCAATGAAAGGAGCAGGGCACCAAATCGAATCTAGGACAAAATTAAGATAAGACCATTTCACAAATTATTGCAGATTGTGGAAGCTAACATGACTTACCTACTATACTGGGCATGTATAAATTAGCTGTCAAACGTGTTAGGACCGTTTTATGAAGGGCATTCGCACACGTCTAGGTTTAGGCACAGGTCTGTATGTATGTAATATCTTGACAGAGGGGGTGCAAAGACCTGGCGCAATTAAGGTTTCGGATTTGTCCCAAAATATGTCTCAACGAAACACTGGCCTGACATATCAAGTATAAACTACAATTTGGTAATTCAGAGTTTATTCTGCAATTAAAAATTGTAATGCGTCATTATTTCATTCGTGCAGTATTCTATGTGACATGTGTGATGCTATGGTCACAACTGATCGTGCGTGTCTGCGCCTGCGATCGGCTAAGGGCCAACTCCTGCTATTCGTACGTCTCAGTTGTCATGGTCACAACCAGTCGTGCATGTATGGCTGAGTAATCATCACACGTCGCCCAGTAAGGATAGTCGCTACTGTAATTTTAGTTTTAGTCCGGACTAAGTAAGGACATATTCTGGTATGTCTAAGTACTGATTGATATGACTGCTGATAGGATAACGGTATTAGCAAAATAATAGTTACAGGACCTCTGCTGTTGGTGACTCACCATCGATTCGAGGAGGACACACCGGGGGCTCCTCTCCTACCCACTCCCAGTGACCGTTGACGCATTTCATCACCCCTGAGATACTCGGGTCACCAGGACATCTGATGTTCACACGGGTGTCTACCGGGTAACTTAGTTTGAACGGGTGCATCACACGATGGTCGTCTTTCTGGAAGGAGATTGGTCCGCATGATGGAGCTGCAAATAAAACCGTAGGCGCTATACAACCATGCAGCCACATATGTTTATTATGCTTAGTTCAGAAATCTCTATGTCAGAAGCATTATAAGTGAGAACTTTATAACAGGGAAAATATCATTTCGAACCAAAAATTAAGCTGGAATGAAAAGAACATCATTGCAGAAAGGATTAAAATGTATAACGTCCCCATCCTTCATCTTCCTTCTCTATCTGTCTGTCTGTCTGTCTCTCTCTTTCTTCTATCCTACTGAAGTCATCGCCTGTTATCATTTCCAATATATTTATTTGTACACATACCACTGTCACAATTATTCTGTTTTGTAGTGTAAGGGGGGGGGGGATAGTGCAAAGTATATATATTTCGTAATTATTTCCATAAACTTAGAGCATTTGTAAGTATATTTTTTCTCACAAAGGGGTCTATAAAATACAAGCTGTGCTTTTTAATAGGCTCCTCCACTTTTGTTTCTTTACTATGCCTGATATCACCGAAATTATGATAGTATAATTGTTTTAAAAATTTTCCATTTATGTAAACACTTCTTATCGTAATTTTGTTTGATATTATGTAATATAAATTTGTGTATATGTAAAACACTGAAAGAACATGTGGAAAAAATAAAGAACCCTTGAAACCTTGAAACTTAAATCTACATCTAAGAAAACAGTGGATGGAGAGAGAAAAAATTTCACACGATTGTTTCAAAACACACACACACACACACACACACACACACATATATATATATAGTTAGGGATAATCATCCAACGTCCACCCTCCCACGTACACATATACCCCCTTCCAACACGCATACATTCGTTTTTATTGTTACATTCATAGGAGAAAAGTTCATCCACCTCGTTTAATCTAGTTAAGGTGAGAGAGAATTTTCATTAGACTGGCAACCGTTCTGTTTTTTAAAGTGCGGGCCAGACTTTTCATTAACCGTACACTACAATTACCCTACTATATACAAACACGAACATACCTATAGGTACACACAACACAGTAGAATGTATCTTTAATTGAAAATCGTTAGGAGTGAGGTCTGGGGAGCGTTTCATCAAGTGTTTTGTCAGTGATTTTTACCGACAACTGTTATAAGCTACTGAAATCCTTGCATCTGATTGGCTGAGAGCATATTAGTCGGTAAAAATCACTGACAGGACACTTGATGAAACGCTCCCCTGATCAGCCCTTTACAGCGCCAGCGTCAAACATTTAGCACTGTGATTCATTTATAGTGTTAATGATTGGGATGGGGTGACCTCTATGCAAACAGATCCCTGCAACCTACCCACGCCTGAGCAGACGATTCCAGCCTCTTCTTCGTTGCTTCCACATCCATCACCTTCTTTGAAAAAGCAATTACGCAAACCAATTGCATCCTTGTTACATTCAAAGTGACCTTGAAGCGGAACCAGGGAACTCTTCTTAAACTCCTCTACGCCTAGGTCCTTGACGAAAGCGCCAAAGCCAAGCGTACGACACACCACGTGGTAGAACTCTTCTCTTCTTGGTGTGTTACAATGGGTGTGCCACTGACGAGAGCCCTGGTTGTAGATCTCGATTCGACCTTCCCAGGGTTGGGTGCCATCTCGAAGTCTTACATCTCCTAGGAGGAAAATGGAAAGAGAACTTGAACAAACAAATACCGGAGTGTTAACTCGGCATGAAAATGTATACGCAGGAAAATAACTTTTTTTTTAGGCTGGCCACTCCGCCTTTATTTTGCGGATTGTGATACTATTTAGGGGTACATTTGCGACAGGATACGTTATATTATATCATGATTTTTAAAGCAGGGAGTTGTAAGTAGATCTTACAACTCCCTGTTTGATTAAAACCAGTTTCTCATCAGGGTGGAGGGGGAAGTAACGTGAACATGGTGACAAAGAGACAAAACAGACCCTCTCCCACAACTTCCCCCTTATCGACACCCTAACTAATTTGCATTCAAAAACTAATAAGACCGGTGTCCCCAATGATGTCAGTGCCCCTTCATTATGGCTGGACCTATGCTACGCCACTACTGTATCCTCATGCGAAAACAAGTCATGTTCATGCAACTTTTTGCTGTATTGGACTTTGATCTATAAAAAGCAATTTGATAATCTCTTTGGAAATTCGCATAAATTTAACAAAAGCACAGCGATACCGTTGAATGATCTACAATTATGTAAATTGAATACAATTTTTCGTCTAATACAAAAATATTCTACTAGTAATAAAACATTGAACCAATTTGTGTACACTGTAAAAAATTACTGTAGGAAGTACAGTAAAGTACTGGCAACCGGGCTGCACAGTAAAATACTGTATCATTTACAGTTTTTTAAAACATTTTTGTTTACAGTTATATAGTGCTTTTTACAGTTTAACTGTAGAATAAACAGTACAATACCGTGAAAAATACAATAATTTACTGTGCAGCGGGTTGCCAGTAATTTACTGTAAATTCCTACAGCAATTTTTTTACAGTGTAGCGTAGGTTGGGTCCATCGAGGGGGCACTGCTGTCATAGGGGGCGGGAGACATAGGTCTTTTTATTAGGTAGGTGAGAAAACATTGCCATCAAGAGAGGGGGGGGGGGGGGGTGTTACTATCATCTTCTGCTTAAGTTTACTTACCGCTCTCCCTTACCCTTTCTCCCTTTTTTATGTTCCTGTTTCGCCATTTTCTTACATCGGGGGGGGGGGGGGGGGACGTACCTCTGCCACTAGGATTAGCTTTGCGGATCTTTCATAATTAAAAAAAAGTAACATCATGAACGTGACCCCATCCACCACAAAAAATGACAGCATTAGCAACAGAATGGGGGGGGGGGGTGCAGTTTCTACTAAATACGCATTATGAAAAGTGTCTACCAAAAAAAGCTGTGTGATAGATAATGATGATGATGATGCACAGCACTTGTATAGCCCCATATATCTGTTAAAAAAACATTCAAAGGGGCTTGCTCCATAAAATGTTACTTGTTACACACTTGCCGAAATAGGTACGTTTTGAGGCCTGATTTAAAACGATCAAGTCCAGTAATGTTTTGGTAGGGGGAGCAGCTCCTGAGCCCGGTTCAGCGGCCCATGCATTGTTAGTGGGGGTCATCTATTCATCACCCCCAGATTCAGAGGATGGTGTATGCATTTCTACTACACTGGAAGGGACATGAAATTAGAAAATTTGAAATAGGACCAAGCCTTGGTCGGTGATCAACAACTTACTGTCCATGGGTGCTTCTTTCGTCACATCCACCAGGTTGGTGTCGTCATGAGCCCAGCAGGTCGGGGCACACATCACCAACCAACTCGCAGCGAAGAACATCGCTCGTCGTGGCATGGGAATGTGTACACTCGATGACAGGAACAACTCCATTTTAATTATGAAAATGCGACACGACACAATCCAATGCACAATTGTGCTTATTATTGTCGATCATCCACAAAAAACGCCTGCATTCCTTTCACAAAAAAGAGGGAAAGGCACATCAGCACAGATTTTGTTGATTAAATATTATCGCCGGGTATGCAAATTAAAAACGGAACTCCGCACAACCAGGAGTAGATTTTACCAGGATTAAATTTGTTTTATGATGACTGTATGTTAAGCTTATTATGGCTTAGGCCTATATATCATGACGTGTATATATACACAGATATTTCTACGTATAACGATGCACGTTTGTCTTTAGAGACAGACTGGGTATTCCCTGAAACAAATGTAGTGCCGTCAGTGCTCCTTTGGGATGTTTCTCTACATCTCTCTTATGACATCGAGTGAGTGCAGTCAAAATTATGATAGAGGGAGAGATGGGAAGAAAGAAACACAGAGAGAGAGAGAGAGAGAGAGAGAGATGGGGGAAGGAAGAAGTGTATAATGAATTTTTAAGAGAAAGGTAGACCGCTACATCGTAATTGCAGAGACAAAAAACCCAGAACAAACAACAGGAAAGAGTAAGAGAGAGATGGTGATGTGTAAGAATAGACTATAGAGGGTGGGAGAGAGAGAGAGAGAGAGAGAGGGAGCGTAATGTCGGAGCACTACCATTTTCAAAATTCATTCACTGCTGAAGGCAGTTGGGTCCATACTAAGTCTAATACTCCTTATGAAAGGGGTATTAGACATAAATTTGGCTATAGTTTTATTTGCCTGTAGTCAAACCAAGGGCGTTGATTTCTTGTCATGACCGGAAGGGGGTGGGAGGCGACCGATCAACGGAGGCTATATAATTTTGCATTTTGTAGTTCTGTTTGAAAATTTGCATTTTAGAGCACTTTTAATCAGATAGGCAAATCCGATTGCACTGTCTTCTACAATAAAACAAAATGTCTTATGCGGGGAAGCGTAGCAACCATGTGCGAAGAATTCCCATTTTGGAATAGTGAAGCTTTGCATTTGAATTTCTGGGGGGCAGGACGCGTCCACCCCCCCCCCCCCCCCCCCCTCCGATCACCGTCCCTTGGCCAAGCCGTTTTACAGATATATTCCATTGCATACATGGGCGGCAATCCCGACGGACGCGCCCCCGGAAAGTTTGAGAATTGTACATCCCCCCTCCCTCAGTCGTGACATGAAATTACCGCGCATTCCTGCATATAATTCCATCGCCGTTTCATGTGATTGAAACACGTCCAAATATTTTAGTTTGGAAAACTGGAACTTTCCCAACCACCAGCCATGCCAGCATTTATTGTATTGATACGAGGATGTGGTGAGCGGCGTCTCTAGAACAAAATTGAACAGGGCGAGGGGCGGGGTTATCAGACGACTAGACCCGCCTAAAAGAAATCAAGTAAAATCTAAACGACATTTTTTCGGTCTCGTGGGCCTTACGACAACTTTTGTGACCGACGTGTCGGTCTTGTGGACTGCCGCTCTAGCGGGCTATCGGTCCCGTGGAGTGTGCCGTTTTGATAATCCTGTGTGATACTCGGTAATCCGCAACGCTATTTCCTGTAAATTTCTTGCCCGCTAGGCAAATCGTCTAAGAACCCCTGTGGCAGAATTTCATTTCATTTGCCAACAATAAATTAACCATTGTAGTTCCGACATATGAAACACTGATTGGGGCTGGAGTCAAATCCCTCACATCCCCTTATACTGCATGCCCTTAGATGATTTAATAGTTATTTCTGTACATATATCAAACCGGATTTGATGAGTGAAACCCATTTCCCAGGTCTAGTGTATAACCTCTCGAATGTCCGTGAGCCAAAGGGATGGAGTTGGGGCACATTAACCCCCCCCCCCCCCCTCCTCGTGTTTTAGACGTCGAGAAAGCGTCCCTTCACTGGTTTATTTACACTGGTCTGTATGCAGCCGCGTAGCCAGGATTTCATTTTAGGGGGTGCGGTTGAAATTGCTGATGAGCACGCAAAGCGTGCTCCCCAGGGGGTGGGTGCAGGGAGGGCGGAGTTTCCCCCTTCCCGCGCGAAGCGCGAAAGCTTTGACATTTGAGCAAATTCGAGAGAAAGATAACAGCTCGTAGCACCTTTATTTAGGCGGAAAGTTAGTTCGACGCTCTGACTGCAATATAGTAACAACGGGGGGGGGGGGGGGGGGGGGGGGGCACAGGGATCGAGGGGGGAGTTTCTTCCTTCCAGCGCGATCAGCGCGAAAACTTTGACGTTCTGACAAATATGAAAGAAAGATGACGGCTCGTGTTGCACCTTTTTCAGGCGAAAAGTAAGTTCGATGCCTTGACTGCTTTTCAATTATTTGGACGCAATGCAGCACTGTATTTAACAGCGGTGGGCGCGCAGGGAGGGGGGGGGGGGGGGGTTTCTGGCATTCTGGCAAATTTGAGAGAAAGATAAAGGAGAGTATCCCCTTCCCGCGCGAAGCGCGAAAACTTTGCCGTTTTAGCAAATTTGGATAGAAAGATAACGGCTCGTAGCAACTTTTTAGGCTTTTTTTTCTCTCACTTCCCCCCGCTTTTTCGCTCTCGCTTTTTTTTGGGCGTTTTTTGGGGGGCGACCGCCCCCATCGCCCCCTGGCTGCGCGCCTGTCTGTATGATGTAGAGCAACTGAACGGCTCATCGTATTATCAATTGTTATATTAATCACATACATACATACATGTACTTTTAAACCTGTCGGAAAACCATTTCAATACACAAAACTTTTCATTTTCTCGCATGCCTCGTACGACTGCATTTTCCTATCTCATCGGAAAGGCCAGCCTTTGTTACCCTTTACTAGTAATTGACAAAATGATTTTCCCTTTCTTTCTCTCTCTCCCTCTCTCTCTCAGTCCTCTTTCTGCCTTCCTCCCCCTTCCATTTCCCCAGCACTTTCCTTCCTCTCCCTCTCTCGTTCCACCAAATCTGATACATACCCCGACATAATATGCTCCGGTGACAATAGACCTGTTTACTAAGACTAAGTTGTTCAAAGATATGTATTTTTCTTTCCTGGGGACGTAGTAACGAGGTATTCCATTAACAGTTATTAATGAATGAACTGCAATACTTGGAATCCAGTTTGCATACATAACTTGTTGCTATGCCTGACAAGCCTCTGACAAGCTTTCAGGTTGTCAACCACAAGCACTTAGAAGCAGTGTGGCTGATCACTTGGTTTGAGAAAGTCCACAGGAGTGGACGAAAGCTTGCTAACAAAATTTAAGGTTGGTAGAAGCTTAAACTACAATTGTTACCGGTTTCACGAACAACCTTTGTTTTAAAAGTATGCATAAAGTTTGAATATTATTATGTGTGAACAGGTCTATAAGCCAGTTCGGGGTTAGCGCATGGTACAAATGACCCCAAATATCCACAGATATTTTAGACATGGAGGGTCCCTTTATGTGCACTTCAGAAAAATAACTCTGGGAGTGATAGAGGTGCCTCATGAATAGCTTTTGTTTCCCCCTTTAAAAAGAATACTTCCACCTGGATATCATGGAATGCACCATTAGTGCATAATTGAATAATGATTACATGACATTCATGAGCACATATCGAATATCAATGTCAGTGGGTTTTAGAATTTGGTACAGATGACCTTTATCTGCTCATGCTCAGATTGCATCTCCGAAGAGGTCTATTGGTCTGGGCTTTACTTCGTGAAAGATAATATACAGGGGTTAGGTTAGGGTTGGAATTGGGTTTTAGGATAGATTTAGGGTTAGGGTTAGGGTTAGGACTGTATAGTGCTTCATCCAGGGTTGAAGTTCATTATTCGGTTGATAGTGTAGGATATTGACCACGGAACAATTATTGTCGCCGGAACAATTATTGTCGCCGGAGCATGTGTCGCGCAATAAGCCACTTCGGAGATGCAATCTGAGCATGAGCAGATAAAGGTCATCTGTACCAAATTCTAAAACCCACTGACACTAATATTCGATATGTGCTCATGAATGTCATGTAATCATTATTCAATTATGCACTAATGGTGCATTCCATGATATCCAGGTGGAAGTATTCTTTTTAAAGGGGAAACAAAAGCTATTCATGAGGCACCTCTATCACTCCCAGAGTTATTTTTCTGAAGTGCACATAAAGGGACCCTCCATGTCTAAAATATCTGTGTATATTTGGGGTCATTTGTACCATGCGCTAACCCCGAACTGGCTTATCGGTTACATGTCGTTTTTCCGAAGGTTCATAATTCCGAAGGTTCGTAATACCGAAGGTTCGTTTTTCCGAAGGTTCGTTACTCCGACGATATAATTCCAAAAATGAATGATTAAGGTTCATAATTCCGAAAATGCAAAAGGGTTCGCCCGAAGGTTCGCAATTCAGAAAAGTAATGTTATTGCATTTTCGTAATTATGAACCCTTTTTCTGTTTCAGAATTATGAACCCCCTGCTATGCAAAATTTGTGTTTCGGAATTATGAACCTTCCCGTGTAATCACCCGATACTCCTTGCGCCCGAAACATATACATTTACTCTGTATCTGTATATCTCTCACGAAATAACAAAATCGTAGATACAAATATTCCCGCCACATTTATTGTTTATTCAAAAGATGCTAATTATGTTTCATAGAGTGATCATCTACAAAGCCGTCATTCTGATAACAGAAAATGACAAGTTTCACTTTCAAAAAAGATATATTCTCCGATCTACTATACGAAACCACAGTGTATTCACTACATTATTTATCAACGAGCATATCAACATAATTTCTACATTGACTCCCGTATACGTTTGTATCCAACAAGAGTGGAAATGACATTCATTCTCATTTGGTTTGTTTAGGTGCTGTCATTACTCGATGCGTTAGTTGTGACCTGGGTTTTTAGGCCCGGTTCACACCAGGCGTCATTTCATGACGTTAGGACCGCGTCAGTGACTGTATGGTACGGTCTTTTGCGCGTCATGAAAGAGTGATATTTAAAAGGTGACGCAATCGAAAATGACGCCTCGTGTGAGCCAGTCTTTGATTCTATCACTGAATGGATTCACCAATGTGAGACTGATCCATTCATGAATACAATTGGATGCGTTAAATGCAGAGTGTTCCGCATCCAGTGTGTTTAGTCCTCCGTGCTCGTTGCGCATGAGAAGTCATTCGCTGACGCAGGACTGCGTCAACTAGCGCGGTAATCGGCGCACCATGTGGAGTGGCATCATACATAAAGTTAATGCAAAATAAACATTTCGTTGAATTACTGGAACATGCGCTAATTGGCTTGAAGGGCTTGATTAGCGTAATAACGCATTCGTAATAACGCATTCGAATGACGCTTCGCGTGCAGCGAGCACTGCCCATGTGTGAAAAGGTAAACTGGTTACTGATTCTCAGGCAAGAGTGATTTAAGGCTAAAGGCACAATCGGTGCTCGGATTTTAGTTATTTTCAGAAAAGTTAGGTTTCCTACTCTGAAAGATCAAAATTTATATCAAAGACAATTTGCAAATGAAAAGAAGAAACAGCAAAGACGGAACCTATGATTACTTTTCAAGTGTGGAATCGATTCTTTTCGTAAGACAGCATAATACAATCCCATAATGCATACTACAGACAAAAACATTTTTCCTTATAAAAAATACATGTACAACATGAAATAAATAATAAAAAACGCATCCAAGGTAATAAATTTACTAGTTTTTGCAACATAAATGTATATCAAATTAAAGACATTAAAAGTGTTCTTTTGGTTAAATAAAATAGTTTAGATTATCTTCTTTTCAGGGTTTGTGTAAGCTCCAATTAACCAGGTGACAGGTTATCCATTCCAATTTGAACACAGTCGTAACTTCTTTGACGACACATGTGTGCATGTATTTAATTATGTATGTAAGTTTATGAACAGTATATTGGTGCATATTTAATGATGTTAAATAAAATTCAATTCAATACAATTCACGTAATATAAATTGCAAGTATAGGCCTACTGTTCAGTTTAGTTACCCATGCCACCAAACAATATGACTGAGTTAATATTTAAAAAAAATCAGTTAAGACACAGCTGTGTATATTATATCCAAATCACACCATATAGACAGACACTAGAACGGCAACAGGCCGAACAAAACATTAAATTATGAAAACTGAGTGGCTAAGATTCGGTCGGTTTGCTATCAGTTTGCTGTCGGTCTGGCGGTGTGACTTAGGTCTGGCGGTGTGACTTGGGTATGACACGTGCTGGGCAAACGTTCCTAAACGTTCATGCCACCCATAATCTTCAAAATGTACATGGTTTTAAATCATTCTGAGAGTGAAGACACTTCTCAAAGAGGACCAATCGCCAAAAAACAAAATCTTGTTCATCGTGAGGCATTCAAATGGTTATAGATAATGGGAAACTAATTTTCCATGCGAGCCCTCACAGAAGTTAACTAGGAGTTAATTTCGATGAGCGAGGATTTTTTTTTCTCAAAGATCAGTGAGTGCATGCAAGAGCGTCGGCTTATCTACTGACAAGTCGTTTTTACCTTTGTCAAGAATGCAGTATGGGTATTCCAAAACTTGCATTATCGCTTTACAAAATACCATAAAGCTGATCGTGTTCAGTATTACTGTAGATACCAGGATAGAACAGAACATAACAAAACATAAAGAAAGAGAGAGAGAGAGAGAAAGAAAGAGAAAGAAAGAAAGAGTGAGAGAGGGAGAAAGAGAGGGGATGGTGATAGGTTCCCTTTTCTAAGCTCCTCCGGCTTGGTGATAGGTTTGGTTTAGAAGGCTGCTTTGAACTCGGCATTTTCTTTGCCCTGGGCAACGACGCTGATGGGTAACCACGGTGTCGCAGTCTTGTTCAGGTAATTCTATTCGAAGGAAACACGAGACATATAGGTTTTAGATTACGATGATGCAATGATTCCTATTACAGTCATCTGCAAAAGTTTAATAAAGACCAACCATACAATATGCATTAACTTGAAGAAAAACTAACTTGAAACAATTCATCATACCAACTTATTCACTGCTCAAAAGGCCAGATATGCATGGGCCTTCAACTATCATTTTTCAGAGTTGCCTTGATCTTTTGACAAGAATATGACAGATCCTTCACAACGATAATATTCTCTAAATTACATGGATCACTATAAAACACATATTATGTAATCATTCCATGAGACAATGTAATGAAGGCCAGTGACAGAAATATACCCAGCCCAAAAAGTAGGTTCCCCTGACACTTCTTAAAGGGATACGCCACCAGGCAAAGTTTGTGCGTCGAACAAGTCCGTCGGACTACAGGGATTACATTTCGGACTGCACGAAGCCGCCCGAAACTCGCACGAGAGCTTGAGCTCAGGCGGAGCGTGCATGTTGCGCGGCGACCAGTCTGTCCGAAGTTTGCGCCCCGCGGGGTCAACGACATGATCAGGTAGCGATCATGGTGCCCTCTCGCGGCATAAAAACGTCCAGTATCCCTTTAATATAACCAAGGAGTTATCACAGAACTGTGATAACTCCTTGGTTCTGTGATAACTGTGATAACTGAATTTTATAACCGATATTTTGATTGGTTATTTGTGAACAGCTTACTGATGATTTTTTTTTTTAAATAATGAAATTATGTTTTTTTTTTTATTGCAGTCGGTAGCATTGCACTTATCGTTACATAATGCAATGCAGGGATGTACATGTGTGTACTCTTTAATATTTTGTGTTCATGTACAGGCGTACAACTTGTAATAGAAATTAATGAAACTGCAATGCATTACCAAATCGTGATTTTAATGCATTTTCATGAATTTGAATCATAAATCTGATAAATCCTGGAAAAAGAAGATGAATTGAGAATGGAATTCACACGTAAACCCTGCATTGCATAATGACAGTTACGCCTGGCCCCGTTTCATAAAACTTGTTATCAATAACAAGTTATAAGCTACTGAAATTCTTGAATCCGATTGGCTGAAAGCGAATTTGTCATAGAAATGGGGCAGTTGTTATTGATAACAAGTTGTATGAAACAGGGCCCAGAACGCCACTCATCTCAAGCTTGAGTCAATCATTAAACAGTATGTCGATTGATCTCATGAACTACTATTATCCGGTTGAGGTGAAAATTATTTCTAAGCTTTCTAATTCTTTTATGTCAACTTGGAAGAATATCATAGAAGAAACTTTCCCTGATAAGCATTGCTCTTCAAATTCCCCCATATTCGAAATAAATATGAAAAAGTTATAGCTGAAAAGATTGGAGCATACATGCACATGTATGTGTAGTCCCATACACACAATGATTTATTTGTACTGTGCATGTGACCCTCCGGGTGACCTTCAGCAAAATTGAGGCCCTTACAATTTTAATGAACTACATAACTTCCATAGTTTCTTTTATAATAAAATCACATGATGAAAACTCAACTTCATCTTTAATCATATATCTCTTCCCTTTTCACCTTTCCCATACATCTACAAACTTCATAAAATAACTTTCTATTTCATGGACCATCTTCCATGCACCATTTAATGTACATACATGTATCCTCATTGTATCTATGTTTTTTCAAGTATCTTTCATTTATTGTTTCTTTATCTCAATTTCGTGTACTCTGTATTACTGTCATTTACTCTTCATGTGCTTTTACAGCGCCTTGAGCATTTTGGGTAATGGAAATGGCGCTTTATAAATACTCAATATTATTATTATTATTATTATTACTGAATGATTGAGTTGATCACCTCTAGTCAGGCTATAGTTATTCCCTTTATCAGTTTTCAATTTTCAATTTTAGTTTATTTCACAAAAATAAAATCACATGAGTAAATAGAGAAGTGAGGAGGATCTAACACTCTTCCTGGGGAGCGTTTCATCAAGGGTTTTGTCAGTGATTTTTACAGACAAATTTGCTCTCCGCCAATCAGATGCAAGGATTTCCGTAGCTTATAACAGTTGTCGGTAAAAATTACTGACAAAACACTTTATGAAACGCTCCCCAGGATATAGGGCATATAGGTAAAAAGAGGAGAAGAGAAAACAAGATGAAAATAAACTTACGCTGGCAAAGCTGAGACCATTCTTCCTTTCGTCGATAGAGGCACCGGATCCGACCCAACAGAAGCAGTGCTCTCCAGTATTAATGACGTATACATCCTGCAGGGAAGGTGGAGAGAGGAAGTGGTGAGATTGGGGTGTGAGCCAAGTCCAGAAGTACCATTCAATATACCGGTTCATAGATACCACGTCCACTGAGAAGAGTGGGGTACGAAGTGGCCCGCCATGAGGGTAATTATAAAAATTATGTCCGACCAACTTTGGGCAATTTCAAGCCCAACTTGGGGAAGGTTTAACGAATCACAATCACATATTAGGATACAAATTGAGGAAAACCGAATTTGGCATATAATTCAAATTCAAATTCGTATTTATTTCATTTCCAACAGAAAGAAAAGACAATGGCATTACAGGTATTATTACAGAAAATATGAAAAAATATATACATTAAAAAAATGTACATAATAAATGTACATATTCATTGTTTTCTTGATAAGTGTACAAGTTCACTGTACATATATATAAATTATTATAATGCATTATTAAAAGAAATTCTTAATTTCTGAGGAAATGTGGGAATCCACTAAAAAGCAGTGCTTGTAATTTGTGGATCCCCCAGAGCAAATAAAATTGTTTCAAATTGTGCCTACGAAGACTTGTTACAGAACAACAAACACGAATCAAGGACATGGACAACAGATAAAAGAAAAAGGAAAACTGAAAAGGAAAAAGGAAAAAGGAAAAAGGAAAATTTATTTTAAATATATTTTGCTTATTCTGGGGGCATTTGAGAACACTGTAAAAAATAAAATGTTGGTTAAAAGTTGCTCAACATGAGGGTAATTATTGGGGGGGGGGGGGCAAATTTTTTTTTTCGGTCATGATTTGTCCAAAAATGTCGGACACATAATTACCCTCATGTTGAGCAACTTTTAACCAACATTTTATTTTTTACAGTGTTCTCGAATGCGCCCAGAATAAGCAAAATATATTTAAAATAGAAAAAAAAAACATTCGACTCTGTATGTCCAGTTTTACAAGTGATGGAACTGCGCCATCTAACTTCCTCTTTGGAAATACATGCACTTCGAACCGAGAGTACAGTCAAGCCGGCTGCACATCGGGTACATCGTTAGACAATTTCGGATGAGGGGTGTCGGACAAAATTTTCTACAAGGTAACCGAAACTCCCCATACCCCATCGGAGCGATGTCTTGTCCGAATGAAATATCAGAACTAGCCTGACAACTCATGAAACTCTGTTTTCGGAGACGTCCAAAAACGTTCCAGTGCAGAGACGTTCCAGTGCACCACTAGTGTATCATTCCAAACAAACTAATGAATCGGGCAGAACGATAGTAGAACGCTTGTCTTCTCTAAGCGAGCGCATCCAATCGCACCCGTTTCCGTTGGACAATGCAGATTACTTGCGTCAGTACCTGCGCTAATTGAGCCTGTAAATTGAATTATGCCAGTTATTAAAAAGTATTAAAATGACACCTTGTGCGAGCCCAGCTTTTATATATGCACTATTGGCATACATGCTGATGCATAACGATGACATAGCATATGCATAATCAGATGTTAAGACGGTGGATCTCTCAAATGATCTCTCAAATGAACTCTTGATCAGTCATCCAAGTCTTACAACCTCTTTACACCATGCATACAATTAAATGCCCAAAGCTCCCTCTCGAATAACAAAAACAAAAACAAAATCCAAGACAACACTGACAAGATCTCGAAGAAAATTGTTCTTCTTTTGTAGTTTGTTGTTTACTTACATCGGAAGTCAGTTTATCCTTGCTGATGCCATCGCCGCTTGCAATTTCATCCATGTCCAAACTGCCATCGGCATCGCTGACCCTGTGACAAAATTTGAAGCATGGTGATCAGAACAAAATGCCTTGTTAATAACTATCCCCGTTCAACTGCCCCAGGTCAACTGCCCCAGGTCAACTGCCCCGAGAGCGAGTGCGTCCTTGTAAACACTTCCCCATTTTCCAATTACAGATGTACTTGTATGGTGTCACTGTCCTCGAGGTAGCTGTCTTTAGGGGGGTAAGTTACAAGGGGTAGTAGTAGCCTAATAGGATCAAGAATAAAAACTGTACGTTACACATAGGCTTCATTCCAATGATCCGTCTATGGAACTCCATTCCTGCCGTGTTGTATATCGGAAACGTTTCACGTGAAGGACTCCTCCTTGATGTGACACGATTTATTGTTCTTGTTCCCTTTTGAAAAAAATATTCTTAGTAATACTGTAGTTTGTATATAGCAATACAAAATCAATCAATTTTGAGAGGCAGTGATTGACTCATCAGATCTCAGTGGGAGTGTCATGTTTCAACATATTGAACGAATCTGTAAATGTTTGGTGAGGATGTTGTTCACATTTTGCAACATAATTATAATACAAAAAAAAACTATCAATATTTATCGATATGTGACTGTAACAGGACTCATATTGCTCGTAAAAATATTTCTGTCTTTGCTTTTTAATAACAATTTCTATCGCCAACAACAAAGCATGTAATATCATGCGGTTCACCGCCAGGATAACACAGTTCTTAGTATGCCTACCGAAACAACTACAGATCAACCTCCAATAACAACTTCATTACCATCAACATCACCAACATAAACAGCAAGAAAATCACCAACATCACTACTACCACCACCACCACCACCAATCCATTTGATAGATATCAGCCATCGTACCTAAACATTTTCTTCTCCCCCTTCACTGCTGTCTTGGCCTTACTAGCACCATCTTTAAGGGGTTTGTAGAAAGGATGATCATCGGAGATACCACCCTCATCAAGTGCTTTAGTCTCGCATTTCCCTCGGCAACCCTTGATTTTAGACATCTCCTGAGCGGCCTGAAATTTAAAAAAAAAAAATATACCTCAGTCACACCGCCAAACCGACTCCAAACCAACCAAACCAACTCCATCGGTGATGCAGCGGATAGCTTATGATAGGTTATGACAGGTTATGAAGCCAGATTATACCTTAGTCACACCGCCAAACCGACTCCAAACCAACCAAACAAACTCCATCGGTGATAGGTTATGAAGCCATTCTTCATTAATGAAGAGAAAGGGAAACTTAATGAAGAGAAAGGGAAACTATGGACACGTATCCCTTTAAGGGAACCCTTGATTTTAGCCACCTCCTGAGTGGCCTGCCATTAAATATATATATATATCTATATATATATATATATTATACCTCAGTCACACCGCCAAACCGACTCCAAACCAACCAACCAAACCAACTTCAATGGTGATGCAGCAGATAGGTTATGAAGCCATTCTTCATTAATGAATCTTCATAACATAACAAAGCAAAATATATGTACGTTATTAATAATGCAACTTTCGAAAAACTGTCAAAAGGAAAAATGATCCCCCCCCCAAAAAAAAAAAAAAAAAAAAAATTCTTGCTCACTTCACACGCTCGTAAATAATTATGAATCTGCTGCTGTTGTAAATAATATATTCAAATTTAAGAAAATTATTATGGTGAGATGGGATAAGGAACGTCCGTCCTCATGCTCCATGCAAAATATTAGGACCCGTAAAAGAGATTTTCTGAATGAAATACATGTAAATTGATCACGACTGGCTGTGATATTTTGCCCCCACCCCGTTAGTAGCCAATGTCCGCTTAGACCACTGCCCCAAATCACTATAGGTTCGAGCGAGCGAAGCCAGGGACCAAAAAAGAATGACAATTTATTACCGTAAAAGTGTTATTTCATCATCAAAATACATCAAAACCCCTCCCCCGTCTGTGCTAGAAAATGTTAAAATTACCGCTTTTTTCCTACAAAATCGCCCTTACGAGCTTCAGAAAAAAGTTTGATAGACAATTCAAAGATAAAGTTGAGTTCTGGTCATGTGATTTCATTATGAAAGAAACTGTTTGGGAGCATTTGGGAAAGGATGATTATGTATACTTACATAAGAAGTGAGTATACCGTGAGATTTTGGAATCATTAAAATAAGAAATTTACTCAATCTTGCTAAAATTCTCATGCACTGCACACAGAAATGTGTATATGGGACTACACACACACACACACGAGGCAAGAAAGTTTGGTCCAAAATATTTATTATACTTTGAATATGGGGGCAGTTAAAGAGCGATCCTTTTCAGGGTAGATTTCTTCTGTGATATTCTTCAAAACTGATTTAAAGAGAATCAGAAAGCTCAAATTTTTTTCATCTTTACCAGAGCTCAATCATCTCTTGAAAGTTGATATCCCAAATAAATACCTTAAACTTCTCATCGTGAGAGCAGCTTACACCGTTCCACTGGTAAATGGTAGCTCCAAGATCCAAGATAAAGACATCATCAGACTTCAAATTACCTCTCTTCAGAGATATCTGAATTATTGCAATTAAAAAATAACAAATCGAACACAAAATTAATAGCGGAGTAGTAAGAATGGCGATTGTTTAATTTCAATCTCTATGTTTTTTTTAAATTTAATTCCAATTTCATTTCCATTCAAATTTTAATTTCATATTTCTTCATCAAGCTTTGGATAAAGCGATTACGACGATCCATTCATGCATGTATATAACCTTTTATATAATTATACCATTGATGATCTTTGTACGACGATGATGTATGTATGTATATATATATATATATATATATATATATATATATATATATATATATATATATATATATATATATATGAATTAAATCAAAATTATATTAAATCAAACTCCAATTCCACTTTCGATTAAGCTTTAAATTTCAGTTTTGATTTCGATTTTCCATTCAATTTTAAGTTCCTATTCATTTAATTCCAGTGAGGAAATTGAATTCGAATTTCAATTTCATATTAATATGAATTCGTGCAAAGTTACAAAACTGATTATAAAGGTGTCTTTCATATTGCAATCGGAACATTTTATTAAGAAACATGTTCTACTCCGTACCTTACGTCACGATATCAAAGAAAATGGCAGCCCCCAATTGGGTGTTTCTAAGAAACCACACATATACCCCAAATATATTGATTTATTCCCCTCTCGTATATTTCGGTGTAAACTTCTTGTGGAACAACAAATAGGAACAAATTAGACTGTCAAAAATATAAAGCACATATATATTTTGGGATGAATTTCCCTGTTATAATACAGTGAAACCTGTGTATATTAAGATCGTTCAAGGGAGGCAAGGGAGGCAAGAAAAGTGATTGTTATAACCGTTGGTCTTTCATGAACAGGTTCTTTTAATACAAGTTTCAATGAGAAACACTATTCGAGGAAACAAACAAACGTTGGTACTCTACTAATTCAGTTAAACCCGAAGGAAAACGTAGACCTTGGTCTAATTTCCTTTGTTAAAACTCGACTTTAGACCAAGGGTTGGGTTTAAACTATAGTAGAATACAGGCATGTTTCTTTACAGACATCTGACTTTCTATACGAGTGGTCACTGGCGGATCAAGGATTTTGTGTGGGAGCGTCTTTAAAGGAGAATTAACTCCAGAATATAAATGAAGTTATGTTCAAAGGTGTAATACATTCTTAATCATTGGTCTGTATCACTTTAGAAATAAAATATCAGAAAAGGGTTTAAATCAAGACATTCTAGCACATGAGCTAACACATTACATGGGGGATGCCATTTTCTTGATGATATGCAGTTGTATATGAACCATTGGAAACCGTTCCGGTCAGGAAGATATTTTCAATCCTAAAGCTAAATTGCTTCTCTTCATTACAAAAAATCCCCATGTATGATGGAAAATACATAACAGGTGTATACATATATCCTTATAGATTTCTTTTTAAATTCTCTGGTTATGCTAAATAGAAATAGATTTCTTGGGCTTGTCTGGCAGAGCAGAATATAATTTATACAACGCGCATTCTGACTATTGAAGTCCATTATCCAAAAGCGCTTAGTCCGAAAGGGTGGGTAGCGTCGCGTTGACGCGAAGCCACCATTCGTCCAAAGCCCCCCGGGTTTGACCGAAAGGAAGCGTTGGGAGCGTCGGGTCGCGTTGGGTCGCGTCGCGTTTACTGGAACGCCACCATTCGTCCAAAGCACCCCCGGTTTTGCCGAAAGGGTGAGTTGACTTTTTCTAAATATTGTTATTATCAGGGGCGGATTTTGTAACGGGGGCACAGAAATGCAGGTCTTTCATCAGGGGTGGATCCAGGATTTTGTAAAATGGGGGGGGGGGGGGGGGGGGGGGACGACACAGAAATGCAGGTCTGTCATCAGGGGCGGATCCAGGATTTGTAAAAAGGGGGGCACAGAAATGCAGGGCTGTCATCAGGGGCGGATCCTGGATTTTGTAAAGGGGGGGGGGGGGGGCACAGAAATGCAGGCCTGTCATCAGGGGCGGATCAACGATCCCCTCCTGGTTTTGTAATTTTTTTTCTATCATAAAATTAATGACAGTAGCAGATTTACGGATCCCGGCCCGTGCGTTTCCCCTCCTTGTTGCTTGTCAGAGTATTATGGGAGGAAAAGTGGACCCCATAAAATCTGATAACAACCCCCCCCCCTTTCGCTGAGCGACTTTTGGAGGGCTGGCGAAAAAAAATCATGGATCCGCCCCTGATAATGATAACAATATTTAGAAAAAGTCAACGCACCCTTTCGGTCAAACCGGGGGGCTTTGGACGAATGGTGGCGTTCGCGTCAACGCGACGCGACCCACCCTTTCGGACTAAACCATCTCAAAGGAAGTGAATGCATAGTATGTCACTAATGACGCACGGGAAGGTTATCATCCGTATTAAATTTGAATTACTTTGCTCCGTCGCGTACGTCATAGTATCAAGAAAATAGATTTCTATTTAGTAAAATAGTAATTTTCAAAGAAATGTAAAACATATTGTTTTTTTAAGAATATATGTATATATTAGTTAAATATTTCAAATCTCCAATGGGATTTTGTATCAGGAAGACAGACAAGTTTGCATTCCGATTAAAAATATCTTTATGTACACATCAAGAAAATGGCACCCCAGGTATCGCTAGCAGACGATAAATAATTGCTGAGAAAATCTTAATTTATACCCATCTCGTATATTTTAACTACATAGAACAACAAGATGAATGCGACTGTGTCTCCTATATGCCTCCGCCTAAATTCAGTTGATGGCTCAAACTCTTCTAGAAATATTTGATAACGGTGCTAAAAACCACTAATTCCATGTAATTTCATATAAATTGACCTCTGTGACCTCTGAACTTTGACCTACTTACCCCAAAATCTAATCAGTTCATCTTTCTATGGGGATACATACTGGTACCAAGTTTGAAGTTCTCACCTCAAACAGTTCTTGAGATATCGTGGTAACGGTGCTAAAAACCAAGAATTTCATGTAATTTCATGTAAATTGACCTCTGTGACCTCTGACCTTTGACCTACTTACCCCAAAATCTAATCAGTTCATCTTCGTATGGGGATACATACTAGTACCAAGTTTGAGGTTCCTACCTCAAATGATTCTTCAGATATCGCGGTAACGAGAAGTGGGACGGACGGACGGACGGACGCACGGACGGACAACCCGAAAACATAATGCCTCCGGCACCCACCTTCGGTGGGCGGAGGCATAAAAAGGAATAGATTACATCTTTGAATATAAGCACATTTATATTTTAAGGTTAATTCCCCTTTAAGTGTCTTGTTATCCAAAATTTTCTGACAAGCAAGCAAGCAAGCAAGCGAAAAAAAAAAAGGGGCACCAGCGTTTTGGGGTCGTTTTTTCCCAGGGGAGGCCCCCCCCCCCCCACCTGGATCCGCCCCTGTACTGAAGCAAGACTGACTTTACCTGAGTGCAGGTAATTCTCTTATTAGACTGCTTCTTGACGTGGAACAGACGTGGCTCGTACTGCTCAGGTAGAACACGTCTAAATCCAGTGTCAGCGCCACCCTTCAAAATACTGGATAATTAAGAGATATCCCCCAAAAGGAGAAGAAATACAAAATTGATGCAATAATATATATTATAATAACTATTGATCTTTCATTACTATAATAATGATCGTTATAATAATGATATAACAACAACTACTACGACTACCACTAATACTTACTATTATCATGAATACTGTTTTATTATTAATATCAATATATTGTTTTTAGCTATTATTTTTAAAAATCTTATTTCATTATTTTTGATATGACTATGATGATGATGATGATGATTACTAATATTAATACTTTTATTATTATCAGTGTTATCATCATTACAATGAATATCATTATCATCATCAAACAGGAAACAATGAAAGGGTAAGATAAGAATGAAGATAGGGAGGACTGTGGTAAATTGGTGAAGATAGTCATTGTAGGGCCCGCAAGAAGAGCAGTATTAAAACTGACGTGGCAACCCTGGGTAAATAGGACAAAATTATTACTAGATGGAAAAACAGAAACTCACGTGAAGGTATCGAAGTAGCTCTTGAAGAGCTTACTCTCGTGTCCCTGGACCTCCCTATGCTGTACGGGCTTATCATCCAGAAGTGTATCCAGCTCAACTGTCTTGTATGCAGCTGTTCCATACTCGTCCTACAAATTTTAAGAGAAAGTTGAGTCCTAAGGCCAAGTTCTGGTAAAGTTCAAATATAATTTGTGATCTTTCTCATTCTGTTTATGTTAGTTTGAAAAACAAAAATATCATAGTAGTAGTAGTCACCTGAAAAGGATTGCTTTTCAAATTAATGTCCTCATATTCGAAATAGCTGAAAGTGTGGACCAAACTTTCCTGTCACATGTCTCTGTAGTCCCATATTATACATTTTTGTGTGTGCAGTGCTTGTGACTTTCAGCAAGAAGAAGTATTTTTTTTATTATTTTGATAACTCCAAAACCTCACAGTATAAACCAGTTATTATGTACTACATAACCAACCTTTCCCAATTTCTTATTTCTTTCCAGCTTCTTTCACAACGTAATCTCTTGACCAAAGCTCAATCTTATCTTGAAGGTGAGTTAATTTAGAATGGTTTAAGAACTATCTAGTCAATCGACAACAGTTTGTTTGTGTAGATAATGTGAATTCAAAATTATTGATTAGCAAATGTGGAGTACCCCAAGGGTCCATTCTTGGTCCATTACTCTTTACAATTTACGTTAACGATATGTGCAATATTTCAAAATTATTAAATTTTATCTTGTTTGCAGATGACACCAGTGTATTTATGTCACATAAAGATATAGATATTTTACAATATAAATTTAATCAAGAACTTAATAAACTTGTTCAGTGGTTGCAAATAAATAAATTAGTTTTGAATATAAATAAAACACATTATATGGTATTCACAAATGTCCATCAGAACACTGCTAATTTTGTTGTTAAAATACAGGAAACTGAAATAGAACGTGTTACTAGATTAAAATTTCTGGGTGTAACTATTGATGAAAAATTCACATGGAATGAACACACTGGTGTCATATGTAACACTATATCTAAAAATATTGGCATTCTTAATAATGTAAAGTTTTTCCCCCAAGGGCAGTTCCGGAAAAGTGTCAACCCAGGGACAAAAATTTCAAACTCTTGTGACAAACCTAAATTGCATATCATTTTAAAGCCAATACATTGAACTTTCTAAATTTGTAACTTTCAAATTAATATCACCAAGGTCAAGGTCACCATGCCCCAGTTTATTAAGGCATAAACGAAGTTCTAGTTTTTGTCTACATTAAGTGTATTAAATATTTTTCTGGTACTTTTTTAACTGAACAAGTGTATTTCATTCCTCCTTCATAGTGGATGACTGCATCATACCCAATTCTTTGTGCATGCAATGATAATTTAAAATGTGATCATTGGTTGATTAATTAATTGCCATTTTATTACATAACAGGTATTGTCATGTACGTCCGTCACAGAAAAACACTAGTTTTTTATATTTCAGAGAGACGAAGTACTCAATAATTGCAACAGTGCCAATGCAAAGTAAGCTTAAGGGTCTCTACATAGTCAACATAAAATGTTATCCTGCTTACCTTTAATTAATTAATTAACGAGCGGTTGGACGTACACTTTTTTTGTACGTCCAACCGCACGTTTTTGTACGTCCATCACGATATAATTTTTTTTAAATATTTCTTCTTTCTATTCCATCTCATTTGTTGTCTTACTAATCTAAGATGGAAACTAACTATCTCTGATTGGTTATTTATCAATTGATTAACATTGAATGTACTCTCATTTGTTTAAGAATGAGTTTATGCTAGAGAGTACAACTAATTTATATTCGATGTGACCTTAAAATAGTACTGAAGATGAATTCATGGAAGCAGCTTTATGAGTCAATTTGCTGAAATATTTATGTGACATCTGGCAAATGAAAATAGTTTAATAGTCCATTCATGGTCAATGGTCAGCAAGTATTTGCCCTGTACAAGAATCTGCCATTTTGAGAAGAACTTGCAAACCATTCATTCCAATGCTTTCTGATGACACCAGTGTACATGCAGTACTCTCATCTGTAATTTTGGATTAACTTCATTAGACTTCAATAGAGTAAGTACAATTGTGTTGTTTTAGTCAATGCAAATAACATTAACTGATTCAATAATAATAATTAGTATTACTATTATTATTAGTACTATTATTATTGTCAATATTATCAATATTACTAAATTATATAGTAATCATACAGTCAACCCTGCTGCATGTATAGCCGCCACCTATCTATAAAGGCCATCTGCTTATTAAGGCTGTTTATTATAAGGCCACTCATTTTGTTTCCCTTCAGAGCATTTTATGTGTTGAACTTTTTTTTTATAATTTAGGCAACCTGCCTATTATTAGATAACTTTTTGTGTCTTCCTTGAGTGGCGTTTATATACAGGTTTCACATACATTTTTTGTTAATTTTTCCTTGGATTAGACCTAATCTTGTATGCTTTTTGTTCTGTTATACTCTCCATTCTTTGTAAAACAATTATACTGTCAGTATACATTTCCAATCAATATTAATATATAGCATGTTCTAATTTTCTATCCCCCCCCCCAGGATGCCTTTTACTGATAAAGAAAGAGCTGCTAGGAGACGAGCTCGCTTGAAAGCAAGTCCTGAGGCCTATGCTGAGCACTTGCAGAGAGACAAGCTTCGAAAAGCAAAACAAAGGAAGACATCTAAAAGGAAAATGAATAAGCAGGAGTGGGCTTTACACAGGGCCCAAGAAAATATTCGTATCCAGAATTATCGCCAAAAAATGAAAGGGCAAGATGATGGTGCTGATTCTGCCAAAGAACAACCCTACACTTCACGGCAAGCGATGGGAAAAGCTGTCAGTCGAGTCCGATCATCCTTGCCACGATCTCCAAGAAACCGAAAGGCCGTAGCAGCGGCAATTGCAACATGCATATAAAGAAGTTACAATGTACAGAAGTGCTTTGGGTTATTTTCCTCTGCATGATAACTTTGGAGGTTCAGTTCTATCCTAACAGTATGCTTTATTCATTAAGGATACACAGTAAAGTAGGTCTCTAGCTTTTTATTAAATTGATTTTGCTTTGCATTTAAAATGTTAGGTAGACTTTCTACATGCTTACATTAGGTTTCAATTACTGATGATTTATACATTTGTTGCAGTTGTATACCATGAAAGTTATTTAGCGAGTGTTAGTGCAACACATATATTTTCTACTTATTTGTTTTTTTTTTAATTTACCATATGTTGACATATTTAGTTTATATTTTCTTTTATCTTTACTTAGCATTGACTTGTATATATGTTTACTTTACTTTTGTTTAGTTTTTGTTGTAGCTTTGATATATTTAGTGTGACTCATACATTACTGTAGCTTAGTGTCTTATGTATTTAAGCACTTTTAATGTCTCTATATTCATGAGTTTGTGACTATCGGTCAATGTATCATTCTTATTAAATTGTTGCATTATAAAATGATTTAAATCACAACTCAGAAAATTACAAAAAATAATATTCATCCCTTCAATCATGTTCAAATATTAGATCTATACATTTTAATCCCAACTGAAATATCAGTAAAAAATTGTTTGTCACATGACAAAAAATACATAAGAAATTTGAAAAACAATAGAATACAAAGAGAAAAAAATAGGGATATACTATTTCTTTCATTTTTTATGTTTAATGCAATATATAGGGTATAATTATGAATAAGATGTAAAGAAAATTATAAACATTTTGAACTCCCATATGTTTAATACATGTACGTCCATCACAGACAAATTGAACGTCCAACCGTGTACGTCCATCACGACAATAAAATATATAATACCTAAACATGAAAATATAAAAGCAACATTATTTTGGTAAATAACTATCATTTGACATATACTTCATACAATCATAACTGAATTTGAAGAAAAATGTGTAAGAATTCACAGAGTTTTTAAAATAAATATGAGACATCAGAAAAAATCATATCTCTGCATACGTCCAACCGGACAGTGTTTTTCCATTATTTCAAGGTCACTGTGTAGGTGTTGCCCCAAATGATGTGTGATTGTTTTCTACTCACTGAAACACAGTGCTTGGTTAGAAAAATCATATGATCAACCAATATTTTTTTTTTGTATGGCTTATTAAAGTGTGTGAAATGTACGTCCGAATTTACGGAATCGCCCCCAAGATATATTGTTAATGTTATACCATACCCTAATATCACCTTATTTAAATTATTGTATATTGATGTGGGCAAATTCTACTGCCAAAAATACTAATAGAGTTTTTAAACTTCAAAAACGAGCTATAAGAATTATTACACATAGCAAGTATTTAACTCATACCACACCACTTTTTGCTCGTCTTAAAATTTTAAGTATTCATGATATGTATAAACTTCAAAGTGCAATATTCATGTATATGTGTTTTCATAAAGTTCTTCCAGTTTCTATTATGTCATATTTTAATTTGAATACTTCAATACATGATTATTTTACACGGAGTAACAGAAATTACAATATTCCATGTGCAAGAACCACGTTATTTCAAAAATCCATATTTTACAATGGTCCGAAGATTTGGAATGAAATACCGAATGATATCAAAAGTAGTCCATCATTGAATGTTTTTAAGAGAAAATATAAAATGTATTTACTTCAGACAAATTATGTGCAATAACATATCTAATAGGCATTTTGCATGTGAGTGTGTGTGTGCGTGTGTATGCGTGTATGTGTATGTGTTAGGGCACAATGTGTTTTACATACTGTATTTTATTCATGTACTGTAGTTATGTATAACATGGGGTGCGGCTTCAATATAAGACTTTGTCTTTCTGCTGCATTTCCCTGCAATTTCTTAAGTATATTATTGTTTCAATTGTTTTAATGTATTACATGTATTTGTAATGTTTTTTATGAATTTGCTAAATAAATTGAATTGAATTGAATAATTTGGGAGCATTTTTATTCACATGTGGAAGGTACTCGTTTTCCCAAAGGTTTATAATTCCGAAACAAAAATAAATTCCGGTAGCAGGGGGTTCATTATTCCGAAAATAAAATGGGTTCATAATTCCGAAGGTTCGTAATTCCGAAAAAGCAACAGAGCCCTACATAACTTTTCGGAACTACGAACCTTCAGGATTATGAACCCTTTATTTTTGGAATTATGAACCCTATTTCGTTTTCGGAAGTATGAACCCTTGTTCATTTTCGAAATCATGAACCCTATTTCATTTTCGGAATTACGAACCCTATTTCATATTCGGAATTATGAACCCTTTTTTTCATTTTCAGAACAACGAACTTTCGGAAAAACGAACCTTCATAATTATGAACCTTCAGGAAAAACGACATGTAACCCCTACCCCAACCCCACCCAACGCCGCCTCTGCCACTGTACTACCATCGGATAACAGGGGATGCCGATTTACGGATTGCTCTACTAACCTGTGTGGAATATTTCCCGATCCAGAAATGAACGTCGTACTTAATCTCATCTTCACCTTTTTCTTTCTATAAAAAGGAATAAAAATAACAGGTGGAAAATTAAAGTTCGAAATATTGTTTTATTGGATTCTTCGGCCCTGGTAGAGTCGTCTGGTAGGATCGTATGGAAGATGAAAAAGGCTCAATACATTCAATGAATGTTCTACTTGAAATGCAACAAATATCAACAAGGCATGAATACAATATACATGTAGTTCTTAAAGATAGTTCTAAAAGATTAAAAAAATACGAGAATAAAAATGTATATACATGTGTACAGATATTAAAAATTTGAATACATAAAATATCCGATGTCATGAAATCCAGGGAAACTTATGCTATTAGCCCTAGCGGCATCATTCACATGTCACCATCTCCCAGCCAGGCATTCGAATTAGAAAATAGAAAATATCATTGTCATAATAATCATTTACTCTTCTTGACGAAATATGATTTTTGAAACGCGATTTTTCATTGAAATAAAACTTCAATAGGGAACTAGTGGCCGGTCCAGCATGTTTATCTCTTACGGGGGGAGGGGCACAATTATTTGTCAAAAATACATGACAAGCAAGAAAAAAACATGAGTAAACAGGACTACTCGTTTCTATAGGAGAGAAACCTGTGCTCCCTAAATGTCTATAATTCAAATGAAATGAAAGATATTTCATACCAATAACTGTATTTTTACGATGTTTTATTTGACTTTCTTAAATGTTTTTGTTTTTTGTAGTAGTTTTTTGTAGTATTTTTTTTTAATTCACAGATTTATTTCTTATTCATTTTTTTCATTTATCAATGACTTATTTTTCGGGGGGGGGGGGGGGTAATGCAGTATGAAAACATTCACAATTTAGCTCAAGGCTGAGTATCAGTATAAATCGGTAATGTTTTGGCAACGTACGTAGGTATTGAGGATGATGTAAGAATCTCCACTGAAGAATTCGCCATATTGTTCCTTCTCCCAATGTGTAACCTGTTCATAAAGATAGCCAATAAAAACTAAAAAATATCATTTGGTCAATTATGGCCTATATATATATTACGTGATCACGAAGACATTATATGTTTACAGTAATATTCATTCGTACAAAGTTTAAAGGAGAATGAAACCCCAAACTTGTATGCATTTTAACAGAAGCATATCACTGAAAGTATATGAGGAAAAACGAATAAAGAATAAAAAACTTAAAGATTTTAAAAACCTACAATCGCTAAATGAAATTGGCAACATACTCATTATGCTATAATGAGATGATATGACGTTTTTGTGCTCTCTTTTTATCGGTAATGCTTGAAATATACTGTGAGAAATAAATTTATGAATACAGAAATCAAATTTTCTAAGATAGGAAAGTACATTTTTACATTATTTGTATAGCACATTTACATCACAGCATCTCATTAGCATAATAAGGACATTGCCAATTTCAGATCTCCATTCATTTAACTATTTTAAGATTTCATAACTTTTTTTATTAGTTGTCCGTTTTTCCTCAATCTTTCACTCATATGATAATCTGATTTTTCTGCTTCTATTAAAATGCATTTATTTTGGGTGTTTCATTCTCCTTTAACAACGATGAGGTGTTAAAATGGGTACGCGGTAGGATGCGAACGTCATTGTGGTTGGATTAGCATGTGCGCGCTTGGAAACAGGCGACTGGCTGGAATGCTCCCCAGATGAGTGGAGAATGTGCGCTGTAATGTGCACAATCGCAACTGAATCCAGTAACCCGGGTAATAATACTGTAAGCGATTTGGTCGGTTACATTGTAACTGGTAAGGCGCTTTATAAGAAACAGCTATTATTATCAGGGGCGGATCCAGGATTTAGTAAAAGAGGGGGCACAAAAATGAAAGTTTGCTTCTCAAAAAGTCGCTCAGTGGGGGGGGGGGGGGGGGGGGGGTAGGGACGAAAAATTTTTTCGTCAAACCTTCAAAAATCGCTTTGTAAGGGGGTTATGGAGTCCAGTTTCCCTCCATAATTCCCTGACAAGCAAAAAAAAAAGGTCTTCAATCTAAAAGGGGGGGGGGGGGGGCACAATCGCAAAAATGGCGGATCGTCTATGGTAAAAAATCATATTTCTCTTCCAAAAGGGGGGGGGGGGGCACGGGCCGGCTGTGCCCCCCCCCCTGGATCCGCCAATGATTATTAGTATTATGAGTAGATTTGAAATGTAATAACTCCACAGAAACAGAGGCAGTGATGTTTAATGCATTTATATATGATAATTAATATATATATATATATACATATATAAAGTTCAAAAGTTCTGCGACGGAGTTTAATAAGTAGACAGAGACACAGAATAAAATACTCCGTTAGACACAAAGGGTTCAATATTTCGCCTATAAGCGCTATGCACTAACTACATCATCGGTGCATTTTTTTTGTACTTGGTATCATTTCCTGAAGAAGCCTTATAGGCGAAATATTGAACCCTTTGTGTCTAACGGAGTATTTTATTCTGTGTCTCTATATACATATATATATATATATATATAAAGAAAGTATATATATATATATATATATACAAATATCAAAATTCAATGAGTTTCCAACGACTCAATAGTGTATATAATCTTCTAAACACTATTGAGTCGTTGGGAACTCGTGAATTTCGATTTTTGTTCTTCAAAGGATGTAATTGTTATTTCATTGTCATTATCAACGTCGTCACCATCATAAGAATAAACGGTTCTTGTATAGCTCCATATGACGTTATATGATAACGTCCCGATGCGCTTCCAAAGGGTTTGGATATTATTACCCTGGCTTTAGCTCATCATTATAATTATCATCATATTATTATCATTATGATGATTATTAATATCATTACTTGTCTTTTATTATTATCATAATCTATTTGTAACATTGTCACTTTTATCATCAGAATAAAACAGTGATAATGAACTTATTTAAAAATTTAACATGGGCATTACCTTGAATTTGACGATACGCCAGATCTGGACACCGAGTTCCTGCCCTGCCCCTTCCCAGGCTGGTTCCGTTTGGGCACTCTCCTTCTTCACTTTCTTCTCGGTATCCGAACCGAAGAGGGCGAGGTTCGAATCCTGCCAGTCGTACTTCTTAGCCTTCTGCATGTTTGCTGGTTCGTTTTAGAATTTATCTGTACCACAAATAAGATTCGATTCGGCTTTCAATTCGGTAATATTGAAGAAAACACTTAAAGGGCCACTGCAACCAAACGCAACCCAAAATTCAAGTTGTTTGCTGTTGATGTGCGGGGATGCATACAATTAATGCATACAACATACACCTAGGTATATTTCAAGATTTTTAAATGTTTTTGGAAATATTTTTGCCAACCTCCTAAGCTCCACCCTAAAAAAACCCTCCAGATCTCATTCCTGCAATGACATCATCTGTCAATCATCAGTCAGCTACATTAACATTCTACAATAGACAGTGGAATGTAACTTCCCCCAGCTCAGCACATGCTCACAATATAATTGCATGGTTTCAAACAATACCTCCTCATTACCATTCTTTTCCTGTTGATGCTACAGCATGTCTGACATAGCAACTACTTGTAACTATGTACATGTAGGCATTGTATGGTCTATTAGAACAGATGGTCATCTCTGGCAAAGCTACATACCACCGTCTCTCCTTAGCTCACTAATGGTTGACAGATGATGTCACTGCAGGAATGAGATCTGGGGCATTTTTTAGGGTGGAGCTTAGCATGTTTGAGAAAACGATTTAAAAAATATTTAAAAATCTATGAAACATTTAGATGTTTGAATAACAAAATATGAGTTGTATGCATCCCTGCACATCAACAGAAATGAACTTGCATTTGGGTTGCAGGGGACCTTTAACGCAACAGTCCAGAGACAGATAGTTGAGTGTAAAAACACCGAAACGTAGAGAGTAAATCATGACAGATATTGAAACTAAAGCATCACACGCATATATTACGATATAAACATATGAATATAAGGGGATACATGCCATGTGTTTTTATAGAGGATCAAACAAAATCATATCTTGAGTTTCAAATATAACTGATACAGTATTAGATATATTACATATTCTTAAGAGTTCAGATGGAACATGATTTATTTATTTCACCTCAATATATCACAGCTGTATTATATATGAAGCTATTATATTCATTTTGAAATATTGTGATCCCATATATCATTTGAAAACAAATGATAGACAAACAATAAGCCTTGTGGTAGTCTATTACTCGTGAGCTATCCCCAAAAGGAGGAAGAAAGGAAGGAAAATTGGATGAAAAGATGAAATGGACACCCCCCCCCCCCTAATGGAAGCGAGTAGCAAAGAGAGGATCACAGAGGCCAGAGGGACTCGCAGTAGAAAGTCAATAAGGGAGGAGGAGGGATAAGGAACAGATAGAGAGAAAGAGAGAGAAAGAGAGAGAGAGAGAGAGAGAGAAAGAGAAAGAGAGAGAGAGAGAGAGAGAGAGAGAGAGAGGGGGGGGGGGGGGGGGAGAGAAAGAGAGAGGGATGGTGTAGAGAATTACAAGACCGACTAGGAAAACATTTTAAAGATATACAGAGAGTGATAGAGTACAATCATAGGCGTATGGGCACAATTTCGCCAGGAATGCTGGCGTGTCTTGCCCAGTATATATTTTTGCTGTGTCTATTATTTTGCGAGAGTGAAGCGCGTGAGCATAAATGCTGGCACTTTAGTATATCATATATATAGTAAATATGTAAGTTCCTCATTAAGAATAGAATATAAGATACAAAATTAAAAATAGACCAGCTCGCTTCCCGGATATGAAGAGACAGTGGCCCGAATGATTTCACCCTGTGTACGAATCGGCTTAAAGTGAAAATCCACCCTGGTAAGTTTTTTTTAATAAAAAGATAAACGAGAGAAACAGATTAGTGAAAGTTTGAGCAAAATCTGACAAAAAATAAGAAAATTATGCGTTTTTGAAATTGTAATCAATAAAACACAAATTGGCAACTCTGTGACTTATCTTGCGAGCTCCTCTCCCATTTGTACAGAAAATCTCATAAAATTTCATTTTCTATGTTATTGAAGAAGGAATAGATTTGTTTCATACAGGTTTCGTGTAAAAGCATAGGAGTAATGATTATATCTAAGGTGCATAATGTGATTTAATATTTTCTTTAGAGAAAATGGACATTAATGATTTTTTTAAAGGGCAAACGGGAGAGGAGCTCGAAAGATTTGGAGTTGTCAATTTGTGTTTGATTGATAACCAAATATTCATAATTTTGTTATCGTACTTTGCTAAAACCTTCACTGATCTGTTTCTTTAATGTTTCTGCTTCTTTTAAAATCAACCTGTAATCAGGGGGGACTTTCCCTTTAAAATACACTAAGTGAAAACAGGAACACAATAAAACGTCATAAAATGCATACTGTTGCAAAACGTTGGTATTCATATAGCATTATATAGCATTATTGCTTTTGTAGACAACAGTATATTAAACAATTTCAGTGCATGTTTATAAATTAAGGCTCGCTCATCGTATTAGACCTATTATAACATTCAGGATTTTAGATCAACCAGCGATTCGCAAAAACAAATAAAGAAAGATATTCGCACAGTCGCCCACGTAAGCAAATAATGCTGTAGTATGTATATTACCTTATCATGCATTACCTTATCATGCATTACCTTATCATGCATTACCTTATCATACATTACATTGGGTATAAAAGGTTTCAATCATCTTTGAAGGGTCCTTCAGATTGAAGCAGACTGCAAGGGCAGTGGGGATAGTGTCCATTTTCTTCGCAATCAGATTAGGTATGCATTCTTCATCGGTCAAGTTATCTCTTTATAAAGATAATTATCACCCAAGGGTTGAAAATAACATTCATATCGATACACTATTGTCTGTGGACATAATCAAGCTCACGCATTGCAGCCAAGTATAGGCTGGGGGAAACGGGAACCTCCCAGGAAGGGGGTGGTGGGGCGCCTTGGCTCATAGAGTCAGAACCTTATGCCGTAGCCCCACTGCAAATTCTATTGAGCATTTTGAAGTCTTTTGTTTTTATGGCCCTTTTATAATGGGAGGGGCTTGCGCCTGCTCCATATACGTCAACAGAGTTATTGACTCAGTATCAATGCATTTCCAAGGTTACATAACGGTGTATTAGGAAAAAGTTTTCAATTAACTCTTTACAAATACTTATGTAGGGTTATATGTCCGTATGTTCTTTCCATCTCTTTTCTCTCTCTTCCTGCCCCCCCCCCTCTGTTTCTTCTATATCTATCTCACTTTATCCCTAGATTCATACCTATCACTTCTCCCTCTCTTTCCATCTCACAAAGTCCATTAATTGTTAACAGGATAGACTTTCCATTCAATAATACCTTTCCTTGAACTCCTTAATTTATCGATATAATAGTAAATACTTGATTTTTTTAAGTCCCCCCCCCCCCCCCCCCCCCACCGCATGCAGTCGAATAGAACTAGGTTTTAATGCATGATTATCCTTATTTTATGTCTAAGTAGGAATAGAATGAATTCAGATTATTCAAACGCAAACAAATCCAGTGACTGAATACCGTGAAATCTTAGTCTGCAAGCAGAAACCCGAAGTGCCTATGGGAGTCTTACAGTTCAGACACTATGTTACGTGTCTCGACTGACAAGCGTTTGTGCCTGCAGACTAGTAAAATCTGTCTGGGCGTCTGGGCGTGTTTTCATGATTCAGTGATAATATGGATCGTTCTGTGATAACTCCTTGGTCTTTCTGTAAGCTCACAAAATTACGCTCTAGTGGAATGAATGTACACATTCAGAATGTCCTCCATGGTTGCACTGTATTAATGCTATGCTATAAAATATAGAAAAAAATTCTTTGAAATTTCAATGAACCTTCTCTTTTTATTAGGTAATATTGAGAAAACAAATTAAAGGGCAATCAAAACTTTGTAAAAGTTTGGAACAGGATGGTAAAAGTTTGAAAGAAGTCGGAGAGAGAAGAAGAAAGTTATTAATGTTTGAAAAATGATATCACTACATCCATGCGAATCTCGAATTGGCAATTTGGTGAATCGATTGCGACGTATTCACGGTCAACTTTCTCATTCGTCGTAGACCAACATGTCATTAAATTCCGGCTTTCTCCTGAGCGACAATACTCAAAATACATTCTAGATAGCATATTGTCATAGATCCTCCAAACAGAAAAAAATATGAGTTATACCAAGGAGGTACAGTACTACCTCCTTGGTTATACATTTGGAAAAAATTACATTTTAGTCATTGTGTGTGTTGGAACGCATGGGAAAGTTGACCGCCGCTACATCACAGTCCGTAAGGATACGGCCAATTTGAAATTCCCGTATGTACAGTGATTACAACTTTTACAAAATCATAACTTTCTTATTGCTTGTCCGAATTCGTTCAAACTTTCACCAATCTGCTTCTCTGATTTTTCTGCTTTCACACAAATCAAATTATTACAAAGGTTGGATTGCCCATTACAGTGAAAATACGAACATCAAATGGTAAAGAAATGTTCAAAAATTAGAGAGAAAGAGTGACAGAGACAGAGAGAGAGAGAGAGAGAGAGAGAAGAGTGAGTGTGTGTGTGTGTGTGTGTGGGGTGTGTGTGTGTGGGTGTGTGTGTGTGGGTGTGGGTGGGTGGGTGTGTGTAAGGGGGGATGGGACGGTGGAAGATACGGGGAGATGGAAAGGGAAATATTTTTTAGGGAGATGGCAGACGCGAGAGATAAAGGCCTACAACAAAAACAACACAAAGTATAAAACATATTAATAAGGAGATTAAGGAGATGGAAGAGGAAGAGAGAGAGAGATATAGATAGAGAGAGAGAGAGAGAGAGATAGAGAGAGATAGAGAAAGAGAGAGAGAGAGAGAGAGAGAAAGAGAGAGAAAGGGAGAGAGAGAAAGGGAAAGAGAGAGAAAGGGAGAGAGAGAGGGGGCCGGGAGACAGAAAGAAATGTCACTAAAGACAGTTGCTGAGAAGTTATCGTTACAGGGAGAGAGCGAGCAGAATCTGCTGTACCTCTGCACCTCGTCTGCAACTTGACTTCTCCCTTTGTCTCAAAAGACGGTTATCACACCCCTATACTTTTCTGGAGGCAAAAAAAAAAATTTCACTCAGCGTCATCGCTCAACAATCATTAACTCATTTCCTATTCCCAATTACCTGTGTCGCACATCGTGCACACTGCAGTTGCAAGTCGGGAAAGAACTCAATGAAAGTCACAATTATAACTGAAGTATCTTTTTTAAATTATTGAATATAGCATAACAAAAACACGATAGCAGAGACAACCTCAGCCGATTTCAACAGATGAGGGCATCACCCATCGAAATATGCCTATACCTAGGCAATACAGTATGGTATTGAAATTGGCCTTGAGTTGATTTCTGGAGTGTCTTACTCTTTAGGGAAAAAGTAACATGTTACTCTACGTTATCCAACGGCTTTCCACCAAACAGAACTTTGCAGCTACGAGGAAAGTTTTTAATATCTTGTATAAATGTTTCTTTCACAGAACAGTATCTTGACGACCACTCCCCCCCCCCCCCCCCCACCAGGTCTCGACGACACCCTATAAAAACAACAATCCGTCCCCAAATGACATGCACGTATAAGAGGTGATTTACTAAGTATTAGTTCGGGTTAAGAACTTTACAAGATATTTTAATCCACTTGAAGGATTTGCCATGAATTTTCTGAAAGGGGTCCCTCATTAATTTTGTGAAATGGTCTAAGTACATAGTGTGGATGATACAGACAACATATTCAATATAATGTATTGATTTTTCTTTGTGAAAAAGTGTTACAGACATCTGTCACTTATACAGTTCTACCCTACATGTATATGACTCATTATTGGCAGTTTTCCGAAGAACTGATGTTTCAGACATTACAACCCATATGCGAATATTTCGTAAAAACAGGGTTCAGGGAAAAATAGTTATCACAAGCACTTCATAACTATATTCCATAATCTGACCGCCCGCCTTCCTCCAACGTACACTGGTAGGGCGCTTAGGCATTTTAGAAATTCCTTCCTACTATCCATTTACATCACCTGGGTCGAGAATGGCAAATGTGCCGTAATGCCTTGCCAGAAGACGTCAGTGCCATGGCAGGGATTCGAACTCTGTATTGGATCCGTAGTCTAGTGGACAACAGCCATGGCATGTGAAGCTGGACAAGGTTCACACAAAGTTCCCCGATTCATAATGAAGAGTTGAATGAGAGTCTGTGCGTGTAGACTAACATAATAACACCACGACAACAATATTGATATTTTGCCCTTTTCATATTTACGTATACCATCTGTACTTATGTGTTCGGCCTACATGTATGTAATATAGCACCGTCGTGGCTACATGGTGGGCTACATGTAGAATGATAAGCCATATTCTTCCTCTCTCCCTCTAACTTTATTTCCCTATCTGTCTCTTTTTCTCTTTGTCCCAGCCCTCTTACTTTCTCCGCTATCAATCGCCCTTTATTTTTTCTCACATCCTATTTCCTTTCTCCCCCCTCTCCTCTATATCCAGTGATATATCCCCCTCTTTCTCTCCCCACCCCCCCCCCACCCCCTCTTTCAACCACTCCCTTCTCTTCCTTCCCATCTCTTATCTTCCCTCTGGATCTATCTCCCTCTCTCCCCCTTAATTCCTGTCTCACTCCCTCCTCCCCACTCCCTCTTTCTCTCACCAGTCTCTCTTTCTCCCCCACACTTTTCTCTCCCTCATCCTCTTCCTCCCCTCCAATTCACTGTCTTCCTCAATGTCTTCCATCTCCCCCTTTCATGGTCCACTCCATGTCTCTTGTTATCATCATCTCTATATATCTTGATGGAATATCATTCGCTATAAGAATTTGCTAACTGTTCAGATGTTTATCTGGGATAAGACATTGTAGTATTTTCCTCATCCTCACTTCATCTTTTCTTTAATTTCTCACTTTCACTTATTGTACAAAGTCATTTTGAGGGGACATTGCCCTTTATACCAGCAGTCACAACCACCCCTATGTTATCACATTTATCTATCAACAAGTGGTCAGCTGCATGGCCATGCCCATCGCACATTAATGACTCACCCTCAATTCAAGGACTTTCAACAATACTCCCTTTCTTCTTCATCCTGCCACACTAGCAAGGGATAAGAACAAACACTTTTCATCTCCATCTTTGCTAGACACCACTTCTCAAAGTTTTCTCATCGAGTTAACACGTTAATTTGAGGATGTCATCTCTTCACTTCTGAATTTGTTTCCTGCACTTCAATTGGAGCAATTTCTATATACAATTCTCTACTTCACATTAATTCTATACTCCATCATCTCACCTGGAGGAATTTCTATTTCATCATTTTATTCTCTGCGATTCACTCAGAACAGTCCAAATCTCGCTTGTGCTAGCCAAGTAGTTTTGTGATCATTTCTGTGGTGATATCTGTGTAAATATATATTTGAATCGGATTGTGCAATATTTGGAAACTTTTGGCATTTTGGAGGATCCATGTCCGGTTAACCCCTGCACGCATAAAGTCGGTAAGTGGTGATTGCTTCTTATTCCCATCTCGCCTTATAAGTAGCGACCAAAACCGCTACAACATTAATTATTTCAGCCTCCGTATTTTCGCCTCCACGCCACATGCACGAAGAGTGATGTATAAATGCACTTACTACATCAATCCTGAGACGTCAAAACAATTTCAAAATTTCATCAATGTAGCAGATGTAGACAGCAGGGTTGATGTTCCTTTCACTAAGCCCTAGTCACACCTACATTAACTGTAGGCAATATAGGTCCACTTATCCATAATGATCGATTTTGTTAATAATAATAATACATTGCATTTATGATGCGCTTAATACAAATGTTTCTAAGCGCCGAAGTATTATTACCCCGGCTGTAGCTATAGGCTACCGAATTCGGTGCTCACAGCATTTCAAGGAATAAATTCCTACCGGGTACCCATTTACTACACCTGGGTAGAGAAATGTTGAAGAAAATGTTCTACCTATTTAGCATTTCTTTGCTTTCCGAGTGGTTTCGGATAGGCAATTTGTGGAAAATTCAATATTCATTTCCGGCGATCGAAGCTCACAATGTGCGACGTTAACACTCCAGGCATAATAGCTATTATAAAAATTCGGATTTCTACAGCTATTTTTTTAAACTAGCATGTGGAATAGGCGCACTGGAACTAAAATTAGACGGGGGAATTTCAAAAGGAAGCGCCCCCCCCCCCCACCGCCGCCAATCCCGAACACAAGTCGTCCGACAAAATTAATGTGCTCTTTGTTTGACATTACTGCAATCCGCCCTTTTGCACAACAAACAACCTCCCCCAAATCGTGCGCATCATGGTCACGATTTTGGGCCCATAAACACGTGAATTCCTAATTATTCAAATCATGAAATAACATACTGTATACAGAGCAGAACAAAATGGAAAGAGCTATAAAAGCCAGATAAACAGTTTCATTTTGTTCATTGCGAGTGAGTAATGAGCCGTCAAGAGTATACAGAGTATAATGAATTCCCGGATTGGAATACAATACAGATTGCCCACGGCCCTGAAAATATTTTTCTGACAAAGCATATTTGTTTACACTGCCTGCATTTTAGTATATAAATCATACATTGTGCACATTCTCCCTTCAGCATCATTAATTTGAATCGTGTACGTTCGTCTGAAATGTTCGAGTAAAATAAATAGGTTTGTTACACAATATAGTATATAAACATCCATACTACATGTACTATTTCAGCATTCTTCTTTTTACACACGCCTGTTAGCCAGCGAGTTGCTTGCCTGACGTACTACATTGTATAAAACAGCAAAACAAAAATTATGCGATTCGACCTTGGGTTATACCATTTACCACTCCAGCACATACAGTGCTACTGATTACATACTAATAATTCTCAATTACAGAACAAACCCTCATCATGCATGCATTCGTAACAAAACAGTTGGGAAAAGGTTAAATAAATATAAACGAGGTGTATTTGCTTCGTCAACAATATTCTCTCAAAGGCCATAACTTTAATTTGGATATATAGCATTCTTGACAACACACTTAGCCGATAAATTAATATTCACGGTTTCAGGCTTAGTCTCGGAATAATATACAATAATATTTCAGCATATCGACAACCGAGGTTGGGCGATACTCGTATATGACGTTATATACGGGTACAGAATTTGACACGGACAGCTTAGTATTGAGGAAGTGTTTCTGTATTAAATTGCAAAATGACGTCAACATGTCATGGATTTAAGGAATAGCTCAATGTGGGGAAATTAAAAATGCACACACAACAAGGAACTGAGAGATGATCAGTCAACAATAATTAACTCAATGTGTACTTAAGTCTACTGGTTAGATGCGCTTGCGGAATTTCAAAGCGTAATGTACTGTCAAATAATGCCTCCAATGGATTTGTACTGGCAAAGAAGAGGGGAAATAGACATGTTCATTTGAAGAATTTCACGGTAGGCCTGTATGTAATAATACATCCATTGCAGGAATGTTGACATTAATAGGCTATAAAACAGTCCATCCATAACAATAAAAGGGAAAATAACCATCAATGAATATGTTAGTGGTGTGGAGAGAGAGGGAGAGAGAGAGAGAGGGTGAGAGGGGGTGAGAGAGAGAGAGAGAGAGGGAGAGAGAGAGAGAGAGAGAGAGAGAGAGAGAGAGATAGAGGGAGAGCGCGCGGAGTATGGAGTCGTAAAAGGGGTATATGGAGTAGGAAGGGTGGAGGTGCGCCCGGAACAAAATGGATGTGTCGTGCGCGAGCTTTTCCCCGCCTTGCCAGTTGAGTTTCAAGTTGAACTCTTTGTTTCCCACCACAACACAACTAGTTGCTCGAAACCTTCAATAAATCTTCAACAATGACACACAATTCAAAACCCACGATTCTCAAACATACTCCACATTCGTCGAGCTCGCTAAGATTTGTAAGAAATTCAGTCAAGCAAATTGGGCGTTGGCTTGTCGTTTTTCGAAACAATAAAATCTCTCCCTCACTGAAAAAACCCATCAATGGAACGTCCAGATGTGACAAGATATTGAAAGAGTCCCTCAACTATCTGTATACAGAAAACCAGGAACCAGTACACGGTAAACTTGAAGAGAATATGAATATAACTTACCCGCACAGTATATAGAAAGAGTACTCCGTTTGCAACTGTCTACACTTCCTGAATGAAATCTGAACTGAAGTATGTACCGTGCTGGCTACGTTCAGTGGTTGTGCACTCTGTTGGAGGGACCGAATCCAGCGGAAGATAGGGGGCATAGCAGACGATTTTTTTCCCTTCTGACAGAGTTGCTCAAGCGGTGATGCGATAGTCTATGTTTACAGTCCGTTTATTGAAGTCACGACTGCTTTCTTTTCAAACTCGTCTGTAGCTATAGCACAACGAAAGAAATCAAATTTCATTATGCATGTCATCTCTTGACAACCTTTAAATCTTGTCACAGTTTTATCTGACTTATCGCAACAACAACAGCAACAGCAGCGGCTAACTAGAATGTATCGCCACTGTACATGTACTGGACTTGAAAATATGCCATTCTTCGTAATGCGCTCAATGCTTACCTCTTTGTCAAACTCCTAGTAACAAACTATAATGTCCACCTGTTACAAGTCATTGTATTTCAATATTTAGAATGCAGATTGTATACATTAAGTGTTGCTATGTTGGGAAAGCCAAAATGTTTGTCCAACCTAACAACGCCTAATACATGCAATTCACATTCTGACTATTGAATTACAGGTCATTGTTATAGTTTGTCACTAGGCAAACGTGTATAAATTTGAATATATTAAGAAAATGGCCTATGGCAGATAAGATATATTTCTACACGAGGACACTATAAACATGGCGAACAAAGAAGTGGACAAAATATACAGCTCCCCATTGTACCTTCCACAATGGCTCTGGTAGACAAAAGAACACCCCCTTCATTGCTATTATGTAAAAATATGTAGAACAGGTGCCACATGCATATTCACCTGTTCTACTTATTTTACATAATAGCAGTGAAGGGATGTTCTTTTGTCTACCACAGCAGTTGTGGAGGGTACAATGAGGAGCTGTATATTTTGTCCGCTCTCTTTGTCATCATGTTCATAGTGGGAGATGTGAAGTTTTTTTGTTTGAATCAGGGTGTCGCGAGAACATTTTTAAATGGGGTTCGGGCCAAATTTGCCGACAGATTTAGCTGATTTATTTTTCCAGCCATGATGCAAGAAAACAAACAAACAAACAAAAAACAGAGGAAAGGAATGAAAATGAAAGAGTCATTATAGCTACAATTTTAATTGGCTATAGTTTGTTAGGAAAACTGACTGAAATTATAGACTCCGAAAACTATCTGAAACGGGGTTGCGATCAAAGACTATACAGAGAACTTTTTCTAAATTCCCCGTTGTCGTATGACGTGGCCCCAAACTTTTTAATTCCCTCTGGTATTTAAATTGTTGATAGAAACCAATTTTCCAAAAAAAAGAAGAAGAAATGACTGGGGTGTGGGAGGAGGGGAGACAAACTTGAGGGGGCAAAGAAAGAGAGAGAGAGAGAGAAAGAGAGAGAGAGAGAGAGAGAGAGAAAGACAGAGAGAGATGGAGAAAGAGAGATGGAGAGAGGAAGTGATAGAAAGAATGAGAAAGAAAGGCCGGCGAGGGAGGGAGGGAGGAAGGAAGAAATGGAGTGAGATAATGAGGGAGAGAGAGAGAGAGAGAGAGAGAAAGATAGAGAGAGAGAGAGAGAGAGAAAGATAGATAGAGAGAGAGAGAGGGAGAATTGGGGATGGAGGAATCACAATTTTTTTTCTCACAAGATTTCACAATATTTTTTCAAGGGGTAATTCATCTGCTCGCAATGCATTCTTCTCCAAGGCGGAGCAAAGTTAATAGGATAAAAAAATTGAATAAAGAAATTCATATAAAATCGAGTAACTCTCTTCTGCAAATTTAAAGAAGCCAATATACATGTACAGCCCTGGAAAAAAAAATAAATTAGACCAGCTCATTTTTAAAGGCTTATGTGGGAAGTGTTGGCTACATCAGTAATTGAACTTTCAAACTGATTTCTACTAGCTAAGTCATAATGACTGGATGACCCTAAAACAATTACCCTTTACAATAACTAACCCCTGGGACAATTACCCCCAGGGTAATTACCCCTGGGACAATTACCCCCCCCCCCTGACTTTTTTCCCAAAAGGAAAAGTAGATCTAAAGGCATAAAGGCATGCACTCCCAAAAGGATAGATACTTCAGATTAACTAACACAATTAAAATATCATAGAGGATAATTGTCCTGGGGACATTCTCTAGGGGTAGGAAGGTTTTGAAAATAATGTTCTGACAGTAATGGTCTCTGGGAAAATCATCCAAGGGGTATGCCAGATTGTCATGTTAAGCCATGTTCACTTCTCTAGAGGCAGTTTGTCCAGTTCTAGGTGGAAAATTTCTAAAATGTATATTTGAAGATAGCAGCCATGCCTTGTGGCATGCTGTCCATAAGGGGTTGCATTTTTTTTCTCTTCACAGCAGCTCATTCATGTAACTATAATCTTTTCTTTCTTGATAACTTTCTATTGTCTTCAATTTTTATGTCACTTCAAATGTTCGCAGTAGAATCATGAGCAGGCCATAGTGCTCAAACCAAGACAACAACTTGAAATTCATCCTCTCACACATGTATTGTGTATTATGGGGTCAAAAATCTTTTCTCATAGGAAAATGGGGGGGGGGGGGGTAATTTCTGGGGAAATTTATCCGGGCCAGTTTGTCCTTGCCGTAATCGTCCTAGGGGTAATTGTCACAAAGCTAATTGTAATGGGGATTAGTAGTCCATAATGAATTAGCTGTAAATCATTTTCCTAGTCCCATAGACAATGGACTTAACACTATACCTGTATGCCTCCAAATGCAGCTGGTCTAATAATTTTTTTCCAGGGATGTATATATGTATAGGGCCATGAGCGTCATGCTTGACGGACCAAGACGCTCTGTAAGAAGCCACTTTTATTATTATTAAATATATCATAAAGTACGTAAATTTGAGAAAATTGCAATGCCCCGACCGGGATTCGAACCCGGGACCGTGGATTACATGACCAGTGCTCTACCAACTGAGCTATCCGGGCTCCCGTCGAAGCAAAGTAACAATCTCACACATAGCCCCTCTCTTTCCATCGAGCGTAGGGGGTACATCTTTCTCCATCTTTCTCCATCTTTCGATGGAAAGAGAGGGGCTATGTGTGAGATTGTTACTTTGCTTCGACGGGAGCACGGATAGCTCAGTTGGTATAGAGCATTGGTCATGTAATCCAGGGTCCCGCGTTCGAATCCCGGTCGGGGCATTGTAATTTTCTCACATTTACTTTCTTTATGATATATTCAATTTACTTCAGTTATGATATTTAATTATTATTATTATTAAAAGATACAAATACAGTCGTGGTCTACAAATTGCTTAAAGGGAAGGCTAAGTTCCGGGAAAGGTGAAAAATAATTTGTGAGCTTTCTCATTCCTTTTATCAGTTTGGAAGAACATCACAGTCCGCTGAATAGGATTGCTCTTCAAATGCCCTCATATTCGAAATGACGAGAAATAGCTGAAGTGAAGTGTTCGGGCTGAACATTGAACATTCATTCCACATGCGTGGGCAGTGCGTGTGCCTTTTCAGCTGGATTGGGTCAATTTCTTATCTAGAACTCGGCTTTATCTAACTGATTATCTTCCTACACATACCTGTTTGCATAAGTAATTCTGCGTCATAGTCCAACAATTTACAATTATGAAATGCCAAAAACTCTATGCTTTACGTACAGTTTCGGATCCAGGAGTAAAAGTGAGCATAAAGTTTGTCAAACAATTTTCGGACTTGTGTCCCCCTACCTTTTCAATTCAAATAAACAAAATTCCGCTATTCATGAAAATCTATATTTGCGTGTCCCGAATACCTTTTGGCATGCACACTGATAATCTGTAAACACATAGAAGATCGCATTCTTTTATTCCAGTGACAAATGAGGAATTTCATTCACAAAAGATTCAGACAAATATCTATTTTTCACAATAAAATTCAGTCTGCTCTCTTCGTCTTATTTTTTTAAACCTTTTTTTTGTAGGTAATTCTTTGATCATGATTGATGCATTCTATTCACATTAACTATGATGATTCAGAATAAAGCATAATAGAAATGGTGCATAATCACCATTGAGTGATAAAAATCAATTCAACGACTTCGGTATTATACACCGTGCCATATTTTCTCCCTAAAATGTCAACTGAAATTTCAAGCAAGTGCATTTCTATTTATTAATCCGTTGACTAATGAACTTTCTCTTTCCCCGAGAGTTTATACAATAACCAACTGGCAAAGAGTTAATCATTATCATTACATGACTTTGTATCAATGGCTGTCTCACACGACGTCATACGACGCTTCCAACACAATCATGATGATGATGCATGCTATATAGTGAGGACATTGAAGCTTACACTATGAACATGATGACAAAGAGAGAGGACAAAATATACAGCTCCTCATTGTACCCTCCACACAGGTGAATATGCATGTGACACCTGTTCTATATATTTTTACATAATAGCAATGAAGGGATGTTCTTTTGTCTATACCAGAACAATTGTGGAGGGTACAATGAGGAGCGGTATATTTTGTCCGCTCTCTTTTGTCATCGTGTTCATAGTGTGAGTTTTCTTTAACACGGAGGAAATGGTTGCATTTAATAGACCTGTTTACTACGTGATTCAAATTTATGGATGTTTCTTTCCTGGGGACCTAGTAACGAGGTATTCCATTAACCTGTTATTAATGAATGAAATACAATACTTGGAATCCAGTTTGCATACATTACTTGTTGCTATGTCTGACAAGCCTCTGGCAAGCTTTCAGGTTGTCAAGAACAACCTTTGTTTCAAAAGTATGCATAAAATTTGAATCACTTAGTAAACGGGTCTATTACGGAAAAGTTCTCGATAACATCAGTAAATGTATTGATAATTGGCAAAAACGAAAGCTCACAGTTTTGGGAAGAATTATTGTTTGTATTAATAAAGAGTGCATAACTTTCACTTAAATGGATTTTCTGTTTTCACTAAAGCTACGGTCACAAAGGTTCGTACGAACGATGCGTTCGTACGAATTCCGGAGTTCGTAAAGATTCATAGATGGGGCATAGATTCTTACAAAGTTCGTCCGAACGCCATTTAATTCGCAAGAACAACTTAAGACCTTCTTGAGAGACGAAGTGATTTTCGGTTATACAATGGCGCTAGAACTCGTACATTTTTCGTAAGAATGCCTTGAGTTATTCTTTCGTCAAATTTATGGCGATCTTATGATTTTTGTTGTCGCAATATGGTCGTACGTGCAACTCACGGCACTCTCAAGTCATTCGTAAAAAGATCTTACAAATTTTGGTATATTTTGTCGGGTTGCAAAAAGGCGCTGCCGTATACTGTCGAAAATTATGTGACTATGTGACTATTGGCCCCCCCCCCCCTTGGAAGAAAAGTATGCATTTTGACCATAGACGATCCGCCATTTTCTCGATTGTGCCCCCCTCGCCTTTTAGAATGAAGACTTTTTGTTTGTTTGTTTGTTTGTTTGTCAGGGAATTATGGAGGGAAACTAGACCCCCCTCCCCACTGAGCGAATTTTGAAGGTCTGGCGAAATTTTTTTTTGTCGACACCCCCCCCCCCCCCTCCTTCGTCCGTAAGAGCGCCGTACGAATCTCCGTGCGTAATGCGTTCTTAACGAACGCCGTAATAGAGACCTCTATGAACAACTTAAGGCGTTCTTACGTTCATCGTAAAAATTTAAGGCTTCTAGAATTGTCTCTCGACCCTATAATATCTTGCGTGGTTCTTACGATGTTCTTAAGACGTTTTCTTAAGGCGTTCGTACGGCCGCCTTACGAAGAGGGGGTTTCATCGTTTCGACGTTGAAAATAAAAAATCTTTGACAAGACCATCGACCAGGCTGCGAACTTACGAACGGTCTACGAACGGTCTACGAACGCTGGTTTCGTCGGCCTTCTTGAGAAGATCTTACGAAATGGTCTAAAAATCATTCGTACTGCGTTCGTAGCAGTTCTTAATGGTATTTGTGACCGAGGCTTAAGAATGCCTTTGTTTGGAGGTCTCATTCCCCTTTAAATTGACTTTAAACATAGCTGAAGCAAAAGTTTCCTTGTAGATTAAAAGCCACTCTTTTACAGAGAGCATTTTGTGAATGTAGAAGAGTGAAAACTGTCTGGAATTTTGTAATGGCCAAAATATTAAAGAAATATAAGTTGGCTATTGATTTCACAAAAGATACGATTTTGCTATACACTGCAAAAAATTGCTTAGTTTCCAAACATTTTTCTGTGACAGATTTAAAACACTGCGACGCGTTTATACAGTTAACAACAAAATTATTCATACCCCTTGGAAAATAATAGTTTTTTGCATTTTTCCTAAAAATGAATGGTTAAATGAAGTTACTTGCACATCACTTGAATACATTTAGTTATCATCTGCAAATGAATGCCGTTTCCGGTTTCACCTCATTTGCATAACAATAGAAAAGGTGAGTTATCCAAACTGGGCGATGTTCAAAATTATTCATACCCTTGGTGATTTATTGACTTTGTCAATCAGTATGAATCCGATCCTTGTGATTAATGCTTGTAATTCACTTTATTTTAATACACCGTCACAAGGCTTCCGGAGGGGTCTCTGCTGGGATATCAGGCCAGTACCTGTTCTCCAATGGCTCAATCTCCTTGAGGATGTGTCCACACATGCCTTCACCTGACCTTCAGGGAGTTTATTAGATTTCGTGTCCTACAGGTGATGCAGTTATCGACTTCATGATGACAGGACTATGATATTGAAATTTTCGGTCATTTATTCCATGCATTTTAATGAAAATTCTGTATCTACTTATGAAGCAAAGCACCATCCCTGAAGAGCCCTTCCCTTTTGCACTGCCTGTGGGAGGGTTCACCTTTATTCATTGGCCCCATTCTTAATCAGAGTGCTCAGGAAGGCCATGTTGGTGATATTAAAGTCATTGCATGACTCTAACGTCAGGTCACCATGAATAACAGTATGTAACCTTTGAGTACCATACACATCCCACACTGACTGTTACTGTATATCAATTTTCATATGGTATATTCTTTGTATCTTTGGTATGAAAGCTACAATCCTTGATATCAAAATGAATGTAAACCAAATTTATACCATATGCCCTCCATGTTACCAGCTGCAGTGCACAAAATGCTACCACTTTGACAGTGCACTGGAACATAAAGATCAGTATTTTAAGCTTCACTAGAGTACTCACTTGCAGGTGTCCATATCAAAAATGTGTCAATCAGTGTAACTGAATAAACTGATAAAATTGGCACCATCCAACCTTTAGACAACTACCATGGCCTCCCTAAACATTCTTAAAATAATGGAACAAAAGTATCAGGAAATACCTTCCCTTGACAGTGCAACAGTGAATGCCTCTAGGGAAGTCTCTCCAGGAAGAGTGCTTTGTTTCAACTTAGATACAGAATTGTCATTAAAATGTAAGGAATATTAACGAAAATATCAATATCATAGTCCTATCCTCATGACGTCTAAAACTACACCACCTGCAAACACAAAATCTGCTTTAAATCCATCGAATCCCCTGAAGACCAGGTGATGGCATGTGTGGACAACATCCTCAAGGAGATTGGGCCATTGGAGACCAGGTATTGGCCTGATATCTCAGTAGAGACCTCCAGAAGCATTGTGACAGTGTGAAGAAAGTGTTAAGAGCATTAATCACAAGGACTGGATTCATACTGATTGACAAAGTCAATAGATCACCAAGGGTATGAATAATTTTGAACATCACCCAGTTTGGATAATTCACCTTTTCTATTGTTATGCAAATGAGGTGAAACCAGAAACAACATTCATTTGCAGGTGATAACGAAATGTATTCAAGTGATGTGCAATTAAATTCAGTTAACCATTCATTTTTAGGAAAAATGCAAAAAACTAGAATTTTCCAAGGGGTATGAATAATTTTGTTGTTAACTGTATATTGTACGGGTTTAAGAACTTTTAACTTTGCTCTTAAATCAGTACAATATATAAACGCGTCGCAGTGTAATAAATCTGTCACAGAAAAGTGTTTTAAGAAACTAAACAAATTTTTTACAGTGTAGGACATGCAAATATGTGTATTAACATTGTTATTTGTTTGTAAAATTTTATATTTCTCGAAAAAGTTGTTTATCAGTTATCCCATCTGTAAAAATATTAACATCCTTCATGCTTGATTGTTTACTGTATTGTTTAATGCTTAATGTATTCATTTTTTTTGTAAAATAGAAATGATCTTGAATTTTGAAGTATGTCAATAAACGATTTGAATCATATAAAAAAAATGTTATGTATTTTGTATTTTCATGTATGGATGATTTGTTAAACTGCAGGGCACCTTTGGAAAGCAGTTTTACATAATTGAACAGGCCAACCCTGTAGTATAAGGAGACAACATAATTGATTGATTGGACCGTATGGCCTTTTATTTACATCCAGAATAAAAGCATAATACAATCATACAATATTTGAAAATACATTATAAAAAGGCGACAGGTAAAAATACGATACAAAAAAAAAGAGAGAAAAAAAATCAGTCAACAGTATAACGATAAACAAAGCAATTATTGGATGTAGGGACCAGCAAAGGCCATACACTGTAAAATATAACTGTAAAACTACAGGTCTCCTGGCCCTTGAAATTACAAGTTATTGCCGTCATTTCAATTTTACAGGCTTTTTCCTGTAAAACAACAGCAAGTTTGTTGGTTTACCGGAAATCAGCATTTATTTTCAATCGCCCGATAAAAAACACCGCTAAAAAAACATTTTCTCATATTTTAACAAGTTATCCTGTTAAATTACAAAATATGTGGGAAAACACTTATATGAATATTGAATTTTCATGAATTGAATTTTTAGTAAGCGTATGGTTTGGGGTTGCCCGATTTAGTAACTGTCACAAAAGGAATAAAAAACTATAAGGTGCTTATAAAATGCTTATAAAATATTGCATTAAATTGAATTAACTAGATAGGATATGTTTAGGATAGGATAGATTAAGGAAGAGAGAATAGGATAACATAAAGCATGGCTATACACTAATAACTGTAAAACTACAGACTTTCTTGCTTCCCTTGAGATTGACTACAAATTATTTTAAATTTACAGTCTCTTTCCTGTAAAAAAACGGAAATATTTTTTACAGACTGTAGTTTTACATGAGGCTGTAAAATAACGTGCACTCCTGGCGTTTCGACTGCCAGGAAATTTCCTGTAAAAATACCCACATATTTTTTAACAGTGTAGGCCTATCGAGACTAGTCCCCAAAATCAGATACATGTACAAATGTTCCATACATTAACATAAAAAGGTAGGCAACAGTATTTAAAAAAAATGAAACAGGCAACTAAATATTTATTGAGTAGATGATTGATAAATAAGAGACGACTTGTACTGTCTCTTGAAAAGAGATAAAGATTGGGAAGATTTCTGTTCTGCTTTCAACTTATTCCATATTAAAGGTCCTCTGTAATTAATAACTGAACGAGAGAAATCATATCGGTATTTAGGCAAATATAAATTATCAGCATGTCTTGTTGTATATCTATTGATAGGGCTTTTGCTAAACAGTCGGGTAACGTCGCGTCGCGTTGGTAGAAATTTTCGAACATTTTTCAGGAATTTTATGTATGGTATCTTTTTTTTAGCAGCAAAAAAAAAAAAAAGAAAAAGAAAAGGAGAGGGGAAAAAAAAGGTGGCCTGATGGCAGCATGAATTAATTATTTGATTTCTTATGCCATGAATAAATCGATTGTTGAATTTATTAATTATTCAATTAATCACTGTTTTATTGAACTTTGGATTGAAAACACAGAGATGTTTAATAATTTTAATAATTTTAGCTGTGTTTACGTTTTCCGGATTCGTGGAATGGCCTGAGCTGCGCATGGCCTAGCCTAGTTTGCAGGCACAAACCCTGGTCAGTCGTAAAAGAGTGCCTGCACTGTAAGACTACTATAGGCCATGTACTATAGCTGCTCCTTCCGACCAGAAGGTAGCTGAATTAGGCTTCTTTCAAGACACAATGATTTTCTGATAAAGTGTCAAATTAGGGTCTGTGCTTGCAGACTAGGCCTAGCCTGTCTATACACGTACGGTACGTGTAGCCTAGTCATGCTCTTTGATCTGGTCTACGCTGCATATCTTTTCATGCGTAAAGTGATTTGCACTGCTGTGTCACGATCATCGTCATCATCATCATCAGACATCACCGTGAAAGTACAGGCCACCGGGATGGTGTATCATCGTACGATGGCTTCAAGTTCAAGCTCAGCCTCAGGGTCAGGGGAAGATGGTGACAGGTAAGCATTATATTAGTCTGTTAGTAGCTTCAATTAATTTAATCTAGTTTTGTTACCTTTAGTTACATCTACTGACTACCATCGATCGACATCTTCAAGACACGAGTCAATTTGTATATAGTGTAGATGCGTTCGTTTTGGGAATTATTTTTTTTAAATAAGTTTTCGAGCAACACGTTTGATCGGCTGATAGACAACCAACTGCTGTGCGACGATACTCCTTGGAGGTTTATGCACACTACTGGAAGAAGAAGAAGAAGAAGAAGAATCTAGATCTACCACAGACGGGGTACAGAGGGAAGCTGCACCGCCGGCAGCGCAGCCACCGCCACTGGGACGGACTGTACGTCTTCTTTGCATTATCCTTCTAATATTGTTTTCTTTATTCCCTTGTTTGTTGTTTTTAGCCTGAAAACGGGAAAATCATACTGAGATGGACTTTTTTTCAATTTGTCCCCTTGAAGACACCTTCCTGAAAAATGTTCGAAAATTTCTACCAACGCGACGCGACGTTACCCGACTGTTTAGCAAAAGCCATTGATAGTACCTTGGGGAATAAATAAATTATTAAAGCATTCTGGCAAAACGTTTTTAAAATATTGATACATAAATATGGCAACATAGTAGGTATTTAGGTCATATATTGTTAAAAAAATTTAAGATCTTTAAAAGGGTATAGTTCGTATGGGCAAGGTATGGCGACTTTGTTATTATTCTAATAGCACGTTTTTGCAACAGGTATAACCTTTGTAGTAAATATTTTGAACAATTACCCCATATGATATTGCAATAACTCAAATATGGCAAGATCATAGCATTATATAATTTAACAAGTACTGACATTGGTAAAATATGCTTAATTCTACTGAGTACACCTATGACACAAGATATTTTACAAGAAATTTCATCTATATGATCTTTCCATGTTAATTTACAGTCCAATTTTACACCCAGAAACTTGACTGATTCTGTCATTTCTATTTAATTATTATCAGTATATATCTTAATCTGACTTTTGTCAAGGCGTTTATTCTTTGTTTTGAATAATATCAAATTTGTTTTACTCAAGTTTATCATCAATTTATTAACAAAGAACCAGGAATTAATTTTGTGTAGCTCATTATTTATGCAAGATGATGCTCTTGTTAAATTATCATCAGAAATAAAAAGACTTGTGTCATCTGCAAATAATATAAAAGATAGGATGTCACTAGAATTGGGTAAATCATTCACATATAACAGGAAAAGAATGGGCCCAAGGTTTGAACCTTGGGGAATGCCCGTTGTAATTGTTTTGTCAGAAGAAGTACAATTTCCTATGCTCACAGACTGCTTTCTGTTAGTTAAATATTACTAATATAATTTACGTAAAAATTACGTTAAAAAACCCGATAGTAATAAATTATAATGTGTATTAATACACCTCCATGATAACCGGGCCACTATAGCCTTTTTGAACGGGGCAAGTAGGGCAACTTGCCCCCCCCCCCCACCCTTACAGATTTTCAACCATAAAAAAAAGTTATAAACTCACATTTCAGTCACTGTGAATCAAGCATTTCTATGTAAATTGTATATCCAAACTGCTTTTAAACCAAGGAGTAGATGATGTTAAGCCAAAGCCAACCATCAAAAGATAAGCATTGCTATAATTATTGTGGCACACATTAAGCCAACAATGGGGGATTGAACGCCTCTGTAACTAATTAAATTATAGCTGCAATATCTTCAAATATACTGTATATACAAATAAGTTTGGTATTGCATGAATGAGAAAGAGTCTATAAACACTTTCAATCAAGATGGAATGAGGCCATTTTTTCTCGCTCGCTTCGCTTGTTTGCAATGAGCTAGTATGATTTGATTGTGCCAATACTAATGGATGTTTTCGGAGAGCGCATATGAGGAGGTGACGTGGTATAGTGGTTCATTCACTTGACTCTTAATTAAAAGGTTGAGGGTTGAATCCCAGCCCGGCGCTAACGTCCTTTGACAAGACATCAACCCACTTTTGCCACTCTCCACCCTGGTGTAAATGGGTACCCGATATGCTAGAGCGCTTCATATTTGGCCGCCATGCTATAATGTTGAAGAGCCAGGAGCGTCACGACGTGACGGACATGAGGGCTATTCAAGAAGCCACCATTATTATTATTATCATTATTATCATTTGTCTTGTTTGTTGTGGCGGCATCGAAGCTCGCTTCAAAGGGAAGCTGTCTGTTATGAGTTTGACTCCATCTGTTTGAACCTCCTTGGTTTCCTCCACCTTCACATTCTTTACTTTTCATTTTAATTATACACTACGACTAATATCTTTCCCAAATGTCTTTCATTGTCAGAAGATATGCAATCAACGGTAATTATTATAAAACCAAAGCCAAATGATGGCGCTATACCCCCAACAACATAGAGATCTTGCAATAGGATCTTTATGCCCAACAAGCTCAGACCGAGTACGGGAAGTGTCTCGAATCAAAACGGAAATTTAAAAATTAAAGTAAAAAAAAAAAAAAAAAAAATTCTAAACGATAAGAGAGTATAATCGAGATGAATATCAGTAAGAGTAAGAGAATGAAACTAGATGATGAAAACAGATGTAATACCATTTTATAAAGTCCATATTAGCATTATATAGCTGCTAGGTGAAAGCGCCGCTGTAAATATGTGGTAAACAAAGCTTTTTGGATCATTAAGTGGTGAAAAAAAAAACACTGTACCAGTCCCGAAATACCTTTGTACCTTCAAATATTCCGGTCATGTAGGCCTGTATTCGTACGTGAAAGTAATGAAATTTTGTGTGTGGGTCTATGTGGATATAAGTCCGGAAATGTGCAACATGAATTAAAAAAAAATGGTACAAAATACAATTGAGGCAAGAAAAGAGTTCAATTAAATTTCAAAGTTGACGAATGCTAAAAACTGTATTATAGTTAAATAGCACACAATTCTTTAAATATGATCTAACATGAAATATATGAAGTTGCCATAATAGAAGTTGGCTTTGTAGGCATACAATAGTATTTCAGGAGACGTATTTGCTTGTAGGCTTCCGATCATTATTAGCAACACAGGCAAGTCCATATCATTTACCCTCTTTAATTTGTTGTATTTATATTTTTAATGCACGAAATGTTTAGTCACATTTGTAGTAAGAATTACACAAAAAAACTTGTCCCGTTTCATATCTCTGCTTTACCAGTGTCTACTGTGTTTCTTTAGAGTGTCTTAGATTACCATTACTCCTATACCCCACCACGCTTCACTCATAGATCAAGTGTCATACTACCAAATCCATAGATATCACTGATCAAGAATTACGAATGACAAAGGTCGAGATCTTTATCTCATCTGTATAAAGTGGCGTATCTAGGGATTATGGCGCCCGGGGCAAACAATGAAGTAACCCCCCCCCCCCAGTGCCCAAAACTTATCTACGTCATTGAAGCGAGGGAGAAAAGCGTCCGAGTGGGAAAAAAAAATCATTTTTAACGCTAAAACACGCAATTTCTTGTGTATTTTACCCCGAAATTTTGCAATTGACCACTGCAATTGAGCGGTAGAGAAGCTCGAATTTTGTACATTTATTAACGGTTTTCTATTGACTCACTTCTGCAATCGGGAGCAAAACTAACGAAAATCCTATAGGCTTGAGAAAGAGTCGAGATATTCAACAAGGCGACCTGAAGTTGAGATTTCTTTCACAAGTTGAACCTTTGCAAATGCTGTTTCATACACTTTATCCTATATTGGGAGCGCAATATTTAGCACGAGTCACGTGAAACTTAAAAGATAATCAGTAAGGATTATGATATTTCATCATTTCCCCCTTTTTTTCTCTCCTTTGCGCCCCCTCCAAGTGCCGCCGGGGCACGTGCCCCCTGCCCCCTCCCCCCAGATACGCCACTGCATGTCTGTATATATATATATATGAAGCTAAGGTTTAAAGTGAATATTGTTTGCTTACTAGGCCCGTGTTATCGAATAGACCTGTCTATGCCTGCGTGTTCATTTGAATCATAACTTCATAATTATGTTTCGAAAACGAGGGTTATGTAGTTTCTCGTTCCTGACCTGAGTAAAACAATTTTATTGCAAAGATGCCCAAACAGGGGCGGATACAGGATTTTCAGAAAGGGGGGGGCGCATTTCAGAAAGGGGGCGCACACTGAGGAACCCTCCGTTTGACAAAGCCAAACGGCCATCTAGGGGGTCCGGGGCATACTTTGTCAGACAAAACGGGGTGGGGGCGCACGCCCCTTGCGCCACCCCCCTGGATCCGCGCCTGCCAATCTTTCAATCGATTTAATGATTGGCCACTCATATTGCATTTATTATGAACGGTCGAATTTTTTAGCGATTGCGTTAGATTGTGTTTTTAAATCTTTTTATTACCTCAACCCGCTCCCCCATACAAACTGATGTAAGCTCGGATGATCATGATCAGCTGTTCGCGATACTAATGCGCTTGCGCATTCGGAGATAATTGACAAGATTGTCGCGGTCGAGAAGCTTTGAAGTGGACTAGAGTAGAAGTAGAACACCGATTTTTATGGACGAATACAAGGTAATTGTTGTACTGGAGGTGAATAAATTCGTTTTGATAATTGAGGAAAACTGTTTAAATGTGTGTAGTAGAGATATTGTTTTTCGTGTGAATAGAGTAAGACTGTTGCTTTGTGATTGTTGCCAATGTTGGTTATGTCCCATACGTTGCTTTTTGCGTGTGTAACTGTAATGTAATGTAACTTCATTTGTAAACTCACTCCCGGGTACATTTCTGTAAAATAGTTGGTATTTTCTGTCGCATGTACTAAAGGTATGGGGCACTCATAGGTACATTCCTATACTTCGTGTGTATAATGTAGGCAGTCATACACCTCATCTTTTTAAAACACCACTGCACAAAAGTCAACAATATTCACTCAAAATCGGCATTTAATTTTCAAAAACCGACCCCAAAATATCCAAGAAATACAATAAATTCAACTCACCAATGTTGGAAAAGATATTTACAAAAATGAAATCCGCAATTTACTGTTGATTCTCGCGAAACGAGCTATCGGAGTCATTGTGTACATTTCCTGGTCGCCGCGGGCGCTGACATCTCCACAAAAGAGTTTTGTCCTCAAAAATTCGGTCCCTATGGCGTACACGGAAAAGTTCCGATTTTCTGTGTGCGCGATCGTAAAGATCGATGTGCCCTTGCGATCCCGAGTTTCTTCGTGGACAAAAATTATATTGGCCGATTTTAGTCTAAGACATCGGCAGTTTGTAAACAACACGCGATCGCGAAACAAATCGGCGGGGATTTCTCCGGTTTTGGACAAGATTTTGACTTTGGATTTTGCTGTAAATATCAAAAGTTCTTCCTAACGGCCATTTGAGGTAGGAGTGAGATTTTTAAGGGCTGAATTTGAAAGCAAGTATTTAAAATATTTATCTTATTTTCCCCCCCCATACCTTTAGTACATGCGACAGAAAATACCAACTATTTTACAGAAATGTACCCGGGAGTGGTATGGGGGAAAAAATAAGATAAATATTTTAAATACTTGCTTTCAAATTCAGCCCTTAAAAATCTCACTCCTACCTCAAATGGCCGTTAGGAAGAACTTTTTATATTTTCAGCAAAATCCAAAGTCAAAATCTTGTCCAAAACCGGAGAAATCCCCGCCGATTTGTTTCGCGATCGCGTGTTGTTTACAAACTGCCGATGTCTTAGACTAAAATCGGCCAATACAATTTTTGTCCACGAAGAAACTCGGGATCGCAAGCGCACATCGATCTTTACGATCGCGCACACAGAAAATCGGAACTTTTCCGTGTACGCCATAGGGACCGAATTTTTGAGGACAAAACTCTTTTGGGGAGATGTCGGCGCCCGCGGCGACCAGGAAATGTACACAATGACTCCGATAGCTCGTTTCGCGAGAATCAACAGTAAATTACGGATTTGATTTTTGAAAATATCTTTTCCAACATTGGTGAGTTGAATTTATTGTATTTCTTGGATATTTTGGGGTCGGTTTTTGAAAATTAAATGCCGATTTTGAGTGAATATTGGTGACTTTTGTGCAGTGGTGTTTTAAAAAGATGAGGTGTATGACTGCCTACATAATACACACGAAGTATAGGAATGTAGCTATGAGTGATTTGTAAGGTAGTGATATTTTTAAAGCGTATATGTACAGTACCGTACTAGTTACTACAGGGGCTGAGGAGGTCAAGGTCCTTGTTCATTGTACTTGACCATTTGTTTGTGATTTCCTTTTTACCGCGATTAGTCATTCTGCAAATTTATTGTTATCTTGTGATTTAAATGTACTAGGCCTACTACTACTAGTACCACTCATAGCTACATTCCTATACTTCGTGTGTATAATGTAGGCAGTCATACACCTCATCTTTTTAAAACACCACTGCACACAAGTCACCAATATTCACTCAAAATCGGCATTTAATTTTCAAAAACCGACCCCAAAATATCCAAGAAATACAATAAATTCAACTCACCAATGTTGGAAAAGATATTTTCAAAAATCAAATCCGTAATTTACTGTTGATTCTCGCGAAACGAGCTATCGGAGTCATTGTGTACATTTCCTGGTCGCCGCGGGCGCTGACATCTCCCCAAAAGAGTTTTGTCCTCAAAAATTCGGTCCCTATGGCATACACGGAAAAGTTCCGATTTTCTGTGTGCACGATCGTAAAGATCGATGTGCGCTTGCGATCCCGAGTTTCTTCGTGGACAAAAATTTTATTGGCCGATTTTAGTCTAAGACATCGGCAGTTTGTAAACAACACGCGATCGCGAAACAAATCGGCGGGGATTTCTCCGGTTTTGGACAAGATTTTGACTTTGGATTTTGCTGAAAATATCAAAAGTTCTTCCTAACGGCCATTTGAGGTAGGAGTGAGATTTTTAAGGGCTGAATTTGAAAGCAAGTATTTAAAATATTTATCTTATTTTTTCCCCCATACCTTTAGTACATGCGACAGAAAATACCAACTATTTTACAGAAATGTACCCGTGAGTGACTAGTACTAGTACACATCACATCAGCAAGCAATGGTCATATTGACCATTAGGATCATATACATGTGTGTATACTGGGTATTGGGGATACAGATGTAATTTTGTTTGAAATGGAGGTTTTTGTGGGCAAACTGATACTTAAGTATCATTCTTTAGATTTTAAGTTATCATTTCGTTAAGATACAAAATGTAGAAAGTTATAAAAACTTACATTTACAGCCCTCTTTTTGGTACTTGTTACCCACATCTCCATACGGATCACGACTGCTCTCAATAATGTTGCGCACTAGTGAGGCCGCTCTACATGGTTACGCACCGTAGATACGTACACAGAATGTTACGCACACAAGCTATTCTACGAAGACCTGGAAGGGCCAAACTGACGACGTAAAAAAATACAAAATATTACGTACGTACGTAGTAATTATTACGTACGTACGTAATATTTTTTCTTTTTTTACGTCGTCAGTTTGGCCCTTTCTGGTCTTCGTAGGAGATCGACGAACCCATCGCGCCGGTACTACTACGAGCGCTGAGGGCTCCCTTCATCATAATCGTGAAAAATACAAACTGGATGCTGACGGGACAGTCTCGATAGCAGTTATCGACAAAAAGGACCCAAAATTTCAGGAAACCCTCTTCAAAGGTCACAAAACAACCTGGTAAGTTTTAATCATCTATTATTCAATATAATTCTTTGGATGTAAGTAAACTGTAATATATTATATTCAATTAAATATAGCCAAAAATGCACAGTGATGCAGTTTAGGTATGGGATGTGTGTTGGCTGCGTTACTACACAGTCGGCAATGGCGTGTACCTATGAGTGTTACACATCAGCAAGCAATGGTCATATTCACTCACGGGTACATTACTGTAAAATAGTTGGTATTTTCTGTCGCATGTACTAAAGGTATGGGGGGGAAAATAAGATAAATATTTTAAATACTTGCTTTCAAATTCAGCCCTTAAAAATCTCACTCCTACATAATAAATGGCCGTTAGGAAGAACTTTTGATATTTTCAGCAAAATCCAAAGTCAAAATCTTGTCCAAAACCGGAGAAATCCCCGCCGATTTGTTTCGCGATCGCGTGTTGTTTACATACTGCCGATGTCTTAGACTAAAATCGGCCAATAAAATTTTTGTCCACGAAGAAACTCGGGATCGCAAGCGCACATCGATCTTTACGATCGCGCACACAGAAAATCGGGACTTTCCGTGTATGCCACATAGGGACCGAATTTTTAAGGACAAAACTCTTTTGGGGAGATGTCAGCGCCCGCGGCGACCAGGAAATGTACACAATGACTCCGATAGCTCGTTTCGCGAGAATCAACAGTAAATTACGGATTTGATTTTTGGAAAATCTTTTCCAACATCGGTGAGTTGAATTTATTGTATTTCTTGGATATTTAGTGGTCGGTTTTTGTAAATTAAATGCCGATTTTGAGTGAATGTTTGTGACTTTTGTGCAGTGGTGTTTTAAAAAGTTGAGGTGTATGACTGCCTAAATTATACACACGAAGTATAGGAATGTAGCTATGAGTGGTCATATTGACCATTAGGAAATATACATGTGTGTATACTGGGTATTGGGGATACAGACGTAATTTTGTTTCAAATGGAGGTTTTTGTGGGCAAACTGATACTTAGGTTTCATTCTATATATATTACTTTATCAGTTCGTTAAGATACAAAATGTAGAAAGTTATAAAAACTTACATTTACAGCCTTCTTTTTCGTAGTTGTTACAGAGACATCCATACGTATGACGACTGCTCTCAATATGTTGCGCACTAGTGAGGCCGCTCTATATGGTTACGCACCATAGATACGTACATGTACACAGAATGTTACTTTATTATTACCTTTATTACCAGATCTACTGGAAAAATGCAGTTACTTCTGCAGCCTAGTTTCCAGGTCTATCTCATTTCTCCATTTACTGTATCCATCTAGCTAAACTACTGTAAACTCTGCCAGTGTGCTGTGCCAGAACTACTGCTCCCATGGGTGAGCATATTGAACTGCAGACCAAAACTTGTCTAACTTTGATTTAAATCTATTCAATGTTGATGCAGTAACTATCTCTAATGGCAGCGAATTCCAGTCATTTACAACTCTAGCACTGAAATTATTCTGTCTAACATCCAGTCTGCTTCTCCTCACATACAATTTGTATCGGTGTCCACGTGTAGACTGAGTGGATGCAAACGTAAAGAACATGTCTTTGTTCAAATCGTCAATGCCATGGATGATTTTGTATGTCTGTATCATGTCCCCTCTCCGCATTCTGTACTGAATGGAAGGTAACTTCATGAGACGAAGCCGTCTACGCACACAAGCTATACGGACAAGGTCGATATTACAACGACGGGTGGCCGTTCTCTCCCAAAGACTTTTTCAATTATTGCTCCTCGCCGTTAAAGCACTTTGCTTAATATCCTTGCACCAGAAGGAATACAGAATGTAGAGAATGCACGATGAGAAGCCTTATCGCTAGACTAAACTCATTAACAACCCCCAAGCTGTCTTAACAACAGGTAAACAACGAGGTGGAGATCGATGATCCGATCGCGCCGGTACCACTACGTGGGCTGAGGGCTCCCTTCATCATAATCGTGAAAAATACAAAATGGATGCTCTGACCGGATCTCGATAGGTGATTTCGCAAGAAATTCCCCAAAATTTCAGGAAACCCTCTTCAAAAGTGACAAAACAAACTGGTTAGTTTTAATCATCTATTATTCACCATAATTAGCTATCTTGCAGTACATTTTTTTCACTTAAATATAGCCAAAAATGCACAGTGATACATATTAGTACCGTACTGACTATTGCCTGCGTTCCTACACAGTCGGCAATGGCGTGTGCCTATGAGTGTACTAGTACTAGTTCTAGAATAGATCACTAGTAGTAGTAGTAGTACTACTACTAGGTCTAGTGAGTAGTAGTCTAGTAGTAGATTGCAATCTTCTCAGCCAGGTCAGCTCAGAACCACTCACACTCACACTCCACAGTTACACATATGCGAGGTTATAAACACTTCTCAGTTTAACCCATCTTGGTGTGCCAAGGGGGTTTAGCTCTCTTCAAAATTTTACCAAAACATAATCAATGCATACTTTTTAAATGTCTGCACTTCATTAACCATTTATTATTTCACAAAATATTATGTACAAAACTTGTAGGAAATGTATTTTTTTAGTATTACCATTTGCATTTCTTATGATACCAAACATTACTTTATCCAACTTTATGCATAAGAATTATTGAAAGTTATCTTTGAGTTACTTTTCTGTCCATTATTTTTTTTGGTTTCCCATTTTTTACTATTGTTTAATGTTGAAATAAGGTAATATTATTTTAAAAATTATAATCATATATTTAGAATGCTTGATTTATGCTCAACATTTTGATGTACATTGACCAGCATATACCTTTCTTGTGGTCGAGCAATTGGTGAATGAAAATGACAAGTGTATCTGTCACATATACGTGACATTGGCACTGAAAGAGTTTTAAAAATTCAACTGACAAAACTCTTAAAAGTTTACATGATTTAGTAAATCTCTCTCTCTCTTAAAATTATATTTAACCTTTTGACTTTGACATTTGCAATTAAGGTCTAGGACTAGGTCACTCACACATATGCAAGGTTATTGTAGATCTAGGTGGGTCTAGGTCACTCACACCTTCGTACTGTAAGCAATTGCCTCCCATAGCAAGTGTGTGGTTTCTAGCACATATGTGTGCTGGAAAAGAGCAAGATTGTCGGGCAAAAACATCCTGAAAATTTCACTTGATCAAGATGACAAATATCTTATTGAAGGATCTGGCATGAAATTAGATATTCTATCATCCTAAACTGTAGAAGGAATTATTTTCTCAAATTTGCTGATTATATTGGTGTTTTTACCTCTTCAACTAATAGAGGTCGTGTCTGCTGCCAAAATTTACACAGCCCCACATAGTGATGGTTTCATGAGTGGGTCTAGGTAAACTTCATGCTTTTCTGTGTAAGATATATATAACATATTTGTGGACAAACATGACAAAGTACAAGTAATATGTGACCCTCCACCACAAAATGACCAATAAGTCGGAAATTTGGGTTTTTTAAATTTCAACATAGTTTGAAAGCCTAGATTCTAAGCTTTAAAATGATATATAACTTGTCTTGTATGGACTAAGCAAACCCTTGAAAATTACAATGAGAATGTTGATGTGTCAGGCTAATCCTGGGTACGCCACTATTTTTTATGTATGCATATTTTGGTGTTTTAACACTAATTTGTTCTGTGATTGTTTGCCATATTCCTATTCAAAACATGCCTTTAGCTGTTTTGATTAATTGAAGCATGTACAGTGTAATTGTAAATACTTCTTTCAGATCCCGTGTTCTACTATGCATGATGAGGTGTGATATCTGGTAATGTCATACTCATAAACAGAACCTGTAACTGTATAAGAATTATGTTTTATCCACCGTTCTTAGCCATCCCCCCCCCCCCCCAAAAAAAAAAAAAAACAACAACGACGAACGATATAAAAAAAAATCGGGCAGGGGAGTTTCCCCGTTCAGTGGATTCAGTTGTGCTTACGCACTTTCCACTCCTTTAACCCTTTCAAGACAATTGATCACAATTTGTGTTTTGGCTCAATAGCTTTTGATTCAGAGCTCTAAAAATTTTACCAGATGCATGGGTACAAAGAGCAAAATTTTCTGCACAAACTATGTCCATATTTGTTGAATTACCATATTGCATTTGATGCCAGGAATTTTAAAAACAAGAATAAGCTTTAAAATCCTTAAATTGGCAACACATTAAGAGGTTCAAAATAAATGTGTTTTTATCAGAATTTGCACTTTTCCAACTTTTGTAAAAATTTGACAAATTTTGTAACCATTATATTTTTTGAAAGACATTGCACCTTATTAAAACCTTGTAGCATTAAAAGAAAGATATTATTGTTGCCAATTTGAAGAACAAAATGTGATCAATTTAGCCTTAAATAATTCATGTCCTGAAAGGGTTAAATAGGTAGAATTTCACTCTGTCTTCATTTTGACAGGTATGCTCATCCACAAAAATATATGGGTGAAGAGAAGGGATACCAAGATAAAATGCTTTGCTTAGGAACATAGCTTGCTGTGTCACCACTCATAGGACCATCACTATGTGAGGCTGTGGCATTTTCGGCGGCTGTCTCGACCTCTAAGTTGGAGAAATGAAAACACCAATATGATAGGTAATATTTTGAGAAAATAACTCCTACATTTTAGGATGATAGAAAAGCTGATTTCATGCTAAATTCTTCAAAAGGATCTCCATCACTTTGATTAAGTGAAATTTTCAGGTTAATTTTGTCCGGCGATCTTGCTCCTTCAAAACACACATGTGCTGGAGATTACATACACTCTATGGGAGGCAATTCTATGTGGTATGAAGGTATGGAGTGCGAGGTTATCTATAATAACCTTGCATACATGTATATCCTGTATATGTGTGAGTGGGTTTGCAGTTTGCACAAATTACTTTTTGATACTGGTACTGGTATATCTCAGTATGTTTAAAAAATTTGCCTAATATACAATTGTATTTCATTAATTTCAGGAGATAGCACTGCTGTATGCAGATGAAGCAAGAAGAAAGGTCAATGAACTCTGCTCAGGATTGGAGGCATGGCAGATCATTGCTTACTCAGTTGGAATCACGTTGCTCTTGAACTGGTTTTACCACTTCCTGTGTCACCCAAGGCTCAGTAAGTGTCATTGCTCCCATGATTACTGTACAGATTGAAAGATAACTCTGGATTAAACTCACAGGAAGACATCATCGTGAATGTTGTTCAGTTGCATAATTAATTTGATTTGGAATGTCAGAAAATTCATCCCTGAAGTTCTTCAGGAATGGATGAACATAAAAATTGATGATTCAATAGAGAATATGCTTGCTCATCAGTCATCACTTACATTCAAACGCTTTAAGCCAGTGATATTTATTATGCCAATGGTACATGTAGATTATTTAAATTCTTTTTCAAATTTACTTTTATGTCAGCATTATTATTCAAAGTCAGCTTGTAACTTTTGCATACAATACAGTAATGCACATCTATGCATATATCTATCTATACTTAATAGCTTAAAACGTTATGACGTCTTAGTTGTTTGAATTCCGTCATAGATATACGGTACCTTTTGAAATTTGCATGATTTGCTTTCTCTTTATTTCCTGCAGCTTTGAAGCAGCGCATTTTGAAAAACTTCTTCAAGTGCGTTAAGAGCCTTCCAGTAATAAAAGACAAGGTAAAGTAAGTGGTTGTGAATGTAGCCTACTGCCTTGCCTAGTACAGTCAAACCTGCTTTAGCGGCCACCTGTATAGAAAGACCACCTGTCTATAAAGACCACAATTTCCGTTTCCCTTGAAAAGTGTTTCACATTGAAAGGTGTGTTAAAGGAACCTGTACATAAAGACCATCTGCTCATAAAGACCGCTTTCTTGTCTCCCTTAAGCGGTCTTTATAGACAGGTTTCACTTTATATGCTTTGGCAACTTTCATTCAAACACTTAGATCACTTAAACACATAGATCAAGCAGATGTCACTCAGTAGTGAACTTACAATTGAAACATTCAACTGTACTCATATTTTTATAAATTTCTATTTTTAGCCAGACGTAAGTTATTTGTGATGCTTGGATATATGTTTGACATTTTGTTGGTTATATGTAATGCAAGAATTTATGGGTTAATGATCCAGATTAATTTATGTAATAAGTTATATAAGTTTAGTTTTTTGTTGTTGATATATTACGTGATTAGAGTATTCAAAGGAAGTGAAAGGTATTACTTTTAAACATAAATATAATGTTTTCAAATATCTAAAAACAAAATGATGGAACACATTTTGACTTTTTTTTTCTGAAGGTGAAATGGGTCATCTCCACTTTATTGACATTTTTTTTGGAATGATCATAAGCTGTCTTTTTTATCTCAAGTGTAAGAAAGCTGGGGTAGTAAATTCACAAAGCTTTAAAGTGACAGTAAATTGAACCTCCTAATGGTGCCATCTTCAACAGGATTTGATAAGTTTGTAGAAGCTTAGAATGTACATTATCTGTAGGCAATTTTCCACATGTGCAACGTCAAAATAATAGTTTGAAATATAAAATGTGCCTATTTTTCAAACAGCTGTTGGTCAAAATTCGAAATCAAATGCAATTAATTTTCAAATTATAATCTCAATTTAGCAGTTACTGTAAGGTGACGCTGTTCAAGTTTGCCAGTTTAATGCCATTTTAAGTGTTGTTTGATAATTTGTGCTTTATTTATACAGATCAAAGAGGAGATAGAGAAGAATGTGTTGGGGATTGCCAGGGACCTCTTTCCTCTGAAGCCAGGTGATAGTTATATCACTGAGCTTCCGGCAAAGGGTCTTACCAGAGAAAACATCATGAATAAAGTCAACAAAGATTACAAGCCCATGGGTAAGTGTGTGTTGTTTTGTATACTTCTGTAGGTTAGTTAAAGCCATTCAGGATAAGAGCTCACATTTATGGTTTGACTCAATAACAGAAAGAGCAAAATTTTCTGTACATGCTATCCTTTTTTTTTTGCATTACTGTTGTTGCGTTACTGATAATGATGTATTATTATCCTTTCAGACCCACTTTTATGTGCGTGAACTTTAAGTATGAAAAGGGATAAGACAAGAGGTATGAAACCCAGTATTGTCCTGTCCCACCATTTTAACCGCTCTTTTTCTCCACAGGTGGTATCGACTGGAAAGGAGGCAAGGTATCCGGCTGTGTGTATGCAGGAACGGATGAACTTGCAGCACTGGCATCCGAGGTTAGTTCTCACATGAACATTGAATGCATACATGGGGGAACGAGCTTTTGCCCACGCTGGTCCTGCGCTATGGAATAATCTACCTAATCAATAAGAAGAAGTTGCAATTCTCCAGATTCATTCAAATTATTCAAAAGCAGTCTAAAAACTTACTTGTTTAATGCTTCCCATTGATTATTACATTCTTCTCTTGTCTTTCTACTCTCTTATGCCCTTCTTTATTCTACACTACACCTAGAGCACTTTACAGAGGGGATTTGGTGCTTTATGAATCATATGTATTATTATTATTATTATTATTATTTTATATGTGTACCCATTCACATAATTTTAATATGAATTATGACTTGATATATTGACTTGATCTACTCCCCATTTCAGATAGGTGAACTCTAAACATTATTTGACATCATATTATAAGTACATGTATAACAATTTTGTAGTACCTATGAGAGTTCATCATAAATATTTTCCCCCATCCAATTTATTGTTAGTACTTTTGATAATCAAATAGTGATTCCGGGCATTATTCTCTCTTTATCTATGATTTCTTTGCTGTTTATGTTTGACAGATGTATGAGGATTTTGCCTGGACCAACCCTCTTCATCCCGATGTCTTTCCCGATGTTCGTAAGATGGAGGCAGAGATTGTTGCCATGACGCTCAAGATGTTTAATGCTCCCAAATCTGGCTGTGGCACAGTAAGTGAAATTCAGGGTAGGGTCGGGTGTAAACCTCCATCTCATGATAAAATTAAAAACTTATAATTCATTACATTCGTGCAGTTATCTGTGAATCCTCTAGAAGCTATTCAGACTAGTGTCATTTGAGATTTAAGCATACATTTTACAAATCATCAATTATAACGTCCCTGAGATGTATGCTAACTTATAAAGTCAGTCGTTTTTTGAGTTGTGTTTGGTTGATTTCATTCAGCCAATCACAGTGTACATTTATAGGGATATTATTAGCTTTTCATTGTATTCTGACTTTTCTGAAATATTCCTCTTTTTTATTAGATGACAACAGGTGGTACAGAGAGTATCTTAATGGCCCTAGCTTCTTACAGAGATTTAGCGACAGAGAGAGGCATAGAGTATCCAGAAATGTAAGAATTCCTATATTCACATAGCATAGATTCTGAAAGTTGAAAATAAAACAATAGCAATGACACTTGTAAATGTTATCAACTTTAAAGCTATTACTCTTTCATTAAAGATCACATTGCAAGAAAATTCCATCAAAATAAATATTGGCTTAATGCTTATTATTGCATAGATGGCATAAATTATACAAGGTTATCCAAATTCAACGCTTGGAAACATTTGAATTAATGATTATTATCAATTATAAAACGGTAAAATACAGCCCCCGATATAGCAGCTGAAGAGCTTCTTGAACGCTGCTGAGATGTGTGACGACACACGAAGGACCAGTCCTGTCTAAGCAGACGATGTCCCATAACATCTTACACATTTTTCAGTGCCTGTTTTGTCATCTCCTCTTCACTTATTTCTCTTACTTGACTAGCGTCAGTCTTAATGTTAGTCTGTTGCCTCACTCTTAACTTCGTGTATGGTATTATTTTGATGAAAAATGCAGCGTTAAAAAAATAAAAGAATCAGTCACTTGTAAACAAAATAAGACGCCATTGTATTTTCAGCTGCTTGCAAGAGGGAACGAATACAATCTGTGATATTATTCGGAGGGCTTTTCAATTTGAAAGTGGGGTTTATTTCATTGATCATTGACCCTTCTCCTGTGTATTTACTATCAAACGGTTTTAGTTATCAGAATCAGTTCACTTTCCCTTTTAGAATGGTGTGAAATAAGGTCATGTTAAATATACCAAACTCTTTATAATTTGATAAATAATTGCATTGCAATTACGTTCATTCATTATAGGACGTCGTCTGCTTAAGCAGGATCGATCCCTTGTGTGACGACATCAAAACATCGCTATATTTCTGGCGAATCCTCGGATATTCCAGATGCTTAGAAGAGCTTTTATTTATGTTGTTTTTATAATCATCAGATACGCAGTTGACTTAAAATTTATACGATTGCCATCTGTAAGCTTCCCAGTTTCTAGTGATACATTAATTGCCATATTTGTGATTTTCTTGCAATGTGATCTTTAAATATTTCAGGGAATGTCATTTAGTTAGAACCTTGTTAAATCCTTGTTATCAATTTGCTTTATTTTCATATTTTTAGCAGATTTCAGCTTGGGCTTGAAGGTGCATGTACTATTTCATGTTCATTAGTAAAATCTAAAAATGGCTGAATAATGCATGAATCTCCCTCAACCCCCCAGAAACAGGGGACATCATGCCATCAGAAAGTTTGAAGTTGTGAATATGAAATGAGTTCATATTTTTCTCTGTTTGCAGCATCGCTCCAGTATCAGCCCATGCTGCCTTTGACAAGGCTGCCCATTACTTCCGAATGAAACTTGTCCATGTACCTCTGGATCCTGTCACTCATCAAGCTGATCTCAGGGTAGGTCTGGGCCCTGTTTCATAAGACTTGTCATCATTGACAAGTTATAAGCTACTGTTATAAGCTACTGAAATCCTTGCATCTGATTGGCTGAGAGCAAATTGTCAGTAAAAATCACTGACAAGACACTTGATGAAATGCCCCCCTGTAATGGTGCTTCGACATCTGCTCCAGTGACAAATACTTCGGACTTTGTTTTGTCAAAGATACAAGTTTAGGGTTAGGGTTGCAATTGGGTTTTAGGTTAGGTGAAGCGTTTGGTCCAGGTTTGAAGTTTAGAAATTTGTTACGGAACCTGGGGAGCGTTTCATCAAGCGTTTTGTCAGTGATTTTTACTGACAAATTTGCTCTCAGCCAATCAGATGCAAGGATTTCAGTAGCTTATAACAGTTGTCGGTAAATATCACTGACAAAACGCTTGATGAAATGCTCCCCTGGAGCATTTGTGGCCGGAGCATGTGTCATACAACCCTAGTCTGTGACACAATTCAAGACAGAGCGAGCTATGGAATACACACGTCAAAAGCTCTTTGAAATGAAAAGGTCATCACTGGGTTCAGTGATACTAGGCCAGAGTTTTAAATGACATTTAGGTTATTTAGTGAAATGTAATGATACTGTATGTAAAGACGCAGGAAAGAACAAAATTGCTACTTTTGACTCTGCATCTAGAATTACAATCAGACTTAACTGAATAAAATGTTTCATATTATTTTGCTTAAAGGTGTGGAAAGAGTTAAATACTAATTCTAAATTCTGATAATTTTTTATTCTGCCTCTATGGAATAATTTTTTTTTTTAAAGTGCCATCAAGTTTCGCTAAGCTACCGTAGGAAGAGGTTTTAAAGTTTGGCAGTTTTATTTCAACCAGAGCTGCCAAAAGATCACTATAATTTTTAAGACATAGATGTGTAGGACATGATGAAAAGAGAGATGTGCAAACTGCCAAAATTCCTTATTTTCATTGTAATACAGTTACATGTCTGTGCCATACACATTAAATTGCTTATTGTATATTAGTCAGTTTATGATTTCTATGCTGTATCTGTCTGTCTATGTGGATCTATCTATCTATCTATCTATTCATCTTTGTTATAATAGTGAATATAATAATAGTTACATTTGTATAGCTCTTACTAGTTAATACTATGTTTCTAAGTGCTTTACATGTAAATATTTATTTATCTATCTACTTATCATTCAGTGTATCTACCTATCTATCTTTATACCTATTATCATATCTTCTTGTACTTATCTCTTAATTTGTGATATTTACATTATTTCTATCTATTTATCTGTCTAGATTGTATTTATGTATCAACTTGTAATATCTATCTATTTGTTTATAGTATCTGCCTTGTATCTATCTATCTATCTATCTATCTATCTATCTATCTATCTGTTTATCTATATATATATCTAACTTGTAATATCTATCTATCTATCTATCTATCTATCTGTTTATCTATCTATCTATCTATCTGTTTATCTATATATATATCTAACTTGTAATATCTATCTATCTATCTATTTATCTATCTATCTATCTGTTTATCTATCTATATATCTAACTTGTAATATCTATCTATCTATCTATCTGTTTATCTGTCTATCTATCTATCTATCTTTCTATCTATCTATCTAACTTGTAATATCTATCTATCTATCTATCTGTTTTTATCTATCTATCTATCAATCTGTTACCAGGCAATGAGGAGAAAGATTAACAAGAGGACAGCTGTACTGGTTGGCTCTGCTCCAATGTTTCCTTTTGGAGTCATGGATCCCATTGAAAAGATTGCAGAGGTAATCAACAAGATTTTCACGACATCAGCAATATCATATATGTAATATTTTGCCAGGTATAGATACAATGAAATTAAAAGTTAAATTGTATTGTACCTTACATTTGATTTCTCTCTTCCAGTGAATTCAGATATTTACGTTAAAGAACTAGAATTAAGTGTAATTTAGTTCAAGTCATTACTCTGTCGTGTGCTGTGATTATGGCATGACTTTGTACAACAAGGATTTATATTTCATGTGATGTGTGATTGGGTATAATGGTACCCATGTATGTGGTATTTTCGCTTGATAAACCTGTTGATGATTTTATCCATCGTCTTCTTTCTTGAAGAAGAAGAAGAAGAAAAAAGGAAGAATGTTGTTATCCAGTAAAAATGTGCTGGGAAAGCTCTAGTTCTATGTAACATCAGAACTTTGATGTCAGCATTTGTCCTTGGTCATTGAACAAAGTGCTCATGAACTGTACAAGTGATAATATTATGTGTTTGATATTAAAGTTTAGGTGCATAGTTATTGGCTGGATCATGTTTGAAATAATCATCTCTTTTCTCTTTTTGAACACTTTAATCTTATTTAACTTGAAAAAATATGCTGCACATTTGTAAAAAGTGTTTCCCCTGTGCCTTTCATGATCAGTAATCACCATTACGTACATATACTTTTTTGTGATTTTTCAAAAAATCTCTCTTCAGCTCGGTGACTACTACAACATTCCAGTGCATGTAGATTCCTGTCTGGGTGGATTCCTGGTACCCTTCATGGAGAAAGCCGGTTTTCCTCTGGCCCCCTTTGACTTCAGAGTTAAAGGTGTTACAAGTATATCTGCAGATACACATAAGGTACAATGCTCTTGCTTTAGCAGGGTCTTCCACAAGGGGTTTAAAGGGAAGCTTGAGTTCTGGGAAAGTTAAAAAATAATTTGTGAGTTTTCTCATTCTTTTTATGTTAGTTTGGAAGATTATCATAGTAGAAATGTCCCCTAAAAAGGATTGCTCTTTAAATGCTCTCACATTCAAAATATGACAAGAAATAGCTGAAATGGTGGGGCCGAACATTTGTGTGTAGTCCCATATACACATAACTCTGTGCTGTGCATTTGACTCTCAGGAGGATTGAGTCAATTTCTTATCATTTCGGTGATTCCAAAACCTTACAGCATACACCAATTCTTATTTGCTATATAATCAACCTATCCCAATTGCTTTGAGACAGTTTCTTTCACAATTCAATCTCATGACCAGGGGAGCATTTCATCAATGGTTTTGTCAGTGATTTTTACTGACAAATATCCTCTCAGCCAATCAGATGCAAGGATTTCAGTAGCTTATAACAGTTGTCGGTAAACATCACTGACAAAACGCTTGATGAAACACTCCCCAGAACTCAACTATATCTTTAACATGTAACAGCGAGAGGTTTGAATTTTGAAACTACAGGTTTGAAACACAGCGACAGGTTAAAAATTCATGAATAATCAAATACAACAAAAATTATTTTAAGAAATATTAGTCATAAAATTTGTTTGAAATGCTTCAAAATATGGCTGAGATTGCACCAGAGAGCCTCTGAGAACCACGGAGCTTCCAGGGTCCTCAGGCGGGCACTGGACCCCGGCTGCAGGGGACTTTGTGCTTCTCACACATCAGTTTATACTCCTTACCAGTTGGGATATTACATTTTGTGTGTGGACCACCCTGGTTTTAGGACTGACAAAATAGAAAAAAGGATGTTTCTGGTTCAAATAAGCACATACATGTACTGTATGACATGAATGTTTTCATATACACCATTATCAACAATGCTAATCACTGTGTAGGCAGTTTTTTTCTCAAAGTGTATGTAGTCGCCAACATCTTAACCCTCTGCTGAATGTGAATGTTGTGCTATATGTTTAGAGAAGAGCAGCTATTTTTTTTCTTGTTAAAAGATAAATGTGTGCATGTTTTGTATAGTTTGGTTTGGTTGGAGATATTTTGTATTTGGTTTGTCTCAAAGAATTTGAATTAGAATGAAAAGATTTTGACTCTGAATATCCATTTTGAATGTCTTGATAATTGTTTGTAAGCTTATTGGCTTAGTAATACCAGGAAAAAAACTTGGTAAGAGTCATTTAGAGTTTAAATCTTCAACCTTTTACATATAATCAACATCAGGAACATCACCATTAACTTTACCATGCCTCCCGAAATGGTATCTTAAACTTTACTTGCTATGGATCAAAACCTCAGACTGTCACATTTATTTGGTGTATACCTTATTTTCCGGTTTATAAACCGTGGCCGTTTATAAACCACATTTTGACACTTGATTGAGAACAAAAAATTCCAGAGGAAAAAAGAAGCTAAAGAAAAAATCCAAGCAGATTTAAAACAATGATTTCAACTGCACGCTGAATTCTGGACTTTGGCAGCTTTGTTTGACAATGCTCTATGAAAAAAGAGCGAGAGAAGTAAATTGTAATTTGTAATTAGGGAAAGAAACCAATCTTCACATTCTTCCTAATCACGCCGCACACACACAAACAGAGTGTCATACCGTTGATACCAAGGAGGTACTCCTTGGTCATACAGCCAGCTACATATCAGAACCCATGACACGATCGTAATTGTATCTCAGTCAACTACAAAATGTCTGAAAAATCACAAAACAGACCAAGTACCTGTTTGTGTCAATTTACTATACTTATGATAGAGTCGACTGTGGCAGTCCACTGTTAATTCCATTAGTCGACCAAAGCCTTTAAAGATTTATAGTTATAATTTTACCCGATATCGTATTCTCACTTCACTCATGTATGTTTTGTAAACATTTTTTTTTCACAGTATGGCTATGCCCCTAAAGGCTCATCTGTGATTTTGTATCGGGAGAAGAAATTACGCCACCCTCAGTTCTTTGTGTCTCCTGATTGGACTGGGGGTATCTATGCCACGCCCACAATTGGAGGTATGAAGACTTCAAACAGAGAGACAGATATAAAAATTTAGAGAGACAGGGAGGAAGAGACAGACAGGCAATGACAGGAAACCAAGAAGGAGAGATAGAGAGAGACACAGAGAGAGAAGGAGGAAGAGAGAGAGAGGGCGAGAGACAAAGAGACAAAGAGAAAGGGAGGAAAGAGAGATGCAGTACAGGTTTCACCAAGTTAATGTACATGTATTACAAATATAATTACGTCAAAGTTTTCAATCTTGGGCGATTCCGTGCAGAGTGTCCCCTACAAACTTACATTTTTTATCCATAAATCTCTTGATATGACCATGACTGTAAGTGGTGATACCAGGGGGGCATTTCATCAAGTGTCTTGTCTGTGATTTTTACTGACAAATTTGCTCTCAGCCAATGAGATGCAAGGATTTTAGTAGCTTATAACAGTTATTGCAACTTGTCATTGATGACAAGTTTTATGAAACAGGGCCCTGAAAGCACCCTTATTCAATGGTCATATTGATAGATAGATTCTTCACTTTTGGATGAAATATATGGATAAAAGACATACATGTATGTTGTAAGGGACACTCTGCACAGTATCGCCCTCTTATTGATAAATGCAAACATGACTTCATGGAATCTAATATCCCAGCTCATTATGCCATTTTAAAATTTCAAGAAGAAAGACAAGCTTTCCTTTATCCAAAAAGATAATATTCAGTATAAAATTTTGGCAGTCAAAGTTCAAACCACCTACGGCATTACAAGGATTAAAACCTAAAATGTATGTATCACTAATTCTTCGTGCAGGTAGTCGAGCTGGAGCCATCATCGCTGCCTGTTGGGCTACCATGATGTTCTTTGGTGAAGATGGCTATGTTGAGAATACCAGGAAGATCGTTGCTACGACCAGGAAGATTGCAGAAGAGTGAGTTTATACTGCCTCATCCTTTCCTGTTAACCCTGTCAGTAATGAAGTATGATTAAAAACAGGTGTACATCATATTGATGGTGGGGCGACAAAACCTTGTATCTCAAAAAAAGTTAAATGTTCAGGAGAGTGAAGAAAACATGGTTGCCATAACACTAAGAAATGGGATTGTCTTCCCTTTGACATGCCACAGTGGCTTCATTTTTGGAGTAAGAGAGCTGGGATTTGGACAGGACATCACTTGGCTGATTATCTGAAGATTAACACAAGAAAGTAAGTTTCACAAAAAAATTAAAATACAAGGTTTTATCACCCCACCGACAATATGTGTCCCGGAGAATCAAAAACAAGGTCCGATGAATTAAAATTTGAATACCGGTACAATCAAAGTTTTCAAAATGCATTTCTGTTCCTCTCTCCCTTGTGCAGGGTTCGTAAGATCCCTGGAATCTTTGTGTATGGCAATCCCGAGGTGAGCGTGGTAGGAGTCGGCTCCGAGGTCTTCAACATCTATCGTCTTTCAGGAGCCCTTACCAAGAGGGGATGGAATCTTAATTCTCTTCAATTCCCTTCGAGGTAGGCAAAAAGAGGATTTAAAAAAGAAAACCAAAACAATAGTACCAGATGATCCCCCCTGGACTATCGCCCTTTGGACATCTGCTTCAAGGGCCCTTTTGCCTATAAATTTCCCTTTACATGCAACTCAAAAAATTAAACTTGAATTAGATTTTCAACCAGGCAGGATGGCGTATTTAGGACTTGCATTTTATTTTTCTAGTTTCCTTTTATACACACGACTCTTAATTCAAGAGGGTTCTGCTCAACTAATACTCTCCAGATATTCCCCCCACCCCACAATTAATCCTCAGCCAACTACTCTTTATAGATAATAACCCCTTACAAACACCTAAGGGGTTAATTGGCCAACATATAGGGTTGGTTTTCTAAACCGTAATTGTCCTCAGATTATTGTTCCTTGGTGTAGGTTTCCTAAAGGGTACATGTAAAAGGATATTGTCCTTTGGTGAAAGATGCAGCTCCTCATTCAACTCCTCCATTACCATCTTTAATACATATTATGAAATATTTTTTTAAAACCATTTTACTCAGAAACATAAAGTATTAGTATACAATCTCCTTTCTGTTTGGTAGTTTCCACCTGTGTGTGACTCTTCGTCAGACGTTCCCTGGAGTGGCCGAAGAGTTCATCCAAGACGTCAAGGAGTGTACAGAACAGATCATGAAGACACCCAATGAGAAGGCAGAAGGCAGCGTGAGTATTTCTCCATAGCTAGTTAACAGAGATAGTTACGTCAATGGAAGTTGCTCCTGATTGGTCAGTCATTTCATGGAGCTCCTAATATTTCCCTCCCATGGAGATTGTATGTTGAAGGGAAATATGCAGAGCTCCATGACCTATGACTGCCCACTCATATACATGTGTCACAATTGTCTCACTCAATAAAATATGTGCTTTTTAGCTCACCTGAGCCTAAGGCTCGAGTGAGCTATTGCGATGGAAATTTGTCCGTCGTCCGTCGTCCGTTAACTTTTTACATTTTCATCTTCTTCTCCAAAACCCATGATCGGAATTCAACCAAACTTGCTAGGAATCATCCTTAGGGGTATATAGGGGCCCTGTGGGGGTAACATACTGGAGGGGGGGGGGGGGGGCGCTGCCAGGCAAAATGTACATTCTGATCTTCTTCTCCAAAACACATGATCGGAATTCAACCAAACTTGGTAGGAATCATCCTTAGGGGTAGGGGACCCAAAGTTGCTAAAATGGTACATGTGCCCCCAGGGGGGGGGGGGGGGGGGCCCAGGGGGAAGGCCCTTAATTGTAAAAGCTATGTAAATTTCAAACATCTTCTTCTCCAGAACCAGGCATAGCTCAGACTTGGTATTGTGTATGGAGATACCTCTATAGATGAAGAATGAATGTTGTTCATGAAATTTCTCTGAGTGGCCCTATAGGGGCCCTGTGGGGGTAACATACTGGAGGGGGGGGGGGGGCGCTGCTAGGCAAAATGTACATTCTGATCTTCTCCAAAACACATAATCGGAATTCAACCAAACTTGGTAGGAATCATCCTTAGGGGTAGGGGATCGAAAGTTGCTAAAATGGTACATGTGGCCCCCAGGGGGGCCCAGGGGGAGGGCCCCCAAGTGTAAAAGCTATGTAAATTTCAAACATCTTCTTCTCCAGAACCAGGAATAGCTCAGACTTGGTATTGTGTATGGAGATACCTCTATAGACGAAAAATGAAAGTTGTTCATGAATTTTTTCTGGGTGGCCCTATAGGGGGTCTGTGGGGGTAACATACTGGAGGGGGGGATGGGGCAAGTTGTCCGCCATCCATAAACTTTTTACATTTTCAGCTTCTTCTCCAAAACCCATGATTGGAATTTAACTGAACTTGCTAGGAAGCTCAGACTTGGTATTGTGTATAGAGATACCTCTATAGATGAAGAATGAAAGTTGTTCATGTGCTAGAGAGAACATGCACCAGCTGTGAATTGATCCGCCTCAGGTGAGCGTCGTGCCCCCTGGGGCTCTTGTCTATATATATCACCTTATCTTATAGAGAGAATTAGTCTTTCTATGACCCTCCTCTTTCATGTTTTTTTTTAAATGATCTTTTATGGCATGATCCTCCTCTCACTCTGTGGCAGTACCATGTAGCAGTGCCTTCTCATTCTGGAACCAATTCTAGTTTTTGTTTTGTTTCCCTACACAGGCCGCTATGTATGGGACTGCCCAAGCCATCCCGGATCGCTCCTTGGTAATAGACTTAGCTAGAGGGTACCTAGATGCCTACTATTCCACCGATCCCATCGAATAAGCACCTTAGTGTTAAATTTTGAGTATGGTGTTATCATTTGGTGTTAATTTTAAAACTTAAAGCAAAACAGAGATTTATCATCATGAAATGTCACTATTACCACTTGGATGTGTGCTCGCAGGCAAATTCAAGATTATAGACCTGTAATTGAAGCTTGTGTTATTTGAAGGGTAGCATCAATTATTGGTGTTAGTCTAAAAGGCAGCTTGTTACATTTCAACGATTGCATTGTAGATATAAACTGGGTATGATGAACAAACAAATGCGGTTTGGATGAGCTTCACTCACTGACTTGTATTTTACTATAAGATTAGCACCTTGTTTTGGTCCTATTATTCCTATAAGTATTATCTGATATCTTTATGCTTGTACAAATAAGATTCACCAGTTGTGTGCCTGTATCATCATTCTTTCTGGAGAGTGCTACAGATTACTCTTGTTTTCTTTTGAATCAGGTATAAGCATTGTTAGAGATAAATATTGGATGTATCAGTCTATAGAAACTAAACAAAAATAGAAGGAACAATAAAATCTGCATTTTATTACGGAAGAACATCCAGTGTGAGCTGCAACAGAGATTATTTCAACTAGTCAACAAGTAAGAATGACTTTTGTTGTGTTTAATACACTAAGGTGTGTTTATCATTATTATTGTGAATTATAGGAAATATAAGAATTGTCATCATGCCTTTTTGTTGATTACTATGCAAACATCTCATGCTTGATATTTGAAGAACATGACACAATGTAGTGACTTGAGTTGTTTAGATTTTGCAAAAATGTAATCTTAATATTTGTTTTTAGAAATAACATCAATATGATGTAAGATTTGGTGAATTATCTTACCTAGTAACAGGGTGTTATTTTGTAACAAGGTGGTGAGAGAATGTTTAAGGTTGAAAATAGGGTATTACGTTTTTTATTTGTAATTTTCTTGTTTTTACCTCAATCACTATTTTAAGACATGTACTTTCAGATGCAATTTACATCTTCATCTAATTTCACAGTACTTCTTATGAAAAGGGGTTAGAAAATACACTTTCCAACAGTTTTCTAGAACGGAAGTACTTATTTATCTGATTTTTACAAAAATCAAAATTTATCAACTTTCTAATGAACAAAACTCAAAAAGCCCCAATGAGAATTTTATGGGAAAAAATAGACACAAAACCAGCCTTAATTTGTATAATTAAGTGCAAATATCATTAAAAATGTTATCATCTTGTAGCAAATTTCATAAGCTTTCCAGTGATTGTATTTGTGGGGGTTTCAGACTACATAGACATAAAAAATATGCATTTACTAGGAACATGCGTTTCCATGCAATAATACCCCATCTCCAACCTAATGAATATTCATTGTTTAGTCTAGTATTAAAGTACTTTACATTCCATTATCATAGTCTAATATTGAAATTCTTAAATGTTGGAAATAAATGTGTATATTCAACATTTTGGCCTTGTGTAATGTCTTATTACTTGTCAAACATTTGTTTTAGAAAATACTGATATTTTATGATTGTTATCACAATTTGTGTTTTTTCTAGATATTATTATATATAAAGGTTAATTATGGTATATTAAAATGTTAATTAATTACACGTATGTGTATATGATGTCTTAAATTACTATTTATGTGTATAAATTTGGTACATGGTTCTAAATCATATATTTTAATATTTATTATGAAGCTTTATGAATTATAGACTTTACTCATTCTTTCAGCACTGGTGGTAGATAATACTTCCCCAATTATCTTTTTACAGTAATCTAATATTTTTGGAAGACGAAATCCTAGTCTTTCTGTTCAACTGGCTTCATGAATTGTGAAGCTAGGTATTATGGAGCACTGTTTAAAAAAGAAAAAAGGAAGCATAATTTGAAACCTTTCTCTTAAAATCTTACTTTGATTCATGTTTGTAGACGTAATGGCATAGTTCAGGTTAATCCATTGCCACTGGTATCAGTGCGAAACCTATGGGAATAAGCAAATCAAGTAATCCATGGGTTAAACTCTTTATTTTGTACTACATTCCTTTTTGTGAGGAACAGACTGTGTATTTCTATATTTAAATTATCATTTCATTCCTGGGGTTTGATGTAACATTATCCATGAAGATACAGTGAAACCTGTATATAAAGGCCGCTCAAGGGAGACAAGAAAAAGCGGTCTTTATGAGCAGGTGGTCTTTATGTACAGGTTCCTTTAATACACGTTTCAATGAGAAATACTTTTCAAGGGAAACAAAAATGGTAGTCCTTATAAACGGGTGGTCTTTCTATACAGGTGGTCGCTAAAGCAGGTTTGACTGTAGTTACATTTGAATTCATGTATAAATTCACACCTTCTTGACGAAATAATACATTGTAATTTAGTGTGCCTTCAAAGAGTTCAGTAAATTGCATGTACACGCAGTCCCATTTTGATGATTATGATATATAAAATGTTATCTATGTTGCTTTTTGTATTTGGATAATGGTGTACTTAATCGTTTGATTTTCATGGCCCTTATATTATCACTATATTATCATTATTCAAAGTTCGTAGGCCAGTGCGGAATAGTGAGGAAGATTAGCTAATTACTCCAGCTAAAGTGCAAGTTTTATCTCCCATTATATACATGAATATAATTTGATGAATACTCTATCTTCTTGGGAGAAAACCAGTTATACAGTGGAACCTCGTTGTAACAAACTCCTTGGGACCACGGAAATTACTCTGTTATATCGAAACCTTGTTATATCAGGGCTAGAAGACAAAAGAATCCAAAGAAGTGGGGCCAGTAAAATTACCTTGTTATAACGCGAGTATTTTTTTATAACAGTGTTCTTTGTAACAAGGTTCTATTATACAGAATCTTAACTTCAAAATTTTGACTTGTTCGTTCATATAACTTTCATTCTCTTCATTTTGTGAAGTTCAGTTGCATATACATGTTTTCACAGTTGCGACAGCTCAATATTTTAAGTTGGTTTTCATGTACTTGCCGTAATGTACTGATAAAGATGCAAACAATATTTTGCGCAACTTTATTAATATCATGATGAACATCACTTAAATTTGTACTGTGAAATGTTGCTTTGAAAATATCATTATCAATTCTAGTGAATATGGAATTTATACATCAGTACTTGTACTAATGTTACCTATTCAATGACTGAAATTAAATCTTGTCCTCTCTGATTAATTCAGCTGTTTCTGTTATTCATTTTGTTCTTAAGTTTTATGCCACATACCAACTTTAGCAAGTGAATGTAACTAAACAGTATCACAAGCCGGATCACAAGCTCCTAAGCTGGGGCTGGTCTCCTATACAGCATTTGTTTTCATCGTTTTGAATAAAGCCGAGTTGTATCTGGAAGAGATGGAAGGGCAAAAAAACAATCCCCCCCCCCCCCCCCCCCCCCCCGATAGAGAAAAGCATCAGCCTCCTCCCCCTTCTCCCTGTCCCAATGGTAGACAGGGTTTCTACAGTGTTGAGAAATAAGTACTGCGTCCATTAACATGTGAGGGATCACAAGCAAGACAATTTTGCATTTCGAATGTTGCTAGTTTGATATACGCAGGTGCGGATCCAGAGGGGGGGGGGGTGCAAGGGGCGTGCGCCCCCCCCCCCCCCCCGTTTTGTCTGACAAAGTATGCCCCCGGACCCCCTAGATGGCCGTTTGGCCTCGTCAAACGGAGGGTTCCTCAGTGTGTGCCCCCCATTTCAGAAAATCCTGTATCCGCCCCTGATACGGTGCATATTAAAAGAGTATACCCAACTTTGGTAGCTTCTAATGAAAAAGTCATAACCTCTGAGCTTGAAATTATTTTATAATAAAGAGCAATTTCTATTCTGTCTATGATACCTCCCTCACTCATAACCATGCCATTGATGACTGGGCAGCAGGCTTTTTCGAAAAGTATTGTCAAAATTCTCTTGTACCAAGTTTTGGCTGAAGCAACAAATGTGGGTCAAAAACAATGTATGCATGTGTTTGAGTTTGAAAACAATTGCTGCGTTATGTCAAATGATTTTGTGCATTTCAAGGTGTTAATGTCAAACTCAAGAAAAGGCTTATTCCTTTGCTATGATGACACAAACCTTGGCTGCATTCCTTGTTTAAGGTAAGCCTTTTTATTGACACCTTCAAAATGGACAATATTTATTTGGGAAGCTATCTCTTTAGCTGTAGTCTGCTACATGAATCAATTACTTTGGTAAAAGATCCTTTCCATGTTTTTAGTCTTTTAAGTTCAGTAAACCTTCAAGTCCATGTGTCATTCAAGAAAAACACTTATGCACCCTATGCAGGTAAAATGGTGTAATGGACTAATGAGCAGAGAGTTTTTAGTTTTTATTGAGACAAAAACTTAAAAGGCTGTTAAAATAAATTAAGATTATCATCATGGCTTGAAACAAAGTTATATGAAAGCTCATCTATACACTGGATTACTTTAAACAACTATATTGTAAATAAGTTAAAACTCTTTGTACATATATTTTATCTTGCCATCTTATATAATATGAAACTTTTTACTTGTATTACTTAAAAGGGGCCCCATCCACAAGCTCTGCTTTCTAGGGGGTCCCAAACCTCTCATTCAAACGATTGTATTACTATTCCACTGTATTATGTTATTATTTTGTACGTTTGATTGGTTTGAATAAATTGAACTGGAACAGAAGAACTTGAAATAAGATTCAACTTTTGAAACGTAACATATGTAACATATTCATATGGCATGCATTACATCAGCCAAAACTTGGTACAAGGAGAATTTGCCGACTCTTTTTTTAAAGAACTTGTGCTCAGTCATCCGTTGCAGAAAAGCCATGAATGAGGTATCACTGGATGAAAATAAGTTTCTCTTGAGTTGACCATGAAATAATAATAATAATAATAATATTCAGCTTTTATATTTCAAGATCACATTGGTTTATTTTTTCTTATAATTCTTTTACTTTGAAGCCAAATTTGGGTATAATTTTGTTAACGCCCTGGAAAACTTGCAAGATTGTTACATTGATATCCCCAATTCCAACTTGAATTATATTGTTATTTTATATAGGCCCTAGTCCCTAGTGTTTAAAGGAAACAGTACAGACACACACAATCACACATGTTATATAGTAATCATATATACGGTATATATGCCATCAACACTATGAACATGGCGAACAAAGAAGTGGACAAAATATACAGCTCCCCATTGTACCTTCCACAATGGCTCTGGTAGACAAAAGAACACCCCCTTCATTGCTATTATGTAAAAATATGTAGAACAGGTGCCACATGTATATTCACCTGTTCTACTTATTTTACATAATAGCAGTGAAGGGATGTTCTTTTGTCTACCAGAGCAGTTGTGGAGGGTACAATGAGGAGCTGTATATTTTGTCCGCTCTCTTTGTCATCATGTTCATAGTGCAATCACCATTTATTTAAGAGCTAACAGGTAGATCAATGCCTTAGGTGCCGAGAATTGAACCAAGGACCTTCGCATTTTAGTTAAGTTAAGTCGACTACGACACCTCTATAAGAGGTGGAGGGGGGGGGGGGGGGGGGGGGACTTCCAGGCTCCACTGAGTTGTTAAAATATCCTTATCATGACAGGGTATACTTTTACAGACTAATCAATTCAAAGTTCACCTCATTATATTCAGATCTTTTCTACAATACAATTTGAACTGACATAAACAACCGTGGCTACCAGTGTGATACAAACATATAGTATTATTAGATTTCAAATGACAATTGTACTTTGGATATCAGCCGCTCATGATTACTGCTTCATGTTAGTAATCTGGAGAAAAGATAACGGAGCAGACCAGCTTTAGTGTTTATAGGACCGAGTTACTGGATGCATGGTGAATTGAAGCAGCCGACAAAAATGCAAATGACCTCAAAAGTTCGTGAACTGTCACCAGCTGAGTGCTTGTATTGTAAGCTAAATAGCGGCGCGTGGACCCCTAAAATTAAAGCTTGCTACTCATGCACAGTATAGTCCAGCGGATTGGATTTTGTCTTCGTCCAGGTGTTTGATGTCGTGTAGTGTCCCTAGCTGTCAAGCTGTTGAGTTGAAAGATGGATATTGATTCAGTGTTTCATTCTATTTTAGAATACGGGGTGAGTGTTCAGTTTATACCTCTTTAAAAGAAAAACTCCAGTCAAAAGTTGAATCAATTAAACTTTTGACAAAGTTTAACATACATACCCTTTTTCAGGACCAGTATTATACCCTTTTTACATAGGACCACTACGACGAGTAATAATAGTAGACAGGTACATGTATAGCTACATATCAAAGGACAAAAGAGGCAGGATTTAGAGGGGTGGAAGAAACAAAAGAACAAGAGGAATAATAGAGAGAGAGAGAGAGAGAGAGAGAGAGAGAGAGAGAGAGAACAATAAAGAGAGAGACTGAGCAAGAGAGGAAGAGAGAAAAAGTGAGCGAGAGAGAGGATGAGAGGGATACCAGTAAACCTATAATATAGAGAGATCGATCAAGACTGGTAAATACTGTGTGGAAAGGAAATTGAATTATGATGACAAGAAGATTTTTAAATGTAATGAGCTATATTCTTCCAGTTGTAAAGCTAACTTTTTGTAAATAGTGATTGTATAGTTTGAAATAATGTAGACAAACAAAATTAAGCCAGGAAGGCATATATTATTTTCTACAGTATGGAAACTAACCAGTTTTCTAGCTGAAAATAAACGAATATGCACAAACAAAATAACAATACATTTTTATATTTTAATTCTCAACAATTATTCATCCTTCAAATTGCCACCTCAATACTTTAACAATTGCACTTTTTTCCTCTTTCAATTCTAGTCTTCAGCTGGTCTTGTACTGGCTGAAGCCCTGGATGATCTGGACGATGCCCTGTCGGAATGGCCTCCCGTCCTCCTAGTTGCCCTTACTGCTCTGGCTGTCACAGTTGCCATGGAGATATACAATTGGTATTCCGACTCGGATTTGAGTGAGTTGGCCTATATCATTTCAGCTGTGCTTGATTTCTAGGGGACTGGGCACAAGATTTTGCCCTTGAACTGAACTCTCTTAGTAGAAATTTTGAATAAACCAACAAGAATTATAATTACGGTATAGGGATAAGGAGGATGGGGGGAGGGGCAACAAGCTGAAGCCATAAATATTTGCATTGCTGAGGGCTAATATAGGTACAGGTCAAGACTCCGTGATATAGTTTTGAACAAGATCTGAATTGGGGTGGGGGAATATATTTGGGCAGGGGGGGGGGGGGGGGGAGGGGGGCAGAAATGCCCCCCTTAAAACACAATGTATGATGATGATGATGATGATGATGGTGGTGGTGGTGGTGATATGCTACCTATAATGATAACCATCTTCTTCATCATCATCTGCACTTTGCATCATCATTGTTATACATGTGCATTATCTTATGAGTAACCATTGTCCTTTTAGAAATGTTTGTCAACCTGTATTGTGCAGTGCCTGCAAACAAAGTTTTTTTTTAAATTTGGACGGTTCTTCACTTTTACAGATGATATCACACTGATCATTACATGTCAAACAACAGATTGTTTGCTGAGAGCCAGTTGAGTATTTGAACATATCATGTCATATTGAGTTATAAACCCTTCTGGCTCTTATAGATGAAATCGTCTGTTTGGAGCCACAAGGGCATTAAGTCCCATCGTTAACGCCCTTCTGGCTCCAAACAGACGAAATGATACTTACTCAAAAGAGTTCTATTTCAAAAATTCTACTTCAGCCTTGATGCAGAGAGGAAAGAGAAAGTTCTTTAAGGTGTTAAGGAGTGCACCAATCATAGGTACAAAGGTCAGTGTCTCTCTTGTTAACCCCTTCCATGCCACCAGATTTTTGAGCAATTGTCAAAAATGAACTTTCAAGAGTTGAGTATTAATTTTCATTGAGTTTTTTTCTTGAGCAAACTGGGCAAAAGATATATTGCATAGGAGTAAACATATCGAAGGCACAGGTTTCTGTATGAGGAAGAATTTTAAAGCTATTTTGAGCCTAAAGGAAATGGTCAACATTGAAAGTTTTGGGCGGGATTTGCCGGCCGCCCACGGCATGGTAGAGTTAAATCTCTTTAGAGAGGTTTTGTTGCAGTGAGAAATAAACGATGGAATTCAGGCTATTAAGCCCCTTCCAAAAATAGCCTTTATACAAATAATCTTTCAATATGGTATGACAGAAAATCACTGAATGTGACAGCTGTATTCATTTATGTGAAAACATTGAGATCTTTTCAGCAATCTTGGAGATATCACTAGGGGTGACAGAAAAGAGTATTTTCTTTCAAATGGGTTTAGAGGTTAACTATAGTTTTAGTCGAGGTCATGGGTTTGATGAAAGTGACTTTGTGTCCATGCAGTTTTATAGTCTAACACCACAACAATAGTGAACATCCAAAGCCATAAATAATTAATCTGCCCAAAGTTTAAAGTATATACTTGTGAAATATAGAGTTCCTTTAGAGATATATATATTTCGTTTGTAGATGTGAACCCCGTGATTTCAGGTGAGAATTTTCTGTCACGTTACTCCTAAAATACAGATTAAGGAAGAGTTGAAAAGCACCAAGACCAACATTGCCCAGTCATCCTTTAAGCTGCCCAAGGGTGAGGACTACAGGACCAAGCTACCCAAGACTGGTCTCAGCCAGCAAGAACTGATGAAAGTACTCAATAAGAACTACAAAGGACTAGGTGATTAGGGATAGGGGTCCGGTTGAGAGATTTGATTGTGATGATAGGGTGCTTTCGTTTCTTGAACAACTTCTACGAGTTACGTGACATGTAGACGAGCACAGAACCCCGTTCTCTGTGTGTGGAGACACGTTTCGATTGTTGTGTGATGGTGATTCAACAAGTAAACTGACAGAAAATTGAGAAAACTGAAGAGATAATTGGTACTGCAGAATCAAAGAATGGTTTTCTGTTCATTCATGCAGTTTTTCTGATGAGTGGAAGACAATAGCTGCAATAAAGTCTCTTTGCAACGCCATTCTTAAAATGAGAAAATTGGAATCTAAAACCTACAGACTTAATTACTATTTATGATATCCTTTTTTAATCATTGCAGTGATGATCTATATTTTGTTTCTGTTACTGTTGCTATTTTTCAGAGGAGATCGATTGGCAAAAAGGCAAAGTATCAGGAACGGTATACACTGGAGAAAACCATGGCATCATGGGACAGGTAAGTGTATGGAAGCTAGGTTCCATTCCACTGGGGGTGGGTGGGGGCATGGGGTAACCTCGCTAGTCATAAGGACCGCTATTCATAAGGACCGCTATCCATAACGCATGACTAAATGGATAGCGGTCCTTCTAAATAGCGAGCAAACCATAGACAAAATATCTCGCTATTCATAAGGACCACTATTCATAAGGACCGCTATTCATAATGCGTGTGAAATGAATAGTGGTTTTCTATGAATAGCGGTCCCTATGAATAGTGAGCGGACCCGGAAGGCATATAGTGCTGTAGGGGCTATATGATGTGAAATCAAAAGAGTGTCATGATAGTAAAAAGAACAAAGAAAAGAAGCACTGACTAACACATTTTCTTAGTTGTATTTATGATGTTATGTTTATGCATGTGCATTTGCTAAACTGACTAAGAAAACAACAAAAAAATTCTCTCAACATATTCTATAAAATATTCAAACCAGATGTTGAGTTCAACTTAGTCTCTGAAATACTTGAGGCATTCATGTTTAACAAAGTGATTCAGACCGATATAAAATCTTGTTCTTAGCTAGGCATATGTATTGGATACAATATTTTATCAGTAATGATACAGAATGATGGTGAATCATGCAGTGCTGTGGTCTAGTGGATAAGTCTTGGACTGTGAACCACAAAGTATGGGGTTCGAATCCTTGGTGCAGCACTATAGTGTCCTTTGGCAAGATGTTAATGTACATTTGCCACACTCAACCCAGGTGATGTAAATGGGTACCTTCCAGGAACTAATTCCTTAAAATGCTTCAGAGCTGTAATGGCAGCAAGGCTAAAGCTGGAGCATCAGGAGTGCCAAATGTGTCAGATATGATTGTATACAAGAAGCCTTTATTATTATTATCATTATTATCATTACAACATTATTTCTTTCATTATTATCATTACAACATTATTTCCTATGTTAGGGTGAATCCTATCAATACGGTTTATTCTGTCATAATAGAAATTCGACGTTAAGGGGAAAACGATCGAACGTACGTTAAGGCAAATGATAACAATATAGGCTGAGATAAAAGGATTCCCCCTAACGCCGGAATAAGAATTATTATTATCATCATTATTATCATTATCATTATTATCATTCCTCCTATTTCTCGTGTACAGATCTTTGAGATGTTTTGTAGCTCCAATCTGCTTCAACCGGGTGTGTTTCCTGGAGCAAGGAAGATGGAGGCAGAGATTGTGGCCATGTGCTGTGATATCTTCAGAGGAGGACCAGACTCCTGTGGAACTGTAAGTTCACTATCCTGCATGGTTCCTTCTATCCTATCAAGAATCAAAATCTACTATACTTTAATTGTGTAATCAGGAAATTTGTTTTAATCACCTCTGCCAGTCAGGGCCCCGTTTCATAAAACTTGATATCTATGACAAATTACAATAACAGTTATAAGCTACTGAAATACTTGCATCTGATTGGCTGAGAGCAAATTTGTCGTAGATATGTGTCAGTTGTTATTGAAACTTTTATGAAACAGGGCCCAGATGAGGAACCCCTTCAAGGAACATCTAATATACTTTATTAGGATTGTGACTTTTATCATTAATATTGCAAGATATTGCATGCATTCCTAAATCACAATGGTCTTATGTCCATTTAGACCCATTTAATATGATTGCTTGATTCTTTGTCCCATTAGTACTATGGACCATGGTCCTATAGCCTACTAGGAAGTAGGATCGGTCAGACCAGAAACCAAAAATGTCCAAAAGGTCAGATAATAATTATCCTAACTGACCTTAAAAGGATGTATATTGTAAAGTCAAAGTTACCTTGGACTAAATAGATGCTCTCATACACAAAAAATGTATGCATGTCTCCAAAGTTTCATTCACTATCATTAATTGTCGTTCAAGGTGAAACCCAACTCTCCTCAATAAACTATGAAGAATAAATTTAGCAATTTTGTCACTAATTTCCTTCAAACTGAAAGAACTTTCTGTAAAGAAAACTGAAAGTGTGTGCCAGATGGAAATCAAGAAAGTTGATAACTCAATATCTCTTCTTGTTCCATGATAGACCACATCTGGAGGAACGGAGAGTATTTTGCTAGCCTGTCTAGCGTACAGAGAGTATGCAGCCGCTAGAGGTGTTCGTAGACCAGAAATGTAAGGGTTATTTATATTCTACACTATGTATTTCATACAGTCAATTATGCTTACCGGTAGTTATTATCTGTATAGAAAGACCACCTGTCTGTACAGACCATATAGATTATTTCCCTTCAACCATGTTTCTCAATTTCTCATTATAACGTGTATTGGAGGAACCTGTGCGTAAGGACCACCTGCGTGACCTGCCTATAAAGGTTTTTCTTGTCTCCCTTGAGTGGTCATCATGTACACAGGTTTCACTGTACCATGTACTATACCTTTCTGTCATACATCGTTAAACCCTGATCTCTACTACAAAGTTTACTACTGATTATCATAAATGAACTTTCAAATGTCAAATGTGGATTTTATGTCTTTGTGTCAACTGATGAGTCTGGCATATGTGAACAAACTCTTTTTGTTCTAAAAATAGCCCCATAAATCATTTCTATTCTTAGTCCAAACAAATAAGGTGATATTCAAATGCTTTGGCAGGATTCATTGCCCACTGCAGCACAGAAGGAATTAAGGAGTTATATTATATTGCATATAAATGTCAAATTTTTGTCTTTTAAAATTGCATAAATTGAATCTCCACTAAAATGTTGTCAAAAAAAAAATATTTAAATATTATAGCATAACATAAAATAAGCCAATGGACAATGATACATGGCTTTGCTGACATCAGTATAATGTTATATAATATGATTATAATAGAAAACAAAGAGAGAACTTCAAGGTTACGTCCTGGGAAAGATGGAAAATAATTTGTGAGCTTTCTCATTCCTTTTATTTCAGTTTGGAAGAACATCATAGTGGAATTGTCTCCTAAAAAGGATTGCTCTTCAAATGCCCTCATATTTGAAATATATATGACAAGAAATATCTGAAATGTTTGCGCCGAACATTCATGCCACATGTGTGTACAGTCCCATATACCCGTTTCTGTGTGCAGTGCATGTCCCTTACAAAAAAAATGCTATGGTATACCATAAATATACCATACACGAATATATCTATGGTACCATAGAATCATACCATACAAATACCATAGGAAAAAATACCATAGAAATACCATAGGGCTAATTAGCATACATGTATTTGGGACAAATTTATGCTAATTAGGCACCATATATCTACCATAGAAAATACCATACATCTACCATAGATAATACCATACAATTACCACCCATCTACCATAATCACACCACATAGCCACCATACATCTACCATAAAGCTACCATACATCTACCATACGAACCACCATACACCTACCATATAGCCACCATACATCTACCATAAAGCTACCATACATCTACCATAAAGCTACCATACATCTACCATAAAGCTACCATACCACCACCTTACAGCTACCATACATCTACCATACCACCACCATACATCTACCATATAGCCACCATACATCTACCATAAAGCTACCATACAACCATACATCTACCATACCACCACCATACATCTACCATAAAGCTACCATACATCTACCATACCACCACCATACACCTACCATATAGCCACCATAAAGCTACCATACATCTACCATACCAACCACCATACACCTACCATATAGCCACCATACATCTACCATAAAGCTACCATACCACCACCATACAGCTACCATACATCTACCATACCACCACCATACATCTACCATATAGCCACCACACATCTACCATAAAGCTACCATACCAACCACCATACACCTACCATATAGCCACCATACATCTACCATAAAGCTACCATACATCTACCATACCAACCACCATACACCTACCATATAGCCACCATACATCTACCATAAAGCCACCATACCACCACCATACATCTACCATATAGCCACCATACATCTACCATACCACCACCATACCAACCACCATACACCTACCATATAGCCACCATACATCTACCATAAAGCTACCATACATCCACCATACAGCTACCATACCAACCACCATACACCTACCATATAGCCACCATACATCTACCACACACCTACCATACATCTACCATTCAGCTACCAGATAGCCACAAGCATCATACATGTACCATACACCTACCATAAAAACCACCATACATCTACCACAGAAGCATCAAATAAGTACATCACTACCATAGGTGTACCATACATCTACCATATAACAGCCATACATCTACCACAATGGTCCATTCATATATCATAGAGTCTACATGTATAACCAGTGAAAAGTGGCAGATAGGGGATATAAACAATGTTTTAATGTAGGCTGCATGAATTAGAAATACATGTATATAAAATGTATCACACACAAAGAGTTATCTTGAGCTTTCAGATCTCAACTAATTGCTACAGAAGAGTACATTACAAAAATAAATGTACATGCATATTGTCAAACATGTACCGCGGTAGTTAAGTACCAGTTGGTAACTGGGTTATGGGGTCCATTTTAAAGATGTTAACATCCTACTTCAAGATTCCTAGACATTTAGGAAAGTCATTTGTAATTATTACATGACATATACATTCATGTCTTGTCAATGACAAAGTTACCAAAAATTATTTAATATGTACATTACAAAAGGAAAAAAGTTTTTATATGTAGCTTCGAAACATGTGAAATAAAGCATGTGGGACACACTTTTAGTTAGCACAGTAAGCAACAGACCTTGCTGGAGGCAATTAATCACTATATTACACCAACACAGTTGTTTCACACGGATTTACGCCCTACTACACAAGATGACATGAATGATATATCACCAGCTCACATTTTCTTCAATAAGAACATCATTAAATTGTTCCTGTAAAACTCTTGAGAGCCCAGCCTCCAAATTACTCCAGTCTTTTCAGCATTAAGCAAAAACAGGTTATTCCTTCCCCTACTATACATGTAACTATGTGGGCCCTACGCAAAGGTTATGGGTACTAAACTTCATGAGCAAAGCACTCATTGAGATCCTTTGGCAATAATGGCAGTAAAATATAGCTAAGATATAATGACAAGTTAAAAACAAGTTAAAAACTTCAACCCACTCTCTATTGGAACCTAGTGAGCACTGGAGAAGGTTTATTGGTGCTAAAATTCCTAGACATAGCACACAAGTTCAAATTACATTATGACTCTTTGGCATAGTTTGTGTGTATGATTTACAAAAGATAGGTTACATAAAACAAGGTGTCTTATTGGTCAGATTTGCTCTTCTCGCCATTTGTAATTCGTTATATGACCATGACCATGGTATGTAACACTGTTATATTGCACACTTATTTGTTTACAAAATCCAATAAGCAAATTTATCGATGAATTAAATATTATTGATAATACAGATATTGTTGCAATTCATCAATTTTGCGATACATAATTTGTTGAGCTCTGATCCCAAGTGAAGTTACTATCTTATATGTTAAATGCATAAGCATGATCATTGTCAACAAATATACCATAATATTTGCACCAATAAATGTAGATTCTCTTGCGCACTATATCACACCTTGGTTTCTGGCCTTGGTGACATCTCATGCACTTGAGATATATTCTAAAGTATATTTAACTCCAGAGCATCCACTGTGTGTGTGCGTGTGTATATATATATATAAAATTTAAAAGTAAGTTGCCATCACTTCAAATCCTAAGAGAATAATGACACAGCAGATATCCACAGGTTGATTTCACAGTGGAAATCAACCTGTGGATATCTGCGGTGTCATTATTCTCTGAGTGAACTTACATGTACTTTTAATTTTATTTCATCTATACGTTCTCCCATTTAAATCTCTCTATATATATGCAATAATAATATAATTTACTTTTTCAGCACACAAAGATCTTTTGAAGTAATAAATGTAATAAATGAGCTTGTTGGCATAGTGAATATACATACAAATATATAGTCCAACAATAACATTTTTAGCAAACACAAAACTTTGGCATATGATGAGCTAAAAGAAGTTTGCCATCACTTCAAATCCTTATAATATTTATACATGAGTCAATTTAGTCCAATTTTAGAGAAAAAGAATTGGATGGAATGCCATGCAATATGGGATCAAATATAAAAAGGCATTAAAACAGAAGTATAGACTTTTTCCCAAGTCAAATCTCCTGTTCAGTCAAATGGAGCACACAGTCTAAATAGATCTGTAGATATAGATCTCTGTATTTTTGGTTTTCATGATGGAAGACGTTTTACATATTTAATTTCTAAACTAAATTGAAGATTAACAGTGTAATAACAAAGCAATATATCAAGAGAATACTTTATACGTGATCAACAAATAAGCCATTTCATAACACTGGAACATCAAGTAAACCCCAACAATCAGTTGATTTGACTAAACGGAAAGAAATTAAACAAGCATAACATTGATAATTTCATCACAATTGGATGTGGAATTAAAAAGTTAAGACATTTAGAAGTTTACCTTAATTTCGTTAACAACTTTTTGCACGTCAAAGCTGATATGCATATGAGCGAGTAAATGACATCACAAAGGCACACACTCACTACATGCATTTTTATATGAATTTTGAGATACATATATTCCAGTTTTTTCTCCCATTATGTAAAAATTATTTGATTGCTCCATGAATGAATGGAATCGTCATTTATCATCAAATTCAAATCTACAAAAAATAAATTATTTGACATAAAACACTACCTGTATATGCAAGTGTGTGACATCTTCAATTCGCTCATTTACATAGTGTACCACCTGCGATGTATAAATAACCGTTTTGGAAAATTAGGGGGGGGGATGTTATAACTTTGTTATATTCTGTCTGATTTAGATGAACATAATTATTATTATGCTAGTTGGATTTTTAATATTTATACATATCAACATTCTGCTAGGGTGGACTTGATCTTTAACAAGTACAATGCAGTCTGAAAAAAAAATTATGCTTAGATTATGAATAATTACCAGAATGACGGGATGATGTATTGGTTGGCACTTGATTTGAATATAGGCCTATATACCATGTGATGGAATGTGGTGATGCTGGAAGTATCCCAGAGATCAGACCATAAATCGAAACATTTGCACTGAGAAACACGCAAGGGACTCCATCCTTGTTTGACATCTCTTTTGGATTCATCATTAAACATAAAACCAAAATTACAGTAACTGTAATCTGTGATTGGAAAACACAAATAAAGTCCATTATGATTTTCGCAACTGGTTGATGAATAAAAACAATTACCTAATACTTACAACTGTTGTGAAAAGATGTAAGGGAAAATGAGATGTCATTGCTTCATTTTTAGCTGAAATGTCCTAATGTTGAGTTGTTTCCAAGCATCTACAGTGTAATATTTGGCTGGGAATGATGGAGGTTAGCATGGAAGGTGAAGATTGAGGTATTGGAATGTTCAGTGTACTGTAGTTGACCGTGTCCACTTGTTCCAGTTTGATATCAGCAGGAAAACCTGTTGAATAAGAGAAAACAAGTTGATGTTTAAAAACTTACATATATCCAATAAAATACTGATCCCATGCAATTGTAATGAATTATGTCACCATGAAGGTATTTCTTATTCTCAGGCATAGATCATGTGATTTTTTTTCAGATGTTTTGCACCAACATTTTTATATTTGATCAACACTGTTAAAAACAAACATGTACCTCCATTGTTAAACTATATTTCATTAAGTTCAGATTAGTTTAACCCTGTGAAATGCTCCCATAATGAATATTGCTCTTTATCATTCACTATGTGACTATCCCAAACATGCATGTAATCAAATAACAGAAAAATATAAAAGGGTGAGTTACCTTTTTTTAAACAAACAATGAAATGTTTTCCTTCGATCATGGCCTTGACTACTCTTCTCCTGTCCAGGCTGGTGTGTCATATTGTACCCTGGGTAGTTTTTCAATAGAAATAGAAGGAAATTTAGAACCAGTCATTCATATGTTTCTATCACATTTACCATGATGTGAAAATCATCCCTTTTTTAGGATTTAAGGTGTGTTTTTTAAATACTGATGTTTATAATTGCTCTATTAGACAACCTGTTAAATAAAAAAAACTGATACCAAAGGCAATGGGAAATTAAATCATGCATTCCAGTGATTTTATAGTGCTCAGTGGTCTACATGTAGTGCTCAGTCTGAGATTGCTTAAGAAATTTATATCATATATCCAGTCTCAGGAATAGTCACTTAACATATATTTTTAAAGTTGCTGTAAAGCAAGAATAATGTACAAGCTAAAAGGTAAGATCTGAGATGATAAGAAATGTGGCTTACTTTAATTTGGCAAGCAATTTCATGATAGTTGAAAATACGTAGCGATATGAGCTCTGCGATGATGTTGAATTATGACATTGTCATCATGGAGCTACAAACTGCATGCAAAAGCCCAGTATACCTGATTGGATCAACAAAACAAATCCTTAAATTTCTCCCATCGGCGAAAATTCGAGAAAAAATAAGGGGTTTAAGTGTGTTTTAGACATTTATAAAACATCATTTCCCCATGGTTTATAAAGATGTTTAAAAAATTGAGGTTTTCTTGACCAGAACGCCGATCTCCGACCATTCAGTTTCCACATGCTATTCTCATTGAGCTCTGATTGGTTAAGCTACACTGAACACTCAGCGTTCTGACCAAGAAAACCTCAATTTTTTCAACATTAGATCTAATTGTATGTTTTAAACAGCAGGGAAAATTAGGTTGGTATTTTGTCTAAAACACACTTGAACCATTTATATTTGCTAGAATATTTCTCTAGTGGGAGAAATTTAAGGATTTGGGTTGTTGTTTCTGAAACCCGGTACACGAATATAGCATCCAGTTATAGCTCCGCAAATGATATTTCACATCCTCTCGGCCCGGAGCTCTTATTAGGTATATAGTGGCAAGGAAATACGGTAGATCAAATCAACAAATAATAATAATACATACATAGTTCTTGTACATGTATACCACTCATAGCTACATTCCTATACTTCGTGTGTATAATGTAGGCAGTCATACACCTCATCTTTTTAAAACACCACTGCACAAAAGTCACCAATATTCACTCAAAATCGGCATTTAATTTTCAAAAACCGACCCCAAAATATCCTAGAAATACAATAAATTCAACTCACCAATGTTGGAAAAGATATTTCCAAAAATGAAATCCGTAATTTACTGTTGATTCTCGCGAAACGAGCTATCGGAGTCATTGTGTACATTTCCTGGTCGCCGCGGGTGCTGACATCTCCCCAAAAGAGTTTTGTCCTCAAAAATTTGGTCCCTATGGCGTACACGGAAAAGTTCCGATTTTCTGTGTGCGCGATCGTAAAGATCGATGTGCGCTTGCGATCCCGAGTTTCTTCGTGGACAAAAATTATATTGGCCGATTTTAGTCTAAGACATCGGCAGTTTGTAAACAACACGCGATCGCGAAACAAATCGGTGGGGATTTCTCCGGTTTTGGACAAGATTTTGACTTTGGATTTTGCTGAAAATATCAAAAGTTCTTCCTAAAGGCCATTTGAGGTAGGAGTGAGATTTTTAAGGGCTGAATTTGAAAGCAAGTATTTAAAATATTTATCTTATTTTCCCCCCATACCTTTAGTACATGCGACAGAAAATACCAACTATTTTACAGAAATGTACCAGGGAGTGATGTATACCACATATTCCATTATTATATGTCACGATGCGCTTATTCCAAATCCACCCATGTTGCACTAGCTTTGCTTATAATATAGATCAGAATGGCCACATTCATAAGGCCTAATTAGATCAAATTAGAACTAATTACTAAACACACTGCTCAAAAGCATACACAGTTTTACACAAAAAAGATCACTCCATCAGTCCATAACGACTGGTATGTACCTTTTTGTCAAAGACCGATTCATGCTGGTACATGTGATTGTTTGCACTTCTTTCTCACACAGCTCATAAAGCTGTGCCCAAAGTAAACAAGCCTACACTCATACCGCCCTTGTCTGTGCATGGGGAGTGAGACAGGGTGGCACTGCCACTGGTAGTGGTAGCACGAGTGCTTACACACTTACTACACTACAGTCATGACAGTCTATCACTCATCATAACACTGACATTGTAAATGTCGACTATACTTTAAATCTTGCAATCGTAAGTTAGAACTTCTGGTAAAAATATCAAGTTTCTTAAAACAACAAAGTGCAGAGGAATCTACAGCAGAAAATAGTATTAATTTGGAAATTACATGTATACATGTTCATGTAAAACACAGCGAGATGAGCAGGTGGGACTAAGCTGCTTCAGACAACCAATTCTGCCTCTCTTCAGCTCTTGATATGATCCATGTTTCACACCTCATAGTTGCACTGAGCGGATTAGTGAGATTGATTTTGTTAAGGTAATATATATATTAAGTTAATATAAATATAATTTCTTACCTCTGTTTCAAATTCATCTGGAATTATCAAAGATTCCTAGGCCTATATTGCGAAGCTCATCTCAATTCCTTAACCACCAAATTTGAAAGCGTGCTTGTCCAGTACGGTTGAGGCTATGTTGGCGTCATTTGGGCAGCTATTGAACGAGCAATTATGAATATTCATAAGTACGGGCGCGCCGCGCTAATTTAATCGCGCTCGCTCTGATCTCGATCTCAAATGCCAAAATTACGCCAATAATGCTGGAATCGCGCCAGTCTCACTGTACTTTGTCAAATATGAAACAAGAAGAAAATGAAAAGTCGGATTTTATTTTTTTTTAAACATTTATCGATATCTTATGGGTTGGATATCATTTTGTACATTGAATCTCACAATATGACACCTTTATTTCCATTCTTTTAGGTGATTTCAATTGTAAAAACAAAGAAATGCCAAAATTACGCCAATAATGCTGGAATCCCGCCAGTCTTAATGTACTTTGTCAAATATGAAACAAGAAGAAAATGAAAAGTCGGAATTAAAAAAAAAAAAACATTTATCGATATCTTATGGGTTGGATATCATTTTGTACATTAAATCTCACAATATGACACCTTTATTTCCATTCTTTTAGGTGATTTCAATTGTAAAAACAAAGAAATGCCAAAATTACGCCAATAATGCTGGAATCGCGCCAGTCTTACTGTACTTTGTCAAATATGAAACAATAACAAAATGAAAAGTCGGAAAAGTTCTATTCGTTTACATTTATTGATATCTTATGGGTTGGATATCATTTTGTACATTAAATCTCACAATATGACACCTTTATTTCCATTCTTTTAGGTGATTCCAATTGTAAAAACAAAGAAATGCCAAAATTACGCCAATGATGCTGGAATCGCGCCAGTCTTACTGTATTTTGTCAAATATGAAACAAGAAGAAAATGAAAAGTCGGAAAAGTTCTATCTGTTTACATTTATTGATATTTTAAGGGTTGGATATCATTTTGTACATTTTATCTCACAATATGACACCTTTATTTCCATTCTTTTAGGTGATTTCAATTGTAAAAACAAAGAAATGCCAAAATTACGCCAATAATGCTGGAATCGCGCCAGTCTTACTGTACTTTGTCAAATATGAAACAAGAAGAAAATGAAAAGTCGGAAAAGTTCTATTCGTTTACATTTATTGATATCTTATGGGTTGGATATCATTTTGTACATTAAATCTCACAATATGACACCTTTATTTCCATTCTTTTAGGTGATTCCAATTGTAAAAACAAAGAAATGCCAAAATTACGCCAATAATGCTGGAATCGCGCCAGTCTCACTGTACTTTGTCAAATATGAAACAAGAAGAAAATGAAAAGTCGGAATTAAAAAAAAAAAAACATTTATCGATATCTTATGGGTTGGATATCATTTTGTACATTAAATCTCACAATATGACACCTTTATTTCCATTCTTTTAGGTGATTTCAATTGTAAAAACAAAGAAATGCCAAAATTACGCCAATAATGCTGGAATCGCGCCAGTCTTACTGTATTTTGTCAAATATGAAACAAGAAGAAAATGAAAAGTCGGAAAAGTTCTATCTGTTTACATTTATTGATATTTTAAGGGTTGGATATCATTTTGTACATTGAATCTCACAATATGACACCTTTATTTCCATTCTTTTAAGTGATTTCAATTGTAAAAACAAAGAAATGCCAAAATTACGCCAATAATGCTGGAATCGCGCCAGTCTTACTGTACTTTGTCAAATATGAAACAAGAAGAAAATGAAAAGTCGGATTTTATTTTTAAAAAACATTTATTGATATCTTATGGGTTGGATATCATTTTGTACATTAAATCTCACAATATGACACCTTTATTTCCATTCTTTTAGGTGATTTCAATTGTAAAAACAAAGAAATGCCAAAATTACGCCAATAATGCTGGAATCGCGCCAGTCTCACTGTACTTTGTCAAATATGAAACAAGAAGAAAATGAAAAGTCGGATTTTATTTTTTTTTAAACATTTATCGATATCTTATGGGTTGGATATCATTTTGTACATTGAAACTCACAATATGACACCTTTATATCCATTCTTTTAGGTGATTTCAATTGTAAAAACAAAGAAATGCCAAAATTACGCCAATAATGCTGGAATCGCGCCAGTCTTAATGTACTTTGTCAAATATGAAACAATAACAAAATGAAAAGTCGGAAAAGTTCTATTCGTTTACATTTATTGATATCTTATGGGTTGGATATCATTTTGTACATTAAATCTCACAATATGACACCTTTATATCCATTCTTTTAGGTGATTTCAATTGTAAAAACAAAGAAATGCCAAAATTACGCCAATAATGCTGGAATCGCGCCAGTCTTACTGTACTTTGTCAAATATGAAACAAGAAGAAAATGAAAAGTCGGAAAAGTTCTATTCGTTTACATTTATTGATATCTTATGGGTTGGATATCATTTTGTACATTAAATCTCACAATATGACACCTTTATTTCCATTCTTTTAGGTGATTCCAATTGTAAAAACAAAGAAATGCCAAAATTACGCCAATAATGCTGGAATCGCGCCAGTCTCACTGTACTTTGTCAAATATGAAACAAGAAGAAAATGAAAAGTCGGAATTAAAAAAAAAAAAACATTTATCGATATCTTATGGGTTGGATATCATTTTGTACATTAAATCTCACAATATGACACCTTTATTTCCATTCTTTTAGGTGATTTCAATTGTAAAAACAAAGAAATGCCAAAATTACGCCAATAATGCTGGAATCGCGCCAGTCTTACTGTACTTTGTCAAATATGAAACAAGAAGAAAATGAAAAGTCGGATTTTATTTTTTTAAAAACATTTATCGATATCTTATGGGTTGGATATCATTTTGTACATTGAATCTCACAATATGACACCTTTATTTCCATTCTTTTAAGTGATTTCAATTGTAAAAACAAAGAAATGCCAAAATTACGCCAATAATGCTGGAATCGCGCCAAACTAACTGTCTAACCAATATTCGAAGTCCTGGTAGGTAGGTTTTCTCACGCACCTCGATGCATCATGTACAATCTCTATGGAAGAGAGCGCGCGCGCGGAATCCGAGCTCATGAATAATAATGAGGGTGCCCAAATCACGCCAACATAGCCTCAACCGTCCAGTACACTCACGCTCGGCTGCTATGCTGCTATGCTGTGAGTGGTCAGTACTAGTAGTCTCTATTTTCAGACCCTGTTCTCTGTAATGGTCAGTATATACTGATCAGCAGCAGTATTTATTTTTTTTTACATCATAATAATTTTGAGCTACACAATGCAAATATTATAAAGCAGTATTTAAAAAAATCACTATAGCTATCTCACTAAGTTAATTTGCATCATAAATTTGTAATTCAACACTCATAAACTGAATCAGGTCTGCATTCATGCTGCGTTAAGTTTACAGTCACAATTCTAGCACCCCCTCTCTTTCTCTCTCTCTCTCTCTCTGTGCCCCTCGCTCTCATTTCTCATTCTCTTAATTTGTCTTTTCTCCTAAACTCTCTTTTTTATAAATAGCCGGCGGAACGTTTTGCAGATTGGTGGGGCCAAAAGAAGGGAACAAATTTGGCGAAAATATTGTTGACAACATCCCCCACCCCAAAAGACCATTGTCGTCGGCATTGACATTTTCTTTATTCCCGGTGAAAAAAAACCCACCAAACCATGGCAAACCACCATAGCAACCACTTTTGGGAAATTCAGTTAGCAAAACTTCCACCGAATCTGCACACATTGCGGGGAGGGGTGCAAAATATTTGTACACAGTTTTCTATGTACGAGGCAAAAATATAGGGGGTGCGGGCCCCAGCCCCCCCCCCCCCCATACCATATATCTAATTATATGGCATACCATAGAACAATCATTTACCATAGAGATATACCATATACAAACCATTCACCATATATCTACATCAAATAATTTACCATAGAACAGGCATCTACCATATAGACATGATAAAATGTACCATATAAATACCACACACCATATATCTAATGATATGGTATACCATAGAACAAGTATTTACCATAGAGATCTACCATATATATACCACTTGCCACATATCTACACCGTATGGTATACCATAGAACAGGCATCTACCATATAGATGTACCATATAAATACCACACGCCATATATCTAATGATATGGTATACCATAGAACAAGCATTTACCATAGAGATCTACCATATACATACCACTTGCCACATATCTACACCGTATGGTATACCATAGAAAATGCTTCTACCATAGAGCTGTACCATAGAAATACCATATACCATAGAGCCATACCATACATCTACCATACAGTTTTTTTTGTAAGGGGTGCTTTTCAGCAAGACTGGGTCATTTCTTATCATTTTGATTGATTCCAAAACCTCACAGTATACACCATCTTATTAGACATGATCAACCTTTACCAATTGCTTTGGAACAATTTCTTTCACAATGTAATAGAATGACTTTTGTTTCTGCTACATATAGCATCCTTCCAGAATGTGGTCATGCAGCTTTTGAGAAAGCAGCTCATCTATTCGGGATGAGGGTTGTGAGAACCCCTCTGAACAAGACTACTTATGAAGCTGATGTGAAGGTAAGCGACTTAAAGGGACACTCTTGTAAGTTGTTAATGCGGGATTATCATTCTGCTCGATTTAATCTACAATATTAAAAAAATAAATTTTTAATCAAATATTAGGATTAATTTAAGATTAATATATAGGATTAAGATGACTTGATTAGAGAAATGATTTGAGGGAATTTGATTTCTTCAGCTTAGAGCTTGAGAATCTCAGCTTGGCTCTAGAGGCTTTTGGCAAGACATTTCCATGTTTGCCACTTTCCACCCAGGTGTTAAATGGGTACCTGGTACGATTTATTCCTTGAAATGCACTGCACACTGATTACGGCCGCCGGTGCTAAAGCGGGGGTAATAATATCCAAACCCTTTGGAAATGTACATAGACGTTATATTATGACATGATATGCACTATAGAAGAATGATTTATTATTATTATAATAATGTTCATGATTTTGGTATTGCGCTATAATTGACCCTAAAATCATAATATACCGTACTAGTACTTCTTTCATAAAAAACACATTCATATGATACTGAATGCAAAACTATATTTTCTGATGTAATGAAGCAGTTTTACATGTAAAAGTAAAGTTTTTGTAACTGAAAGCTTTGAAATGTTCAAAATGAATTCATTGTATGACAGAATTTTGTTCTTTTTTTCTTTTCTTGACCATAATAGGCCATGAAGAAGATGATAAACAAGAACACTTGTATGATGGTAGTCTCAGGTCCATGCTTCCCTCATGGTATAATTGATCCAATCACAGAAGTTGCAAAGGTGAGATAAACTGATGCACTAGGGGTTAAAACTGATGCACTAATCTCTTTTATACCATAACACAGAGGATGTTGTGTTCATAATTATGTTGCAGTGCTATTAAAGGAAAGAAGAAAGGATACTATTAGCTGGTTATATTCAATGTAAAAAATATAAATGCACTTATATTTTCAAAATTTTAATCTAATATTCACGTTTTCTGACACTTTTTGTTATAACAAATTTCTGTCAATTCTTTGTGCAAATTAATGCAAGATAGGGATAAAATTTTGAACCAATAAATCATTGCATTTATATCGCCTGTAAGTGTAAGTACAGTTAACCTTGCATAACTCAAAGTCTCTCAAGTCACACTTTCCCTAATTCGAATAAATTTTTTGACACAACTATGCAAACTATGTGTGTGTATTTGATCTGATATCTATGTGTCTATCAAGTCATTGTGTAAACAACATTTTGTCAAAGATATACGTTTCATGAATGTTTGTTATTGTTTCTAATCCCAGCTTGGCGTAAAGTACAGTATCCCTGTTCATATAGACATGTGTATGGGTGGGTTCTTGTACCCGTTCCTGAGGCTAGGGGGTCATGACATACCCCCTGCGGACTTCAGTGTGGCGGGGATCACCAGTATATCAGCTGATCTACACAAGGTAAGACTAGCGAAGGGAGATAAAGAGAGAAATTGAAATCATTTGGATACGTTGCCTTATGTGAACTTGATACACAATCTCTACCTGAGCATCCTGCTTAATATTGTCTAGTGATGTCCCCCCCCTCCTGTGTTATTGTTTGGTGTTCTCTCCTCTCATGGTATGGTGTAGTTTAACAAGATGCAAACAACTCCAGTCATTGACTAGCTAAGCTAAGGCAAAGGTGCTTTTGTTTACAAAGACTGTATTGATTTTTGTCCTGTTTTGGTATCTTACATATCCCTACACCAACATTTCCTTTTTTCTCTCCTTTTTGGTTGTTTCTGGTGTACTCTCAAGCCTGTATAAGATTCAAGGATGTGCTGAAACGTCCCTTGTACAAAAGCTATATTTTGACAAAAATCATACTCTAACCACATAGGTGTTATGAGCAAATTTACATTGCATTCACTTCATTTTTTTCCTCTTGCCACCATCATGATACTAAGTATATTGACTGTTATTCGAATCAAATAATCAAATAATCCGAACTGCAATGATTGTTAAGCATTAGCCCATAGAAGATCATTCCAGTTCCTTTTCACATCGTCTTTACAGGGTAGATGAACTGCACGTTCTAGATGTTTGTCTTTGTTATCTTGTTCTATGCATTATTAATATACACACTGATGCAGTATGGCAAAGCACCCAAAGGAAGCTCTGTTGTGATGTACAGTGATCAGAAGTATCGTCAGGGGCAGTTCTTCGTTTCAACAGACTGGGTGGGTGGGATCTACGCATCCCCAACGTTAGCAGGTACCGTGGACTCTTCTCCCTATCACAGTGAAATCTAATTCTTAAGTCTGTTTTTTTTTAGTTTTCCATAATGTACTTATCAAGTTAAAATTTTGTGCAAGATGCAAGAACAAGCAAGGATTTTATCTGTCAAAAACAACAACAAAGTTATCCTGTTACGGTATCTCTTTGTGCTTGCATGTTAATATGTTTGTGTGAGTGTTAGCATTGGTGAAGTCCAGGCGTGCTTGACCTTGACACGATAGGAGGGTTCTCACAAGCAGCCATGCTGGAGGACAACAATAAAAACATGCAATAGACCATGACAACAATGGCTTTTCATAGTCTGATACACAGGTTTTTATTGTTATGTCCTCCAGCATGGCTGCTGTGACAACCCTCTATTGAGAAGGTGTGATGGCTCAGTGGTTAAGCAGTGCATGGCCTCATAAATGTGAGGTGCGGGGTGCAGAATCAAATCGATGCACTCCTGCCTTTTGGTATGCCATTAATCCTCAAATACCAAGTTTCTTTAATAGATACATGTAGGACATGATAGACCCCCTAGCTGTAAGGACATGTACTTGCTTTCTTAGCTATCAAGTAGTATATTTTAAAAAAATCAATCATATTAGTGGTTGTTTCTCCCATCATGCTCTCTTTTCTGTTACAGGTACTCGATCTGGTGCTGTGGTTGCTACGGCTTGGGCTACTCTCATGCTACAAGGCTTAGATGGATACATACAACATGCAGATAGAGTTATCAAAACAAGGGAATCTATTGAGAAAAGGTACATAACGGTACATGTACATCAAACATTATTTATGGTTAGAAAAGGGATCAGACTCTTTTGGTGTGAACCTCGTTATCCAATGTAGCTCGAACTATACAAATAATGCAGTCCCTCAATACCTGATTTTTATCAGTAGCCGAGTGAGTCAAATTGCATTTCTTTGCAAGAGGCCCTATATATGTACAGCTGGGTAATTCTAGCATGCAGTCAGAGAAACATGTATCAAAACAATCAAAGGAATCGCTTGAGCGAAGGTACATGTCTTATTTGTCTTATGTCTTATTTATTCATGGTTAGAAAAGTGCCTGATGCATCTGGCATGAAGAGTTGTGATTGAACGCAACTCCAGAAATCTGACGCAATTCTTCATTAATCAATTGTTGTACCCATCCTTCTGAGGAGGATTCTGAGTTATAGATATCTGAATGCACCGCTGCACATATCTAGAGAGAAGAATAGATGCAAAATAAACACATTTTCAACAAACTTCAGTGAAATTCATCACAATTGCCCACTGAAGTGGGTGAATCTTGAACCATTGATGCACATTGCCAAGATTTCAATTTCTCTTGTTTGTTACACAGAGTGAGGGAGATTCCAGGACTGTGTGTGATTGGCCAGCCAAAGGTGAGTGCGGTGACGATAGCATCCAATGATTTTGATGTCTTCCGCTTGGGGGCGAGCCTGACGGATAAAGGATGGCAGATGTATACAGTGCAGAATCCTTCAGGGTAAATAATATATTTATGATATTATATTTGATATAAATATTTTCAATGATGATGTATTTTGTGTTGGAATTATTAACTCAAGGTCCTCAGGTAAAACGGTGTTGTGACGATTGATGAGGACACTACTATATATAGTGGTTTTCGTGACAGTAGATCGGCAATAACTCATTCATTTTTTTCTCATTCCTCTTCCCCTACCAGTCTATGTCTAACTGTAACTGATCTACTCCACAAGGAAACGGCCAATCAGTTAATAGCTGACATCAAGGAATGCACAGCCAAGATCATGAAAGACCCTAAAGCCAAGGCAGAGGGAATGGTAAGCATGAGTAGATTCACCTCAAGGTCAAAAGGTCAAAGGTTATACTTTGATATCAGGTTACAGATGATGTCAAGAAATGTACTGCCAAGATCATGAAAGACCCAATGCCAAGGCAGAAGGCTTGGTAAGCATGAGCATACATATTTACCCTCTAAAGGTCAAAGGTCAAAAGGTCAAAATGGGACGTATATTTGAAGGTCAAAATATTAAAAGAGGGCATCTACATGTATGTGTACTTATAGCAGTTCATAGATCGTGTCAAGGAATGCATAACTGAGATCATGACAACCAAAGACCAAGGCAAAAGGCTTGGTAAGCATAGCAGCTGACATTCCCTCCAATATCAAAGGGTCAAAAGTGGTTAAAGAGGTCATTTTTTGAAGGTCATAGATTTATATCAGTTCATAGCCAATGTCAATATATGCACAGCGGAGAATAGCAAAGACCCAAACACCAATGCACTGGCATTGTAAGCACAGGGAGTCAGTATTCACCCTCGGGTCAAAGGGTCATAAAGTTAAAAAACCAATTATTTGAAGGTTAAAAGGTCAAAAAGGGTCATCTATTTATAGAAGTTCATAGTTGATGGAGGTACATCAAACTAAATATCTTTCAAAGTTTCCTCCCATAAAGCCTCCTTACAGGTAGGATAAATTAATAACAATACCCTGAACACGGGTCAAAAAGAGCAGTGGAGATTAAAAAACAAAAATAAACTAGGCTTCATTAACAAAAATGTGACTCCACATTGTCATCCTTTAATACTGATGGAGACAAAGCAACACAAATCATCTTGAAGAGAAAGTTAAGTTTCATATAGAGCATTTTAATGATTTATAAAATAACTGCAGCAGAAATGTTAACAAACAAGTAAATCTGTGTATATTTGACTATCAATGTAAAAAAGCACTTCTGTAAGAAAATTCGCATCACATTAATGATAATGATAATAATAATAATCTGGCTTCATATAGCGCCTAATACATAAACAATATTTCTAAGCGCTTTACAGATATATTATTACCCCGGTCATCGGATTCAGGCTTGCTCGCACATAATGCATGCACCTTCGCCACTCCACTTGGGAGCATTCCAGCCAGTCAATTTTTACGGGCCTGCACATGCTAATCCAATCACACCGACATTGGCATCCTACCGGGTACCCACTTAACACCTGGGTGGAGAGAAGAAATTTAGATAAAATGCCTTGCTCAAGGACATAAGTGCCCTGCCGAGATTGAACCCATGACCTTCGCATCTCCAGTCAAGTGTTTAAACCACTCGACTACGACACCTCTGAAATAAAAGAATGACATGTTTCTCTCACCCAAATCTGCTCATTTAGCAGCCCTATATTTTCCTTTATTTGGCCTGCCCAAAGTCTTGTCCAAGTTGTCCTACCCCCTATAAAAGTGATAGGATGGACTGTACAATATATGAAAAAGCAAAATATTCAAAATTAATCATTATTATGTACATGTGTATGTACATGTAATCACAGTCAAGAACTAAATCTACCGTGAGTATGAAATCAAAACAAATGAGATCCACATACACACTCACATATAGTACTGATAAATATTTAGAAAAATCTTCTCAACAGGTATTGACCAACAATTTGGGTTCAGTTTTGATCCATGCTGTTTATGGTTAATATTTACAGTCAAAGGAAAATATAAGCATTGCCAATTTGAAAAAGGGAGACGGATTCATTCTGTCTTATATGTAATTCTCAGCCTGATATTGACGGGTATGTCCGGGTTTTGGGAAACACCAATTTTACAATGCTTTCTGGAAAACAAGAAATGCAATATGAAGATGATGGTGACTTAAAGGGCGAGTCAATTAGAATCAACATTGGGGCTAAAAATGTAGTACATAGGTCCAATGACACAATTCTGATATTTTTACAGAAAAAAAATTGCCCAGTAACAAGAAATTGGTCAAAAAACTCACTAATTTGGGAACGCCCCCAAAAATTGACAGCTGATTGGCTAGAGCGATTTGACGTAGCATCGGGAAGTCCCCCGCGAAGCCACTAAGTTTGACTAATATGTTGGCAATATAAATGAATGATAATTTATCCATTTTCATATCACTATTTATACAATTTCGACAATCTTTAAGTCCCCCAAAAGGATTTGAATAGGTTGTTTAGACATTTTAGTAGAGGTCAAATGACAAGTCTGGCATTTTTTCAAACACTTTACCCATGATAATTCCTCTTTTGGATTAGGTTTATGTTTTGGAAAAACGTAATATTTTACAGACAAGTAGACGTGTGGACAGTCGCTTTACTGCTGACCGTACCTTGCGAATCTTTGTGTGCGTGCTTATGATAACAACCAAGTACACTGAAAGACTGGATGAAAGTCTAAATATATTACAACAATTACAGCAAAATCGTGTGCTGCAAGCTAGCTGCCTCCCGGGGAGGGGGGGGGGGGGGGGGCACTCACATATATATGTAACACATGTATGTGCCGCTGTGACGTCCCCCATTTTCAACCTTCTCGGGTCGCTCCCATGATATGCGATTTTCAGATTTTCACTAACCGCACCTCGATTGGCTTCCGACTCGCTCCCTAGAATATGAGAAAACAATGCGCACAGCCTATTGTCCGGGAACGGTCGCTCCCTAGCCTCCCAGGCCAGCGCAGCGGGGAGCTGGGCGGCCTAGTGCCCCCTAACTGAACGCGGTATTACTAGTGCTAGCGGCGGCTCAGCGAGATCAATCTGCATGCGACATCGAGCCAGTGCAGTGGCCCGGCATGTACAGCGTTAAAAACAGCGCTGCGACCGCTGACTCAGCTCATGCACCGTATGTGTACCAGAGTAGTGAGATCGCGAGCAGCTAAAATTAGCTCTGCCCATGAGCCCGTTCGCTCCTTAGACCCTCAAAAATGAGCTTCCTCAATTAACCATTTAGCTCCTTAGCCCCCTGTTTTGAGATTGGCAGCGGCACACCCACATCCAAAAACAGGTTGAGTGCCCCCCCCCCCCCCCCCCCCCCCGGGCTCTACGGTACGGTACGGTAGACCTACCCTCTTTTTCTCCAGTGACTCCAGCTTCAGAACTGCAGACCGACTCTTGTTTTTTTAGCTCCCTGACCCTGTGTTTGGCTTCCAGTTCCACAGCCCTCAGTTCCCAGTCTGATGACAGGGATAGCTGTCGGCCACAGCATTTTATTCTTGGGCGCAAATCCTAGCTGGTCATACAGCCCCTGGCCTGAGCGCCTGACTATCGAAGTCCTCCTCCCTGAAGTGGTCACTGCAAACAGTACTGTGAGCGGAAGGGCCATCCCACTGAGCTAGCTCGCGTCAGCTTGATCCTTGAAATCCAAATTTTTCGAGTTGCATCATCTTTAGGAAAGGTGTGCAGACTGACACCATCGCTGGTGCCTTTGCTGCACCCAGCAACAACACATCTCCTCGGCATTTTCTTGAGATATGCACTCCTATTATGCCTATCCAAAATTCCCTGCACTGGATATACACAGACAAGCGTCGTCCGCTAGCTAGATGTTCCCGATGGTACGTCACAGGTCACCTGACAAGGCACGTGACTGGGCCCTATTTTTCGAGGGGCGTGACAGACTAGCTGATAAACGTGCGATTTAGGCAATTTCAACGAAGCTTAGAGAAGTACACAGATCTTTTTAATAAAAAGTATATGCGATTTCTAGCAGTATTGACACAATACTTTGATATTATCATGAAATGTAATTCTAATTGACTCGCCCTTTAACCATTTAACCAAAATTGTTGACGATTTTTAAATTCCTTTAATATCTGCATCATTTATCATACAGATATGGTAGCCCCCCACCCCCCCCCCTCACAAAAATCATTTGTTTTTAATTCATGAATATCAAATAATGCCTATAAAATACAGGTACATATATCAAAAGTGGAGCAAAATGGCAAATGAGAGCTTGAAAATAGCTTCGATCATTTGCAGTAATAAAAAAATTCTGTAATTTCCCTTTCCCTCTCACGCTTTCGCAAAGTGGATTTGAAGTAAAAAACTCGTTTGTATTTTTCTGCATCTTAAAATGCTATCAATTTCCTTATGATCGTGACTCGTTTCAATGCATCTTGACATACAGGCAGCAATTTACGGGATGGCTGCAACACTCCCAGACAGGTCTCTTGTCGCCGACTTTGTTTGCGGGTACCTGGACGCTTTCTACAGCACAGAGAATTACAAACAGTGAACCAGACCTCTCAAGAAAGGTTGAAATACCTGAACATCTGAAATGTCTTTTACCACTGACATATTCTTTTACAAAATGTACATCTCATGTGTTGAGAGCCAGAAGGGCGTTAACTCATGTTTTAACACAGAGTTAACGCCCTTCTGGCTCTCATGTATAATACACCTACATGCATCTGCTGTAAAACTGAAACTTTTGCGAATTATAAACATTTTTGCCGATAGAAATTTTGCAAATGGCAAACATTTAGGCCCGAATGCACGAAAGAGGCTTATGTTAACACATGGTCTAAACCGTGGACAAAAATAGCGTAAATAAGCGTATTTAAGTATTTACAATCCTCCCATTGGACACGAGGACGACGCTTATGGAAGTTTAAACCATGGGTTAGATAAACCTCTTTCATGAAATCGGGCCTTCATGTTCCGTCAGTTGTGATTTAAACATTTTTCCAGCAATGAAACTTTGTGAACCTTGACAACTCAAGAATTTTGTGAAAATTTCATGTATGACAGTGCATGTACATGTAGCATATATGCATATTTCTAATGATACCATCAATTCTGTACAGCTTCTTCTTCTTCTTCTTTCGTTGTATGGTATCGGCAATCAGTCAAATTTGACTATTGTTGCCAATGACGTTATACATGTAATTCAAATTCAGTATTTCTGACTCCTTCTCTCTTTTAAATTTAAAATTTTACCGTCTCTTTTAAAATGGAGTATGGTATAAGCAAAGAGCAGTGATTTAAAAATTGTCCAGCATTGAAACTTTGTGAACCTTGGCAACTCAAGAATTTTGTGAAAATGTCATGTATGACAGTGCACGTCATGTAGCAAATATGCATATTTCTATGATACCATCAGTTCTGTACAGCCATAAAGTTTACTGTCTCTTTTAAAATGGAGTATGGTATAAGCAAAGAACAGTGAATTTAGTAATTATATAAATGTATAAATTGCCTGTCCACCACCTTCATTGGATCTTATTTCATGCTTAGTGTTAGAAGGGCGTTAACTCTATGCAACATGACACAAAGTAACATACGCCCTACTGGCTCTAAGCAGATGATGTAATACTGGTATGTATCATATAGGACACATATACAATTAAACACTTATTACTCGCAATGTACATTATGTTAACTTTTGATGTTCCGTCCTGTGATACATATATTTCAATCAAAGTATCTTTTCATGTCATGAGTGGCTATTTGTATATGATGTATGTGTGTACTATCACACAAATGACCTTTAATAATAATTCAAATAATAATTCAAAGTACTAGACATGTACTTGTTTGTACCTTTTTTTACATTATATACATTTTCCTTTGTAAAGTGAAGACACAAATGTTTCAAATTTGGGCGTTGTGGCGTGCGCCTGTAATCCAGCTACCAGTGGAAGTTATAAACTGATTCAGCGGACCCAGGTTCGAGACTGAGTCACGTCTTTCGGATGGTGACGTTAAAGGTCGGTCCCAGACGTAAATAATCATATCTGATTGATACACGTCTGTAAAAACCCAATTACACACACACACACACACACACGTTTCAAATTTGTGTCATCGAACTATGAGTCAAATTATGATTCTAGTATTTCCATAATGTATATAAAAAACAGCATAAGTTTTTGTATTTTTGTCATATCTCTATAAGATTTTTAAAGAATTTACCAAGTTTCATCATTTTGTTAGCTGCAACATCAAATGTGAATGAACATCATTTGCAATAAATATGAGGTGTTTTAAAAAATGATTTGCTCTTTACTGTGTAAAGTACATGTAGTATGCAAACAAAGTTAACACTTGAGTAATAGCATGAAAATATTGTTCTGTGTACTATAACTCTAATAATAATGTTATTGCTTATACACTTACTGGGTACATTCAGAAAAAAATTACCATGTTTTGCTTTTTGAAACCATTTAAAATATTTTTCTTCAGCTCTTACCAATATCAACTACTAAAATGAAGTGTATAGATATGGAATGAGTGGAAAAGGAACTACACTTTATTTTCGAAGCACTCCCCAATTAAAAAATAGAGTTAGTATTCATGATATATAGTTCAAATGAGGATTGTAAATGTACATAAAAGAAGAAATATTATTTCCCCTTTTCATCTGCCCCGCTATAAATTTTTAAAAATTATCGCCTTGTAATTCAACTTATTAATTCCTATAAATTGAGAATAGATTTAATCACATATCAAGGATGTTGTGAGAAAATATCTCAAGGGTTAATCCCTTTTGTGCCACTAGGATTATGAACAATGTTCACAAATCAAATTTTCAGTTTCAATTCCTCATTTCCTCGTAGAATTGAGCATACAATATCTACTGAGAATTATCATTTTTTCAGCCCAAACTTTGCTAAAGCATGAAAGGGTTAAAAAAGGTGTAGGTGAAAGAAATGAATTTGTAACCATATAAGAGAATTTTCACGAGATCATGGTAGATAAAACAGTACCTTTCTTTGCTCAGAGTAGAATGAATATATTGTAAAAGTGGAATATTTCGCGCTAAATTTCACAGCATGAAATTTGCGCGAAAATAAAAACACGTGAATATTTTCCTTATGTATTCTTTGGCCCATGAGCCTAGCGCGTCGGCGAAATTAAAAACATGTGAAATTCACCTTACTCGGCCAAGCGCGAAAAATTAATCGTGTGAAAATTTCCACTTTTACAGTATATGTTTATATATATATATATATATATATATATGTAACTTGCACATTCAGACAGGAAGCGACTACCGGACACATGTGGTAATTAAGTATGAAAATTCCAGTATTGTATGTGTGAACATTTCAGTATTATGTATGTGGCTATGCATTTGTAAAGAGGATCATTTATATTCAGGTATTATATTCGAGTGCCAGATGTACATCCACATAAGTGCTATTATATTGCAGAAGGACATGAAGTAATATATGTTTTTATTTTGTAAATGAAATACAAATTTTATGTAATTATGTAATGAATAAAATCATATGTTTTGATTGAAAGGATCAATTTCCTTTTTGTTTTCTTCTTTGCATTTAACGAGTTAGCTGTGTATGCTCACAAGGTGTAAACTGAATTCCCTGTTTTTGGAAAAATATACAACAAAAAGTCCATGTAAGAATTTCCTCTTTTCTCCATGGATTAGATAATATGCCATAAGCCATTGCAAGCCTTTGACAGTGTTATTGCTAAACAATATATAATGCACTATCCAAGTTGTTAAAGGGCAATCAAACCTTGGTAATAAGATGATTGTGTGAAAGCAAATAAATAAGAAAAATAGGATGGTGAAAAGTTTGAAAGATATCAGACAAGGAATAATACAGTTATGGATGTTTGATAAATGAGATCACTAAATCTATGAGAATCTCAAATTGGCTATTTGGTGAGTCGATAATGAAATATTATACACTAAAATAATAAATCCCAGTTTTCTCCTCAGTGCATTTTCCCTCCGGGCAGTACTCAAAATATATTGTAGACAGCATATTGTTATAAGTCCTCATAAAAGAAAAAGACCCTACGGAGTAATACATTTTGAGAAAAATGAAATTTTAGTCATTTTGCGTGTGGGAGAGAATGGGGGAGTTGTCCGCCACAACATCACAGTGGCCGTACCGATTCGGCCAATTTGAAATTCCCATATGTATAGTGATTACAACTTTTGAAATTCATAACTCTCTTATTTGCTTGTCCGATTTCGTTCAAACTTTCACCAATCTGTAGCAATGATTTTTCTGCTCTCACGCAAATCAAATTATTACGAAGGTTGGATTACCCCTTAACTATACATGCAATATAAAAGCCTGCAATATACAATAGAAAATGATACAAAACTGTAATTTACAATAATTACAATACGATATTGTCCTCCAGCTTATATTCTGTCAAAGATGATGTCTGGTACGCGTTCTCACTACACATTCGGCAAGACTAAAATCAGTAAAATGATATGTACATCCTGGGCCCCGTCTTTTGAAGAGATGCATTTGGTTTCAGTGTATTGATCAAAAGTCCTATCCATTCCTGACTTTACAAACTCCTCCTTAGTACAGAGGTTCAATGGACATCAAGTTGCGATTATCACAATTGTTCATAAGATGGGACCCTGGAGTAAAACAATTTCAATCACCTAGTTTTCATCACAATAGAAACTTATCTATTCTATTCTATAAATGACATTAAAGTATTCTGCTAAAAAAACCCCCCAAAACAAAACAAACTTGAAGTCATTAATGTTTATGAAATAAAATACTGGTACTACAAAAATCCTACTTTAACTGAGTAAATATCGATGGCTAATGAAGCATTCTTTACTATTTCTGTGACACTTAGTTTACAAAGCATTATTGTAAATGAACACTGTAGAATAAAATTCTGAATTTCCATTCTTCGTTTGATTCAGGCATAAGATAATGGGAAGAATCGTGTGCACAAATCTCCAGTGAAGTGAGTTCAGGAATTTTCTGTGCATCTGCTCTGGTGCTCCTCGAACTCCCGTTGCCTGCTAGGAGAGAACTCTCGTTTGCACTGAATACAGGTCAGCTTGCCCTGCCTTCGTCTGCTGCCGCTGGGTCGTGCCGTTGTCCACTGATGGTCCTGAGGGGAGCTGGCCTCCTGGTTTGTGTTCAAAAGCAGAGCATGATACAAATTATTATTACTAAAATTATTTGGCGTAAACCTGGGCGTGGGAGAGGAAAAACAAACTGAACGACTGTGACCCTCACGTCTCTCCTCCCTGTATAACTGATTGGGATGTGCAGGTGTAACGCATCATTAGGGCTTCCCACCTACTCTCCTGTAACGGTTCCTACGTTTATGAAACAGGGGAGGGGCACATTAACACACAACGCAGGCCCACCTGGGTTGGTTTTGAACCCTTGATTTTTGGTTTGACAGGTAGAAACTTTATCGACTGAGCCAACTTTGCCATAATGAATGGCAATGACTTTGTAATACAGTACAGCCACTCTGTAGCAACTCTTTGGGACCAAGGAAATTACCTTGTTACATCAAAACGTTGTTATATCATGGCTAAAAAAAACATTAGAATACAAAGCAGTGGGACTAGCAAAACTATGTTGCTATGACAAGAGTTTGTTGTAACAGTGTTCTTTATCAGGATGTCCCTCTGTATCAGCTATCCCAAACTTTAGTTGAACCGATGTGCGTCGTCTACATGTATCATACAAATCCCTTGTTAGATGAGAATGTGATAAATTAAACATGTGTACATGTAATTGTCTGAACTGTATAATAGGTAAAGGTACCATGATAATATACGCAGTCAATAGCAGTACAGACTTTCTGATGGGGAGAGGATTAACATTAAAAAGCCAACATTATTCTCGTAGTCACATGGTGTGGAAGGTTTTTTTTTTATTTCATAGGCCATGGGATCTTGATCACAAAGTAATTAAAACTTATGAAACTTGGTATGCCAACAGAGCATCTTGAAATAAATGAGCCCATGAAGTTTCATATCGATATCTCGGTTTTGAAATGATTGCATCAACCATTCTTAAAGGGATTCGGTAACTTTGTGGAGGCTTGATTTAATAAATTGTTGAATTTTGATAGTCTTGTATAATGATGTTCAGAAGGATAAATAAATAGCCAGGCATAGAGAGGTTTTCAAATATATAATGCTATTATTAAGAAATCTATGACTGAATACTCCCACTTACGAAAGCGTATGGCCATAATCTTTAGTCTAACACTGAGTCTAAGGGGGAAAATGAGTCTGGCATTTCCGGTCACTTGCATATGTTTACTTTTGTGAAGGATATGATGATTTTGAAGTGCTTTTTTCCCCCCTGGGCTTCATTTTTACACCATATTACACACACTGATAGCATGTAAGGCCAGGCAGCTCAGATTTTATCAAGCCTCTACAAAGTTACCAAATCATAAAGTACGTAAATGACATTTCTGCATGGGATACACTACATGTAAACATGTAGTGGAATCTCATTATAAAGAGCTCCGATATAACAACATTCCTGATACATGTATTTACATGGTCATTTTGCTGGTCCTACGTCTTTATGTTCTTTTGGGGTTTTTTACCCTGATAAAAAGAGATTCCTGATTATTTGATATAACAAGGTAATTTTCATGGCCCAAAGTTCCTCGTTATGAGTTTTCACTGTACTGGGAAATGTCAGTTTTGGCTGCCATTTATGCTGTGGTGTAACCAATGATTAAACTTTTATTTACCTTGTATGAAACGATGCATACTAAAACCTAAAGTTAAAAAGGAATATAAGCTTATGGGTGGATTTTTAAGTCAGCACAAAATTTGGTTGGACAGTATGAGGTTAGCGCCCCCCCCCCTCCATTTATGATGCTGCACTGTAACTGACGACTGAAATTTAAAAATTTGCTATCAAATGATTCATAAAGCTTGTGGTTTTAAAGTTTTCAGCACAAATATGTACAAGGGGGTGGCTCATTCCCCCCTTAAAGATAAAGTTGAATTCTGCTCATAATATTGAATTGTGAAAGAAACTGTCTCAGAGCAATTGGGAAAGGCTGATCATGTCTAAATAAGGATTGGTGTATACTGTGAGGTTTTGGAGTCATCAAAATGATAAGAAATCAACCCAAACTCGCTCAAAAGCACATGCACTGCACACAGAAATGCATATATGGGACTGCACACAGATGTGGCATGAATGTTTGGCCCGAACACTTCAGCTATGTTTCGCCATATTTCGAATATAAGGGCATTAGAGGAGACATGTCTACTGTGATGTTTTTCCAAACTGAAATAAAAGGAATGAGAAAGCTCACAAATGATTTTTTAACTTTCCCAGAACTCAACGTGGTGATCCCCACAGCCAAATAAAATGACATAGTATCCCTTACATTTCTGTACCTCATAACATATCAATACATGAGTATTCTTAGGGACCTTTGTTATGTACAGATACTTTTCTCACCCCCATATGCCATTCACTTACATAAATAGTTCTTACTTCGCTGTGACATTTTACTGCATCATGTTTAAACAAGCCTTCAAGTTATATTTACCTCTTGAGGTGATGGCATGTCACAGTGATCCTTTCCCGATCCCACGGCTATCTCTGATGGTATCCTGGCATAGCGTGGACTCTCCTGCCATGGGTTCACCCTCTCACCGCACCGCTGGGAGTCCATGGCAGGCATAGACATTGGAACCTCATACGGATATCTACAGGGTAAAGCAAGGTCAAAGATGAAGTTAAGTTCTGGTCATGCGATTACAACGTGAAAGCGGTTGGGAAAGGTTGATCATGTTTATACAAGATTGGTGTGTATACTGTGAGGTTTTGGAATCATCAAAATGATAAGAAATCAACCCACTCTCGATCACTGACCAGCACATGCAATGCACACAGAAATGAGTATATGGGACTGAACACACATGTGACAAGAATGTTTCGGCTGAATATTTCTACCATTTCTCGTCATATTTTGAATATGAAGGTATTTGAAGAGCAATCCTTTCCAGAGGTCATTTCTACTATAATGCTCTTCCAAACTGACAGGAAAAGAATGAGAAAGCTCACAAATTATTTGTTCATTTTTACCAGAACTCAACCTTCTCTTTTATAGGGTGATTCCGGGCAGTGTCCAGTATGACATATGAAATTTATCCAATTATTTCAACCGTAAACAAAATATCATCTAATATACATGGTGCTACCAGAAAACACCATTGTCCAATGGTTGTATCGAGAGATCCTTCATTTTTTAATGAAGTACGTGGAAAAACACACATGTTGTACTGGTCTGGTGTACATGTGCAGGATAAAAGGGAAGATTATACATTTAATTGCACAAAATATGCATAGATTGACTGTCACTGCTTGGTAACTTGTATATATTTTAACTCCAACGCAGACCCAGGGAAGATATCTCAAAGCACTTTGTATCCAGTGAAAAAGGTGCTGAATAAATTGCTACTAAAATCTTTATCATTTCTTCAGTCAAATCTGACTATAATAGCTCAACAAATTCCCTAACATTAATAATTGTATTAGTTAAGATTATGATTAAATAGGATAGATGAAACTGGTAGGAAATCCAATACCTGGTGCTTTTATCAGATTGGGCAGACTGGACTCAGACTGGACTGGAGTAAACTGGATATCTCACCCGATTCACATCTATAGCTTGTGTAAAGTACAGATTGATAAGGGTAGACAAAACTCTGCTGAGAACCAAATGGGCGTTACCTTCATATATAAATCATATGAGTTATAATGCCTTTCTAGCTCTCAACATACAAAACTCTATAGAACACCATTGGATTTGATCAGCTTGTACCAGTCTGAACCAGATTGCACCAGACCAAACCGGATCGGACCTGATTAAAGTGGATATCTTACCCCTGTTTTTGTTTCATAGCCTGCATGAAGTATTGATTGTCTGCCTGCAGCTTGCTGTTATTTTTCATCTGCTTGTCTAGCTCATTTTTCATATGCTCCATCTAATGAGTGTGAGAAAAAGCAAGAGGAGAAATCATATAAGACGGAAAGAAAATTGAAGAAAGTCAGTACTTTCAATATAATGAGCATGAATACAACAAGGTTTCAATCTGGCAGGGAATTCCTCTCAGTCCCAAAAAAATTTCACATGCAAAACCCATGGTGCAGCAACTTTGAAGGTTGAGTTCTGGGAAAGGTAAAAAATAATTTGTGAGCTTTCTCATTCTTTTCAAGTTAGTTTGGAAGTTTATCACAGTAGAAATGTCCCTGGAAAAGGATTGCTCTTCAAATGCCCTCACATTCAAAATATAACAAGAAACAGCTGAAATGTTTCGGCCAAACACTTGTGTGTAGTATTTCTATGAGCAGTGCATGTGACTCTCAGCAGGATTGAATCCATTTCTTTTCATTTTGGTGATTCCAAAACCTTACAGCATACACCAATTTTTATGTGCTATATAATCAACATTTCCCAATTGCTTTGAGACAAGATTTCACTTCAAATGAGCTTATCATCATGAAGGTAGAGTGTATGTTGATAAGAGACCTATTCACCTTTCTTGAATTGATAGACAACAATAATAGACCGCTCCTGTAATGTATACAAATTTATGCACTTATATTCTCTGAGCACCTAGTGACGAGCTATTCCATGAACCTGCTTTTTACAAATGAGCCTCAATGCTTGGAATCCAGTTTGCATACATTATTTGTTGCTATGTCGCCTCCAGCAAGCTTTCAGGTTGTCAAGAACAACCTTTGTTTGAAAGGTATGCATAAAATTTGCATACATTACCGAAGCGGTCTGTTCTACAATGGCTATCTCAACACTTCATTTGTCTCTCTTTCAGATTTCTACGCAGGTGAAAAAAATATCAATATAAAATCATCGTTAGAATGAGCATCATAATGAGAGGGTTGAGTATAGTATCCAGAGGTCCTATTTGGTACATTCGTAGAACACTCCAGTTTATATTGGTACATGAATAAATGAAAGTTATTTGATACCGTCACAATCATACCCCATTTTTTAGGACGTTTCGAATGGGCGGCCAGACCTCATATACCCTACCATGATTGTTAGCTTCAAAAAGATATTCTTATGGAGTGTTGCAAGAAAGTTGCGATTGATTGCAAGTTGCAACTGATCGGTACTGACCAATCAAAATCATTGTTGCAAGCACATCTTCTTGAATGGGCAGACCCTGAACCATTCAGAATGGTAGTTCTAATTTGCTTTACAATTTGCAATTGATTGCAACTTTTTTGCAACACCCCATTAGTTTCCAATGAATAGAACTTTCTTGTGATTTGCACTTGAAATAGCTCTGGACAATTAATTAGTGAGTATCTGAGCATGTATGTTTCAAAGAGTCAGCTGCCCTATACCTGTTTATTCAACATTTGACAGTTCCTTTTCCATGTGTCCAGATCGTTGCGAAGGCCGCTCTTTGTCTTCTCCATTACTGCGCACCGCTCCTTGAAATCGGATTTGTACGTTTCAACCTGAAATGAGGAAAGTTGCAGATCACTTCCATAATGATATTCCATGAGATGTTATGAACTGATTGAATAAAGCCCGGCGCACACTATACGATCCGACTGCGACTCGATTTTCGACCAAATTGCAGTTTGCATTAAATGTGAAAGTTTAAAAAAGTGAAATTATCATTTGAAGTTCGGAATAATGATACGAATACTATTATCGAAATTTTGGTTAACTGCAGTTCTTCTGGTTAGAATAAAGGCCAAATCGGCTTCAAATCTTAGTCGATCGCAAGATTTGTATGACGTCACTACGATTTGGAATTGAATTCGCTTTTATTCCTACACGGGGGCTCGCAGTAGCCCTGAATTTCGATTTTAGTATTCATAATACTATTCGGAACTTTGATCACGAAGATTTTACATGTTTGAAGGTTCATATCAAATGTTATAACAACTTTTCCCAAAATCGCATCGTAGTCAGATCGTGGAGTGTGCGCCGGGCTTAAGACTTGATTTGGGTATGACACGCAATTCCCGGAGACCATAGCCCCAGTTATCTTGACATTATAGCGTTCAACAGGTTAACATGAGAGAGATGCAATCATTTTTCACTTACTCTCATAGGTATACAGGGCACGTGCATGAATATAGTAATTGTTTTTAAGCCGATAGAATAAAGTGCTTGTAATAAGGATTTGAAACCTAAACTCTTGCTTTAGCCAAGTAATAATAATAATTATAATGTGGTACATTTATATGGTGCATTGTGTGAATAATTCAAATAACCACAGACATCGCTACTGACCTAAATGAATCGTACAGACAGCTCACCCTTAATAACATTCCACCTTCTTTCAAGATCTTAAAAAGCTGGCACTTGGATTTGAGCCTCAACTTAAAATGTTTGGGCCAAACATTCATGCCTCTTGTGTGTGTAGTCCCATATACCCATTTCTGCGTGCAGCACATGTGCTTTTCTGCGAGAATGGGCCATTTTTGTAATCTATTTTGATGATTCCAAAACAACACAGTATAAAACAAGTCTTTTGTAGACATGGTCACCTTTCCCAATTGCTTTGAGACAGTTTCTTTCACAATGTAATTGCACGACCAGAACTCAACTCATCTTTAAACATTTTAGAGTCCATCCAAATGATCACATAGGGGAAAACTGCAAACAGCTCACCTTTCTTAACATTCAGAGTTCCTTTGGATATTAAAAGTTTAAAGAGCTGGGTTTGGGATTTGAACCTGGAACCCCTGATTTCTGTGTCCATCCCACATGACCACTGAACCACTTCTCACCTGATAAATTGCTGCAGACAGCTCACCCTTCGTAACACTGAGCTCTTCTTCTGCACGTTCCTTTGCTGCCCCGAGGTCTTTGCAAGTAGTACATGGCTGGATTTTCATTTGAGAGAGGGTGGCCAGACGCCGATGAATCTCCTAATTTTGAGAGGGGGGGGGGAATGGAAACAAATATGATATGAAAACATATATTATATTTTTTATCATAGCAGTATACTTAAAATAAAAAAACACATCAATAATTCACATACTGATTTACAAGCTTCAACAATGAACATCAGATTCAGATAATCATCAGATATTCATTCATCTATTTATCTACCTTTCTTTCTATTTTTCCCCCTATTTTTTTCCATCTATCTTTTCAGCAATCTAAATGTATTTATCATATAACTCTTTTTCTACCCATCCATTCATCAATTCATCCATGTTTATATGTATCTATCTTTCTCATCCAATCATCTATCTATCCATCCATTTATTTATGCACCAGGGTATCTATCTATTTATCAGTCCATCCTACCACACATACACTCACTGATTCATCCATCCATACATTCATTCAACCATCCATTCATTCCATCTATCCTTCTATCTATTCATTCTTCCACCCATCCATAAAACCATCCACCCTTTCATCAATCCATCACATTATTCATTCATTCATTATTCATTCATCCATTGACATAATCATTAATTAATTTATCCAATTATTAAAACTTAGTCATTTACCCATCTACTTCTCTATCCATTCATCCATCTCCATCACCCTATCCATATGCCTGTCCATCTTTGGTCCTATCCTTTTCAATACCAACTCCTCTAGAAATATTACTGACTATAGATACATCAACTCACCGTCTTTTCAACTAGGGCTGCATCCCTTTCTTGCCTCAGCAAGTCATTCTCAGATTCTTGGTGCTTGTGAAGCTTCTTCAGTCTTGCATTCTCCTTCGTCAGATTCTTGATTTGCATCGAAGGCAGAACCTGATCAACCTGATCAAATGAGAATACAACAAATTATTCAATGATGGGAGATGACTGACAAAATGGTACAGTTAGAAAGTAATTCTAAATTTCAAAGGCTAGAGCTGTCAATTCTATATAATAACCATTTTGTAAAAATTTAATGGTGTATGAGCAAGCTTATCAATGTGAGAAACATCCTTGGCAATCTGCAGATATATATACATGTACCATCTGGTTACCATATTGGCCATGGTATGACTAAAACTTGCTCACAACAACAACTGTTGGCTGTTGTTGACAAAATACTTTACAACAGCTATTAATTTGAATTCATGCCTTTATACATTCTCCAATATGAGACCCGTGTCATGGGGTCTCTTCAACCCACTCTCTCTTCAAATGGGTACAAGGCCTTGGTCCTAAAATCAACTTACTGAGGAATCAGCTGCTGTCGCGGAACTGGATCCGTCTGAGAATGCGGACCTGATGTGAGCCATCTGTACCTCATCTCTCTGTTGGAGCTTCTCAAGAGCTTTACTCAGTTCCTCGCAACGACTGGACAAAGCCTCTATCATTACTTGCTTCATCTTGATGGTCCTCTCTGAATTCTTTACCTGAAAATAAGAAAAAATCATAAATAAACAAGATGTAGGGTTGAAATGTACAATAGTCATTATATTATAACTGCTTCATTTTTGGGACAAAATGGCAAAAAGACTATAGGAGGGGTGAGTTGCATAAAATATATCTCATTTTTCACAATAAGCCTAGATATACCTGGCTACACAGAAAAAACAAGATGCCTACAGAACTTACTACTGACTAATTTTACCAATTTTGCTTTTAATCAGCACATTTCAGAATGGTCAACACCCTAGAGTTCACTTTCCTCTTTTCTGTCGACTGGATTTTCCCCCCAATCATATCAATACCTTTCCTTCCATTTCAAGTAACATTTTTGCAGTTTGTTCCTTGGGGCTTTCAGCTAGCTCTAGAGTGGCTCTGATCTTAGCCATCTCCTCCTCTTTCTCGTCAATTGTTCTCTTGAGTTGCTTGATGATTTCTTTGTACTGAATGGTATCCTGTTAGAAAAATAAAGGGATTTAAGAAAGGAAGGAAGTAAACAACCATATTGAAAAAAAATATATATATATATTTTTGATTGGACAGGCAAATTCAACTCTGCAACTCTTGTCCAGATTGATTGGAAACTCTGGAAGAGGGGCTTCTTGATACTTCATACCTTTTAATTCTTTTGAAATGTGCATAAAACTGGATTTAACCCTCTGACTACTGAATTCTCAAATTCCCATAAGGTTAATAGATGGACCACCCGGTTCCCGTAGGCAATGGCCGTATTCTGATTTCTGAACTCCGGTTTAACATAAACCATGGTCTAAATGTGTGGTTTAACTATGGGCAGCCAAATGTGACACAAATTTGTAACAGTAGATATTCAATTTAATCAGCAAATTTGGTACTCAAACTATTAAAAACTGTCTAGGAAATTGATAAGTACAATAGTTTTCTTGACGGTTAAAGCATGAGACCAGAATCCAGTAAACATAAGGAACATACAATATAAACAAAGTTTTGACATTTTTAGCTACCCATAGTAAAACCACACATTTAGACCATGGTTTAAGTTAAACCGGAGTTCAGAATACGGGCCAATGGGTTAAATCCAAACACTGTGACTACATTTTTTGCACTTTGAACTTCTGAAGTTAGGTAATTACTATGGCACTACACGAATAATCAAAAGAAAGCAGGGAGGGACAAAAAGCTGTGACTTTCTTGTTTCACCTTATTAATATTATCATTTATAATATATAATCAAGCTAAAGGGGAATATTACAAACTAAAACTCCTGCAAATACACAATGAAACAAAAACCAAAAAGAGAGGAAGTATCCCATACCATTAAGTCTTTAAGACTTGTTCCTTGATCCTCCAAAAGTCGCCTCAGATGACCCTTAAGATGGATATTTTCTTGGACAACGGTTTCATGGATTTCTCTAGAGACCCCGATCTGCAATCCACGGCTCATGAGATAGTCAGACTTTTCAGGGTGAGGTGACTGAATACAAACGTGATTTATAAAAGTGACATAAGACATGAATCAATACTTAGATTTGATGGATTACAGTCTAAAGCTTATGGTAAGCAACAAGATTAATTTTTGATACGCTGTATGATGGGGAGTCCTAGTGTCTGCGCACCTAAGATTTTGACCTTAAAATGAACAAGAATTTCTTTAATATTGCTCTAAAGCTTAATTTTATATTATTCCTGATATTCTACAGAGTAAGTTTGCCAAAAATTCACATCAAAATTAGAGCAAGAACGATGCCATTTTCATAAGAAACAGTGGTCGTGTAGGTGGCCATGTCATTTCAACTTTTGAAAAAGAATGGTGCCCATGTCTGCGCACTCATTCATTTTACACACAGTTCCGGAGCTTTGATGTGAAAGACAACATTTCGAGGCTTGTGAATAGTATGTCTGAAACAAGACCTTTTCCAATATTTTGAATCAATACCTATCGCTATGATAAAGATGAAAAGTTTGTGTTCATTGCGTGTTTTGTTTAATCAGGATCATGCAGTTACGCGTGTGCACAGACAAGGGCACTCTAGCCATACAATTTAATATAACTCCAGTTTGCTCAGAATCATTGATTCACTATTTGTTTTCCCAATTTCCTGATGTGGTATCTTATCTCTATATCTCTGAATTACATTGAAAATATGAAGTGATTATTTCATAATCAAAATTTGAAAGTGTAGCCATTACTTACAACACAAAAATAAATCATTAGTGTCATACATTTTGAAAACAAACTAGATAGGTTCTGGCGCAATACTGAATTTAAATTCAAATACAGAGCAGCTCCCCCCAGCTAGCCGTGCCGATACTGCCGGAGTCCTATCAGGCAACCAGGATCTGGACATAGAGGCTTCACTACCTGCGCCCAGAACTCAACCTTAAGTATGATCATTATACAGGATTGACAAATGTCAAATAGCATATAGGCCATACAGAATTGGAGAAATAAACTAGTGCAATAATCTTTGAAGTAACGTCTACTAAATCTTGAGATAAAAATTAAAATTGTAAATTTGAAGATGGATCATGGCTAATTTCACCGTGATCGTCCCCTGACACTCACCTTTGGTTTCTTCTCAGTATCTTTATCTGATTTTGCACCATGTCCCTGACTTTCTCCTCCATCTTCAATCACCTCATCCTTCGAATCACTCCCAGCTGCCTCGGAACTTTCACTTCTTCTATCACTATCAGAGTTCTGACTCTCAGAAGAATTTTCCCCCTTGTTCAGCTCTTTCCTTAAACCAGCTATTTCACTGTTCTTCACACGTAGTTGGATCCTGCTCCGTGTTACAAAGGCCTCGTTTCTCCAGACCTCCAGCTGCAGGCTTTCCGCTTTCTGCTCCGTCACTGCGAGCTTCTCTTGAAGCTCGTTTACAGCTTTAGTCAGGTGGCTAAGGCCTTTGAGCTGCTCTGCCATGGCATTGCGATCAGAGACGGCCACGTACGCCATTACGGCATAGGCATTTAACTCTTTTCTCATCTTGGCATCTTGCGCTGTGACCAAGCTCTCTTCTGAAGTCCTCCTTCCTGGTGTGAGAACGGCAACCTTCTGCTCCTCAGCCATTGCAAACAATGTTCTCTATAAATAATATATTCCCAGTTTTCTCTGCAATTCAATCAAACATGCATGGTACTATAGCATTAATGTATGGTGTCTCCACTGTCTTCAGTCTCAAGATTAAGACAAATAAGAGAAATATCACAGGTACCAGTATTCAGAGATCGATCCACGACTGAAATCCCATTTTTTCACTATATTACCATGTCTACTTCACAGTCTAGTTATTGTCATTATTGCTCAGTCTTAGGCCTAATACTAGTAAAAATACTCATGTGACTGCTAAAGCCACGTGGATGTAGTTGTAAGTCAGAAACTCATGTGAGGTTAGATCCTATTCCTAGATAGACTTTATTGTGCCATTGTCCACACTTGGCATCTATCCAAAGTTTACAGAGTTGGCAAGATGTCAATCTCTCCGGTCTCCATATTTTCAACATCGGACGGAAGCAGTCACTTGAAAAAAAAAAGAAAAGCAAAACAAAACATATTTTCTTCTCTTCTCCTGAATGCATTTAAGGAAATTAAAACAGCGAGTTCTAAAAAGTAAAAATAGTAACAAAAACATCGACTCACCGATCGAATCATAATTCAACTGCCCAACAACATTAAGTTATGACCTAGACCGAAAGCTTCAGTCTCTGTTCGTCGGGTGTTCCACTGCACTACGTCTTGCTTCACGTAGGAGGAGAAGGTAAAAATAAGAAAATGTTAAAGAGACTCCTCCGAAACAGACGGTTTTCAGCTGTCTAGTTATGACCAAGCCTTGTTCAACTCCAACTCCAAGCATTCATTTACATTGTTTACATGGTTTACGCCTAACGCCTTCACCGGTTCACTTCTTTTTCACAACTCACGTCCAGCAAAGCAGAATTACGTTTTACTACCAAAATTGCTGTAACTGGTACTGATCTACATGACTGTGACTAAGATTATAACACTCGAAGGAAGAAAAAGCTCGTCATAAAAAAATGTTGAGCATCACACCCATATGTGTCATAGGCATAGTTTATTCCCAACAGTCAACACAATACCAAAAATAATTCCGCGCCTTCGAGGTAGTTGTATAATGGCTAAGCTCTATTGCAATACAATATGCAAGTCAACAGTGGGAATCCCCAATAAGTACCCTAGGTTATAGGATACTGCATAAATAGACGTCGAACCAGACTATTGATTAATACTGGTAAGAAGACGGGCGTATGATTGCGATGCGGTATACACGAATCGCTATATTAAAACTACCCGTATAAAATCTACGAAAGTTCGAGGCGAGAGGTCATTAATTTCTGACGGGGAATCCCCATTTCACTGGAATTCCATGCAAAGTTTCGTTTCGACACGTACACGTTTGCTGTTTGTTTCGAAAAAAAAAAAAAAAATGTCCCTACATATTCTCCATTTTTTTCTCCTGGTCCTTACCAAGTCATATTGTAAATAAAAGAATTACGGAGGCAGTAATGTCTAATGTGGATGTGGCGGGACTGCCAGTCTAAAAAAAAAAAAACTTCTCCAGGCCTTGGGGCCTCGGGAAGGGGGGGGGGGGCAGTGGTAGGTATATGCCACCAAAAGACAACCAAAAGGGGGCTTCGGAACGAGCGTATCATGAGGATGGTCTTCGGAACTACTATCATTTAAGAAAAAAGTGGGTCTTTGGAACTGGATTACAATAATGCGACAGAACTGGTTCCCATAAGCTCCCATTAGCTCAATACGCTGTGTGACATGGCAAGTCTATGGTGTGTGTATTCCACGGGTGTCGATCCGTGTCCATGATGGGGGGGGGGGGGGGGGGGGGGGGGGGTGACCGACAACCGCGTATCAGGCCAGGATTGGTGATGAAGCGTGCTTCCGTGGGGGGGGGGGGGGGTGCAGGGAGGGGGTCCTTTCCTTCTTCCCGCCCGAAGCGCGAAAGCTCTGTCGTTTTACCAAATTCGAGAAGAAAAAAATAAAGGCTGATAGTAAAACTTTTTTTAGGCGGAAAGTTAGTTCGACGCCCTCTGCTTTTCAATTATTTGGAAGCAATACTGTATGTATCAGGGGTTGGTGCAAGGGGGGGGGGGGGGGGAAGTCCCTTTCCCGCGCGAAGCGCAAAAACTTTGACGCTTTAGCAAATTTTGAAAGAAGAGCTCGTAGCGCTGTTTTCTCTCAATTTCCTCGTTTTGCTTTCACTTTTTTTAGTTGTCTTTTCTTGTTGGGGGAGGGGCGACTGCCCCCTGGCTACGCGCTTGATGACCGAGCGGAGGAGTGTGTGGAAGAGGGGTATCCCCCTCCCACGCCAGGGACTTTTCAGGAATCTGTCAATAAACCATGCATTTTAGAGCATCCCAAAATGGATTTTAATGAAAAGAAGTAATGCACGGATCTACGCCAATGGACGGAACCCCTTAATTGAGAATAACAACGGCGAGTGAGCGAATTTTCGCATTAAAATTATGGCATTTCTTATTTCCTTACTTCCTAAATCCGCCACTTGTTTCGATCACATGCATTTTCTTTTAAAAATATCGATCGAATTACATTATTAAATAAAAATATTGGTATAAATCTGAGTTGAATCAAGGATTTAGAAATTTGAGTGGGCCCACATTCGTGGCGCTAAATATGCAGCTCTGGAAAAATATTAGACCAGCTCCTTTTAAAAAGGAAGTGCTGGCTACTTCAGTATAGTGGAACTTGCAAATCAATTTCTCTTAGAGAACTCATGATGAGTGATTGACTACTCCCTAAAACATTTACCCATTTGCAATAACTAACCCCTCGGACAACTGTCTCCAGGGTAATTAATGATGATAATGATAATAATACTGATACTAATTCTAATAATAATGATAATATTCTGGATTTATATAGCGCCTAATAAATCTTTTCGATGTCTCTAAGCGCTTTACAAAATATATATTATTACCCCGGTCACCGGATTCATGACTTGCCCGCACTCAATTAATGTATGCACCTTTATGTCTTCCATCCCATTCTATTCAATTCAATTCAATTCATTTATTTTCACTCTCTTTTTAAAAAAAATCACAAATACATTACAATCATTTCCATTAACAATAAAAAAAGAAAGTGGGGAATCATGAAAGCCAAGAGGCTTGATAAAAATGATCCCCATTAAATATACAGCAAAATCAAGATACAAGCTTTTTAAGATAAAAAAACACATATTAAATTAATTATTTTCTAAAAAGGGACAGACAGAAGAAAGATATAGGGAGAAGAGGAGGATAATGATAGCTTAAATGTTTTGTTTGCTACACATGACTCAATGAATATCACTGAGTTCCACTTAAATAACACTTATACATATATTTAAAACGTTTTAATGTATTGCACTGTTTTATGGTTTCTGGTAAATTATTCCAAATAACGGGACCATGGAAAAATATTGAGTTTCTTGTAGTTGAAATGCGATGCAAGGGCAAATGAAAGTCAGCTGCTTGTCTTGTGCTATAATCATGGATTTTACAATTCGTAATAAAATAATCTTTAAATGAATCTGGAAAGGCAATACCCTTTGAAAACATGAACATTAAAGAAGCAACATTTAATAGAATCACATCATGGATGGGCAAAATTTGAGTTTGTTTGAAAAGAGGGTCGCTGTGAGATAGAAAATTTGAGTGAGTTATAATACGTATTACCCGTTTCTGTAACTTATGAATTCTATTCAGATTGGACTTTGATGTAAACCCCCAAATCATATTACAGTAATTTAAATGTGAGTATACAAGAGAATAATACAACAGATTTAAAATTTTCTGTGGTAAAAACTGCAACCGATACAGTATTCCAATCTGTTTTGAAAATTTAGTACAAAGATCATTTACATGATAATTCCAGGAGAGTTTTTCATCTAGGTAGATACCTAAAAATTTGATATTTTGAACCTTAGTGATCTCTTCACTTCGATAACGTAATTTAAAATTCAAATTTCCAGTGTGCCGAGTTCCAAAAATCATGTAATTTGTTTTTCCAGTGTTCAAAATCAACTTGTTCGCATTCATCCATTGGCTTATATTGTCTAACTGTGTGTTGACCAATTGATAGAGTAAGTTTAGGTTTCTACCTGACGAAAAAATACTGGTATCATCTGCAAATAAAATTAAATCTACTGACTCAGTACAAAACATGATATCATTTATATAGATAAGGAATAAAAGCGGTCCTAAAATAGATCCCTGGGGCACTCCATATCTGACTATCTTATATTTAGATTTGATATTGTTAATTACAGTAAGTTGTTGCCTTGATCGTAAATAGCTATCAAACCACTTTAACGGTATACCTCGCACTCCATAATAATCTAATTTTTTTAGTAGTATTGAATGATCTATTACATCGAAGGCCTTTGACAAATCAATAAAAACTGCTATTGTAAATTCACCTTTGTCAATTGCTTGATTGATTTTGTGAATTAATTCTAATATTGCTGTAGATGTGGAGTGCCCCTTTCTGAATCCAAACTGCACTGCAAAAACCAGGGTGTTAATTTAACACCATCTCGGTATCTATATTGGGCTACACCAGATAAGTGTTAAAACAACACCAGTTTCGAATCAAACTGGCGTTGTTTTAACACTAACTGGTGTTGTTTTTATACTTATCTGGTGTAGACCAATATCAAACTGGTGTTGTTTTAACACTAACTGGTGTTGTTTTGACACTTATCTGGTGTAGCCCAATATGGATACCGAGATGGTGTTAAATTAACACCCTGGTTTTTGCAGTGTGGTTTCTATACAATATATCATGCTTATTAACAAACTCTAACAATCGTGTATACATGCACCTTTCCAAAATTTTTGAGAAAATATTCAAAACTGATACAGGTCGATAGTTGTTGACATCATCAGTTCTTCCTTTCTTGTGAATTGGAGTTATTCTTGCGACCTTCATGTCATTTGGTACAGTTCCATGAGAAAGACTTTGATTAAGTATAATACATAAAGGTTCACTGATTAAAAAGATAACATGTTTTATAACTTTTATATTAATTGAGTCGATACCTGCACTTGTTTCATTTTTCACGTACCACTTTAATTATTTCAGAAGCACTGACAGGTTTAAAAAAGGCTGTATGATTATTAGGAGTTTTCAAATATGAATAAAAAGCATTATTATGAACAATAGGAACATTCGAATCAGCCAATTGTTTTTGCAGTAGATTTTCACTAACACTTGCAAAGAAGTCATTAAAAGCATTTGTAATATCAAGAGCATTAGAGAGAGTATTATTATCAACACATAAAGTATCAATAGTTTTTGTTTTTTTATTCTTTTTTTAAATCATATTTATCAAATTCCAGGTGGATTTTGAATTATGTTTAACATCATTGAACTTGTGGTAATAATACTCTCTCTTAGCTTGTCGTAGTTTTGAAGTTACAAAATTACGATACTGTTTATATTTTTTTTGGCGAGAATCTGAAGGTTTTTAAAGGTATTTTTTATATAGCAATGATCTTTTATGACACAGTTTAAGTAAATCCCTGGTGATCCATTGCTTTTTAATATGGACTTTCTTTCGAGCAGATGTAATGGGGAAACACTCATTGTATACTTTTAGAAATATCCTAATAAAAGTGTCATAAGTTTGATTAACATTGTCGTGGTTATTAAAATTCCATTTTATTTCGCTTAATTTTGAAGAGAATAAATGCAGGTTAGACTCATTTATATACCGTTTTTTAAATACAGATGGTTGATTGTCGTTAACTTGAATATACGAGGAAGTTAAAATAGTAAATATTGGTAAAGGATCACTAATATCACTAATCAAAATACCGGAACTCATATGACTTTCATAATTTGTAAAGATGTTATCAATGAGTGATAAAGATGATGATGTAATACGTGTCGGACTTTCTATAACTGAATAAAATGAATAGCTATATAAGAGATCAAAAAAGCTATCAATCTGTGCATTTGAACGTAGTTTCAATAGGTCTAGATTAAAATCACCCATGATAAAACAATTATGAGAGCTTGCATTTACTCTGTTCAAAATAGTGGTAAATTCATTTAAAAAGAGGTGTATCGACTGTTCAGGTGGACGGTATATGACTCCAACAATTGTATTCTTGTTTGGTTTATTATCTAACTCAATAAAAAGGCTTTCAAGTGAGTCTGTAATAACTGTCAATTCACTTATCTTCTTATAATTAAATGATTTTTCAATATATATACCAGTACCACCACCTCGTTTGTTATGTCTATTATTGTATACAAAATCATAGTCAACTAATTGATACATATTTACTGACAGAAAATCATGTAACCACGTTTCAGTTAAACCAATAATTTTGAATTTATGTTTCAAGTTGTTTAAAAACAATTCCAATTGTTCAAAGTTTTTAGGGAGGCTTCTGCAGTTAAAATGAGCCAAGGATTGACACTTGTGTGGCGTGTCACCATATTTTTCATTGAAGGCATACAGATCAAAATAGTCATTAACAAAATCATTTTCTTTTAAAACATTATTGAGGGTATGGTTATCATTCATTCTAGATGCAGACATAGACTGATTGGACATAGTAAAAAGCGCAAAGGGGTAGAAAAGAAAAGAAAAAGGAAAGGAGAAGAAGAAATGGTACAATAAATGCAAAACATTTAGTAGAACAAACTAAGCAATATCTTATACATGAATGTACATATAAAATAGCATAAATTGGCATAAATTATCTAAGGTTAAATTAAATTAGGAGTAGCTGGATTTGAGTTCATAAATATTGCAAACTAGTCATAGGCAAGAAAGCAGCGTATACAAGTTCACAGTTTGAGGTCATGTTCACTAGTGATAAGTTTTGTTATTGTTTTTCCTCCACTTGCTGGTATGAGAGCTATCCTCCTCCCATCAGATGACCATGCAGACTGAACACCGGCCGTTCTATTCCGTTCTCACTCCATTTAATCTTTTATTTGCCTCGCCTTAAACCCTTCAATCAGACAGGTCGCATCGCTAGCTTTATTATGCTTAGAATACTAGTAGTATTTATTTGGTCGTGAAATTTGTGTGCTATCTCCTTGGTCTCTCACTCCATTCAACATGCAGCTTGTCCCTTCTTGTGAATGTCTGGTACTGTATGTTGCTCTTTAATGTTCTATGTTGGTTTTTTCTTGAGTATATACTTCAATTGCAGTTATCAATTATGTCATACTCTCTTGAGAACTCTTTCGTTTTTTTTTTCAATTTGCTTTTCTGTTTGTTTGTTGTTGTTTTTTTCCTCGCTTCACGAAAATTCTCAACAAAGATTAATTTTTTCCTTGTTTTTTATTACATATGCATTACAATAATGTTCAGTTTCGGGGGTCCACAGTTCCCAAGCTTTGCTCTTCCAGTAAACTCCTCCATTTCCAATGCTTTGATCGTGTTATTTATTTGTGTTCACTTTGTTCAATGAAAATGTACTTTGAATGCCTTATTCAATGTCATTGATTTTATAAACACACAAGATTTTATTCTTTTGAATTGTACATGGATATTATAATTGTATTATTTACTGAATATTTATTTCTATTGATTTGTATTGATTTGTATTGTTGTTGGAAATGGAAATAAACTAAAGTGAAACTGAAACTGAAACTGAAATCTTTCCACTCCCTGGGGAGCATTCCAGCCAGGCACCTTTTGAAGACGCTCACAATGCTGATCATACCACACTGACTTTTGCATCCTACCGGGTACCCATTTTTAAACACCTGAGTGGAGAGGAGCAATGTAGAAGACATGCCTTTCTCAAGGACATAAGCGCCGTACTGGGGATCGAACCCACGACCTTCGCATCTCCAGTCGACTACGACACCTCAACCAGTAGGACAATTATACCCCAGGACAATTGTCCCCAAAGGACAATTACAATCAAATAGCACCCCAAAGGGTAGATATTTTAGAACCACTAACAGAATTGTAATGTCCTAGAGGATACTATCCTGGGATATTTTCCAGGAGTAGGGGTTTTGAGATAAATGCCCTGATCATCTGCAAAAGCCATTTCATGTTCACTGCTGTTCAGGCATGCATTTCGTTTAGTTCTTGGTGAATGCTATACATGTACATGTATTTCATGATAATGTTAGCAGCCATGATGGCTCTTGGCATGCTGTCCACAAGGTGTTGATTGTTTTTTCTTCTCGTCACAGTGCACAGCATCCCATTCACGTTGCAAAATTGTTTTTGTTGGTATTATGACTTTAATTGTCTCTAATTTCAATATCATTCAAAATGCTCTCAACAGAATAATGAGCAGGCCAGTAGTGCACAGACCAAGACAAGTATCACAAGACAATCATCCGATAATCTATTAGATCAGGGGCGGCGGAGCGTTTTTCAAAGTGGGGAGGCACCAACAAGAAGGGGCACTTTTGGGTTAAAAGGGCACCTACAAAGGGTGAAAACAAGGCGGAAAATGCCATTTTGAGACATTAGTATACCGCTACATTCTGATTAATATACTATCGAGGATCATTTTAGACACATTATTGTTTATGTCTTAACATGGTTCTAGATTTAAAAAAATACTTTGTAGTTGAGTGAAATGGTCCGATTATTCATTTGCGAGCGAGCGAAGCGAGCGAGTAAAAATAGTGAAGATATTTTGAATAGCAGCGATTTTCCTAATATGATAGAAGACAATGGTAAATGGGAGCGAGCGTAGCGAGCGAGCTTTGGAAAAAAAAGTTTGTAAGAGACATCGGAGTATATAGGTACAGTATATTAAATATATACAGGTATATATGTAGGGCACTTATCAGAAGACAAAAGGGGCACTTATCAAAAGGGAAAATAATACTATTAGAAAGAAAAAGGGGCACTGATCAGAAGTAAAAGGGGCACTTAAAAAGAGGCATTTATCAGAGGTGAAAAGGGCACTTATCATAAGGAAAAATTGCACTATTAGAACGGAAAATGGGCACCAATCAGACGAAAACAGGGACACTTGTCGGATTTCAAAGGGGACACTAATCTTATTTGAGCTTAAAAAGGGCACTTATCAGCAGGTGAAAAGGGCACTTATTAGAAAGAAGACGGGGCAGTCATACGAAGAAAAAGGGTCACTTATCAGAGGTGATAAAGGGCACTTATAAGAAGGGAAATTTTACCATTAGAACGGAAAATGAGCACTAACCAGATGAAAAACAAAGGCACAGATTTCAAAAAGGGGCAGTAATGTCTGAGGTTAAAGGGGGCACTTATCAGAAGTAAAAATAAGGCACTTCCAGAAGGAAAATTGCACTATTAGAACGGGAAATGGGCACTAATTAGACGTAAAAAGGGCAATTATTAGATTTCATAAGGGACAGTAATGTCTGGGGTTAAAGGGGGCACTTATCACAAGGTAAAGAGGGCACTTATTAGAAAGAAAAAGGGGCACTATACGGAGAAAAGGGGCACTTATCAGCTATGTAAAGGGACACTTTTCATAGATAAAAAGGGACACTTCTGGGTTACTTGAAAATGTGGGGTGGGGGCACTGTGCCCCTCTGCCCCATCCCCCGGGATCGCCGCCTCTGTATTAGATGGTTCAAAACCATTTTTCACAGGGGAATGAGGGAGGGGCTAATTATCTAGGGAAAAACTCGCCCGGGGGCAATTTGTCCTGGCAGTAGTCGTCCTAGGTGTCATTGTCCTGTGGTAATAGGGGTAATTATCCTGGCAGTAGTAGTCTGTTAATCATGAATTAGTGGTCAACAATCGTTTCCCTAGTTCCATAAATAATTAGCTTAACACTGCTAATATGCCCCCCTAACAGAGCTGGTCTAATTCTATTTCCAGGGCTGTAAATACGTCCATGCTTTGGGAGTTGGCCAGAAAATAAAAGCTCCAAATGAATTTATGTAGTACCCGTTCCACCCAATTCCACTTTGAAGAAAACGTTTTTTCCCTCCTCTCTCTATCTTCTTTTCTTTCTATCTCTCCATGTCTGTCTGTTGAACAATTATTATCCCGCTCTCATCATTTTTGCTATCGTCGAATCTCAGAATGTGGCTCATTTAAAAAGTCTTCTGTGTACATAATAGCTTTTATCTACTGGCATACTGGTGGGGGGGGGGGGGGAGCTTGGGGCTGCAACCCCAAATTTTCCCAAAATAGGGGGAAGGAGGAAGGAAAAATGTGAAATTTCGACTTTCTGTTTTGCTCGCTCGCTTCGGGAATTAAGTTAAGCCTTCATTTTTAATTTTTTTTAATTTATTTATTTATATATATATATATTTTTTTTTTTTTGGGGGGGGGGGTGGGCTCATTACACCACTGCTTATATCCAAATCTTTCTCTTGCTTTTTTAAACCCTCTTTCTCTCTAATTCTCTCTTTCTATTGTGCACCTGCCTCCTCTATCTAAATATTTCTACCCCCCTACACACACACACTCTCTCTCTATCTCTCACTTTCTCTCTCTCTCACTATCACTCTTACTATCTCTCCCCCTCTCTCTCTCTTTCTTTCACCTCCCTGTCTATTTCTTTTTATCTTTATCTCTTACTTACTATGTCTACATTATGTGCTCATAAAACTACCCTTAAATTTTTTTCAAGGAACAAAAAATAAATTCTCTCAACAACTTTATCCGGCACATTTCTCCGTCTTTAAGAAAACTATATCATCACAAAATACCACAAGCAAATAGAGTCTATAATGACAGTAATTAGACGTGTATATTGCTGGATAGAAATTCGTTTATTTCATTTTCGTATCACCACATTTTTTTTTGCTTTTGGAGTCGGATGAACAATGTAAAGTATTAAACACAGAATCGATTGTGTTGAAGAAATAAAAGAATATTAACTGTGCAGTTTCTTTGAAGTCAGTTGTTGTGTTCTAGTGTTGGTCGAACGGGAAAAAAATTATCAATATAATATTACGGGGGTAATTTCACGTTATAAATTGTCTTTCGAGGAGGGTTATATTTGGCAAATAAAAATGATAATATAAACGATGCAAATCAGCCTAACATAGTTTGAATCAAATTAAAAACATAATTGTTGCCCACGGGCACTTGATAAACAACATCTATTTCTATTAAACTAATCACTGCAATAATATCATCTATATTTTTGTACAAAATATTTCATATTTCATTTGATCTAAGCCTTGTTGAAGAATCTCTTTCCAGCTTGGCCTTCCCAGTTGAAGGTGACGACCATCTGTGATCCGACCATCTCCCTGGTGGCCGAGTTGCCCTTGGGACCAGCCAGGACCAGCTTGCTGCCCTGCCATGATGGGGTCACCTCGATCTCCTTGCCCCTCAGCTCCTTGATGTCGGGGTCGATGAAGGACTGGCCGATGGTGTAGGAGATCTGAGGACGAGATGGATGGAGGTAAATCAGAGTAAGAATAAACCAAACCAAATCATGATTATAATATTGTATATCAATATAATCAATTCACGTAAAACAAGAATAAGTGCCCTATTTTATGAACCCGTTTGATAGGTGTGTTCACGCAAAAATATGTTATTTTAAGCCACCTAGCTTTCGGTTTCATGAAAGCAGGTAAGAAAGACTCTATTCTCAAGCCAGTGAAATATAATCATTATACAACTAGGAAAACAGATTTTTCCTTGAAAACAAATAAACACAACGAAATGAAATCTCTTTAATGCCAAACTCGACGCAAAGAGAATCGCAAACACTTTCAAAAAATCAATTGTTGGCTAATTCAGTAGATTATTGTTTTGTCAACAGAATCTTCGAATAATTTAAAAGGTTATTCGGAAAAAGAGAAAGTCCTTGCGATCGAGTTCACACTGCTGAGTAGATGAGTAGATCCCAAATTGTTCTTTAAAAATCTACTAAGATTGTAGCAATAAGACGCATAACCAACTAGTCAAAATATTATAAAACAACGATTTCAGTTATACAAGACTGATTATGAACTGCACAATAAACTTACATCACGGGTCTTTCCACCTCCAGTAGTCTTGATTTTGAAGTTGTCACCATTCTGGGTGATCTCGACGGTTGAGCTCTTGTCCTGGGGGATCTTGGCGGGGTCGATCTTGAGCTTCTCGATGAGGAACTCCATGTTCTCACCGTGATCGAAGACCCATTTTCCGGAGAAGTCAGCCATTTTGTTTGGTTGGTTGAGTGTTTCCCTGAAGGAGCTGCAAAAAGAGAATTTGAAGAAGAAAAAAAAAATGAAAATAAAAGAAACCATTTTCTCATTGAAACAAATCAACTTAACCATTAAGGCAGCGTTGAGTTTGCTAAAATTACTAAATTTGCTAAATGACAAATTATATTTTTACAGGAATGGTCATTTCAGAAATTCAGAAAGTCAAGTTGAAAATTCGAAATGAATAAGAAAATAAAAAAAAAAGTTTTGGACTGATTCTAAGTTATAAGAGACATCAATAAGTAAAACGAGGGAGAAGCAAGATGTAATGAATACTGCAATAAAGTAGTCCTGTGGGCTAAAACTATGTTTTTGTAATCTGGGAATGAGATGCCTATTAAAATTCGGTCCATTTTGTCCAAAGTAACCATGATTAGTTGCCATAATGGCAGGAATAACATGAATAAGAAACAAATATTAATCACATACTCGGTAATGAGAGGAGCTCAGAATATTTTCTGAAAGATCCCAGTTTACGAGGTGACTACTATCCTTGTCGTGCTTGTGATAAGCGTCATGAGTTATCTGACAATTTTATGGTGATAAACCGCTTGAACAATTTCCAAATAAGATGAGAATGCTTTTGTTGATATGAGTAGTTTGCTTAGTAATTCATACGTGTTTGTTCAAGGGTTAGTGCTGACTGTGCGGTATCTTCACATAATTATTCAAAGAAACAAAGGCATTTCATTGCATATACGACTAATTTGACGCATCCTTGATCATTACTTACAAATACTTTTTTTTCCTTTTGCGCAAGAATAACAACATAATAAATCAATTCCACAAATTTAAAACAGTTAAATTGCAAATTCGGATGAATTTTTTCGCGTTTTCTGCATTACTTCAGGAAAAAAGGGCGAAGTAAGAGAGCACTGAAATCTTTCATTTGTTCTGTGCAGTAAACATTGTTTAATTTTACTATATAAACGCTTAGGTATAAACTGAAGAAAATAAGAGAGAAAAGTAAATCAAGATGAACATTTCATTGCAGTATCGCTTAAGAACAACGAGAATGCGACCGACACCTGGAGTCCAATCCTACCAAGTTTTCAACAGAAAACGTTATAATGATGCTAATGATTGCTAACAAAAATTAAAACCGTGTATATACTAGACTTGATTCGATACAAATCCAAGGAAGAGATATGAGAAAAAAAAACTCACCAAAGAACAGGAACAAGACGACTCTGTCTGGAGGTTGGAGATCCTGGGCAGAAGGTGAAGAAATCGGTGCAAAATCCGCTAAATTTATACCCCTTTCGGAACACCCCTCGGAACACCTCTCCAACACAGGGCCTATCCTCTGTGCGTGATTGGTCCAATTCTTAAACCACGTGACGCGAACCGATAATTAAATCACGATTCGTCTGCGTTATTTTTTGTGTTTGAACAACAAGGTTGTTTGAACAACCTTTGTTCAAACTTCATCATAGGAGACGTGTTTTGATTCTTGTTGCATGATGTGTAAAGGGGCGTGGTTTAATAGGCATTGTAGGCGTGACATATCAGTGGGTGAAAGGTAATGTAGCTGACTAGGTGGTCAAAGTTTGCTCATAATACTTAAAACCAACATAATTAATACGATCTTCGAACATTCAGTGTATTACCTTCAAAACTTTGCTTTTTATTTGAAGTTTCAATGAAGTGTCATTGGATTTTTTGATACAGGCCTCTTAATTTCCAGGTAATTTTTTTTTCTGCTGGACCATTGTTTCAAAAACACTTCTTTTTGTTTTCTCTCATTATATTCTTTCTTGATATTGATTATCTTCGAAAAGTATATGAGTCATCCTTTCGACGAGATAAAGGTCGGACCAACATAACGTCCACTGGAATTTCACGTGTTGAATAATGCACGCCATTGACTTTGAAATTTTGAATGTCATTAACATCGAATTATATTTCTTTTCACCTTCAGCTAGACTTTAAAAATCATTGTCACCTTTTGGATTCCAATCCATCACTAAAAATGGTTTTACACGACAAAATATGTTCCCATAAACTTTTTTCACTCTTTTCTACACGAATTGTTACCTTGTAATTCTAGTCACGATGTAATTCTTTAATAGATAAATTCGGAATTCTTTAATTAATGGTAATTAAAACTTTAATGAAATCTAAAGTCATTCCAGGAAGATCTACCAAGCAATAAGATTAATGGAAATCTAAACCAAAGAGAACAAAATAGCACATAAGTGAAATCATTCAGAAGAAAAATAATTTATACTCTACCCACAAAAATTGCATTTCATTTTACATATTTTTAAAAATAAGTAATAAGTAAATCTACAAAATACTAATGGATTTTAATTTCACTCAACTTTATTTCAACTGGAGCAACTGACATGGCTCTTGTGTAAGTTCTTGTATAGATGAAATCAGAGTGAAATGGCAGAATGAGATGAATAGTTGTGAATAAAATGCATGAATCATTTCAGTACCGATATTGACATATATATCGTGATCAATACAGTAAATGTATCACAGCGCTTTACAAACATATTACTCAGTGCAACTTAATGTAACTTAACAAAGTATACTGAATAATACAATGATTACTTTGACTATTGAAAGGAAAGGTGTTAAAGGAGAATTACGCTCAAAAATAAAGACGATAGTGTTCAAAGGTGTTATTAATTCCTACTTGTTAGACTATATGGCTTCGCGTCAAAATATACGAGATCGATACAAATCAAATTTTTCTGAGCAAAATTTACCATCTGCTAGCAATATGTATCGTCTGCTAGCAGCACATGGGGGCTGCCATTTTGTTTATGTGTACAAGAAGTTTTTCTTAATCCAAATGCTCAATTGCCTTTTTCAAAATTAAAAACCCATTTGAGATTAAAAATATAGAATAGATATGTCAATTTATTTTTAAACTGAAGATTTCCTTATATATTTCTGTTGAAAATCGATATTCGCTTAATAGAAATCTATTTTCTCGATACTGGACGTATGGGACGGAGCAAATTAATTCAAATTTTATGGATGCTTCTTCCCTGAGCATCTATAGCGGCAAACTATGCATTCACCTGCTTTCGGATAATGGACTTGAAAAGTCAGAATGCATGCTGCATATATTATGTTCTGCTCTGTTTGGCAAACCCAAGAAAATAGATTTTTGTTAAGCAAAACCAGACAATTTAAAAGTATCATTATAAAAATTTAATTTTTATAATACATGTAAACACCCACTTAATATTTTCCGTCACATATGGGATTTTAGGTAATGAAGAAAATCAATTTAGGATTGGATTCAAAATATCTTCCTGACTGGAACATTTCTCAATGGTTCATGTACAACTCCAAATCAGCAAGAAAATGGCAGCCCCCATGTAAATGAGTAGAGACGATGCTGGGTGTTGGAATATCTTTATTTATAGCCTTTTCTGATATCTTATTAGAAAATGATTTAGGCCAATAAGTAGGAATATATTACACCTTCCAATATAAGTAAATTTGTCATCAGGGCTTAATTCTCCTTTAAGGGACATTTGGAATACGGGAAGAGATATGAAGGTTGTATATTAAATAATTATGGTATAACATGCACCTCATGCTATATATAGTATTTTGTCAATCATAATCATAGTATATAACTCCAGTCTATGTTATTACCATGATTGATTTTCATTGCCTGGAGTGTTTACAAGGGGCGGATCCAGGGGGCAGGGGCCCTCCCAGTGCCAAAAAAAACCACCCAAAATGCTGATGACCATTTTATTTTTAATGCTTCTCAAAGAATCTCGGAGTTACAAGACACGTCAAAACGCTGATAACCCCCATTTTTTGTTGCTTCTCTATAAATTTTCAGAATATTATACCCCCTCCCTCACAAAAATCCTTGATCCGCCACCGGGGTTCATTGTGTTCACCGATTATCACGGTGACCATCACCAACATCAACCTGTTCTAGAGTCTAGAGAATTATACGCGAAGTGTGTTCAACCGATCAAATAGAACCTTGAGGTACGTAGCATTATTTAACCTTTACCACGACTGTACTTTGACTTTGTCTTGTAGTGAGTAATATGACTGTCGAAAACCATACAGAACGACAGACACAAGGCTGTGCATGATGGAGACAAAGGGGTGCGTTCTTACCCCCCTTTTTGTTGGATAATGATTTTAAAAAAATATATTTAAAAAAATTAAGGAAAGAGACATTTACATGAAACCAACATTGTTACCAACTTTGTCGAATTAACTGAGTTAGAAATAGTGGATTCTGCAGTCAATTTAAAGTTTACAATCAATTTTATTTCATGTTAACTTAAGCAACTCGTTTCTGATAGGCCTATTCTCGTTTAAAAATGCAAAGGAATTGTACCATAGGTAACAATCTCTAAAACATTCAGAAATTTAGGAATTCTCAGTAGAGGATCGTGTATGTCTTTGCTCGTCCTTTGCCATCGTTACTCTTTCCTTAGTTCGATTTTTCAAGAGAGATGTAACCCTGTACACCTCTGCTTTTGTGGATTTAGTGAGGTAAAACTGGCCCATGTCCCTTCCCCATTTGAAACAAATGTGGTATACCTTAATCTGTTAATTGTACAAAAGAAATATAGGCCGCCTTTTTAATGTTTGATCAAAAGGCACCTGAAAAGTTTGATACTATTTTCTTTTCCTTGTCAGAATCTTTTGGAATTGTGCGCCTCCCGCTACAAAAATCTGGGTCCGCCTCTGCACCATTGCATATCACACATGTGTCCTAACCCCCAGACAATGTGTAAACCTTTCTGGCTTGCCTTAGGGATGTACGTGGACTCGATTCACATCGTCATCCTTGAATTAACGGCCATTACACTTGAAAGTAAACTCACATTAACACTTATTAGTGACGATACTAACAGCTTAGAGTACACACTCGAGCGAGTATTGTAGGAATAGACGCATTGGTTTATGAGAGTAATTTGTTTTAGACAGTTCATAAAATATCACTTTAAATCAGCCTAATGAGCGCTAGGAATCACTTAGCAATTGGAATGCGTAAGTCGTAAGCATTGTTGGCTCGAAGTTGAGTATATTTGTCAAGTAAAATGGGGAATATATGAGTTTACTTTTTGGAGATGACGCCAAAATATCATATAGGTGGGAAGTTATTAGACAATCGTGATTGTTTTAATGAATTTAAAGAGAAAATAATGACGATTTGAATAGGTCCAAAAATGTAAATGAGATAAAGCTGTCTGGGTATGACAAAAAAGTAAAATAGGAAATTCACTTTGAGCCCTAAATCAAAGTCGTCAGTTATATGAGTAATATTGACCTAATTTATTTTCAGTTGGTGAAAACTACACTCTTTAAACAAGAAGCCGGAAAAAATAAGTTTATTGCAGATTTTTATTTGCAGATTACATATCACATACCACGTAATTACTTTGATCACCTTTAAAGAGAAACTAATCATGTTTGCAATATCCGAAAAAAGAAATTAAAATCACATTAATAATTTTCAGCATCGTTGCTTGTTCAGAAAGTTTAAAGGCAAGAAAAGCTCAAGGCGAAAATGAAGTTAAGTTTCAAGCTCTCAAGAATTCGAATGTAACATTATTATTGAAAATGAATATACAACGGCATTCATTAGCACATAGAAAAAAAATGCCAAAAGGTATTGGGGTAATGTAACTGCAAATCCAGCTTCATTATATGTTATTGTTCAACAATTATTATATCATTCAGGACAGGGGTGGATCCAAAAATTTTGTAAGGGGGGGGGGGGAGGGCACAAATCTCAGAAAATTTTCTGACAAGCAAAAAAAAAAAAAAAATTATCCAACTTCTCTGACAAAATTCTCTGACAAGCAATGTGATAATGCACATTTTGTTCACGGTGCAAGAAACGAAAAAAAAAACACACATAATAATATTTTTTAAAAACCCACACATTTTCCTTACTTTATGACACACTCACTCAGGTAAAATGTACACTGTAGCCCCTGTACATATCTGGTTTGCGAAGAGTCAGTAGTAGAGCCTGAGTAGAGTAATCTTATCATAAGCAGACAATTTTATCACTTCGTGTTAAACACGTAAATTGATAAGCACTATTGTTATTCACGATTTTTAGCGCAGCGCTATACCTTGGAAATTCGATTTCGTATTATATAAACTTTAAAGTGACATTAAGTAAGTACATGTACATTAATTCATATCACTTTTATAAGACTGAATTATATTTTATAAAAAAGGAAGAAATGTGACGTATCCTCTTACGAGAACAACTTTTTAATTTTTGAACGTCAAAATGAGTCAAGGTTTGAAAATTTAAAAACCTATGTGAGTTTAGGAAATAAAGTCAAATAACGCTCCAAATTTAATTAACATTTGCATTCTTGTAAAAAATGGAAGTAAATTTAGTCACACCTTCTATCTATGTCCATTCCTGGTCACCTTTGAAGGCATTATTAAGCTTGCATAATTTTGTTTCTAAATAAATTTACACAAATCTGCATACATTTGTTTTTAGTTTGAAAGAAAAATTTCGTATTTACCAAATTTACCTCAAACTTGATTGTCAAGCTGCGGGAAACGTGTGATTTTTGTTAAGTTCATGTAGAAATACTCGGTAATACCGTAGCTTATTTTATGACGTTCTTACTTGATTTTATTCTTTTTCCTTTTCCTTTTTTGCTGCCATGTTATCTTGGTAGTCACACATTACTCGAGAAATTAAAATAATCTTTACGACCACTGCTTGTGTCTTATTAATTCATTTCGATCACATTTTTCCTTTAAACGTATTTCGGTATAACCTGTGTATATATGAATATCATAATTAAAGTACAGCGCACGACTAAATATTTGTTTATGGAACTCAGATGATTCTCATCGAGTCAAAAGGTTGCTTCTGTTGAGATTAATCACTGATAACAAGATAGGGAAATCCTTCCCAAACCGGTGACCGAATTCACTGACTTCTATTGTAAAGTAAATCCATCGTACACTTTTCAGCCTGACTTAGAATGGATTTTGAAAGAAATAGCAAAAGGACTAGATTTGAACATTTACATGTATAAATTCCTTTTGGTTGAATTCCCGAGTGTTAGTGTAGATTTATTGGAATTGCCATGATTGCGGGAGTATTGAGAACCTTCTACTTGGGGAAAATAGGGTGCCTGTCGTAGTGATATGACACCCGTCGCATGTACGACTGCCAACCGACTTGTCGCCGATTCTGTTCTATATTCAACTTTGAACGCTCAAAATATCTTCATTATTTCAATATTGGTGTTTTAAGACCATTCTGTTTCTCAGTCAGGAAGAATGTGGATATCTAAAATGTCTAAAGATTAAACTAAAGATTAAAATATGAACCATCTTTGTTTGGTTTGATGTGACAATTAGTCAGAGTTTACTGTTAATTGCCATAATATATACCCATATATACACACATGTATATATATAGCGAGAGAGGTGTGGATGTGTGTACCGGAGGCTTGTGAATTAACCGAGTGACCTGCTTCATTCCGTTCCATCATTATCTGTTCACACACACACACACACAAACACACACACGTTTACATGGCTTTACTTCCGAGGACAACTATTGTTCCTCTATTGTTACTCGTCCTCGGACAGTCGACGGAATAAGGCATAAATTCATTGTTCGACGTTCGAGGACTATTGTCCGCCTTCCGAGGACCATTGTTGTCATGATTTTTTTTTTGTTCTCTGTCCGAAAATGTCCTCGGACATAATGCTAAACAAACGCACACACACATACATATATATATATATATATTGAAATTTTGAAGTGAAAACAAATAAGCCCCCTCCCCTCCACACAAACTCACACTTTCAAAAACGCTCCGCGGCCCCTGTACTGTTCTCCCTGAAGGCCCTGCAATCATATATCAAATCAACATATTCACGACAAATTGGGTTGGGACCTTCTTGATTGCCGCTATAACAAACACATGTGTACAATGATTTATAGGATTTTGCATAATTTCACCCCAAATTATATGTCTGACAATATCACAATAAGAACTTCCAATTACACACTCCGCTCTAATCAGAATTTATATCTCCCAAAGCCAAAGTCTAATCATTGTAAAAGAACTTTTTTCTACAGGGGAATTTCCATTTATAACCAACTACCCAATGAAATTCGAAGTGCAACATCTATTAGATCCTTTAAACTACTATTGAATCAATATTATAAATGAGCATATAAGTGGGGGGGGGGGGGAGAGGGGGGTTGTCTGGGTTTGGGTATAGTCATTTTCATTTTATTAATTTGTAACTTGGTTTGACTGTAGTTTGATCAAATTTGATTGATTTGTGTTTTTTTAAATTTTGTTTCTCTTTTTTGTTGTTTTTTTTATATTATATAATTGTGTTATGATATAATTTTTAATATATAATGCTATGTGGGACCCCAAGGAAGAACAGCAGCATTTTGTAAATACTGCTGAATTTGGGTCATCCTCCGTTTTTTAAGCTCATGTATACGTTGTATTTTTTGAAATGTATGTGGTTTTCTTAATACGGAAATAAATACAAACAAACAAACAAACATACTATTACCCCGGCTTTCCAAGGGACTGCCTGCCACGTCTGGGACAGCGAACCATGTGATCCACAGTCTGGTGACATGCCCACTACATCACGACACCTCTAATAAAACGCTAATGGGTAAATGTGTCACTGAAATGATTATATTTGTATTTACTCTGATGATTCACATTAGCGATGGGAAACGTACCTTTTCACCTTAAATATGATATTACAATCTTATCTTAATTGTATTTTAATGGAGGTCAAGTGTCTGAATAAGATCCAAATAATGATATCTCTAAATCAATCTAATCGGTTGTTTTAAAAATAAAAGAACATACAACATAAGTGAAGATTTTTCAATCCGTCTCAACAGTTTCACAGGACTCAAGAGGGTAAATACCAAAATTGCAACAGCGAGCGATTTTTATCCTCGATTAAACAGATCCCTTTTAAATTTATACGATTGGGGATTGGGCTTATATTTGTTCTGCGGAGATTAGGTAAAGTTGATCTTTGCTTCGGAATAAGAGCGAAATAAAATAAAGCGTAGCGAGCTAGTAACACCATAACCTTTCCCCCACTGCACGAACTGGTGTTTCTGTTGATAACCATGTCTGTGTGTGTTTGCAGGGATACTCCCGGCCAGTGCTCCCACCTATGCATGGACGAACCCCCCCCCCCCGCCCCTCTCCTCCGCAAAAAGAATCGAAATGTAATGTGTTTTCCAATCAAAATAGAAAAGGGTAGGCTAGATGAGGTAACAATCATCGCATCCCCTCTACTCTCTTACCGCGGACAACTACCCCTAATCCAAATTACGCCCGGATAACTAGGATTTCTCAGACAATTAGCCATGGACAAGAACCATGAGAACCCCAAAAGATAACTTCTAGGAAAATCATCCCCTGACAACTACTCCCTTAAACAATAACCTCAGTCACCCGTAAAATCCCATGGACCTGCTTGTCATAGGTAATTGTCGTTGGGGTGATTGTCGTATTACTAATTGTCCTGGGGGACGGTCGTCCGGGTAAATATCCTGGCCTGGAATCCATAATTATTCTTTCCACGTTATCAGTGGAAATAATTATATAGATTTTCCAAATTCCTTGAAAAACATTGATGTTATATCAACATTTATGTTTATCAAAGAGTTCCTTCATAGAAAGAATTACGACATGGATTTCCGATATTAGGAAACAAAATTACCTCATCGCTCTTAAATGAATCTTGTTCAAATCATGGGTCGTCTTTACTCTTTCACAAATGGACTCTTAAAAAATGTACGACTTATGCTCCAGGACAATCGCTCCGCGGCAATCATTTTCCTGAGCTAACCGGAAACCGACTTCAACCCTGAACAGTAACTCTATAACTAACCCTAACCTAAAACCCAAATTACAACCCTAACACTAAGCTTATATATCTTGGACGAAATAAAGTCAGGAGAAACTGTCATGGAAGGAAATGTTGTTGCTTTTCTAGGCAAGCATACAAAGAGATAATATCGGCCATGTTATGTCCAACTGAAACCAAGTTGGGCAAACTCTGTGTATAGATGGCTCTGAGTTGTTCTAGAGTCCCTTTGTAGAAAGAATTACGACATGGACGCCCAATTCTTTTTGGGAAACAGAGTGGCGTTCGAATTATTTCTAGTCAAATATCCAGCTGCTCATCGCACTTGAATAGAAATGTTGCGTAATGGTCATGATGGTGGAAACCAAGGCGTTCAAATCATTGACTGTCGTAACTCTGTCTAAAAAGGAACTCTATAAGTTGTTCCCTAGCAGGTGGCCATGTCAAGTTATTTCCTCCTCCCCGCCCCGCCCAAACTAAACCACGAAAATGTACAATTGAGGGAGCAAAGCATTTTAACCATCAAAAACACAATTTCTTATGGGAGCAACTCGAGTGGTAGGGAATTTTTAACACAACGATTTTCTATTCCATCTTTCTCAAATGGGCGAAAAAAAAACCATGGGAAAATACAGACCTAATCGAGCATAAGGGGGACTGGCGCCTTTTGCCCGAATATAAACTTTCCAGTTCCTAGATATTTCATATTACAGAAATGTACAGAAATGATATATTCGGGCACTTCGCTGACTGAATATGAGCATCTTCGGGCACCTCGCTGCCCAAATATGAGTATATTCGATTTCCTCGCTGCTCGAATATGAGGTGATGGTTGATCGAACATCTAAACTTTACATAGATTTGACTAGAAAATTAACAATAAATATTTTTGATAGAATTTGGTAATGTTCAGTAGTTCAGTTACTATTTGTTTACATTTTCTGCATTGCGCATGCTTACTAATTTAGAACTATTATGACGTATAGAGAATATTATGAACTATTCACAGCTCACGTGTTTTGTCAGGTGTAAGGGAAGCTTCTAAGTTTGTGAAGTGAGGCTCATAAAGAAATTTCACTCGACGTCATTCATCGAAAAGACCACAAGTAATACGTATTTTTGTTCTCGTGCTGCGCTACTGTTTATCGGGAAATCTCGCCAACCTCTCAAACTTATGATTTTAGAACTAAATTGTATTTTTTATCTTCCCTTTCGGCCTTTTCGGTAATCTTTACCCAAGTTCCCAACTTCTGCTGTTCTATTGCACTCGGTCCTTTAGTTGTTTTAACCTAGTTTGTCTTTGGAAATGAGAAGAATCCAGCTTAGAATTTCGTTTATATAGGTTGTGAAGAAGAAGTTTATTCATGTTGGTGTAAACTCGACAGTATGGAATCACACAGTTATGACAGAAAAGTGAACACCATGCTACAGCCTACTGGAAACTTTGGCGTGGTGGTGAGATTTCTTTCCCTCTTGCTCTATGTCGCCCTTCAGATCAAAATGATTGCAATGTGTCCTTCAGGTCGTCGATACTGAATGGAAGAGTCGGAAAGTTGACTGCTTTCCCCGGACCTCTTTCTCCCCTTCTCTCTCTCTCACACACAAACACACCTACCCAGCCTCACTCAGATACACACGCACACACACACAGGTTTACATGGCTTTACTTCCGAGGACAGGTATTGTTCCTCTATTGTCCCTCGTCCTCGGACAGTCGACGGAATAAAGCACAAATTCATTGTTAGACGTTCGAGGACTATTGTCCGGCTTCCGAGGACCATTGTTGTCATGATTTTTCTTTTGTTCTCTGACCGAAAATGTCCTCGGACATACGGCTAAACACGCCCACGCTTACGCACTCTTCGCACACAAGTTTTCTTTTCTCACTCTCTCTTTCTCCTCAGTCCAATAAATTGTGTAAATTTCTCTATTACACTGAAGTCACCGAAAGTGACTTTAGTACCTTTTAAAACTCTTCCTATCTGTTTAACTGTCCATTTAATGGAATAATCTTTTTATCAGGAAATATGTTTTAAAAAAGCATTACGCTTTCCTGATCTGGTGCATATATCAAAGTACATGTATTCTATTCTGGACGTACCAACGAGTTGAATCATTTCAAATACATTGTGCCAATTAAAAAAAAAAGAATGTCTCCCGAATAATTTCAATCTAATATGTGAACAAATAACGTTATCACTGGCTTTCATTCGAAATTCATACAAAAGTATCCGCTCGCCATTCATTTCTGGAACCACATGAACTGCTCTCATAGAGCCCCTTTTGACACACATCACAATAAAACCGGCTTGCGTGAAATAAAAACAACCAGAGCACTCCATTTGTTCACTGCGAATTCGTTTTCGATATATTGCTTGACGATGCACCACGCTTGAAGGTTCTTAAGCGGGTTTAGAATATACAATGGTACAGCAACTAGAACCACAAAACATTGGATAAATAAATAAAATTACACACAGAACATTTAAAAACCCAATCTTTTTGGAAATAGCTCTGATAAATACATATAGATTTTTTTTATCGTATAAGGTATGAAAAAAAGGATTCATTTTTTGCATCTATTGAAATAATCATGATAGTAATATATATAATATACTTCTTTAAACTAAATATAATGTGTTTATCATTTTCACCATAATATTTGACAAATGTACAAACTATGCAAATGAAATGGTATAAAACGCACGATCACTGACAGTTATCCATTCAGATTCGTCGCGTAACAAAGTTAGCATGGAAATACATTAGATGCATAGAACAATAAGAACATATTTCCATAGCATAAAACTTTTTTTTTCTACACGTAAATTTTATTGGTTGTTAGTAGAACTTAAAAAGAGAGCAAAATCGAATGTAAATAAAAGAAGGTAAAGTCAATAAAGCGGGCAAATATAAGGGAAAACAGAAAAAGAAGGAAGAGAGAGAGAGAGAGAGAGAGACAGACAGACAGACACAGGGAATAATTACATAATACGACTATCAGAATTCTTTGTCTAAACAATAAGATAATGAATAACAATACTATAAGGCCCCGTCTTATGAAGACTTCCGATTGATTTGAGTCAATCGCAACTTAAATCATTCGCAACTCTTATCTATGAAGTATATAGCTGCCATTAACTTTAAGTTGCGATCAAATCATTTCGAATCAATAGTAACTCTTTATAAGACGGGGCCCCGGACAATAAAATAAATCTAACACAAATTGAATATTGCTGTTGATTAGACAGACTACATATTAATCACTGAACATTACGATTAAAAAAAAATATTTCTTGGATAAGTTGTAAAAAGTTAATCACTTGATGTTTCGAGGCTCCATCACCTTTGATTATATATTTTTTTAATCTCATCACTTGCGTCATTTCGATTGCGTCAGTACCTGCGCTAATCAAGTCTGTGAAGGCAATTAACCCATACGCCAGTTATTGATGCTATTGTTTGCAATGTCACGTTTACAATCACTTTTTAAATCATGTCTCTTTCATGACACGCAGGAACCGTACAAGTTACTGACGCGGTCCTAATGTTAGCAAAGGACGCCTATAGTCTACAATGGGCATTACACAACATGTACAATATAAAAGAAACACATTTTCTTTTGGCGGGAGTTCGTTTAATGGGGAACACCAACTATGGCTATGTATACATTCATGGGGGAGAGTATCATCAATTTCTGCATACGGAATAAAAATTAAAAAAAAAATGAAATGAAATTATTCATTCCATTCCTTGACCCAAAACAAATAAATATGCCATTAAAAAAATCTTATTAACTATTTTCATGTCATCCTTAGGCTAAAATTTTCAAGCACAAAAATCAACTCCTGATATTTAAGATCGTGTTTACATTATCCTTGTATGGCCTTAATGATTCAGCCTACAATGAAACTATTGAACATCGCATACAGCTAAGCCAACAAAGACTTTATGTGTAGGTCTATAAACCGAAGACAAGTATTTCATACTCTCGTTATAATTGATTTCATATCATAAATTTTAGAATAACTTTAAATTGAAATTGAAATTTTCAATCAAAGGCCTATAATATTAATTTATACATCAGAAGTCAACATGAATATTATAGTAAACATGGAGACTTTACTTCTGATATTGCACTTGAAGGTCAAAGGAAAACAAAATGAAATAAAACAAAACAAAACAAAACAGCGTTGTGGAATGGATATAGTTCATTATGAAATGAATACACGAGGACGACAGTAGACAACAGTACTACTAAAGAACTCACACACGAAATATCTTCCGTCTATTTTTCTTACTTTACACAAGCTGCATATGGTGTATATATATTACTACAGGTTCTAAATAAAAGTGATTTGAAACGTGGAGTTTTGAATATTTTACAACAACAGAATTAGCATCTTGTTTCGTATAATCTTATCAAAACAATCGAAAAATTAGGAGGCAAGCTGTCCACTAATGACAAAGAAACGCAATATGATTGCAGGACCTTCAGAGGGAAGAGTACTTAGTATAAGCAAGACATATTACTATTACTATTATTATTATAATGGTTATTATTATCATTATTATTATCAATATTGTCATTATTATTATAATCATTATAATATTCTCCATATGTTAAAATGATATATACATGTTTAGATTAAAATAAAATGTATATTTCGTGTTCTATTTATGTATGCCGGTGAGTTTGATAAAACACTTTAATTTGTTGGAGTATTATACTTAATTTTGTCTGAGTGTCAGATTGGAGACTCTTATACTATGCCGGCAAAAATTGTTGGAATTTTACCACTCAGTTGTGTAGCTATAGGGGACAAGGGGCACGTACCCCTCATTTAAATGGTGAAAGAAAGAAACAGAGACAGAAAGAGAAAAGAGAACGAATTTTACAGTCTTTTCCTGTAAAACAACAGCAAGTTTGTTGGTTTACCGGAAATCAGCATATATTTACAATCGCCCAACTTGCTGTTGTTTTACAGGAAAAAGACTATAATTTTATGTCGGGCGATTGTAAATATATGCTGATTTCCGGTAAAAAAAACCCAAACAAAAACTGTGGATAAACGTGTATTCCCGGCATCCTGACTGCCAGGAAATTTCCCGTGAAAAAACGACAATTTTTTTAAATAGTGTATTTAATCCACCCAGTAAGACCGGTCTGCGTCCTCCTCTCCCCCTAAATGACTGGACTAACGCCACGCCACTGTCGCACCTTCTAAAAACATACGATGCCGATATCAAAGTAGGTTTGATAATAATTTTCTGACTGCGACGGGAAAACTACAATTGCTCCGAGATCAAATTCCTCCAAATTCCGAACTTCAATCCAGGACCCAACACTGTATTTAAACCTAAGCCTAACCTAAAACTCAATCGCAACCCAAACCCTAACCTTATGTCTCTGACGAAGTCAAGACAGGAACACATCACCATAAATATTAAACGCTAATAATTACGGTAGTGGTTTCGTAATGATAAAATCATTTCAAATTAAAATCGAATAGTCTGAAGCGGAGATAAACGACTGCAACGAGTTAACAAAGTGACATTCAATCTAGTAGTAAATACATGTTTTCTTTTGGTCGATTTATGTTCAAGCATAGCTTCCAATGATATATAGGTCTAATTTGACTATACAACATAATTTTTCATTTTCACAAGTATACGCTATCTTTCTAGAATATAAATAATGAATAACTGATACATTCATAGTGTGGAAGTTAGAACGAAATACTTTCATGCTAAGGCATAATTTACAGTTATGATCAAGATCCTACAAACAAATCTATAGACTATATTTCTTGCTAAAGAACAGAGAAAAATAGATGAAAAATATTTGTTTTGTTTTCTCATTTTCTTGAGGAAATATACATACTGGACGGCCTTTGAGGATAGATCAACATTCATCATAATAACCATCAGATAAACTTCATTCATCAAGAACAACACGCTATGTGATCGATAACACATTTAAATAAAACATGGTAAATGACGTCTAAATAACAATCACGATAGATTAAGTCATTTCAAGAAGGAGCACATCTTAAAAGGAGACAATGTTGCGTACGAAAAGGGAAGCTATCCTGGTGCATCCTCCGTATATAATATTTTAGACCGCTTTCAGTAAAAATATACCTACTTTTTATGAGAACGTGGTTTTAAAAAAATTCGGATGGCATCATGAAAATCATTATGTGCAGGGGTGGAAACAACCAAAAAATAATTATTTTTTTTTTAAAAGACGAACGTTATTTAGTTGTATATTTTATGCACGAGGAATCGAAAAAATAATATGGAATGTACTGTAATTGACCGGAATTCCTAAACGTGATCAGACCTTAGACCAGGTGTGGAGCTCGACTTGTTAGATGCATTCTGCTGACTAAGAAGACCACGGGATAATGGCGTCACCTTCAATTGGGAATGTGTGCGCGCAAGGCCGTACGCAGCGGGGGGGCAGGGGGGGCAGTTGCCCCCCCCAGAAATTTCAAAATCATACTTTTTTTTAATAGGGTTTTAGACTTTTAAATGATCCAATAATAAAAAGCGATCATCTTGCCCCCCCAGGAAAAAATTTCTGCGTACGGCCTTGTGTGCGCGTGTGTGGGTTTGTGTGTGTGTATATATATATATATATATATATATATATATAAAAGTGTGGGTGTGCGCGTATGGTGTGTGTGTGTGTGCGGGGGGGGGGGGGGAACTGTCGACAGTTCCATATAGTTGGAGGTAGATTTGTTATTTTGAGGACATTTTTTAACCTCTGTTGGCAAACTTTTGTATCTGAGTAACCTGTGTTTTGATTGTGGGCAAATTTAGCTTTCTGGTCATCATTATTTTCGATAAAATTTGACCAACACGTACCGTTTCCGTTCAAACAAAGTATGGACGCTCCTGTTAAGTCATAATAGATTTTTTTTTAATTACTAGATCGCGTAGAAAGTTAACAACCAACTTCAGAGATTTTACTTCTAGCATAGGTTCATAGCATTTCATACAGCGCGACGTGGGCAAAATTTTAGGACCAGCTTTGTTTTTTACACATGTTTAACAATGAAGTGTAAACGTAACAAAAACGAATGCATATAGACTATTTTTGACTACGATGGTTAAGTTTTGCATATCTAAAAAGTGATCTTTGAGTGCATAGAACAATGGTTTTGAATAAAAATGGTTGCTATAGTAACAGTAATGACTGCTTTTATTTGATGTCGTCTACAAGCTCCAAAATTTCACAAAGGTTATAATGCAAATAAGCTGTGTTTTGTCAAAGGGCACTATAAAAGAAATTGTGGTTTGAAAACCATTTTTTTTTTCATTTCTGAAGTATCGGTGTTTGTTTTAAATTTCTAAGTAAAGCCTTATAAAACACACTCATTACATACACAGTTTAGCCTAACTGGTGAGGTATTCCTGCATAATCCACTATTATGCACTGGTTCTAAATCAGGACCAGAACAAGCAATCTTCCTTACTTATCAAAGCGCTGCCCCCAAAATAAACCACTACATTCCTCCTTAATCGTACGCCTGTTGAATTTATCGTCAGTCTTGCTCCCCAAGTTCTAGTCTGGTCCAGGTCCATCGCTACACTTTTACACTCATGTTAGTCCTAGTCTTATTTCAAAATTGGGTTCTTTTCCTGCAACTGGTCTATCCTTGCATGTAGCCGTTCGAGTTATTGTTGGTCTTGGGCTTGGTCCCCGTGCAGAGCTCGTGCATGTCGATGAGAGTTTGGTAGAGCTTTGCGCGGAAGACGTGTGAGTCGGTCGATGGACAGGACTTGAAAGATGCTATCGCGAAGAGAATGTAGTCCTCGTGCGGGTTATACGATGCCCCGTAGCCGTCGAGAACCACGGGACCGTAGCACATAAACGTATCCAGTTTGGTCAAAACCTGTCCAAGGAGTAAACAAAGTGATTATTATATAAATCTTACTAAGCATGAAGCTTCGATGATGTCTTCAAGCCACACAGGAAATTACTTTTCATTGACTTTGCAAGATAGACTGAAAGAAGAATAAAAAAATAAGCCTTGCTAATCAAATGTAGAGAGAGAGACAATTCTTAGAGCGAAGCTAGAGAAGCTTGTGAGTGAAGAAAAGTGAGTAAAATGACCGTCTATCACAATTCCTACTCCTGTGTTCATAACTTCATATACAACACTCAACGTGTGTCGAATGAATACTTTTAAGTCTTCATTCGACACATGTTAAAAAAAAACAACTAAAAAACGACTACTAGTAAGCGAACTTGGTCGGTATCAGTCGTCCAACTATTTGACAAAGACTTTTATCAATAAACCAAAATGAATGATAGAAAAGGGCTAAAGAAATAAGGCCTGTTGAAGAAAGTTAGGGGTTAGAAGAAAGATTGTTTCACGAAAGTGTTAAAAAAAACATTGAGAAAATTTTATTGGAAGAGTGTGTAAAACAAGAGAAAGGTATGGGATAGGTATAAGATACTGTAAAAACGGGAGTGACGAAAAACACACTTGGTACAGGAAGAAAATAAGGCTGCCCTAAACCCTGAGTAGGATGCATACGTAACTAGTGGATGATGCGGATTCTCACCTGACTGGTTGAGAGGCAAAATCTGTTACTGATCTCGAAAGACTCATCGGCGAAGACGGCGGGTAGAGGCATGCCCATCTCCTTGCTGACCTCCCGTAGGCATAGCAAGTGGCAGTCGAACCCTTGTCCCGTGATCGTCTACGGTTTCAACAACAGAACGAAATAATAATGGATAATATATTAGCTCCTCTAAAGGAAAGGAGAACTGCTTTTACAACTTCCATCTTTCCATTATCATTTGCCAGGGTCATATCCAGCTGGCACCATTGGTCCTATACCTCACTGTCTTATGTATCATTATTTTGTCCTACACAACATTTGTCCTACGCAACATTGGTCCTATGTACCAATGACCTTATGCAGCATTGGTCCTATGCAGAATTCTCCTTGGTCCAATGTCACATTCATCATTGTCCTATGCATCATGGGTCGGTCCTACACAATGATCTTTTTTTATTCGTCACTACCTTACGCACCATTGCTATAATGGCGCGTAATGGTGTATAAAATAATCTTTCCTCCCCCTGTATTGCTTGTTCAGAACATTTTTGTGTTTTTTCTTTATCTTTCTTTCTCTCTCTTTCTCACTCCCCAGAACTGTTCACGTCCTCCTTATTTATTTTTTTTCTCTCTCTCTTTAAAACTACATGTAGTTAATAGCGCTCAAGTCAGCACGATTTTTCTTTCTTTTTTCTTTTAATTTATTGACTGCAATTAAGCTTTTTTGCAAACTGGGGTCTAGGAAATAATAAACTCCTCCACTTATGTTTTCCTTTACAATAACAATTTTTACATTATACCAATTATCGCTTATAATCAGTGTAAATCATAAACAACTCAATTGAATTATGATATGTTGTACCTATTTTTCAATTTATATAATTGTTATTTTCCTGTTCTCAATTGTTCATTTGTACTAGTAAAAAATATTGAAAAATATATACAGCCCTGGAAAAAAAATTATTAGACCAAGTTTCTGTAATAAGGGTACTATTATATGCATACCAAATTATAAAAATGATTTGTCTTTGTATTTCATTGAATGAATACCAAATTCCAGCAATTATACCTTGCTTTTATGATCTTTTATATCCTTCTTACCACAAAAATAACACTCTCATTAACCATTCTTGGTCTAATATTTTTTCCATGGCTGTACATGTTTGCGGAAATCAATAACTCTGAAACTTTTAGTGTAATCTTCTCAAGAACTTCAGAAATTGTGACCTTTATAAAAAAAACAACAACCATGGAATCATTTTGCAGTTATGTTATTCAGGGATATACATTCCCGTTTTCTTTTTTGGGAAGAGAACTGTGGGCCTAGCTGTTTCATAAAACGTGATCATAATAACAACTGCCCCATTTCTACGACAAATCGGCTCTCAGCCAATCAGATTCAAGGATTTCAGTAGCTTATAACCAATATTGAACTTGCTTTCAATAACAAGTAATAATAACGTACATTTATATAGCGTAATAACTATACACATATACTCTACTGCGCTTATCATAAAGGACACATTGCTTGATAATCAATTGTTACATAGTAGTTCATTACACAAGTGATATACACTAAAAGGAAACTACTGAAAAGCTTCTACAAACAAGTGGGTTTTTAGAGCGCACTGACTGGGAATTCCTAATGTTAAAAGGAAGATTATTCCAAATCTGGATCTGTTTTGTCGCAGCACCTTCAACTAATTTAGATATGTATACTGTAGGTTATTAACTGGTCTAAAGTTGTTGGGACTAAGCTCAAGACCTTGCTTTTCCAACAGCGGTCGAACCAAGGCTACCTTCTAACTGGAAGGGAACTGACCATTACCAAGTGAAAGGTTGATCAATTTTGTAAGTGTAGGAAGCAATATGTAATAAGTAAATGTGTTGGCATTGGATGAAGAGGGCATGACTTTTTACTCAAACGCATGATGAGTTTCTCAACATCTTTATGAGTAAGAGGTAAGAACTCTGTCAACAAATTAGAAACAGAAACATGGGAGGACGAATGTACTGTCTCTATTCCAGATGTTACTCTATCAGTGCAGCTATCAAGACTACACTGAATATCACAATGTATCCTAAGTAATTTGTCTTGAAAAAGTTTGCCGAAGTTATTGGCACAATCACATTTGTCTATAGTAGGGGTATCATTGGATCTTGCTTTGGCATATTAAACAGTCGTTTTTGATCACGACTATTTTCATTAATCATCTCAGAGTGCCCCATTTCTATGACAAATTGGCTCTCAGCCAATCAGATTCAAGGATTTCAGTATCTTATAACAACTCTTTATTGATAACAAATTTTATGAAACGGGGTCCCTGGGGGCGTTTCATCAAGTGTCTTGTCGGTGATTTTTACAGACAAATTACTCTCACCCAATCAGATGCAAGGATTTCAGTAGCTTATAACAGTTATTTGCAACTTGTCATTGATGACAAGTTTTATAACACAGGGCCCTGATCTAGCACCTACAAAACCCTGTTTGATTACTAAGCCTGAGATATCTCGGAATGAATACCACTGGAAATGTAATGAAAAAAAATCATACCTGTAAGCATGTTTCTGTTTGCGCCTTGATTGCCTCTCTCATGAGGTGTTTCTTCTCCTCTTTCTGAAAATAAAACAACAAAATAACATTTACTTCGATGCAGATGAGAAAGAGAGAGAGAGAGAGGGGGGAACTAGGATTCCAACTCTATTATTTAAACAGAAGGAAAATAAAGCAAGAATAATGAAATGGTGAGATCGAATTAAGTATGGAAAACACAAACTTGCGTTGGTATTCTCTTGATGAGATTGTATGCCCTGTTTCTAATTTATAAAGATTATTGAAATGAGCAGTGGTCTTCTCAATCTTCCTTAGAAAAGACGTTATTGCAGTTTACACCACATGAGCCTGTCAAATAAAGGGAACTTTAAATGCTTGTATCTTTCAAAAAAGCTGTGTCTTTATTCAAGCTATTTTGCAAATGCTTCAGCAGGCAATCAGTCCTGTCCCAATATTCACAAAATCAAATATCTGAAAGATTACATGACATAAATCGCTGCAAACATAAGCGGTACGTGCAGGTACGCATATTAACGTCAAATTTGAAGATTCATAGATGCCTGAATTGCACTCACAAGAAAGGAAAGAATAAATTTTACATTTTAGAATCATTTAAAACATAAATACATAGTCAACTGGCATTATCACAAACTAAGATATTTGGTTAGGGTTAGACACTTGGAGTTTCTATAATATGTTACTATGTTATTACATCTATATATTATCTTTTAAACTGGAGGAATAAAATGAAATCATATTTTGCTTACATTTGCCTCTCTTTCTCCTTTAATTGCCCGTACGAACTCTAAGGCTTCTGGAGAAGCAGCCCGGATGTTGTCGACGCGGCCCTCTTGAAATCGACGTGTGGAGGCGCTCTCGTATGTACTCGTCAACCGCCCGTATATTCTTCATGAAATTGAGTGGAAAATAACAATAGTCAATAATTAAACTAATAATTTTTGATCAGTTTCGTTTCAAGAATATCAATAGAAACATACCATTAGAAACATTCTGCAGGTTTAGCCAATTATATTATTTTTCTTTAATGATTTTGTTCAGACAAAATAAACTTGGAGGGCAGGTTTTACCTTCTGCTAGATTCGTAATCAAAGTATGACCTAATATGCAAGGTCCAGCAAAACATTAGAGCATTAGACATTAGAAGCAGACGTCATGGACGTGTATGTGTTATATTTAAAGGTGTTTTTTATCCCTTGAAATGTGTCATATTGTCTTAATGAATCAAATAAAAAAGATCAAAATCAATCCACTGACTTTATCGGATTAGTTTTCATTTTAACCGATAAACTCTCAAAAGTACCGTCCATCTCTCTCCAAAGTACCATCCAAAGAGTACCATCCATCACCCCAAGAGTGTATAAATGGGAGGAAATTATATTTCCGACACCCTGTCAACCTCATCCCCCCTTTCTGGCTGATGGCTGCTACTTGGTTTTATGCACCCGGTATGAAAGAAAACCTGCATAGAGATAAACTCCCAATTTTTCATGTTTCATTTGCTTCATTTTTTATGTCTTCCCTTGAAAGAGTGCAAAAGGATTTAAAGTTTAAATTACACAATATATAAGCAGTAGGTTCGAGCCTTTGTTTAATGCTGGATTTGTTTACAAATTCCACTTAAAGTACCACGAAAGATTTCGGTTCTCACCTGTAATATGTCAGCTGCAGTGCTAGCTGTACGAAGGCATCAGGACTCATGTTTTGAGATTTGGGGAAGTTTTTGCCGAACAGAGTGAAACGAAGTAGCTTGACATCCGTGTTATTGACAGCGCTAATGATATTGTTAAGAAATGGAGAAATACATTGATTGAAATAAACGAAAACTCTGAAACGCTTGTTTTTCACAAAAGCATGGTCTTCGAAAAATTTTGGGCAAATGAATGAATGCTTCTTCATTATTTTATGTAGTTAACAAGAAATTTTGCCTCCATTGTCTTCGTTCTACCTATTGAATCTTGTCATTTGGAATCGTTTTAAGTTGAACACAATTAACATTAATATTATATAAATATGAATGTATTTCATATACCTCAATATACTTCATTAAAATAATGTGACCACCTCATATTCTAAGTATTCTACATTCCACACGCCAGTAAAGAGTATTGACTTACTATGTTATCTGGGCCTTGGCTATCTCGATATCTTGGAGTAGACTGGGCGAGATTTTCCAGTTGAGTTTTCGTGGATTAGGAAGCTCACATATTGACTGGGCTCTCGTCAGTTTTCGTTTGTGTGTTTCGGAGTCACTGCGAGAAGATAGAGCGAGATAACATAATTTGGAGGTTACCATAAATTAAAGTTACATATAATGTGACACGTAATAAACCAAAAACAAGATAAAATTAATTAATGACTGAACAGAATAATCTTGCAGTTGCCCCCAGCTCCCTTTATTAGATACTTTGATGTCCACTCTTAAAGGGACACGCCACCAGGCCGTGGCAAAAGTCAGAATTGCGTAAGCCCCCTTTGTGCACAAAGTTTATGCGTCAAACGCGTCCGTCGGACTATTGGATTACATTTCGGACTGCACGAAGCCGACCGAATCTGGCACGAGAGCTTGAGCTCAGGCCGGGCGTGCATGTAGCGCGGCGACCAGTCTGCCCGAAGTTCGCGCCCGTAGGGGTACGGTATCATCAGGTAAGAACACAATGCCATCTCGTGGCATAAAAACGTCCACAATCTGCGGTAGAACTTTCCTTTAATTTTAAATGAATTCCTATGCAAATGTTCTGAAAGGAACGAAAATTGGAAGCTATCGTTCATATCTGTCTGCGTGTCGAAGCGCACCTTAATCTCACAGATCCCATGTTCATGCAGCTGTTCCTTTGTTTTACATGTCCCCATATAGCATAAAGAAGTTTACATTCTATACAGGTTGTAAATTATTTTAATTTTTCATTTGTTTGACAGTTCACTTAACGAATAGATTACGTCAAGGCAGCTTAGAATTGTTATTAGCCTACTATTTACCAACTAAAATGAAATTAGTCGGACAAAATTTGTAGGTTCCCTAAATAAATTATAAATGGGCTTTTAGAATTTATTAAACCACTTACATGTATTTAAGGAGATGTTCTACGAGCTGTACGACCGCGACTCCTTCTGAAGGGGAATGTTCGTAATTGAGACCGGACTGACCATCAGTTCCGATGATGAACTACGAATAAAGAGACATACAATACTTTCAAAACCTAGCTCTGGAAAATGATATAATAATAAATAAATTGTTCAAAGCATTTCTGATTAAATAATTTGCTACCTACTTAATGAAATCGAATTGATAAAAGTCAATCAATATTCTTCGAAAAGAAAATTCTCCACATTAAGTACAAATATTAACTTTTGTCTATAAAAATTAAGTCTCTTTACTCAGTAATTTGAGAAACTTGGCTAATATGCTATTGTTCTATCTACAAGCCATGAGTGGAGGACGGGGTGTTATCAGTCTCGAAGCTGATCTGACGAATCTGCAACGTGTACGGACTGCAAATAGTTCCCAATTCAACATTTGAAAGTGATTTTTTTTTTAAACTTTTTTTTTATTATGGGGGGGGGGGGGGGAGGGAGGGAGTGGAAGGTAGGGCTTACCCATCTCAGCATATACTCTCTCTAAGAATAAAAATCCTGTGCGAGTGATCACTGATGTGACTCCCAGGGGGAGTGAAAATGTAGTGAAAATAGAGTGAAAGATCGCTCTCTTCTTTTCAGAGCTCACTCCAAAACTATTTTCACTCGTTAACAAGTGATCACTGATGGGATTCATGGGGGAGTGAAAATTCATTCTTTAAAAAAAATGAGTACACGAACCTGCATGGTTTTGTCGAACCACCTGTTGCCTGTGTTATGCTGGACCCCTCCTCCGTGTAGCATGTGATGGCCCAGAGGCTCATCATCCGAATCGATCGGCTTGCCGACCTCAGGTGGAGGGTAGTCCATACGGTCATCCAAACAGAGAACGAAGATACACCGCTCTATCATGTCTAGCGAGTCTCGATTCGTGGAATCTAAAAGTAGAGCACGGAGAAAATAGGCAAGCGTGTACAAGGGATGGTTCCAATCTTGTTACCAGATGTCCAACAAGCGACAAGGAATGCATTGCTTGTGTCTGCTTCATAAACTAGTTAAAATTTAGCAATTGTCATCAAAGAAAATTAACGACCTGTTCATTGCAATCAAATGCTTCCCCACCATTAGCAGTTGCTTACTGTCACAGAAAGAATTTGCTTGATTATTTTTCCTTCAAGAACCTCTGTATTGAGTGCTGTGACGAGATGTTTTGCCCCCCCCCCCCCCTCTCCCCCATCTTTGGAAGCAGAAGCCTTCTCATTCTGCTGGTTCGCATCTGCCCCTAATGTAAAACAACTGAAAGCAGCTTTCAAAAGTTTCTCCCCCAAAACATACCTTCTATTAATCTAGCCCTAGAACCAGCCCATGTGGGTCTATCGGCGGTGGTGAGGAGACCCAGCGGGACGGAGTCGGGGTTTTCTTTGGCAGCATCTAGTATCCTTTTGAGTTGACTGACTAGGTCTTGGTCGCTTAGTCGCTTGAAGTTGATTATGACGTCTAACACGAAGAACTGCATCACAATGTGAAATTAGATAAAATGTGAGAGACAAATAAATTCTAAAAAACAAAATTCATAGCACAATGCCTCAACGTAAACTTATATTCATCGAAATGGGTTGATGAAACATTCAGAAGTTCATAAATATATAACGGGTGATAATAATACCAGTTTTAATTTCCAGATAACTAGCCGCATGTCCTTTCCTCCTTTGATAACTTACCATTGGAAATTCCATCACCTCCACTTTACCATCTCCAGAATGTCCATGACTGGACAATTACCTCTAGGACAACTTGTCCGGAATATAGTATGCAAGTATAATATCCGGATGGGGTACTTATAAACTAAACAAAGACACCCTGATCATCGCGATGATCATGGGCATTTGGCGTTATGCATTTAACCCTATACTCATTTCTTGTAAATGAGGTAAAGAGGGGGGAAAAAAGCGGGAAAGAGAAAGCGAACATGAGGAGAAAAAAAAGACCCCCTCCCTGACTCCAACTATGTCGCTCGGCCCCCTTGCATGTGCTTCCACAATGACTGCACCCATGCTGCATGACTGATGACGATAATCATTACCTGGTTTTTGCATACGACAATGATGTGTTCCGGTTCAGGCATGAGACTGCTACCCGGTGAGACCAATTCGTCTTTGAAGAGACCGGGTACCCGATATGATGAGAAGAGTCGGTAGTACTGCTCCATGCAGAGTGGTTGACCCGGCTTGTTGTGCCTGGCCCGGTCGACGGGTAACGCTCGCCTACGAAAATATTCGTGGAGATAAAGGTGAGAAGTCTTCTCAACAGTGTGTCAAAGAAAGGTTGAGTTCTGGTAAGATTTGGTTAAGACCATTCTTCTTAAATTTTGTTTTCATTTGAATAGAATTCATTTTTAAACATGACTGTGTTTGGTTCATATCAAAAAGGTAAAAGGCTCATGATCGTTATTAAAATGACTTCATATCTTATCCGGTTTCTGGTTCAAGGATGTTGGCTCACAAGGCCGAATTCCTCGGTCGTTTCGGCTCTTGGTGTCGCGGACCCTCGAATAACTGGACGGATCCCGGGAAGAAGTGTGATGGGTTTTATCATCTGCAGAGATGAATTTTGTTTGCAAGTTAATTTCTAAATCATTCATATAATTTGTCTTATTCCTCAAGTAGCGTTGAGAAGCAGTGTTCTGATCTCAATTTAGGGTGTGGCCCAGTCCATCCTCGAATATGAATACGAGGTTAAAAGAAGAAGAGGTAAAACAAAATAGAAAATAAACAAAACGGACAATAGAACAGCTTTGTGTGATGACAATTAATGAATGTCCAGTATCGAAATTTACTTATATGATGTCCGATATAGGAATCCTACGTATAGGTTATCGACCTAAATGGCTTTCTTATATAAGACCAAAAAAAAAAGGGACATGAATTGGATATACTTACGCATCAATAACAACCTTGTAGTCAAGGATACCGGATATAAGTTTTGCAGCAAATCGTAACCTTTGACCTTCATCTCTGAAGTGTTGCTTAGGAAAGACCATACCAGGGTTGCTGTTGATTGGCAAGGCGGACCGAACCTTGAGGTACATATCATCTAGCCAGTAGTCGTATGTCTGCATGTGGTAAGAAACGTTTAAGCAAAGCACGTTCATATTATGATTCATTATTAAATGCATTTACCATACATGCTCATGCCACGGTCCTATGGCTTGTGTGCCATAAAGATCGATTAATACTTTTTTTAATATTAAAAATACAAATTTCAATTGAGCCCTAATGAGACTTTTAAAGTTATGAAGCACCTGGATACATGCAGTAGTCATATTTCATCCGTACACAAAGTTATATCATGTACAGTAGACCTAGGCCTAGTTCCAAAAAAAAAAAAAATCTCGCAGAGTAAAGTCACAAGAATGTTATCGGAACATGATAATGTAAAATGGGTAAATAGGGTAAATGGTAAATAGGGGTGTCGGAACATAAACAGAACATGGAAATTTCAGAAAATTATTACGGATGTCGGGACATAATAGTATCGGACAGTGACAAAGTCGGAACATGATCATATCAGCTTATAATAGTAGCAAAACATTATGTCATATCAGGTGTGGAGAAAAATCGTGTCAGAACATAAGGGTGTTTTGAGACATGAGAGTGCCAGAAGGTAGGGGTGTTAGAATTATTATATACCTCATGCATAAATTCTTATTCACTGATTGGTCAAAACCATATCACATGACACGGTGCATCTCGATCTATCATTGCGTCAGAGGGTTTTGGCCTTCTATCAATTGACCTAAGGTCAAATAATAGAACGCCAAAACCCTCTGACAGAACGCGTAACCTCTCCGCGACTTTTGCACACTCGTACTCACACAATATTTGGTTCGGGTTTTAAGAGCGCTTTCGCGAGTTGCTAGGCTACGACTACGATAATCAATATACGCGCAGTGCGTAAGAATTCAACATGGCGAGTGACTTAGCAATATAAGTCATTGCCCTATTTGGTTCGGGTTTTAAGAGCGCTTTCGCGAGTTGCTAGGCTACGACTACGATAATCAATATACGCGCAGTGCGTAAGAATTCAACATGGCGAGTGACTTAGCAATATTATAATTCGAAGTACTAAATGAGGAGGATTTGGAGCTTTGGATATTTGAAACTCTTTTGAACTTCGAAAGACTGTAACTATGTTACTGTGAGGAGCAGATAGACTCTTGATTTCTTTCAGCATTGGATAAACTGGAGTTAACAATTGGACTTTGCAGAACTGGATCTTCCTATTCTGGTGAGTAAATCCTCTTGATCTCATTTCCTGTTTGTTAGAGCTAGACCTACAGCTAGACCTAATCATGAATCAATGAAAAGGATGAGGTATATAAAACAAATATGGACTGCTCTGTAATCGGATGGTGGTGGAAATTATCACTTCCAAGGTGGTGTTCATACCAACCCTTCTATCACCCCCTAGGCTTCGCATCGGGGGTGATAGAAGGGCCGGTATGAACACCAACTTAGGAGTGATAATTTCCACCATCATCCTCATGATCAGTAAATATTTGTATAATAATGTGGGCAGATAAAGATGTCTGAATATAACTGTGTCTGAACATAATGTTAATCAGAACATGGTAGTTGTTACTGGTGTTGTAACATACCATTGTCAGCACGTAGGGGTGTAAGAAGAAAGGGATGTTTTAGGACATGGGAGTGTCAGATCATGCAGGAGAGTGTTAGAATTACAAGTGTAGAAACATAAGGTTGTCGAACAAATGTTCATCAAAAATGTCAAGCGTGTTGCAATATGCCAGGGGTTGAAGCATGTGGTGGTTTTGGAGGCAATGGCGGAGCTTAGGGCAGACACCACTTTTACAGGTACCTACCCAGTTGGCTTTGGTATTTCTCGTTTCAAGTATCTTCTCCTGCAGCTTTTCCCCTTCTCCTCCTTTCTTCAGGAACTCCTGGACAAGGGCGTGAGTCCTTTCATACTGTTCTCTGGAGACTAGAGGGCTCAGGGATTTCAGGTATCTCTCCAGACTCTGTCGGAGAGGAGGCACCGGAAGTGTTGGCAGCGGTTTCTGTCAAAGAAGAAAAGAAGAATCACCGGTGATGATATATTATTTTTGGGGTTCCTGCTTACTTCAGTTATAAATTAAAGAAATAACAGGTTAATACACAGTACGTTTTGAAACCACAACTATACCGGAAGGTAAGTTGCATTTTCAAAATGTTACTCTTCTTCCAGGGTTAAATGACTATAAATAGAAACTTGGGCTCGGTTGAAAGCGATCAGAACCATTAATAGCAAGATTTTTCCTTGGACCTATCTACTATTTGTTTGGACCAATATGAGAAAAAGGGTAACCCAAATGGACACTTGTCTGACAGAGAAGAATAAACTGATCAACTAATGATTACTATGATTACTATTTGAATGCAACCTCGTGAGACCTCACGGAAAATAAATACAATAGAACAATATGTCGAAATTATAATGTTACTTCTGGGGTAAGCGGAGTGAGCTCTGGGGTGTTTCATCAAGTGTCTTGGTGATTTTTACCGACAAATTTGTTCTCAGCCAATCAGATGCAAGGATTTCAGTAGCTTATAACAGTTATTGCAACTTGTCATTGATGACAAATTCTTTGAAACAGGGCCCAGGTCTTCATACATTTGTGTCGAATTTTAACGTTTCTGTCAATGCTGCTCTACTCAAGATCCAACGCTTCTAAGCCTACTTGAACTTTTCTCCACCCCTTTGGAAGTTTAAATCGGATATCACTATCAAGGACTTGTTTAGATATTCGTGATGAGGTAAATCGAGTGAACTGTTTGTCCTCTCGAATAATCATTCTGTATTTTAAAAAACAGGCCTAAATTCCATTACCGCACAATTTGCATCAACATCGTACAATTTAGCAAAAACTCTTTTTGTGAACAGGAAGTCATAGTGAAAGCTAATCTAATTTAATGAATTTCTTCTTTGGCAATTTCTCCCTCAAAAAGAGACAACGAAATTCAATTTTCCGCCAGGAATTCTGAAAGCAATTTGATTTTTCCACTGAACTTCATTGAACGAGCCTAATTAGCCGCGCTAATTTCGGCGCCTCGGTCGGGGCTCACGCTGCGTGCGTGCTTTGGGCTTCGTGTAAACAAGCATGCTGCGTATCATATTGATCGGGGCTACAAAACGTAACAGATACAGGTATCGATCCACTGTCCTTTTATTCGTCACTCGCCCACTTCATAGACTCAACTTATCTGTTTATCTATGCTCCTTAATATAAATCTATCTTTCAATTTTTCTTTATTATAAATCATCCGAAGGCTTGTGCTAGTGCTATGTGCTTGCGTAGCTACTATTGTAACAAAAATAGCGTATAACTTCCGGTAAATATTTGTCGCTATACATTTTTGGTATATAAATTTGTATTTGAAAGATAAATTGTACGCCAGCACCATTTGTTACGTGAGGCTTTTTTTCAATACAATCAGAGCTATTAATACTTTGTCAGAATGCTATGGACGTAGATCAAAATTGCTCTCGTTGTCTGGAATCTTTTATGATCAATAATATCCTGATATCCGAGCTACGCATTCTATGACTCCTTGTCCTAGTACTTACAAGTGATATCGACTCGTTAGCGCAGACTTCTTGCTTCACTTAATGATAACATTTTAATCAGACTTCTTTAGCTCCCCCTAAGATGTCGAATATTCGTATTCAAAAAACTTTAGTGATCGCCGTCTCTGTCATTTTCTTCTGCCTCACGTATCATGCATCTATCCACTAAAATAAATAATTCAAAATTGATTTTCTCGCTTATCGTAAATGCCATTACGGTGGAGGATATAAAGAAATGATATGGCGTGAGATTATTTTTCCCAGAAACGTCAAGATACCTGTCATCAGGTTTGGTTATGGGATAGAAATCAAGGTTCTTTGCCCCTGGCGGGCTTGCCGAGTCCGCCCATGTCAACGCTAGCGAGCGCCTGGGGTGTAACTAGCTCTCCTCCGCGACTCCAATTAGAGGATCGCGAAAGAGCACTCCAGCCGGAATAAGATGCCGACCGGGATTGGGTGGCCGAATTTCATTTGGGGACAGATAGAAAGGAAAGGAAAATGTACTATCGGATTACGTCTGATATTTATACTAGTAAATGAGACGAGGTTATTAGCCCAACCAACCTCGTGGCAAACTTTTCTGGAAGTCTGCTGCGGGCGGAGAGGATGTTAGAGAAAAAGCCCAAATGTGGTGGAGGAGAAATTTTGACAGAGGGGACTTTCGTGTATGTTATAATATCCCAAACGAATGACGGACCGCGAAGCTCCTTGGACGGTCTACAGGTTAAACATGTATTTGCTATGGTCTTTAAAAAAAAGAAATCATTACGACTGGGTAAAGTCGACATCACTGACGTCGACTAATGTTTGTTGACGTCGTACATGACATTGAGTTTTCCGCTGCAACCGATTATGAAGTAATCTCGCTCAACATTTTCGTCAAGATCAAAAAAGTTGTAGGAAGTCAAACCGGAGAGTATCTCTGTTTATCTTTTAAGATACAGAAATTCAACTAAAATTGTATCCATTTTAATCATATTTTCAAACTTAATTATATGAGTATACTGTCTAATGGTCAGTGACGACGCAAGACCATGAATTAGTGAAGGGGTAGTATAGGAGCAAATCGCTGATAAATTCTCCGAGCATTTCCAATAAGCAAAGCAGAAGATAATTGGGTCCCCAGACTTTTGACATTGTAAAATGTTTTTAAAATGGGAAAATGGGCCTGTAGATCTGGCAAATTTTAATTCGCCTTCAAAGTTTACAAATTTGCAGACAGAATTCTGCATTTAAACCCTACCCCCTTTAAGTGACCCTCTCCGTTCCGTGTGCATTACCGATGGTTATAATTGATTTTAGGCAAAATAACTCTGCATATTCATGTAACCTAATTAGTTTTTGAAAATCACTTATGAGTCTTGCTTTTTCTAACCCTTCAGTGGCGTAGGTTAGTAGAACCATACATAGAATGTTAATGGTTTAAAACTTGTCTGGACATTTTTCTTACTAAAACAGAGGGAGGTATCTTCATTATTAACAAGGTCAAGCTTATATCCATGGAAGGTGTTTTATGCCCACGAAGTAATCATTAAAAGTAAACCAATAATCCCTGTGAACATTCATGTATGACGATTGTGAAATGACTTGGTGGCACAGAAGAAAGAGCTTACCAGATGTATTGGGTTTGTGATGTCATCGTCGATCTCTCCATTGGCCACATAGTGAGAGTGATGACGATTAGGCATGTGGTTCATGTATGACGAGGAACCGGTGAAGATCAACGATAGAGAGAGATAACAGGTGGGCAGTCTGCACCCCTGGGCGTGGCTCGGTGGTAATGGGGGAGAGGAAAGTACAGTGTCGGTGCTGTAGAATGCCGTGTCTATCAAGTATGAGTGGGCGTGGCTGGTGGTAGGGCCTCAGAAGGAAACTAACAGGTCGGCGTGGTTTTCCTCTCCAATGGGCGTGGTTCACAGACGAGTAGGGTGAAATGGGCGTATACCTTTGAAGTGGGTATTGTTATCTATTGTCAGTGTAGTGGTAATGGGACGTTCGCATCATTGGGTCTGTTGAAAGAAAAAGAAAAAAAAATCGAATAAACACTTCAGACAACTATAAATAATTTCCATTCTTTTGCAACCTCCGTGTTTAGTATTACCGGATCTTTGATTTTGTTCGCACCTTTCTATTGAATAGAATTTTATATTCATCCAGCAGTCATTTACATATAATGCAAACTCTTTATAAAATGAATAAATGCGAATACTAATAATAATACAAGTAATAATAATACTTGGATCTGATTGGCTGAGAACAAATACTAATACAAACTAAAAAAAACCCAACATTTTGATGAACAAAATTACAAGTTTCCTGTTATTCCTATACTTCGTCACATTGAAGCTGCCCGCATGAAGGGATACAGAAAGCCATGTTGTGGATAAAGATTGGGGGTTTACTGAATAGATTCTCTTAATTAGATCTGTGACGTGTGTCCTCGCATGCAAAATATTGACAAATTGATCCAGACTTACGCATGGCAGACAAGGCCTTCTGTTAATATCGATACAAATAATTTGGTCTTACAGTGGTTATAATAGGCTTATATTGTATATATATATATATATATATATATATATACGTATTATATATTTAGATATCTTTCTAAATCCTACGGAAGGGGGATTCGTAACAAAGCGGTTTATTTCGTCATAATAGAAATTCGACGTTATGGCGAATTTGAACAATAGGCCGTGATAAAAGAAATTCGCATTTACAGTGGATCTAGTATGAAGGAGAGAGAGAGAGAGAGAGAGAGAGAGAGAGAGAGAGATAACATGAGCATTCTTACTTGACCCATTGACAACTGCATTCTCAAATTCTCATAGAGTTAATACAGGGACCACCCGGTACCAGTAGGCAACGGCTTAAGAATAAAAAGAGACTTCTAGACAATAACGCCTTACCACTCCCCACTGTAGGCTGCCAGCCATAAGGCTGCTACAACCATTGAAAATAAATTGCTCTCACGGCCTTATGAGACCACATATTTAAAAGGGAATTAATGAGTTAACATAAGGTCATAGTATTATTATCTATGTTAATTTGAAGTAGAGTGAACAAATACTGAGACCAATGATTAAACTAAATGTTAATGACATTACGCAAATTAACATCGTAAACAGACAGAATAAAACAATAAAATACAACATTAAATTTTGACGATTTAATTTCAATTTAACCAATAGAGGATACAATCAAGGTTGAAGGAGGGGGCAATTTACTGTTTGTAATAAACCAAAGACCCGCCTGAAAAATAAAGAATAATATCTGGGTATAGATGAAGACATACTTTACTAAAGGGTAAATTAGGTGGTCACACAGCAATGGGGTTTATTTCATCATAATAATAGACACTTGGTACATTGCGTGGACACCAGAGCATAGAAAAAAGACAAAAAACTGTCCACCTAATGTAGCCTTTAGTAATATATATATCACACACACAAAACTGTGGTTATGGGGACATATACATGACGTATAGCAATGCGAATGTCCGTACCCGATACGAATTATGGCATCGATGGCTTTCTCTAGTAAAAAGGGTGCATGCTCATTCGTGCGTACGACAGTATAAGCTGTTCCACCAGCTGAACTGTTCCCTGCCGGAAATTCCAATTTCAAAATGGACGGCACTGCGACCCTTAAAAAGCACCTCCCAACATCTGAGGATCATTCCCCGCCCGTAGGCAACAAAAGGAGGGTACTAAAGAGCCAGGGGAGGCGCCTATTCGAACAAACCACCCCCCCCCCAACAAAAAAAAAGAAAAAAAAAAGCAACAACAACAAACAAGAAAAAAACAACACAACAACAACAAACAAACGAACAAAAAAAAACCCCAAAAACAAAAACAAAAAACAAAACACACACACCAAAATCAATAGCGTATTATATAATATCATAAAGATATATATATTACAAAAAGTCGATATTAAAGTCGTTTATGATTATAGGACAATTCACATAAAAATATTGTTTGTTGGAATGCACTTCGCTATTTGTATCAGATCAATGATGATTTTTTATTTGTTGCAATAAGTGTTGTCCGATTTTTGATACAGCTTAGGAAAGGACTGTCAGCCTTGTTTTACATGTGATACCAAAACCTTGAAATGTGATTATCACTTCAACATTGAAATGAAATTACACATGATTACTGCATTGCGTGTCTGCCTTAGCTTGATACCTGATCGTTATGTCATGAAATAAGGTCAAACTAACCCAAAACGAGTTGCAAATGTAATCTTCAAGAGTGTTTTTCAGATGGATTATAATTATATTTGTATATTGCGACATTGGAATTACTTGTGACTGAGAATGGACTGAACAAAGACTGAACTAGAATCTAGAATTTGTGCATGAGAATAACCTTCTAACGAAACTTTAATCGAGTTTATATTCTCTAGTATCAAAGCGTACAACAGTTGTTTCATAACTCTCGTGCTACATACATGAAAACTGCACTTTGATGATTTTTGTAGCTATAAATAACACAAAAGAATTGTAATTTTTTATTTATCTGCACCACCAGTCCCAGGTGTACATGTAACTGTTCTACCTGTATCTATAGATTGGCCAAGAAAATAAAACCAAGGACATGCCCTAATTCAATTTTGCTGTCATATTCATGCTTTTTAATCAGGAATCTGAATTATGAACGACTTATATAACGAAAATAACTTTTTTTTTAAGTTGATAATTTATGAACTATATAAATGTGACGCTAAAGTATTATACATAAGATGGAGGGAGGGTCATGAAAACATGAGACAAATTCCCTAAATTTTGCTTTCATATACTGATATACATGCTACTAAATAAGTGTTTTTTTTTCTTCGTATTAAACGGGTTTTTACAATCACGTTACCATCCGTCTTTCGGATGGTGACGTTAAAGGTCGGTCCTATAAACGTAAATAATCATACTTAATTGATACACGTCTCTTAAAACTAAATTACACACAATGCGTTAGCAACAGTTCCACTTCTAATGAAGTCAGTATAGTTAATAACAAATATGTATAATACAAAAATGAATATGATAGAAGAGATGAAATCAGTCTGTATTATTATTCTGGTCTTTACTACTCATCTAAAATAATTATATAGAAAAACTGGGTGGGGAGGGAGAGAGAAAGAGATGGGGGACATAAGCGAACCCTAAGGTAACCATGGAATATGTTAATCTGGAAGCCGCTTGCCACCCCCCCCCCCCGGATGAAAGACAGTCGAAGGTATATGGCTCGTTGAACTATACCACTCAAAATCACTAATAATGTGTCCCTAAGATCTTAACTTAACTTTGAAACACATACATTATCTCATTATTGTTTTTTCTTGATCTCACCACGTTCTATTTCAACAGATACTGCAATATTTTATGTAATTCTTATCTAACGATTTAGAAAAATTTTCGAATATGCTTTTCTTGATCACACATAATGCCCAGTGGAAATGGAATCAATCGTTAGTATAATTTTTTTTATGAGACAGGCTGTAGTATCATCCTTGAGTCACTCTATTCAATTACACATGGTCTAATTCTTCTGCCATAAATGAATTTATTTCACTTCGCAACCATTCAGAATACCGGCTAATCCATATGCATCCAAATATAGACTAGGAGATATATTCTCATGTGATATACCATATCTATACAAATTAACATACGACAGCAGTACGAGTTCTTGTATATTCTGATCAGGATAACGATTACCCGGGAAAAAAAGAATAGTGGTCGAACAAAAGCTTTCATACCTGAAGTATATGGTTATAATGATGAAATATAATTTAGAGACCTGGGACTAGCAATTATGAAAATTACTTAGCGCATGTGACTTTGTGTGAATTTGATTGAGTCCATATCTATAGATCCTGTAATTTTTCTGCAATTACTGTTATGTTGATCATTTTCGCAACCGTGCCTTTCCTTCCAAAGCTTTTCTTTTATTTCTTCTTTTGTAACTCTAGACCATTGTTGATCTCTGTCGCTACCATGACGAAAACTGAACCGACGACATCAGTATAGTGTATTGCGATATAATACAGATGTGTATAAAATACACTCCGTTGTACATGTTTCATGCGTATCTTCAACGTGCTTCTAATCTTAGTTTTGATATCACTAACAACGCAGTCCAAAAGTAGACCATTATTATAATGTAACATCGATGAATAGGAGCGTCTTTTCTTTTATTAATCATCGTGAATGCAGCTCTTGACATCAAAATGTCCGCTAATATCATCACTGCATCGTCACCCAAACCCCTACCCTGATTCACACCACTACCACCACTAACAACGCTAATAACACTACCGCTACCATCAAAGCATCAGCATCATACCATCATACCACCATCCACCACCACCACCACCATCACCATCATCACTACCACCACCACAACAGCAATAACCCTTTCCTTTGTAAGAACCCTGCATCGACACTACCAGCCAATAGATATCTCCATCCCTATCAGCATCAAAATAAGACATATCACAGCTACACTCTCCGTTAATCTCATCTTCACCAACGCCAACACCACGCATCACCTACAATATATACAAATACTGCTTTGCTGCTGCTGCTATTACTACTACTACTACTACTACTACTACTACTACTACTACTACCATCACCACTGCCAACGTCACTACCACCACCATCACATCTCAAAAGAATCTCTCTCACCATGTTTCAAAACTTGTCCAAGGACTAACGACGACGAATATCATTTTCCACCTTCGTTAAAGTTCTGATAGCTAACATTATTCGTACTTTGTTCCTCGGCCTGTTTTCACCGGTTTACTTCTGCTAAAAAGTAGAAAGACTTTGTTCCAGTTATAGCTCTAAAACTTAGCATTCTGCTCTAAAGATGCAAATCAGCAACAACCGATCAAAATTAAATTGTTCCAACGTTTAACCACAATAACATCACTGGCAATAAAAGTCATGGCTTATCACACCTATAACTACAAAAAAGAGAAGAAGAAACATGCTCCAACTTCTCTGTTACTAGAAAAAAAGTGAAGTAAATCAATTTAACACCCTACTGGTACTGCTAGCGCTACCATCAACAGCGTTGATTGGTCGAACAAATTGAATGATACCGGTTGAATGACGTCATAGTGGTTACCATGGTGACGTAATGATCGGATGAGGTGGAAGATGATGATGATGATGATGGGAGTATCGGATGAGAAGGCAGTAGGGCTAATGCTCCGTGACTCCAGTTGTTGGATAAGAGAAAGACAGATGACGTGAAGAGAGTTACAGAGTGATGGGAGAGAGGAAAATATTAAGGAAAAAGTGAAGAAAGAGAAGATGATGTATTTAGAGAGAGTTGGTGTCTGTTTAACAAAAAAGAGTGCGCGATGAAACTCACTCTAATTAGGGAGTTTATTCTGGCGAGCTACGTTTGCCTACAGTGGCATGAAACTAATTCCAGTGTTGCGCTTAGAGACTTGTCATGAGGGAAAAGTGCAGAGCTATACCTGCCATGGACTTTTATAGATGTCCCTCTTTTCTGCACATTGGTATAAAAAAGTAAACCCGACCATTAAGGGGGCAATAATGTACCACTGAACACAATGCTGCAGTCATGTTCTTATCAATATCGCCATTTAGATTATACCAACCAGTTCATGTATAATTCACATCAGGAAAAGTACTTGCATGCATTTTAGAAGATGAAAAAGCAACTTTAAATAGACATGGCTTATGGGTTGAAAAGATATAGGTCGATTGGTGTACAACGTCGCCTTCGATATACTTATCCCATTTAATATTTAGGAGAAAACATTTCAGAGGTGGAGCAGATAAAGAAAAGCACTTCGTAATATTTTTTTAAACATAAGATTAAAATTGAAGTTAGGATATATTCCAGTACGTTTCTCATTGTGCATATTGCGTGAATTAGTCAAACAGAGATTTGACAAAAATGGTAAAATACAAAATGAATTATATTTCTTTTCTAGTACATCAAAATGTTTACATTTTTGCAGGGCGGGGGTAGGGATGCTTTAAAATATAATTTATTACTTTTGGCGCTGTATCGTTCGTCTAATTGGAAATCACTAGCAAGCACCATTGTCCTACATAGAAGCTTACCACAATTAGTTATTATTGGTTGATGAAAATAAGTGAAGAAAATGTATATTCGTAAACACGCAAGTAAATGTCTTAGGGGTAATAAACGGGAAAAGGGGTCGGCTTCAGAAAATTAATAATGGCGGAAGTGAATGGGATTATGGTAATGACATTATTAAGTTGTTGATGAGTAAGGTTAATTAAATGGTCAACGAGTGACCACGTGTCTTTCCGACCCCTACTCCTACTACATTTATCGATTGCATTCCGCGTGGTCATTTTATTAATTCTATGCGCATTCATTGACGGTCTCACCGGAGTAAAAGGTTATTTGTAGTAGCACTTCAAGTAGCTTAGAATTGACATACACTTAAAGCAAAGTACTTATTAGATTTTTTAATCTGGTAAAGTTCATTTAGATCATTTGTGGTTTTTAATGAATGACAAACTATCAATTTTTTGAAGGTGCAATAAATTTCGTGTTGTAAGTTTAGCTTAATGAACTGTTTACATGACTGTAAGAAATTAAAAAAAAAACAGGCTCAAACAGTGGATCACTCAGGCAATTCTATAATGGTGATTGTGCAAATATGATCGCATAAAATATGCATTACCTGTAGCTGCGTGAGGCACGTAAGTGTTTATTTTCCTTTCTAAGTTAGTATCAATTTGGAAATGGGTTTGTATATTCTATATATTCTTCACAAAGCAATGGACGTTTTCATTGCTGATATTTGCATGCTGTTTATGAACGTTTCAAGGAAACTCTCACAATATATCAGTATTTGCATAATAATATATGCGTATATATTTATAAATAGATCAATGTTGACAAAAACGAATATATGCATGTAGTCTTTTGACATCTGGGTGATGGCCTAGCTCATTGGCACTTTTCCGCATTGGTTTTTATGACAAGGAAATTTAGCTTACCACATAAGAGGTGGAAGATGGTCTACGTACTTAGTTTTTATGTTACCAAAATACATACGTCAGTGCCATCACATTGTGATATCACATATTTTTGTTTTTAGCTAATTCATTCATGGTCTTTGAAAAAGCATTTCCTCGATTCTTGGCCATTGTTATTTCCATTACATTTATGATTATCTATATCTTAATCGATAAAATTATCGTGTCTAGTCTATAACGTCTCCTCCTCCTCCTCCTTGTCTTGCCCCCTCTCCCTTCTCCTCCTTTTACCTTTCACATCCTAATTGTTTTCAAATCTATTTTTGAAGAAAGAGGTGGTTTACAAAATAGGAGAAAACAAACAAGAAAGAAAAAGAGAAAGAAAAAAGTCGGTCGATCTCCGTTGTCATTGCAGTGTAATAACATACGGCAGCAGATGGCGCAATTCCCATTTGGAGTAACCAACTTGTGTATGGAGATCAAGATTTGGAATTCGTGCTTTCGGAACTTGATTCGAAACATTACACTTACATAATTGAAGAGAAAAAGTTTTGCTCGTTGGCCTTTGACTGTCAAATGAAATATATAGCAAAATCAATATTCCTTTTCCTGTACTTGATGGAAGCCACTGGGAGGGCATTCTTAGCATTTTAAGATTAAGTAAACATAGCCACCTAATTTGAAGGGAAAAAAGGTGATTCATAGTATAATTATTTACAATTAATTTCCTTCTTGAGCAACTAGAGCAATAAATAAAAAGTACATAATAGTGATCACTGTGAAATATCATAACCTGGCATGCATTACCTTTGAGAGGTAAGAGAGAGAGAGGGAGAGAGAGAGAGAGAGGGAGAGAGAGAGAGAGATAAGAGAAAGGGTGAGTGAGAGGGAGTTACAGATATTTAGAAAGAGCGAAGCTAGAGAGAGAGAGAGAGAGACAGAGAGGGGGGATGAAGAGAGAGAGAGAGAGAGAGAGAGAGAGAGAAGACAGAAGAGAAAGGGTGACAGTGAGAGGGAGTTACAGATATTTAAAAAAGAGCGAAGGAATAGGGGAAGATAGATGAAAGAGAGCAAAAGCGAGAATGAGAGAGAGAAAGAGAGAGACAGAGAGGTGGATGACAAGTATAAGGTAACTGCAGGATAGCGAAGTAAAATGTCACCATGCAATTAGCTAATGAAATTTAGTCGGGGTATCAGCGAATGACGCGTATGTTTGTCATGCAGACCCGGATGTTATCTTTAGAATGATAAACGACATCTACACCGTCCAACTGTCGTCTAATTGTAAAAACTTAACCCTTTTGATGTTTTCAACTACTTTATAGTGTCACAGGATGAAGGAACGTATCTCCTGTTTGGGTAATGCTTATTCAACATTAGAACAGAATACATCTTTGAATTTATGCAATGTTACATTTTGGCATGGTCGTGAAAGTCATTAAATTTCATAATATTTGTCTTAGATCAAACAGTTTCAGAAAAGTGATTAGCGTTTACGTATAATACGATTCTTACTGCGGTACGAAGAACCTTAACTATATAAAAGTAATTTGAAATAAATTCAATGAGATTGTCATCTCAGGACATGACCCCACATTTCCCGTTTAACTTTGTAACTGACTTTCAAACGTATTTCCAAGAGCTAAATAGTACCTTATTTTCTTTAAAGATTTCTCTGTCAGGTGATGAAGTTCATTTCGGCATAATATGGTGAGGTTTTATGCTACATTATTGCTATAATACAACCACACAAGAAAGTAGAAAATAGAGAATGGCTGATATTTGAATACCAGAGTTGTCCGTAATGGAAAAGACAGGCCTCATAAAATGTTCATCAAAACATCGTAATTAACAATTTCATTGATAGGTATATACTGCCAGTGTAATAGGGACAAAAGAATGATACTGAATAAGATTGTAAGACAAAGGAATTTTAAAAACATAGGAAAAGAGTTTTATAAAGAAACCAAGAGTGACCAAAAAGGAATCCATAAGTAGCAGTAAGTTTAAGATCTTATGGAAAACCACAATACATACATACATACATATTGGTATAGCGCCTTACCATAACATGCTCAAGGCGCTTTACAATAAGAAAAAAATGAAACAACGTAATCATTTTGCTCTCCAAGTGCACACAACCAAATCCAATCATAGAGAAAACAAATAAATCTTAAGATTTCTTTTGAAAGATTCAACTGAAGGGCAGGAACGAATGTTTAAGGGTAGACCGTTCCAAATAGTAGGACCAGAAAGGGTTATATTTTGTTGACCTTTCTTCGAATTAATGTGGGGGATTTGAAGAAGAAGAGGGTCTGACCTTGAACGTAATGAATAACGTGATTGCTGGATGGGGCAAAACAAACTCGAAATGTAGTGCAAGCTAGATTATGAATGGACTGATAAACAAACAGTGCAACTTTATACATTATTCTCGTGGAAACAGGCAACCAATGAAGTTGTCCTAACAAGGGAGACACATGATCATATTTCCTTGCATTTGAGACAATACGGGCAACACGATTCTGAATTCGTTGCAGTCTGTTAATATCTGTAACATCAATGTTGATCAAGAGAGGATTAGCATTATCGAGACGGCTTAAAACAAGAGAACGAATAGCATGATGGCATGCCTCGTTAGTCAACATCCTCCTAACCCTAGATATGTTATACAAATGGAAATTCAATGACTTACAAAGTGATGTAACCTGTTGAGACATAGTTAAAGCAGAGTCAAGTTCAACACCAAGAGTTCTGACCGATTCAGAAGGTTCAACTATAACATCACCAACTAACAAATTAACATGATAGGGTAAATAGTGTCGAAGTCTATAGGAGAAATAATCAAAAGAGACTCTGTTTTTTGTTCATTAATGAGTAAATTATTCCTTATCGTCCATTCATTAACCTCACTAACACATTTCTCTATCGGTAATATTGCGTTCTGAAAGCTGCTGGAAGATTTAGGGTTAAATGAATAATACAACTGAACATCATCAGCATATAGATGAAAATCAACGCCATTATTCCTCAAAATGTCACCAAGTAGTCTTAAGTACAAAGTGAATAACAGAGGCCCCAATACAGAACCTTGAGGAACGCCGTACTTTAAACTAAAAGTATGAGACAAATGATTACCAACAGATACTGCAAATGATCGACCCTCTATACTAGTCACGTACTGTACCAGACAAAAAGAAATCAACATAGTACCACAAATGTATAAGAATGCTAGACCACAATCAGTGGCGTAATTTGGTTCTAGAAACCGAGGGGGCAGTGGTATTAGTGGGGGCACCAGTATAGGTGTACAGCATGCGAGAGATTAAGGCAATTAACGGAGGGGTGGTGTGGGAGGAGGAGGGGCCATCATTTTCTTTTGACGTTGCCCGCTCTCCCTTTCTCTCTCCTTCTTTTTCTCTCTTTGATAACTTCTTTCTCTCATCGTCGTTTGATTGAGGGCATGTCGTGTACCCCCTCTAACTACACCTCTGACCAAAATAAAATACGACTATCACATGTTGATCTTCACTAAAACTGCCTTTTTCGCCAAAGACACACGTTTGGTCTCTCTTTAGCTAACATTCGTCTGTGAAAAGAATAATGGCGGCCATCATAAAACCCTAATTCATAATTCTAACCTGCCCTTTCACTGCAAATTAGGTTAACTGATGCACTTTTCACTGGGAATTTCATCTCATTAATTTTGGAATAGCCGCACACAAAGGGGCAAAAGGGCGTTTAGCAACAAGGCGGTGTGCAAAATAAAAGTTCAAAGCCCGAGTAGCTCGAAAATACGGACAGCCTATTAATTCGGTCACCATGAAATGGGGCGTTCTCAATTATTAACCGCTACGCTACGCTGGGCCGGTGTTGCTGCCCGTCCATTTCTTATAGTATTCAGGAAGTCTGCCCATCTTAAAGGAATAGCTCACTGGAGGAATGTTAAAACGTAACTTTACGTGTATCAAAAGGCTAAACAAAAGTGTTAAAGTTAGAAGAAAAAAGCAGTAGTAGAAATTCCAGAAGTAAGAACGGAGAGGACAGTAAGCAGGGAGGAGGTAGCGAAGATATTTCTAAATAAAGGGTTAGGGATATGGCGGGGAACACACTGACGCGGTAACTTGAAAGCTTACTATTTCTTCGTGCAAATCGTTTAAATACAATAATAAAAAAAAACATATCTTATTAATGACAGGTAAATGTCTCTCGAGTTAAATGGCAGCGTAATTTTTTTTTTAAACGAAGAAAGTGATCATACGTCAAAAGACTTTATTTTTTAATGTTGAATGCGCTCGAAACAATCGAAACATAACATTCGTGCTCCCGAATGCGACCATAACTTGTACCTATATCTGTGTCTAGTGTTTTTCGTGGATTGTGATTTACAGCAAGGTTTAGTTAGTATATTTATTACACTTTTGATGATTACAAAGCCTCATATTACACTGTCATTCCTATCACCACATAACTTGCGACACATGGTCATGAAACTGAATGACCAGTACCCAATATTATATGTCTCGGTTGCTATGGTTACAAACATGCCGGTTTTTCCTTTGAGTAAGTCTGAACACAGCCTTTGGGAAACTCTACAGACCAGAACTCAAACATCGGAAGGGTCCTCATTTGCGATCACATCTTTATGGATGAGAAGCAGAACACCTGTCAGGGAGAAGTCGGTTTGAATAATGGATTTTACAAGATCGTCTAATTATCTTCCCCATTCCTATACGTCTTGTTTACATTACATGGTTGTGGTGTCTTCTCTCGATGGCGGAAGGTACACTGTGCAAGAGGAGGTGGAAATTGTAATTAAGTCTATCCCTGCGTTTCTACTCGCGTGACTCGTTTTTCTTTCTTTCAATTGCTAAGTTCTTTGTACAAATTTACTGCGAAAACATGCATAGTTGAACACACATGACTTTATCATTTTCACGTATAACTTCATATTCATTTTGAATAATAAGTTTGTTTTTCTGCATGCATATTGAAACATAGTATATAACAACTTGCTTTGAGCCGTGTAGCTGTTTCCGAGTGTTTATTTAGTTACACAATCATGATGACTCGACATTGGCGTACATATTATCTTTTTCTTTTTCTTTTCTTTTCTTCTTTTTGGCAGGGGGGGGGGGGGTGTAAATGGGAAGAGAATGCCCCCCTCCATGTTTGTTACATGTATCTTTTGAAAATCAATTTCTTGATAGGCCATTGCTACTTGTAAATTTTTAAATAATTCTTAGTTTATATCAAAGACATAATGTACTAGAAAAGAAGGTGAATGTACGGGCGTACTTTGTGAGAAGGAATACAGGTTTGATGAGTATGCGATGCGTCAAATTCCTGGATATTATCATCTTTCAATTGCGACACTATATATGCAGGAGCGAGATGCAGAACCTATACCCGAGTATCATATGAGGTCTGCGGTAAGGGGAAAGCGATCGGCGCCGGAACTTCGGGAGGAACAACGACCCAGATAGGCAGGGTGAGACGAGGCGACATGATGATGAACGCTTCATCAAATGCACATCGAGCAGGAAACGAAAAAGTGCATGAATTACAAGAGGCGCATCTCAAAGTTAGATTACGATGAAACTGAAGCAGAAGAGAGGGACAGAAATATAGACATTATAAATTGAAGAGCTAGGACAAAGAAGAGAAGAAATTGATAATTAGGAGAAGGAAGAGGAAAAGAAAAGAATATATTGAGATACGGGGGGGGGGGGGGAGGGGTGGATGTGCTCGACATTGTTGAAGACATATACAGCTGCTTTCAGATTATGAAAAAGAAATAAAATATCGGATTAGAAAATCATAAGTCTTATAACAACTTGCATGTTTCTACTCATGCATGCCATGGAGAAGAAAGATAAAGAAAGAGCACTTCCAAAATCGGTTTTTATTTAATTTTCATAAAAATCATGGGCTAATATATAGGCGTGCGCTAATCAAATTCCATGAAAATTGCAATTTCACAGAGTACCACATTTTTCAAATTTAGGAATTAAATACGACATTTGATTACTCATAAGTCACATTTTAGAAACAGGTTACACGCAAGTTCAATTTCCAATTTGAAAAAGTCAAGATATATTTATTTTGTTTAATGAATTGACTTCCGAGAAAACTGAATGAGGACAGTTAATAAAGAATTATTTTATTCATCACAAACATCGTAGCACGCAATAGTACTTCTAGTATAGGACACAGATTAATTACCATCACAATTCGATTATCTGTTTAGTCTGTCCTCGTAAAAAAAAACATCGTGAGGACACTTAAAACGAAATTCAGAACATGAATTTGCTTCTTCTCATTATTTATATGAATGCAACTGGCAGTTAATTTAATTCCTGACAATGTTTGCCGTTTAGAAATTATTTACCACCCAAATGTTGATATGGAAGATGATTATCTGCTTACTCTATATTTGGACAAACATAATTATTACCAAGTTATCTGAAACGAAATTCAGGACATGAATTGGTTTCTTCTCATATTCAAATGTAACTGACAGTTCAATTTCCTGACAATGTTCTCGGACAGGGCAATAACCTGAAAGTAATTTGTCTGATACCCGACAGGGAATTGACCGTATACATGTGATAAAAATCACCCCAAATCCACTATTATTTTTACTCTCCTCATGGAGACAGTAGCACAAACTGTTTTTCGGCGACGCGAAACGGTATTTGATGGAATTTAAGCGGGAGGGCAATAACGTTAATTGCCGCTAATCATAATGCGTTTATAAATTTCTAGATGATTAGATATCCAGTTTGAAAGTAGGCCTACCGGTAAGCGAATATAGATACGTGAGTACATACATGTAGTCTTAATTGTGTCCCATTTTTGGTCTGCACTTACTAAAACCGAAAAAAACCCGATTTGGAGTGTTTCCACATCTTCCTAAGATAACGTATTTTCTGGCTTTTTGTCAATTTAGTTTTCCATGAAATGAATTTAAAGAATAAAAATGAATTCTGGAGACATTTCCGTGTTATCGATTACCTTTGAAATGCCAAGTCTCTTTTTGGGGAAAAGAAATAAGTAATGTGTTTAGTTAATTTTGTAACTACGTAATTATCCTTTTTCGGTAACATAAAAGATATAGCCTCACGTTATTCAAAACTTCTATCAATTTGATTTGATCTATTACTTTTTAACTTCATTTTTCACACTCATGTGATAAATCTTCAACGATTCTATGTTAATTCTATTTTTATAAAAAAAAGAACAATAGAATTCGTCCACTACGTCATAATAATAAAGGGAGTGACGTCATTAAATGTAATTTTTGTTCATGAGGTGACATTATCACTGCACATCTCAGTGAGCTAGGCACATAGCTTACGTCACAATGAGTGGGAGAGTCACGTGTCTGTTATCCATATCGTGGCATCCATTGGTAGAGCCTTTTATTAAGACGCTAAGTTTTAGTCGTTAAGACTTGGAAAAGAGGTAAAGTCGTGAAGAGAGGGAGAAAGATGATGATGATTTGTGAAAGAAGGCGATGCACTCTTATAATCTTCTTCGCTCTCATCTTGTTTGCAGTAATCGGATCTGACGCAAAAAACAGGATTGGCTCGATCCGACATTACCCATACTGCTTTGCAGGTCATTCTCCTTCGCACAGTGCTCTACTCGGCCTCTTTCACTTTTGAAAAAGCGAACCGCAAAAGTTCCTCAAACAAAATGATAATATAAATGGTTAGTATGGTATAGTGCCTGCTGTAGCAAGGACGACCCCGAAATGAGTCAACACCTTCTCTGAATTCTCTACGTTTCTAAAGTTTCTAAAGTTTCTTTAACGATTCAGCGAATAATTGCACCCAAATAAAAATCAGACAGCATTGAAGATTGTTCAACAAAATGTATATTTCTAGTCTAGGACTTTGTTTGAATGCTCATTTATCCATCATGATGTGAGTCCATTAGTGTTTTGATGCATGGATTGATGACATAAAACATCAACGCCAGGAACTGCCACGGTTTATTTTTGCATGCTGAAGAACAGAATTAATGCTAAACTCCTGAAGGGTAAGGGTGAGAGTGTATAATTGGTGTACGATATAGGTAATGTATACCAATGTCTAGACTGTGGGGGCGTACAACTGGTATCCACGTTCCAAAAGTACGCGCGAAGGTTTCACCAAACTACCGTGAAGTGATGCGTAATCAATTTAGTCAATATGAAATCATACACCGCTTGAAGGGATATACCAGCAAAAACTCGATTTTGCACAGGATGGGGAAAGAACGGGAGGCAAAATGAGATTGTATACGACACATACACCGGCGAATATTGCTCCGCGATCAAACCTTTACTCGAGTCAGCTCCCTAACTTCACCCCTGGAACGAACTTCATACCTAAACCTATAGCACTAACGCGAACCCCAAACACTAAACCTTATTCTATGTCTTTGACGAAATGAAGTTGGGAGCAAATATCGGGAGAGAAAATGCCACATTAGCGAAATTTAACAGAACTAACTTTAAAACAAAGAGAGAAGGAAAAAAAGTACTGGTATACCATTATGATGAATAAAAGATAAAAGAGCCGAAATGCAATCTTTACAATAATTCACTCCAAGTTCCTTTTCCCTCTTCATGTTGATCATGATTCACTGGCCCACAACCTACATTCTTAAAGATCGTCTTTCAGACGAAATCAGGACAGCTTCTTAAGAAAACAGATTTGACAGAAAACTTCCGTATATTAAGGTCATCACCGTCTCGTGGGACCAGGCTGAAATCACGCGGGAAAGAATCATTTTCCTACCAAAATGGACTCATTCGTCTAGACATGATATAGCGGTAATTGGTTCATAAAACCACAGGGGAGATACGGATAGAGTTTTGGAGAAGACTTCTACCACCAGAAGTCCAAGGGCATATATATTTTTGTTTATCAAATTGGAAGGATGACGAGAGACCAGAATTCACACCTCTCATCAATTTCTGCTTCTCTAAGCTCCCAAATTGAATTCTGACCAATTTGTTTGTGCAAATCCTACGACCGCTCATGGGAGATTCAGTCCATGCGTATATTTCTCGAGCAGTGAGGCTTACAGATCAGACGTCAGCAGACATTGAAGGAAAATCTGTGTTAATAGTTTGGTATAAATCTTAAAAAGTAAAAATCAAGACAAAACATCATAAATTTTCAATCGCAAGGAAAATGTGCCAGTGCGATGGCGTGTGTGCCTGTGTATTTTAGTTATTTTAGTTATTCAGTTTTTTTTTATTTTTCTAAAACAGACGTGCCTCTTATTTCAAGGATTAGGACCGACCTTTAAAGTCACCAATCGAAAGACGCGACTCAGGATCGAACCCTGGATCGTTTTATTGGTAGACCACAGAGTAGACCACTAGACCAACATATATCCACCAAAATCTCGAAGGATGATGAAAAATATCATCTTCACTTGGACAAAGGACTTGACAAAACCGTACGAAAATTTTAAATTTTCTAGGTAAAAGTTTTTAAGAAGCGAATTAAGACAAGTATTTAATAAGGGGATAAAGAAAACACGGGTGATGATAATGATAAAGAAGAAAATGACGAAGAAGAATATCGTGACGAATGATAACATAAACGTGAAGGGGAATAGAGGAAAGGAATGATTCACCAGGAAAAGTGAAGAAAAAAAATGTTGAAGGTGGCAAACCAGACTAACATAATCTCCCTTCTTTAAAGTACATACCTAAACCTGTTACGCGTCTTTTTCCTTCAGACTTTACTTTTAATCTACGCCGACGCCCGCCATGCTTCCGTTCTTTAAGGCTCATGCGATTTTTCACTCCAGTTACCGATGTTCAGTTTCCTCATCCGAACCCGATGGGGAACGCATCAATTGGCTCCAGCTTTTCTCCTTAACATTTCCGATCCAAGGCTGATGCAAATTTGGCATCATCAAAAAAGAAGATGTTGGAAAAACGGGAGTGTCATGATACTCTCTTCTTCGCCTTCCTGTTTCTAAATCATACCACTGACGGGAATTATACCGGGAAATTATGTCGTTATTTAACTATTTTATTCCCCAAAACTTGCGTACATAGACAAAGTTCTACTAACTACTAAGCAAAATATGCTATGGTTTCTGTACATCTTAATTTTGATCAAATGCATATACAAAATTAAAAATGCATATATTTATGTGAAAGGTACCGTTTCTTTGTTGATAATATGCAATGGCAACGAGTATTGTACATGGACTAGATATCTATTCATTTACGTCAACATGATCAACTCTCATCAACTCCACACTTTCCGAGTAGTGAACACATAGCCTCGATATTTTGGTTTGCTTGAAACGTCTAACCACAATGACGTATGATGTACTGCGGTACTCTCCACATACATGAACATACCTAAACACTCTTTCACAACACTTGTACTGTACAATGTTACATGGGTTTTCAACCGCACGAGGTAAGGTCGCTCTTTTAAAATGTTAATGGTGCCTTAGATGATTACATAATAAGTCCACGGGTAAGGTATACGCCGCAGACACGAGCCGTGCTCTAAATAAAGCACCAGAAGTGGAGCAGAAGTAGGACAGAAGTCTACTTCATTGTGACGCGGCTTTCGCTCGAGGAATCGACGCTCGCCCTCGATGTCGAACGAGGCGAAGCGACACCGCAGGCCTGTTGAAATGATCAGCATCGCTAATTTGTAAAACAAATAGAGGTCGATTGCCGGAGTGCGAGGGGATAGGATCTTGAGATGCCGTGGAAGGGATGGTTGAGAAGAAGGTTGGAAAAGGGTATGCATCTACAGTTTAGGCAATTTCGGCATTCAGCAATATCTCTCAAGACATACATGTACATGTAATGACAAAGTACCACTTTTGATGATAATGTATAACACAAAAACAACAACAACAACAACTTTGACCTTAAGTTCAGATTTTCTCACATAATCAGGTGAGGAGGAGGCGCAGTCGCACAAAATAGCAAGATGAAAGATGTTGCTTTCCAAAATACACTAAATATTGCAGTTTTGTATAAGGCCTTCTTATTGATAAGACGTTACACTGACTCTTCCAGGGGCAGATCCAGGCAACAACAAAATAATAAATTAGAGGGGACATCTTTTTTGTGGCTTGTCATGGAATTTGGGGTCAAAACTCACTTCAAAACGCAGATGACGTTTCTTCTTTTTTTTCTTTTTGCTTGTCAGAGAATATTGGAGTCACAACACACGCAAAAACGATGATGCCCCTTTTAAAAAATATATTTGTTGTTGTTTTTTGGCTTGCTTGTCAGAGAGTTTTCTGAACATTGTGCCCCCTTCTTCACAAAATTTTCCATCCGCCCCTGGACTCTTTTCGTGCTTGTAAGAAACCCTTATTACGAAATTAAGTTCTCCAGTTTAAAGCGCTTCCATACACACATAAAGCAATATCGGCTGTGCATAGTACACCTTGAGTACCCTCTTACCTCTACAATATCATACCTACAGAAACCACAAGGTACTATTTTTTTATTTTACTATATCTCGCCATCACTCTACATTTTTTTTGCTTGCTACCTGTCTCAGGAATGTACGTTAAGACCAAGAAGCATGCAGCTTCTTGCTACAGTTATAACGATTCAACAGTCACACAGAAACAATTGAAGTTCCTAACAAAGTTAATTATGATCGAACCTCCATCAGTAGGAGAGCCTTCCTTTTTTCCTCCAACCTCTTCAATTGAATTAGGCTCTCTCCCCCTTCTAGCTAGCTTTCGTATTGCTCTATAGTGAGTGAGATGGGCAGGCGGGGAAATGTGATTATTGAAATTGAATTTAGCAAAAATACCACAACAAAAAAAATGCGAGCACATGTTTGATCAAGAAAAAAAGACAACCTATTCTGTCGATGAAGAAAATAATTGTATTCGTTGTACCAATAGGTAAGAAATTAAATGTTCTAACGGGAATTGCACTTTTTAAAAGATTGAATACGAATTCAAAGTTTCCAAGGAAACAGAAGATCTTAATGGACGAAAACAAAAGGAATAGAGCGGGGAAATAAATAAAGGACGACTCAAAGTAAATTAAAATAGATTTACAAAGACAGGCCATGAATATATTTCAAAGTCATGTATGCTGTGTATAGGGAGTTTATGTATAAAACATGTTCTGTATAACTTCATTCAGTTTGACTTCATTAATTCAATAACTCCGATGCCCCCATTGCAAGTAAACGTTCCCTGTTGTTATCATGAGACGTAATTGTTTGTGTGTGTGTGTGTGGGGGGGGGGGGGGGGTGAGGGGCTAAACAGATTACTTGAGAGAAAGAAATAGGAAGAGACTGCCAGGAAGAGATATCAAAACTGGTATGTATAATGACTATTCTATCAAAATCTTGGAACATGACTGATCACTTATCTTATGTTTATGTAACGACTTGGTATGAAAGTCTGCATCCCGATGACCCGACCCACTTTGGGTGAAAATATGACGATAAAAGTTCTTAAGTGGCACATGAGCATAATGATACGGACAGAGCAAAAGGTACAGAAATTGCGATTGCTTTGGGGTTTCAAAGCAATATACAGATATACTACGACAAAAGTGTAGAAAATGTATCAGCATTTAATTTCATGGACGAAAATTCGCGGACTGATAGTCGCATCAGCCGCTGGGCAAGTACGGCGCCAGTAAAGGCCTGATGCACCGACATGTATACCCCCAGACAGCATTTCTTTACTCCGATATTGAACAAGCGAGTATAGCTTCACTGGGTGCAATTAAATTGTGTTTGTGAATGAAAATAGTACAGGGGAGAGGGAGGAAAATTCATTATTTATTATAATTCCAGAAAGTGGTTTTAAAGTTTCAGAATGAAATGAACAGTGGATGTTTCTTGAAGCGTATATATAATAATAATAATAATAATAATAATATTGAATATATATATAGCGCTCATATCCACCAACTGTGCTCTAGGCGCTCCAATATATGGACATAATCTACTTTATTGATAAATGAGAACAAGTTAATTAGAATTCCAAGAAATTATTTTCATTCTATTCATGCAGTCCCGATTGCTAGTTTCATCATCAAGGTTTAAGTTACGAAGATCAATTGGTTAGAACTGTTTCTTCTGACTGACATTAAATTAGATACAACCTATCGTCAACATGGTCAATATTAAAGCATAAATACCGTTTAGTTTATCGTCTTTTTAAATGTCCGAATCTATTGAAAGTTACGTTTAATTAATCCCACTAACTCATGGTAAAGGTGTTGATTTAAACATGTTCGGTAGGTCAGCATGATCAGTAAAACATATTATGAAGTAGCGAATAATGTAAGTACAGAATGAATGACATAAAGTTGTGTATAAGTAGTTACATACCAATATATTTCCTTTATTCCTGTTTTATGACATGCTGACGGTTTTTGTAGAACCAGGTGTCCAGATCCAGCCAGTCAACAGTGGTGTAAAAACAGGATTATGTTCCCCTCTCAAAAAAGTTAATGATGATGTAAATCTCCACGCACATGAAAGTCATTTCAATATCAGCAAACACCTGTTTAAAATGAGTATTTCAAGACGGAAAGCTCTCGGAACCATTTTCTTGACAACAGTGTAGTTAGTTTAAGAGGACTAAAAGAAAACCATACTTTATGTTTTAGTGGGCTGTACTCGCACTTCCTTTTATTCCTGTTTTATGGTCATGCGATTACAATTGAAAGAAACTGTCTGAAAGTAATTGGGAAAGTTTGATCATGTCTATACAAGAATTGGTATATACTCTTAGGTTTGAAATCATCACAGTGATAAGAAATTGACCCAATCTTGCTGAAAAGCACATGCACTGCACGCAGAAATAGAGGTATGAATAGGTACATGTGACATGAATGTTTGGCCTGAACACTTTCTTGTCATATTTCGAATATGGGGGCATTTGAAGAGCAATCATTTTCAGGGGATATTTTTACTAAGACATAACAGAAATCAGAAAGCTCACAAATATTTGTTCACCTTTCTAAGAACTCAACCTTCTCTTTAATGTGTACGTCCATTCTGTTCTTTGTTACGTAATGGGCAAACCAAGGAGACCTAAAAGCCAAGATCGCATATTTTATGGTGGTGCTTGTTCGTGATTGTTTGTTAGTTTGTAAATTGAGAGATATTGACAGTGAGTTTGATAGGGTTGGTGAATCAGCCCTATAAAAATCTTTGACTTATGTGGCATAAAGGGAGAATGGCCTAGCGTGAGTGCCGTCATTGGGGTGGTATTAGGTGTCACTAGGAGGATAGCGAGGGAACGAAGCGAAGGAAAGGGAAAGGGTCAACGGTTACATGTTCTTCTCAAGAAAAAGAATAGATAGATAGATAGATAATTTTATTCGTCCAATTAAGGAAATTTGCTTTGTTGGCTTACAAAAGTACATAACATTCATATAAATAAACAAAATTACACAAGTTATGAACATGTAGTCATATGTGGTCATAAACATACAAAATTATACGTACTACAATCAGCATATTATTTCAGCCTAAACTCATCAGAAAGGAAAGATTTTCAATTTAAGTTTAGATTGGTATACAAATTAGCTCTCTATTATAGAGTCAACATAAATAATATGAGGACAATACGTTGAACAAGTCAATAATGTCTAGTCTGGTGAGTTGCATGTAACGGGACGATAATTGTATAGCTATGTTACTTGAGTTAATTGTATTCCCGGATTGACAGCGGAATAAATGAGTTTCCAAAACGATTTGTACGAAATCCTAACGATCGAAACCGTTTTCCAGAACGCATGACAGTATAATAGGAATGGAGAGGGTGATTTGTATTTTCAAAGATAATTTCAGCCTGTTTCAAAATCAGAGAGGTACATGCCTCATTCAAATTTGTCTCTTGACCTATCATTTTCTTCGCGTGCCTGGGGATTCTTTTCAATTGTTTAAAGTCCTCCTTTCTGCATGCTCCGAACCAAACTACACAACTAGACAGAATTACGCTTTCAATTACTGATTTGTAGAACAACAGAAGAGAAAAAGATGAGAAAGAGAAGAACATGGGAATAGTAATGAATCTAGATAACAACAATGCAAAGGGTGAAGTAGAAGGCTAGTTCAGATGAATAAAACTATGAAAAAAAATGAAAATTTTAAGGTATTGGTATTCATTGTAGTCATGTTTTGTTTTATGGAAATCTGGTCTAGATAAAACGAAAATATAAACAAATTAAAAGGAAATAAAGAAGAGAGGGAGAGATGAGAGAGAGAGAGAGAGAGAGAGAGAGAGAGAGAGAGAGAGAGAGAGAGAGATGAGAGAGAGAGAGAGAGAGAGAGAGATAGACTCACATTACGGTGCGGACCATGAGTCTGAACAATTGGAAGGAAAACAAAAATCCAACCACGGTGAAGGTAGCTATGACGGCGACGACGATCATGACGAAAAGAAAATATTGGCACTTCAACAACTTTGCTGACGTCATCCAAAGTGTTGATATTCTCCAGGGAATGTTATCAAGTTTGAAAATTATTATTGTTAGATATTTACATGCCTCATGTGAATGGGTCACCAATCTCGGTTGAGGTGACAAAGATGCATGGGCCTATGTAGATATATAAAAGGGTTAATGTTTTCTATACAATTTTGCCCATTAGATAAATATGTATGGTCTTCATAAGTATGAACCGGCCACTGGTATCTACCATATCGAAGTTCGTATGTTTGAAGATCTCAAAATATATATTTCATATTGAGACTGATACTTTATTTGTACAGATTCGAGTCGTTCATGTAGATGTTTTTTTCCCCACATACTTATGAATAGATATCTATAGTTTAATTTTTATTCAACATTTTAAGCTAATGCAAATGAAACTTTGCCCAAAAATTACGTAACCCAGTGATTATACTGATAAGCAATAATTTACTCTACAGTTTATATCGGCAACATAATACATTTAATTCTAACGATGCATTGAACTACAATAGAGCACTAGCTAGTATTCCACTTATTCTTTTTACAGGTGGATAAATTTGAAGAAATCAGTCGATGGCCAGTTACGACAATGACATAAAGTTCACAATGCACTGAAATTCACTCTCTATGAAATTTACTTGTCTTCTTTTGTTTAAAATAAATCAGGGATAGCGATTTGATGTCAGACTCTCTTTTTTCCTTAATGAACATTCGACTGGTTCGGGGAGGACAGCCGATAATGTAAACTTGGGTTAATTTGGCGGGAGCGCATCTTTCTTTCCTCTCGTCCACCACCACGGCCAAAGAAGAGAGCTGACATGATGGATGGCCACGTCATCGTAAGGTAAACACGTGACCTAATATGACGCTAAATCAAACCTGTCCGACTTAACACCCACTAGGGCCACCAATTCTGGCTGGGCAGAAGGTTAATTGGATTATGTGTGAAATACTTACGACATGGCCAATTTACGAACGTCTATCACTGCATGTGAGTTATTGAGTTAGACTATACCTTCGTTGGTCTACACTGGGGTCTATGAAGACCTTTATGGATATTTGCCTATACTGCATGCATACCTAAAGCATTCCTATAATCTAAAGTGTTTATTCAATTCAACCAATTTCCTTTCCGGAAACACATATGTTCCCTTTGAACTTGTATGTGGTACTGATAGGTATTTATGCATGTATAGTGTGTATGAATAAATGCTTGAGGTCGAAAATATCAACCTACTGCTTCAGACATAATGTCTGACATATGTTTGATATAGCGAATGTTTTGAACGATTGTCCCACAATTGGTGAAGAGTATAGATTAATAATATTTCATTATACATCGCTAACATATCCCCCAGATACGTAGTATTACAATGGTAGTATTTTTGATGCCATGTATTAAAAAGTTCATTTAGTTGACATTTTAAACATAATTTAAAGAAAACTAGAAAGGGAAACGGAGAGAATGAAAAATAAAAATGGAGAGAGAAAGAGAGAGTATTTTTGTTTCACTTATGATATTATATTACACCCAAATTGTGTTTTGCCCAAACAAATTTACAAGCCAAGATTTATGAGAGTTCTCAAGATAATCATCAATAAAACTACTCTACGCCCTTTACACGAAAAGAACCAACTATAACAATCCACTCCCCATCATCCCCACCCTCACCCCATAAAAGAGCAAAATAAAGACTGAAAAACGAAAGAAAACTAGGATGACCCGTGTGTTAGGAGGATGATGGTATTTTCTCGACCGGTCGGTAATTGGATCCACTCGGAATTAATGCGATGGCAAACAAGAAATGCTGATGTTGTCTGGCAAATTTGTGCGATATTTAACTGCCATGGCAACAAATGAGGGACCGGAAAAATGATAGATTTCGCCGGCATCTCCGAATGAACGAACGCAAACTTCATTAAATTTAGGGCGAATCCAATTCTTGTTTAATGGCATAAAGGAGCCTCATCAGTCACGGGGTAGTCAACGTAGAATGCTTGCTTCATAACAAAAAAGGATAACAATACATCGGTCTCGTGTTGGTTTTGCGTGGGACTTTTCAAACGGACCAAATGGCCGTGCGTGCGATGTAAAAATGGATTCAGAGAGTAATTGATGTACATGCATATTAATAGATTCATCATTTTTATTAATCCGCTCTAGTTGTCGATTCATCATCTCCATCGAGACAGTCCAAACAGTTGTAATATAAAATACTAAAGACACTTTTTCCTTGTATAAATGAAAATAATTTTGTTGTATAAATTGTTAACAAATCTAAAGAATTAAAGTAATACATTTTATTATGCGTTCGCCTCAGCTAGCTGGTTCCGTTTATCGCGTATGTGAAGAAATCGAACAGAAGAATTAACAATAGACGCAATGCTGGTGATAATCCTAGAAGCCCACTGGGTGACAAGGGGAAGAGAGAGAGAGAGAGAGAGAGAGAGAGGGGGGGGGGGGAATAGTGAGTCTACTTACAATTCTAATATTAAATAGGTCTATAATTATAGACATTTGTGAGTTTGAAAAATGAAAATTAAATGTGCCCTTGCATATATGATTTTATTATATGTAAAATCATTTATAAGAACTCTCTACCACAGCTTTTTTTTTAGATAGAGACTACGAATACAGAAGATAGTAGCAAAAGGAATACATTTATAGACTGATCTGCAAACTTTATACGATGCATTATTAATAATAAATCCAAGACTGGTTCGATGTTAATAGAATGAGGGAAAAAACCAGGATGAAAAGACGACATTCCAAAAAAGTCGACGGTGATACGAAATATAAGAAAAAGAAATGGAATTTTACCCCTAAAATCAAGCATTTTACCAATAAAAGCGAGTTGATCTAAGAGGAAAACTGAGAAGGTATGTGAGACTTCATTTGAATCTCAGCCAGTCGGTTTTCACATCTAAGCGCAAACACGGCCATGTTTATTTTGCAGACGATACGCTGCTGATATAATTCAAGCTTTCTTTCCCGCCAAAGCGTACCTGCACACTGGCACTCTGTAATCATGGTAATGATGTTCTTTTTCCATAGAGATACGCGAAGGATGCGAATGTTGAAAGAATAGCAAAGTCCAACATTCGTATTTCTTGCTCTAAAAGTTCGCCAAACATGCTCGGGGGTTCGGAAATGTCGTCAATTGTTCGCGGGAGTCGTTTTTAGTTCGGCGGGAATTTAAAAAAAAATGTTTGAAATTTCTTGCAAACGTTTCCAGCATCCCGGGTCGTGAATTACTCGTGATTTGCTCTAAGGAAATGTCTGAAAAGCTTCGTCATATGCGCACGACCTACTCAACGTGCGTGATGATCGCAAAGTATTCGTGAAAACCCAAACAAATTCCGACAGTTTGGAGAATGTCTCGCACATGTCTTGCAAAAGCAGCGAAGTTCGTCCGATCATTTCTCATGTTCTTCGTGTTTGTGGACTGGACATTATGTCGGCAACGCTACACACGACATTCGCACTTACGTTGTGATAACTACGCACAAAGTGCGCGAGACTATTTTACGGCTCCATCGTCGCGAAATTGCTACGGCTCCATTGTCACGGAGAAAAACTTTGCCATTTTTCGACATTCACATCCTTCATGAATCGTTCGCGTGCCCCGAGACCACTGAACTTTTTGATTCCCTATACATGCTATAGGCTTAAGCCACTTTACACAGAAATATAGGTAATGGGTTACATTATTTTTATGAAAACTTAGGGGGCTAATCATGATAATTGAACGATTTTATAAATGGGACAAGAGAGCTACTATAAGTCAAAGTTAATTTTGAGGTATTCTGTATTTCTTGGTTGACTTAGATATTTTAGCCATTGACGTCTTTAAACATTACAGAAGACTTAATGAATATCTAGACAAATTAATTTCACGAATTGGTATACTCCTTTTACAATTCAATTTTCTGTCTGTATCGTTGAAAAGAACCTGAACAGCATTTTCTTTTATTGGCTTTATTTCCTCTATAATCAGGCTCAGTAGTAAAAAATAATCATTCCAAGACACAAATATGAAATATGAAATTGATAAATCCATTTTTCCAGAGCTCTCACTTTAATAATAAACGAGAGTCAGGCCCGCAATGCATGATGGGAGTTCAGGACCTTTGTTATACCAAGGAGGTACTATAGGCTCCATGGTTATACACATCATTTACTGCACCGTTTGGCTGTCAATGTCAACATCACTTTCCGCCAAAACTAAATGAAACCATCAAGGGCCCCCAAATTGATACTCATATGTCAACACAAGGGCCTTTTCCCCCGCCATAATTTCCTCGGGTATTGGAGCACAACGCCCCAGTAAAAAGACACATGTCTCCCGAGCAAGTTAATTTTCTCCCGCCCTTGTCCCAGCCGAGCGGACAAGTGCATTCTAATAGGCCCATGAGAATGCGTCGGGAAAGTCAAGAGGTAAATGTCGATCCAATGGTAATGATTCGGACCTCCCTTTCCCTTTTTTTTTCTTTTGAACTCCGACTTTCGTTGCATTCTCAGCAGAAATAATGCCCCCTCTCCACCTCGACGAGATTGTGAAAATTCGGAAGATGTTTTATCTCATATTATATTTATATGCATATAATATGCATATATATATCATCATTTCCTAAAGAAGCCTTACAGGCGAAATATTGAACCTTTTGTGTCTAACGGAGTAATTTATGCTGTGTCTTTATTTTTAATCTCCGTCGCAGAACTTTATATATATATATATGTATATACACACCGCTTGTGACGTCAGATGTTACCCTCCACGGCAATTTGCAACGGCAAGAGGCTTGTGGGAATCATATTTTGTCACATGACGCGCATTGGACCAATCAATATTGTGCAGATTCTTTTCTTGACGGATATAAAAACATTTCTAGGTATCTTCAAACGAATCACGATTTTTTTAATGATGGAGATGTGGCGCTTAAAGCATCTAAAGATGGTTTCAAATTGTGTCTCTTAGATGTAATGTATAACTGCATCCTATCCTTCTTATTGTACGCGTCTATTCTTTCGAAAGAACGCGCATTTCTATTTGCCAAAATTACTTTTCATATGAAGGAGTGGAGCGATAGAAAAATGCACCAATGATTGAAGGTAGACTGAATTCAAATTCTTTAGTATATTTGCATTTGTTTTTAATTTGCAATTCCATCTTCGGGCCACTTCAAAGGGCTGTACCCTCGTAGGAACATTTCACATTAACCACTCGTATTTATTCTCCAAGAGCAAGCAAAAGTGGTGTTTTCGCTGAAGACCGCATATATTCCGCAGCGACCGAAATCGTTTCAAAACCATGTACTTTGTTAAAGTGTGTTTACTGAGGTCGTTGGAATACCGTGCACCACTTCAAAGTCCTGTCCATGGAAACACACCCTTCAACGTTTATATCTTCTTCGAGGCACGATCACCTTCTCGTTCCTCGGTAGGAGCGATCAGGAGTGATCTTTAGAAGACGAGAGTAGCTTCCAATTCTGCACTCTGTTTGCGTTCGTGTGTGACCAAAGTAGCGCTCTGGGACTCGAAGCACGGGGACAATCAAACAAGATTGAATTCCATTGCCGACTTGTTTGCGTCCCTATGTTCTGTCGGTCTGTTTCTCTCTTAAACACATCATGAATAGTAATTATTGGCGAAGGGTATGTTGTACCAGGACTGGAACAATCTAATATTTGTTTTTATTTTTCAGAGGATCACCCGAGTGGCTATGGGGGACTATCTGAGGATGGAATATAATCGACATGACCAATTACTGTCATGTGACCAGTATCACATGATGAAAATCTGTCGGTGTCATGTTCAATGTAATCGCAATTATCGCACACGGTCTGGTCGGCTCCTTTTCCAAAACTGCGCCTGTCCTAAACATAAAACTGTATGCCTGTTTACTTTCCGTGTCGGAAAGAACAAAGTGTTGATGAATACGAACATACTGCTCCAAAGAAACAAAACCACTGAATGGGTTTATGATATCACATTTTGGCTAATGAAGAGTCTTGAACGATTAATTCGTGTGGGCAAAGGAGAATACACTGCGAACAAGAAATGTATTTACTCGGGGTTCAAACTGTATTCACCCTATGTGTTTAAGTCATTTTCACAGTTCTTTTCATTGTTATCAAAGTGTTTTCTCAGCGTGTTCAAGGTGTGTTAATAATGTATTCACATTTTCTTTACATTGCTTTCAGTTTTTATGTTAGCTGTGAACAAACTGTGTTCACACTTTATCAACACCAAATGAACTCCAAGTTTACACTTCCCTGATATATTTCTCACTCTTTACACCATGTGACACAGGAGGGAGTTGGGGGGGGGGGGGGGGGGGGGGGGGGAGGGGGGACTATGATGGGTTGGTGGGTTAGTTGTTTGTATACATCCATTCCTTTCCATGTTGTTAGGATTCTGTGCTAGCTTTATGCACTGAAACAGTTTTTTTAACGTCCATTTTTGCCGGTATGTGTTTACAACATGCGATGTTGATTTACATATTTATTCATCATTCCTAAATTATTTCTAATCCTACTTTTTATCTTTTCATCATTTCCCTCTTTTTCTTCGATTAATCTCCCCCTCTCTCTCTCTCTCTCCTTCCTTCACAACCGCAACCTCAACACCTCACTATTGGTTTTCTTTTTCTCTATCTTGTATTATCAGTTCCTTTCGTATAGTCTCTCTTTTCATATTCATCGATCATAAATAAATTTGAAAACTATGGCAAGCTGGAAATCTATTTGTTCACGACTTCAAAAGTTTCTAAGCATATTTGTGGATAGCGCCACCTCAAGTTGAATATTGCATTGCACTTTTTTCCCACCGACAAATTCTTTGCATTGAGCGCGATGAATTAACAGAAAATGAATCTGCCTGTTTTCAATATTCCAGAATTGGTACCAAAAATATCATGCATTGTCATTGTTGTTTTTTACTGTATGACTACTTGCGGCAATTACTTGCTTCGCTTCAGGAATATATCAAATAAATGCACTCTTTGGTTTTAAGTACTCTAACCACAATTTATTTAGAAACAAAAGATAGGACGTATTCCTATGCTAAGCTAATGGTTTGTTCTATTGCGTGTTGCATTTTTATAAACGTAAATGGCCCATTCTCGTTAATTAGCCAGTGGGGATTCCACTTAGTAAAAAAACTGTTTACATAAGAACCTAGACGTCAATGTTGACATAGCTAAGTGATATTTGCCAAAAGGAAACAGAAATTGTTTATTGATCATTATAATATGTATCCATTCGATATGGCTGAGCAAAACTGGCACACTGCAGAAATCAGAAAGATCTATATTATGGGTTTCAAGGAATGGTTGCAAGCATTATAATGCGTAATATTATCTTTGGGTATTATGCGCCCTTTGGAAGATATAACAATTTGCCTTTTATCAAATCAGTGTATTTTGAACTTAGCCTTTCACGTTGTTAAATAGGGCTGAGAGTCTATGTATAGTAAGTGCAGTGTAAGCACATCTTGTAATCCGTAAACGCTAAATTCAGTAATATAGTCATACAATTTTTAATGAGTTTGATATCGTACCATAAATTAATTTAATACATGAAAATCAACACACCAAAATTTAAACATAAAATCCAATGAATATACAAAGATACCAATGTTGGAACATACAACCGATCACCAAATAACCACTATCTTCAAAATAATATATTTTCGTGTTTTCATTTTCAATACATTCTTCTTTTTCATGATTTGAAAACACATGAGCAAAGTAAGCCATTGTGGTCATTAGTCGTTTCCATCTATTTCAATGATTCAGGAACGTTGACAACATATATATATATATTATCTATCCTTTATTCTTTGTGTTGAGGACAATCAGTCATGCCACTAAAGAGCACAAACAGAAACCTAGAATGGACTCCTAAAAAAACATGCCCCGCGTTATTATAACCCGCGTATTTTTTCTAGCACAAAGATGGATTTTGTGTTTCTTGTCCATTACCCCACTGAGCATGAAGACATGATTTCATGATTGACTATATTAACCCATCTACCAGTACAATATGATGTCATATTAAAATATGGGCATTATTATTCTCCTCGAATTTCCTGAATCAAGTCAAATAAATAAAAATTGTATGAAAATAAGTCATTCCCACACACATACATGTAAAAGGAATGTCAGTTGATTAATTCCAATACTTCATCATCATCATCATCATCATCATCATCTTCATCATGTGGCTGACGACCGTAGCCGAGATGGCGATCACGCAACTCGCTCTTCCAATATTAATTTTGGGACGTCTCCCATCATTTTTTTTTAATGAATTCCGGGTCAAACATACTTACTATAGTATACTTTATCTTTATCATCATCTTATATTTGAAAGGTTCACTATACAATACTTAGTTAAATTTAGATTTGATTGGTCAGGAGGAAGGGAAAAGTATACCAACAATTTATGTGAAAAGCTATGCGAATAACATAATCTACGCGAATGCTAATCCCGCCATTCATTTCCAATGATTCCAAGATTCGTGGGGGTCCTTTCATGCGTTAATAACATTTACTTATTTCTATCTTGAGAAGTAGTATTTGAGTATTCCACAACGAGGATTGTGTTCTACCTGCATGTTTAATAACTGCTGTACCATCATGACGAACATTAAGAATCCAATACTTTTTGCATAGCCGTCGAATCAAGATAGGGCCCATCCCCAGATACATGATAAAAAAGAAAAATGGCTACCGCTAGTCCTCTACGGCTCGGTCTAATTAGTCCACTTAATAATTTAATGCGAGTGCAGCTCTTCGGTGCGTCTGCAGATCGCATACTGACATGCTCCCTGGGATGCAAGATCATTATAGCCTTCTCCGCGTAAGAGAAAATGACGCAAACGTCACCAGAATTCATTTAGCAACCTGGTAAATCACTTACTCAAAGTATATGATCGAGTTTACGATATTGCATCAAGATGCTAACGAGAATACCTTCGAAAAAGCGTGCGTTTTAGCACGCAATATGGAGAAGGCAAGTGATTCGCACGATGTTGTTATGTACCCAACGAGGAAAGCACTAATTACCCAGGGCAGGTCTGAAAGTCTTTCAAGAAGATCTCCAAATCATGTGCTTAGCTTAAGATAACACTCCTTATGCACATCATATTTGCGTGAAACCAGTCTGAACTTAAGACATATCATTCTTCTTTATATCAATGCAAGAAATTGAAGAATGACCTGGAGAATAAAGCAGTCATCTAACAACATTCGTAATACAAATTTCCATCTAATACTGACACCTATTTAACCTCAGTACGTGATAACAGCTAAAGTAAATCACTTTAATAAAAGCTGCCCCCAACAATAAGTACCAATATAAGAGTTATATCACATTTTAAGAGATCAAATTCACTCTTTTTTCAATGACATCTGGTTTCATTCGCTTGTTTTTGTCTTACACTCAGTGATGATTATCATCACATGCAAATATGCAAATATTATGGAAAAACAACTCAATCATCAGGATGATATCAAATTTCTGAAAGATATAAAAGTGTACTGATACATCATTCTCATTCGTATATACAATAACAATATAACGAATATTCTTGTTTAGACCAGTTCATAAATGTATTCAAATTCTTATTTGTGAACTTCATTAACAACTATTACATTCACATGTTAAATTGTTCTGTTTTCCAAAAGTTGAAATCAGATTGCATACATTATTTTAGTTTTTGCTGTACCACATTATTCTCAAGCAAGCTTGATTGTTGCCATTACTAAAGGCATCCGGTGAAGTATGCATATAATTTGAATACATATGTGAACTGTTCTATTCAAGCTATAGCTTTCCTTTATCTTAAATCTTGGAATAGATATGCATATAAACAATGTTGCTTCCTAAGACAATCTAATGTTAATCTTCTTGCTCCGACAGGGAGCTATAATCAAGTTGCCTAGCGACGACTTTATGAACATAAGGGTTCTTAGATTTGTTCTTGGTATCTGTCCGTGTTCCGGCATAGCCATTCACATTATCACTCGAGTCGGATTTCTCCACGTTGAAAGACCCTTCGACTCTCCCGTTGCCGAATTTCTCCATCCCGAATCCATCGTACTGCTTATAGGAAGAGTTAGTGCCGTCCTTTTGGTTGCGTTTGTACTCGTCTTTGACGGACTGGTAGAGACCTGTGGCGGGTTCCTCAGTGAGGAGGATGGTGTCTTCGTGCGACTGTGGCTTCATGTCGTAGACCCTGCGAAGAGCGAAGAGCAATGGGACGTAAGCTAACGTGAAAACACCGATGATGATGTTGAGGTTGAGGAAACCCACCCCTTGGACAATCTGGCCAGCCAGAATCGGACCAATGGCATAAGCTAGCGAATAGGAGATATCCGCGATGGCGTAAATGCTCCCGTAGACGGGGTTATGGCGGACGTCTACTAAGTAACCGAGGATGGGGAGAAGGGCGGTGTCGACAAGGGCGATACCGAAGCAGATTCCGCAGAGAGGGATGATTAGAACACCAAAGGTCTTACAGAATGGAACAATGAAGGTACTAAGTCCTATGATGGCCATACCAATAGCCGCCATTAACCACTGGTAGTGCGGCGCCCGAGAAGCCAGCTTAACAGTAAGGACGACGCCAAAAACGTGAGGGAAGAACGCTGGGAGCCAGATGATTCCCGTTTGCCAGCTGACTGCCTGCATCGTGTCCTCCATCCACAAAGCCATGGTAGGTTCTAGAAAAGCTAATGCGACGTTAGACATAGAGAGGGCGCCTGCCGCTACGGCTATATACGGATCAATGATCAGTTTGTAAATTGGTGTACCTCGAGGCATCTGCCATCTTCTTTCCGCGTACGGTTTGACCACAAAGAGCAGCATAAATCCATCCGATAGTGAGATGATAGCTAGAATCATGAACGGTACAATTTTGCCTGCGAATTCATAAAGAACCCCTCCGAAAGGTGGTGCAACAAGGCATCCGAATGAGATGAAAGCGAGCGCAATACCCAAAGCACGACTACGCTCATGCTCCGAGGTGAAACGATCAGCGATCATAGCAAGACCAGCAGTATCCGCAAAGGCAGATCCAACACCTTGAAGACTGCGCGCGAAAAACAGAACGCCATAGCTCTTTCCAAAGGCAAAAACCGTAGTTGCGACGAACATTACTACCAATCCTATCATCATCGGTATGTCATATCCAATTTTATCAATCAGCGTTCCAGAGAACGGATTCACAAAGAGTTGGATGATGGCTTTCGAGGCGAAAAGGAGTCCAATAGCAACGTCTTCGTTTTTGTATTCCACCGCAACATCTTCTTGTGTAACGTTTGTCAGGTTCGTGTATAAGGACGCGTTTGTACCTGGAACGGGTGTCGGCGTAACCGTGTCCCAAGCTCCTATTGATCTCAAATAGTCTGGGATGATGGGAACAATGACCATGTACAGCATATTGTCCAGGAGAAGAGCTATGCAGACGATGATAAGGATGAAGCGCTTCTGTGTGACTGGGTTCGTTATCCGGGTCTTGGCAGTTCCGATGAACTCCGTCATCCGTTCTTTCGTCTCATCGATGTTGAACTGTGGCATCTGCATCTTGGCGGATTTCAGTATTGTCCTTACCGTCAAGAAACCAAGCGATCACCCAAGAAGTATGCTACCCAGAAGTTGGCGTGCAGGCCGACCCCGTGAACAGTGGATATTTAAAACCTGGATGCAGAAAGAAACAAAAAGAGGAGCTGTCGATTAACCTTCGAGATTTGGAAAGGGATCAAGCGGGAAGAACTTGGTTTGGCATCCAAGTAAATAAGATTTGCCCTCTACTTTAGTGATACAGAGGCATATGTAGGGTAGTAATTTGGGATATTGAAATAAACATTCTTGACTGAGAGTCAGATGCGTAATGTTTGACTTTTTAGAATTATGCTTTCTGCATAGTGGCTCTATGGAATTCAATATTGGGAAATGATTCGAGTTCTTTTTCAAAAAGCTGTTTGAAATTGTTATCCACTGTTCAACGGGGTTCAACCTGCTGAAAGAAACAATTATTGAGAGCGGCAAAAATAAGGAACAATTATTGACAGCAGAATAAAAGTGACTGTTTTCATGATGAGATGTTTCAACAGATGACTTGATTAAAAGAAGGCTTGCATGAGATCTATACTTATATGAATTTTAAAAGATGGTGAATGAATATGTACTATAAATTGATGTAACCGATAAGTTTCTACACACGATGTTTAAAAATACGTTAGGCAGATGCGTGTAGTAAAAAGACAGAGAGTCAAGGACAACGAACGATTTATACAGCAATGAAGGAAGGCAAAGACAGAGGGAGGGATTGAGGGAGAGAGGGAGAGAGAGAGAGAGAATTGTAGAAAAAAAAAAGTATATTAAGGTATGCCTATCAGTCGAAATCAGTTATTTTTTAAATACATTTTCTTCGATGGAAAACTGTGTGTTTACATAAAGATCATGGAACCTTGCGTCTAAATGCAAGCGCCTTTTACCGCTGAGAGTCTCTGCAAAATCAAACGTCAGAACAGCGTAACACTAGCACGGTGGGGCGAAGTGAGATTGAACAAGTGGATCGTGTTTCGTGGACGAGTAGCGTGAAGCACCGGTAGTCACACGGTGACCAGACACTTGAGTGTACTACATTACTCTCATATCACTATCTTTATTTTTGTGACATGATCCTGATGCATTAGACCGAGGCTTGGGGAGAGTGTGGATGCGTGTATGTGTGTGCGTGTGGGTGCTTGTGTGTTGGGTGTGGGGGAGATGGATGATTGTGGACATTAGACAGGTTGCGGTCATTTAGCGAATGTTCCTGGAATCAAAAGTCACGCGTTTTTGCTATCCAATATAATTTATGGTACCGTGAAGATCACATATCCCGGGCAATTGACTCCTTGTCCTTGCTGATATCCATTGTAAATAGTTAATAAGTTTTTATATAGCTTTTGGGTCCGAGTTTTAGATACATTTCTGGTTTAAAGATGCAGGGTCATTCCCTTTAGTTCTTCCAATCGGATAATAAAAAAACTATTTTTAAAACCTCGACAAAATTTACTTTCTGACTAATCCTCTACCAGCGTCAGCAACATATAGGCTAGTCAGAGCGAATAGGATGATCAAGTGTGACGGATTAAAGACTAATGAAAAGTGAAAATGGTCACGAAAAGGATGTAGATGTGACAAATGAAATGGTTAAGTAGTGGAAAGATGGTGACTCATATATTGATTCATGTTTTGAATTAATAAATTCTTGATTGACGCGGTTAAACCTACTGGTTAATTCATGGGTTGATAGATGAGTGTGGTCAATGGATTGAATGACTGACTAATTGATTATTGGAATCGATTGTTGGAATATAGAAATATACAGTAGAGGGTCGAATAAAGGAATTGATGATCATGATGATCGATACTTTAATTCAGAGATGGATTGACTAAAGACTTAATAGATTATTCATTTTGCATGTCTTTTTCTCTTGAGACCAAATGATGTTTACATCATATCAAAGCTGAAGATCGATGCTTCATGAAAATATCATTTATAATGAAGGACACATTTTAATCAGGTCAAGAACACACTTTTCCTAAGCCAAGTGCAAATCATCTGCCTAAAACCAAGAATACTGCACTGTGATTGGCCAGATAGAGTGCCCACCCTCTAAGGAATATCAACATTCCACAGCTGTTTGCCACTGGGTCACTTGAAGGTCACTCTCCCCATGTGGTATTCTGTTCAAAACAACCGCGCTGGCTTGATTTTGGCCTTATTCAGCCAATCAGAAGACTGGATTTGGAGCTTTTCAGAAAATCAAGACATCTCGTCCTGTACCTTGGTGCTTCAAAGTGTGTTCTTGACCCGATTAAAGGGTGCCCCATATTATGAATGACATTTTGAGAAAGTATAAACTTTCAGCTTTACTATGGTATAAATTTTATTTGGGTTCAAAATAAAAAGTTTTTCACAATGATCAAAAGAAGTGAGAGAGCAAAAATTGTGTTTTGAAGCAACTATTTCTCCCTAAATTTCACATATTTCTCCCAGTCTGTTATAAAAAGAATGAACAAAATATAAATGTGTGACATTTGCTCTTTTCAATTGTATAATAATCAAGAATTTCACTTGATTAAAAAGTGTTTAATTTGGTCCAGAAAGAAAATCTCACGATTCATGAGATTTTACAGGATGACAGATTTGGCCACGAGAGGATCTGGATGAATTCTGCTTGTTTGCTCATTAGCATACAGACCTGCCGACTGACTGCAAATTAATGATATTTTTGTGTACGACAAACGGGAGAGTTGTCCACAAAAATGTCACAATCGACTCACCAAATTGCCAATTTCAGATTAGCATAGATGTAGTGATCTCACTTCTCAAACATCCATAACTTTCTTAGTCCTTGTCCGATTTCTTTCAAACTTTCACCACCCTGTTTTTCTTATTTTTCTGCTTTCACACAAATCATCTTATTACCAAGGTTGGATTGCCCTTTAATACTGGTATTTCTTGGGACAAATAATATAATAATTGTTTAATATCGATAATGATGTCGATGGTATAGTTTCATGTACCCAGGTAGCTCCATCACTGCTAATTATTATTATCCCAGCATAAAATACCCAATGGATACACCTGGGTCGAGAGGAAAATATTCGGGTAAAACACAAAAGATGTAAGTACCGGGCAAGTATCGAACCCATTTTTATAGGTATCTCTCCTATGAGAGTCAAGTGCCTTCACCAACATACCACAGTGCTCCCACTATCATATCATTTTCGCCTGAAGCTATTCTGACACGGAGAGGACATTAACTATGTTAATGTCTCCAAAAAGTGAACCGCAGCGGGTCAAAGATACTTTCCTTGCGACACATACAACAAAAATTAAATTAGTGAGGTAATATAATCGTTGAGGCTCTCCTTAGATCACGCTGTTAATGTTCAAGAGTGCATGATATGGGCTCAGTAAAGGGGTCTGATAAGTTCACTTTGAATAAGAGAGGGTAACTGGTATGCCACCTCGTAAATTCCCCTACGGTCCTGCGGGCGCCAACCACTGCTAGCATTACTACCTCAATATCTATGAACGGGTCATAATCAACTATCCATAACCAAAATCTGTACACTGATTGCCTACATCGCCGCTCATTTTGCCTTAAATTTTGTTATGGGGTTGAAGTGTATATAAGCTACATAAAGATTGCAAAAATGCATCAAGGTTTTTTCTTTAAAATTTGTCGAGAAGAAGTTTTTGAGGTTGTATGGTTCCTGGCAGGAAGAAGCTTAAAACCTAAAGAGACTATGTAAAATTAAAATCTGCAAAATCATTTGCCGACTTGTTACAATGTCGATTATGTTATTTATCATGGGTATTGATCTCGAACTGCGCAGATGAAAATATGTCATGTATTAATTCCTTTCCTTTTAATGTAACGCAAATAATTATGATCATTCAACTAATTGAAGAACTCCTGCAACTTCATTTCCTAACTCCAAAGTATTTTATGCTGTTAGAAACGCTAGAAGCAATACCTGACGGCATACTTCATAGCTCTCACTTCCAGAATAGCGAACGGATATGAGGGAGGGGTGACGGATGATACCACAGCCCCAATTTAAAAAAAAAACCGACTCTAATATCAAACATGAATGATGCACCGTGATCTAATGAACCTGCCTAATCAAACGTGCAAAAATTACACGCCCATGCACCTCTAGCCCCTGCGAGTGAGGGTGGGAAATCCCTTCAGTTTCCACCAAAAATGCCGCAGCGGGTTAACAGATAGTTAAACAAGTTCACAGCCGACTCGCAATGTTCCTTGTTCCTTGTTTTGCTCAGACGCGGATATGACGACCACATGTCTCGCCAACCAGAAAATAAAAAAGATTTTTAGAAATATTTCGTGCTGCATTTGTCATGGCATTTTCAGTATATATTTGGATCTCGGCCCGTTTGAAACATCCTATAGTGAGTGCATTAGTTTGAATAAGTAGCATATAGCCATTGCATCGTCATTTAGAAATTGGTGGGGTAGGAATTGCAGCACACTGATGTCCCCTTGCAGACAAGAATATAAAAAAATACTTAAAAGGCCCTTAACTCCACATGATTGAGAGAAGACAAGGAATTGCCAGATCTTAAATGCGAACATAATGACTATATTCAGCTTAACATTTAACGACATTATGAAAATATTATTTTTGTCGCACTGAATATACCAGGGAAATTAAATGGATGTACACGTACTGTGTTTCTAAACGGTAGTACACATCAGCTTAAACACTTTAAAAACTTTGTGTAAATGATTAATCAACCCCGAAATGTTTGTCGGAAAATACATTATCTCTGTTGGAAACTTTGTAAAATGGAAGACCTTACTCCTTGTTATTTGGGAAATCAGAGGACATTATCATCTTGTCATTACCCCGTTTGCTTTGCTGTTCTATCAGCACCTTATCAGCAGATCTGAGCTGAAACCCCTGTCAAAATGTTCTGGAGACACCATCTGAGTAACCTCTACCTGTCTACATTTTAAATCTGACCGACTTCATGAACTTTGGCTTTACACATCATACATCATTACCTCATAAGGTCAAAGTTCACACCAAGCAGCTTAACACACTGGTCAGAACAAGGTAACTCGTTAATATATTCACGGAATCGACACTTAACAATGTCCTCTACATCTAACTCAAGATGCGATGTTCGCAATCCATAAATTAGGTGCATTGACGAACACTCATTCTTTATATATTATGCCCTTCCCAGATTAGAAGCCTGCTGCAAAAATGATGTCAACTAAAACATGCAAGAGGTACCTAATAAATCCTTCCTACGTCACTTAAAGGGACATTTAGATTGCTCGTGGTAATTCCTATCCAGTAAATGCTACGAAACACTCAGTTTTCGATAAAGGTCTATAAGTTCTTGAGTTTTTCCCCCTCTCTTTTGATAATGTTTCTCTCCCTTTTGAAATTTAATCATATACTGTGAAAAAAAATTAAGTAATTTGTTCATCATTCTACTAAGCTCTTCTTAACCAATAGCATCAGGCAACAATTTCAGAATGCATGCATATTTGATATCCGTAGTTAATAATCTTTAACCATTGCCACACCCTCATTAAAACCTATTTAATTTCTGTCTACCAATATCATCTGTTTATTATCTTTACGGATTTTAATGGTAGCCAGAGGCAGGGTTGGGCACATTTTGCTGAACAATAATGATGATAAAGTGGGTGCCAGATTTATGTGAGATAGGTGCAGCTTTTGACTTATATGCAGTGGTAATTATCATCAAGAGTGAAATGGTTTCGAAGGTGATATGAATGTCGACGATTGTGAATGATTGTAAATGATCAATGTTCCGGAAAGGAGATTAAAACAATTCGATAAGTGCTCACCAGGATGGCTGCAGTAAAAGTAGTATATTCCTGACTATATTAGGTCCTTCTGCTTGAAATCCCGTCAGCAATTTAGCCCGCTTAGCAGCAGCATCCTATAAAAAATGAAACAGAAAAGAAATATGAAACTAACTTTGATGAATAATTCGATTAATCGTAATGATTTGGAACAAGAATTGTGATCACGATAATCTCATATAAATAATTCAATAGCAAAGACACAATCGAGCCCCAAAATGTGAGTGTTGAACATTTTGTTTAGGCTCAGAATGGCTTGGCAATTCTTCCTGATACAGAAACCTGTGCCTCCAATGTAATGTTTATTCCTATTCAATAAATCTTTGCCCTGTTTGATCCAGAAAAAACTCATTGAACGTTAATATTCAACTCATGACAGTTCATTTTTGACAATTGCTCATAAATCTGGTGGCATGGAAGGGGTATTCGCATATATAGAGTTAGTCCACATCTACCGAAGATGAACGGTGGTAAAGTAAAAGTAAAAATAACAAAACTGACGATCCTATTTTAGACACGGAAGAAAGACTACCCAGATAGAAACATTGACCCCGATGACACATCCTCAGGGTTTCTATTCCGGATGTACCAGCGTAGTATTACATCTATAATGAATGAACTGTTTCAGAGAAAAGGAATTATTCGCGCCACCGACTATCATAGCCTGATAATTTTGCACGAGAACTAAAACTATGCAATTGAAAGTGAATATGATGGGTAATGTACGATATTTTTAAGCTACAAACATCCCTTCCAACTGTTTGGGATATGTGTGTGTTTAGAAAAGTAAGTGACACTTTGAAAAAAGCACTATCCAACCTTGTGTGTGACGAATCACGGTCTTTATTAAAGTTTTGCCGAGAGCGGCCTAAAAGGGTCTTCTGAGCGATCGATAAATCGAAAAATCGATCAATAATAGCACCACTGTCGAGCGCGTGGCGTAAGAGGCCATTTCAAACACTGTAGCTTAATTGATTTACGCCGCGCGCCATGCGTAACTGCAACATTCTTCAACTTTATGACATCCCTTTACTCACTCCCAATCGCCCACTTTCCCCTTTAAAATATAGGAAGGGGATCCTCGAAAACGATCTGCGCTTGTGACTGTCGCTTTGTGAGTCGTCTGTCATCGGACGAACTAAGACATTCGGCCACTGACTCAATGACCACATTATCAATCATTCAGTGTCCTAATTAGTACTTTGTCTGCGCGAATCATTAAAAGGGACATTTTTTGCAGTGGTGGATGCGGTGAAGCAACCTACACTGGTGTTCAACAGCCTGAGCTTCAATGACAAGAGCTATGGACAGGTGGCCATTGATTTAACGTGCAGGGATGGCCATTACCGGTGGCAATGATGGTGGGGACCCACGCCGGCAGTATCGGGTGATAAAGTAGCTGGATTGAGGGGTGACAGGGGCGCACATACGATACCGAAAAGTCTGGTGTGCAATAGACGTACTGATATGAAGATTGCCATGCACAAGAGGAAAAAATGGGTGATAGTGGAGTCATGTGCTTAATCCACTGGAATATAACACCGATAGAACAGTGATCAAAACTGTTTTTAAAGACATAAAATAGATAGAAATGTGCCACTAAACAAACAAGGCAACTCAAAATAATATGGAACTATATGTGTCGCCCTATGACATTTCCTCCATATTATAGATTTAAAACGAAATGAAGTGAGAAGTTAGGAGAGAAGGGAGAGAGGGAGAGATTGTGTGTGTGAGACAGAGAGAAAGAGAGAAGAGAGAGAGAGAGAGAGGGAGGGTAGAGACAGATAGAGAGAGAGACAGAGAGAGACAAAGAGAGAATGTGTGTGTATGTGTGAGCTTTCTCTGATTCTTTATTATTTCGTCAAACAGCGTTTGCATGAAAAATATATAATGATAAGAGTTATTCTTTACATATTTGCGTCAAATCTAATGAACAAGGACCTTCTCTTTCACGTACCACAAATGCAATCGATCACGCGTCATCGATATAATATTGCAAGGTCATGAGTATATATGACATGACAAATTGAATTATCAAAGAGAATTAGAAACAGTTATTCTTGGAGCTGTAAAACGTAGTTCTCGTTTTCAGGGAAGAATTCATACATCCCCAGCACTCTTTTCTCTATACCTATGGAGTGTAGTTGAATCGATTTAACCTTGGTTAGAATTTTTGCGCTTGGAAGAAAATACAAATTTGACGAAGCAAAAATTAAAAGTCCTCATGTAGCGCCTATATAAAGTAGACGAGAGATGTTGAATTAATTCAGTCGTATTCATTATAGTTTATCTTTTCTATGAAAATATGGCTAGTATTTTTGTCTTACTAAGAAATCCGTATTAAAAAAAACCCTTGAGTGGGTGTGTGACTATTCCTCATGAAATAGTTTCTCATATTTTTGTGCAAAAGGACTCGTAATGGCACATAATATACACTGTAGAAAATAACTGTAAAACTATAGGGTTTTTTAGTCCTTGAAATTACAGGTTATTGCAGGTTATTTCAATTTTACAGTCTTGTAATGTAAAACAACAGCAAGTTTGTTGGTTTATTGGAAATCAGCATATATTTACATAATTTTATTGTAAATATATGCTGATTTCCGGTAAAGAAAATATGGAAGAATGGGCACTATTAATTACTATAGTACTATACTACTAATACTACTACTACTATTATTACTAGTAGTAGTATAGTAGTAGTAGTACTAGTACTACTACTACTACTACTACTGCTGCTGCTGATACTGCTATTGGTTCTACTTCTGTTCCTCTATAATTTCTAATCAGACGTAGGCTCACTCGAAAATGATTGACATGTGTGAGGCAGACCAATACTGAACATAACCCATCGATATAACTGTCGCCAGTGACTTTGAGCAAATGTCAAGGTTAAATAAATCAAACGCATCAGGCGGACACTATAAGGTATCGATTACAATGTTCATTCACCATTCTTTCTGTCGTTGTTATTCATTAGGACGGAAGAGTTAGGTCAAGCAATGTCAAATGTCTATAGGCCTATTTCTTGGTATTTTACAGAGTTCGTTGCTCCCATAATCATGTTTCTCCTTGTGTTCCCCTGCCTTTTCCCGCAAAACGTGTTGTTCATTTTTAGAGCAAACGAATCATGCCTTATTGAAGGACATTTTGTTTTTCTTCATGGCCTTCCACATTATCAAACAATAATCTTGTTTTTTAAACAGAATTTTGCGTCAACGTTTCGACGGTTATTCTTCCGCAGATAACAGGGCGTCTCTTGAATTATGTCAAACGTGTTTTTTATGTGAAAATGGTACATGTTAAAAACTTTTTAGAATATCTGCAAAGCATTGTTTTTGTAAAACACCCTTTTCACGTAAAATACATAATATATATACACGTGTAACCTGATGAAAATAAAGATACCAGTCAGACACTAAAACCGTTGTTATCTCTCTAATTTGGAACACAATTTGCTACTCAGAGATTTATTTGTTCTATGTAATAAAGATAATGATTATGTAGGCCACTGGAAATATATATCACGGTCATGTAGTAGTATGCATCAGCTTAAACCCAGTTTAGACAATTAGTGTCAAAATTGAAATGGATGGTGTTTCATTCAATCTCAATCGCAGAGGCTTGATTAATCCTCCTGTTCGCTAAATATTCCAATAATACTGTCTCCAATGTGTCATTGTTTGAACAATGCAGTGGAATTATTATTGAGACCTCGTTCTGTCAATCTATGGGTGGAAAACCCCAGGGGTGGGGCATAGGCTATAGTGTTGCCCCCTCCCCAATCCGCCACTGGGAAACACCACATCACGGGGGATATTCCATTCCTGAATGATTCGAGTACATCTTGTCCACGCACACAATGACACCTTTCCTCAACTTTTGCCCTCTTGTACTCACTTTCTTCAACTATATACGAAATGCATTAGACGGGATATGCACTGTGATAGAAGATCAAATATCACCAATGTATCAAACATTCTAATTAAAATGAGAAAATCTAAATAATAGATTGTTTAGAATAATGTAATGTAATAGATTGTTTATTCGTTGTTTAGATTGTATAAATCTACATCTTTAAGAAGGTTCACATGCTACACTATAAAATTTATATTTCGTTCGGTATATCTTTCCAAAATGGGTATTTTGAATAAGGGTGTTGAAACCAAATAATTAAAATAAGTAAGAAGCCTTCTACAAAAGTATTGCAAGCAAGTCTCAATTTTACAAGAAAGACTGAAGCATTTCTTGCTCACGGAGTCTGAAGCGTGATTAGTTGAAGACTACGTCCTCCTAAGCGTTATGACGTAAAAGACGGGACGTTAATTGAAGCTCGTTTTAGTAAATCAATCTTGTTAGCTAAAAGAACATGGCGTACACTCATCAGTCACTAGCATTTCTATAACGCTACCTAATCAGAGCAAATGCTTTCACCGGTTGGTTTAAGGTGGCTTAGTGGCTGGGGCTTGAGATCGATCCAGGTTCGTACGTGATGAACGTTTGGACTTGTGCAGTCTGTGATCATGTCTGTTGTGTCGGAGCAGGGTGTCCTCTGTGTTTTAGATGTTTAAACTTATGGTGTAACACACACACACACACACACACCCACACACGTTTACATGGCTTTACTTCCGAGGACAACTATTGTTCCTCTATTGTTACTCGTCCTCGGACAGTCGACGGAATAAAGCACAAATTCATTGTTCGACGTTCGAGGACTATTGTCCGGCTTCCGAGGACCATTGTTGTCATGATTTTTTTTTTGTTCTCTGTCCGAAAATGTCCTCGGACATAATGCTAACAATGGTCCTCGGAAGCCGGACAATAGTCCTCGAACGTCGAACAATGAATTTGTGCTTTATTCCGTCGACTGTCCGAGGACGAGTAACAATAGAGGAACAATAGTTGTCCTCGGAAGTAAACCCACCCACCCCCCACACACACACACACCCACCCACGTACACACACATACGCAACGCGCACGCACACTCACAAACCACTATTTCTATTACTTCTTCTTTTTGGTATCACTCAGGCAGCATCATATTGAAATGATTCTATCTATTCCTTGTATACCAATTAAAATGCTTTTATCCTATATCATGTATATCCACTGCTTGGCCCTGCATGTCAATTATTCGTATAAATTCGTATAAAACAAACTTGCATAGATTACACATTGTTCAATTAGTTTCAGTATCCACATCATTCTGTATCGTTTTATCTAACAACAATGACCCCTACAAGAAACATGTTTTTGCCAGTGCTTATAAAATATGTTTATAGATGCCCTAAGACCAAACAGAAGTAAACGACACATTTAATAACTATCATGAAGTTGAATATCTGATAAACTAGATTTGCTTAGGTAGCCACCAATCATAATGATCTATCTTCCTTTCTTTCCGCGATATCGTTATAAGTGTACATTTATGTTGAATGGTTGTTCATCATAAAAATACATCTCACTTGGCCTGCATGTGACCCCTGGGGAGCATTTCATCAAGCGTTTTGCCAGTGATTTTTACTGACAAATTTGCTCTCAGCCAGTCAGAGGCAAGGATTTCAGTAGCTTATAACAGTTGTCGGTAAAAAATCACTAACAAAACGCTTGATGAAACACTCCCCTGGAATCACATCAACCATCTTGTGCCAATACACCCTTTTCCTCCGATGATTATAAAGAGAAATGTAATCATAATGGATCTTCGCTTTCATTTGATTTCTTCCGATGGACGGCTAATGGTGAAGGAAGGTTTCGTCTAAATCATTTGCAATGTTCCACTTTTTTTTTTACTTGGGCAGGAAATAAGGCTTCTCATTAATAACCTTCCATTATGAAGGTAGTGGTGCTGGTATACTGTTCGTCCGGATTCCTTGGAATATTCACTACGTAGTAAGAAATTGATATCTGAAAGTTTAACTCCAGAAGGTAGCACATAATTGAGATGTAACGACATGCATGCATCTTCATAAACATAATCCTGTCAGTTGTAGATATATATACATGAATATAATAAAGGCGGACATGTCATGTCTTGAGAATAAAATGATAATCTCAAAAAGTCATGATCCCATGGCTTTGATATTGCTGAGTTGTTTTTTTTTTCTTCATCACTTCTTTAATTCACTTCCATTATTTATCATTAAGTTTCCCTGTAATAAAGAATGACAAAATAGGAAGTGATAAAATGGAAGCAAAGAGCGACACCTTCCTGTCCAACTCTTATATACCAGGAAAAAAATATGTCCAAAGTGATTCTATGCCACGTCAATTTTATCTGCCTACATTAAGAGCCCGTGACAAAGTCCAACTGGCCGTGATAATCTCCAACTTTCCTCATCAGCGAGAAGACGCCAAAGAAGCTGGTAAACTAGGAAGAAGAAGAAGAAGAGGTACTCACTATCTAGAGTTCTGGATAAGTATTTGCCTTTGACAAAATCATCGAGTGACTTTGACAGCATCGAACGTGCGCGCCGTGCCGCCACAAGACTTGACGCTGTTATCGTCTGTAGTTGACGATGCGGAGAAACGCGTTGGTCGTGCCGAGGCATTTAGCTGTAGATAAAGATCAGTCGAGTGTTCTTAGAAAATTGACTCAACTTGTCACAGATAGGCCTAGTCTGACACGCGATATCATTAGTTGAAACTTTGAACAAAATGTTAAGTGGAATATCATAACCTTACCCACCCTACACTTCTGTCAGAGCTAGTCATGCAATACCGGAAATATGTAATTGTCTGGATTTTTTTTCTTTTCTTTGCTCTCCAATGTCATGATCTCCTCCTCTCTCCTTCACCTTTTCATTCCTATTTTACGTCTGTAATCTAATTTACTTCTACTTATTTTCACGTCTTTTTCTTGCAGAATTTATTTCTTTTCTTTCAGCATTTTCTCTACTCTTGACTGTATTATGACACAGCTTCTCCAAGGCCGTACGTGTCATTTCATTTCTAAGAAAACTTCATAAGTGCAAGACATGCATCATCCACCAGGAAATCTCCGACATAGAGGAACATGAAGAGGAAGAAGATGTCACCACGTCTTCAACAAATCAAATAGAAAGGCGAACCTTATCATAGATTTCATGAGAAATCAACGTTGACACTCGGCTAGCGCCAAGTCTTACATCATTAATTTCTCCTCAATTTATTCACTACATTCTCAAGACAAATAGACATTCTGAAGGGAAATTCCTTCACATAAAATATCTGGGATTTGGGGTAGATTGCACTCTTTTCAAAACAACAAATAACGCTGAGAGTCGCTCATCCCTAGAAACACCTAAACTAAAGACCGAAGTCAAATCCCAGACCGTTTAGTTTTACAAGTCACTCATCCTCTGGGGTTAAGGATATGCACCATGTGACTAGCGGGGGCCAACGCCAATATCCGGCCCGTCGTGGAGCAATAATTGCCTGACTCAGAATTGGGACGTGATGCTACTTTAGGAGGAGGAGAAGTGTTGGAGGGGTGTAATATGGTAGAGGCAGTCGGTGGGGAGAGTTGGAGGGGCGTAACAAGGTGATCAAGGGTGGGGAGATTGGGGTGTAATTTGATTGAGGCAGTGGATAGGAAGAGTAGTTGAAAAGGTGTGGCTGAGGGGGAAGATGAGGAGTTGGAGAGTTGGAGGGGTATGTGCTGAACGATGGGGGAGAGAAATAGGGGGAGAGGGGTGTAATATGGTGCTGGGTGATGGGGGAGTTGGAGGGGTGTGATATGTTTGATGTGGGATTGTGGAGTTTGAGATGGGGTAATACGGCGCTGGAGGATTGGGGGAGTTGGAGGGGTGTAATACCGGGCCTAATTATGGGTGATTTGGGGGGGGGGGGGGGGTTATAAGGTGAGTGAGGGTGGGGACAGTCAGAGAAGTGAAAACACTAAATCGTCAAGGGGATTATGTGATAGCATATGTATGTGATTAAGGATATTAATATGTCAAGCATAACGAGTTTTAGGCGGGGATCTAAATGACACGAACTAATCTTGACATGATAATCTTTGAAAGTTTATCCTACTTTCGTTGGAATCTTAATGATGCATGGTTTAATTGACTCGGCAATCGCAATCTCATTAATGTCAAAGCACACTTTGAATCGTAAATACGGTATAACAGCTAGTATCATGGACACGATTACTAAAAGATGAGCATTTATTATCAGAAATGTAGTAAGCTTTTTGGTTGTAATGAGACCAATGGAATATTACAAGGAAGGGAGGAGCAGAGCATGGTGACGGTAATTATGTAAATGTTACAAGACCATGTGATATTTAATGCATGTGGTCTAGAATGCCTCTTTCAGGCAGATTTGTGCGCTATACTGTATATAAGTACAAAATTATAAATTATTATTATTATGCCACTGCTGGATAAAGCGTCCATCAACTTGCAAGATGGGGGGGGGGGGCATATTTACGATGGAAACATAAAACGTAAGGAATACACAAATGAAATCATCGGTGTGGGGGCGCACTACACCCCCACCATTCAAAACACAAAGACGTGTTTGGAAAGTACTCTTTATATCGAAACATCGAAATGTCTTTAATAACCTCATCGTACTATAAATCGGTAAACATATTGAATTCGCAATCCCCTCAATACCGTGGACAGATATCTACAGGTTGAGTAGCAGAATAGAAAGCGAGATTATTGGAATGTTTTATACCCCAGGGTGTATCGCAGCCAGCGAGCCGTCGCCCGACTTCAGTAGATATCAACTTACCGCATGATGTGTGTCTTACTTGGAGCGTTCGGCACAACAGGTTTAAGTCAATAACGCGCAATGTTTTTCATGTGTATACGGACATGTTGATTACTTGTATGTTTTTTCGCGTGTTATATCATGTGATTTTTTAAATGGAATATTAAGATGTACATGTCAATGCATCCACATTAATAGTTGATGCAGAAAAGAATCAATAGTTTATTACTAACGACAGGGGTGAATATTCTATAGGTATTTTTGCATTATTACCATACTTATGCCACTACTTTTGGATTGTGAATGTATATTCAGTTTTTTTTAATATGACGTTGCTATCACTTTTCGGACCGCTAAGCATGGTCCTTAGGAATAGATGAACAAGGAAATTTTTAGAAAGGGAAAGCTGAAAAAAGGAGAAGAAAGCAGATAGTAAAGAGAGAGAGAGAGGTGGTGAGAAAATGAATGAGAGAAACTGAGACAGAAAAGAAAGAAAGAAGGAGACAAAGAAAGAGAGACAGAAAAGAAAGAAAGAAGGAGACAAGGAAAGAGAGAAAGAAAGAAAGAAAGAAAGGTAGAGAAGGAATTGCTTGACAATTTTCTCTTTATGATATGATATAGAAATAGGAAATGAGAAAAAAGGGAAAATTAATTTACTTAAACTTAAATTAAAGCCCTGTCTTGAACGATAAAGAATTCAATAAATGCGTGGTTTTATAGTTACAAACCATTGCTAGCCTTAATCATGATAATCTTATTACATACATCCCTATTCGGTCATATCCTTTTCTTGTATATCATGCACCTTCAACCTGGTGGATTATTTCGAGAACAATTCCGTCCACTTGAACGATCCGCCTTCGTTATTACACACCTGAATAATTTAGATAGATTCTCACTCATCATGCCTACGTTACTATCACATACAGGTGCACCTACAGTATTCTGCCCCCATCATTTCTGCCCGCAGTGTCAGTGACATTAGTCAATCTAATTTTGACAATGCAGTCCACGTGGGGGGCAAAAATGAAGGTCATTGTGCTGTAACAGACCCTGGAAATGATTAAGTGATATTCCGATGTACTTGAATTATTTTAATGATTACGTGGACCGTTGTGAATTAAAAGCAAATACTAGGCAGTTGGGTAGAAGAGGTTTGGCTATTGGCTTTGCATTGGCTTTCTTCCGGGGAGGGGAGGGGGGGGGGGGGCGGGTGGTCCTGGAAGACCTGCATATGGCGCCGCATCTGTTTAAAACGTCTATTAACGTGACGACATCAGCGTATAGGTAAGAACAACCTTACCTCATTTTCTTTCTTGACAAAAATATGCCTAAAGCGATTACCTTTTTTCAATTTCATGAAGAGCAGGTTTTCTATTCAAGGACATTTAACAAAAGCTATGCATTATCTTGATCATATATCATTTATGTGCAGCCCCGAGGGAAAAGTGGCTTCGGGGACAGCTGAAATTCATGTTTGTTTTTCTTTATTTTAGCATGTTCAGTGAACAGACATGCAGTTGAGAGAGTGTCCTAAAATGCAGTAAAATCAACTTTCAAACATTCATATTTTTTTCTGATCATTTGTCCCATTGTTTCACACCTCATTTATTTGTTTGTATGATTTTTCTGCTCTCATACCCGTAACAACTTTATGCAATATGTTTAGAATTCCTAAAAATAACCATAAGGGAGCTTCTATATTTAATCAATGGCATACTTAAACGTTTAAAGAGCAAAGAAAGCAGGTACTGGCGCTCTGACTGATGAATGTAAGGTTATTAATTACAGCCATTACACAAATGACGTCACTCATACATCATAAACTTCACTGGACAGGTGTCTTTTCTTACTGCTATAAATGTAGATGGAATGGTGGGATATCAGCTGTGCGATGAAGGAAAGAGAGAGAGGGAGAGAGAGGGAGGGAGAGAGAGAGAATGGGGAGAGATCAAATGAGTGAGAGAGGGGTACTAAAGGATAGCTACAGAGCGAGAGAGAGAGAGAGCGAGAGAGGAAGAAGGGGAAGAGAAAGAGAAAGATGGGTGGAGAGATAAAGGAGCGAGAGCAAGAAGAAGAGGGAGAGAGAGAGGGAGGGAGAAATGAAGAGAGAGAGAGAGCAACGGTACACCCCCTAAGTGAGCTTAGCCTAACAGCACCACCGCTATTTAAAAAAAAAGAATCTTATCTAACGAGTACAAGCAAAAAATGAAAAAAAAAAATCATTTATGCAAAGTAGTTGACAATAAACTATGGTAACCTGGGATAGTGGTAATATCGTGCGTGAGGAAGCTTGAATAGTATTTTATTTCATCCTAGTTCCTCATTTTGCTTGGCTAAGTTAGAACATTAATTTTGCTTTCCCCCTTTGTGAACCTTAAATATATATTACTAGTATAGTCAAGGTTTTCTCGCTATCACACAGCTTGCCCATGTAAGCTGAGAGGGGCATGTAAAGCAAGACAGACACTCGCTAGCTGAATTACAGATAATGTAATAACCTTGTGCTCTCTCTCTCTTTCTCTCTGTTAATCACTCTCACTCTCACTCTCTCAATCGTCGCGCTACCCTCTAAGCAACATAAGCAAGGTGGCAGAGGTATAATTATTTTTCCTTCGCCAATGTGTTTATTCCCCGAGTTCAGGCCGACATAATTCGTTCATTATAGTCATGAGAAAAAGAGCCGGGAATGGATATAGCCCTTCCGTCTCTGGCAATATAGCCTGCATGCATTCGCACGACACATGAAAATGTAGCACACAATATGAAGCATTGACTTTCTTTAAATGTACGATTTGAAATCTGAAAAGCGTTTCCGTAACTATCTCCTATGGAAGTTCACACTTACACGATCGAGGCAAACTCCGGAGCCTGAGGCATATCCAGATTTGGTTCCATACCTAACCCTAACCCTAACCTTAATTCTAATCTTCACATTGTCCTTAACAAAAAAAAATCATGACCTTCACATTAACCTTTGACCTTTGGAGATAATGGATGGAGGAGCAAATGTAGCATGGGCAAATGTCGTGTCACCCCATATTTTGATAAACAGGGAAGGGGGGGGGGGGCGATGGACCGGGGCGCACCGTACCTATTTCATGGACTCACTTGAAGCTTAATCGCTTTTCTGGACTTTCAAACAGGAAGATGAGGGTAAGCTACCCTATACTGCATGGCTACACAACTGGTGCCCTTACAAAAATGTTCAACTCTAGAGAGACTGGTAATATTTTGATGGTCATTACGGAGTAGAATAATTTTGTTCGCAAGTTGAATTATTTAGGCTTATGCAGAACTATATATTGTTCAAAACACAAATTCCATTAAGTCATAATAGCGTGGTTATAAACAGACAAGAAACAAAATGTCTGTCTGAATGCGGCTATTGGCGCATGCCACACATTCACAACATCGGAAACACTACCACTTTCCCAAATTTAGATTTAAACATCGGGAATGTGAGATTCATATCTCGGAAAAAGGGCCAAATAACGAATCCAACATTTTCCAAATGTTTAGGCTGCACAGTGTTCTTGTTCAAATCTTTGAACAATATCGGTTTTCTGTTGTCCCACACACACACTCAAGACACGACAATGGAGGAAGACATACACAAACTTGTCAATGAAGCTTTAAGAACATCAATAATACTTCAGCTTGTTCAGTTTGTTGCTCGGAGCATGGGTGGATATATCATTTGGAAAACGAAGCCACGTGACCGGTGCTGAAGTGCAAATCGATATCTCAAATATGTTGCCATTTTGCTCAGCCCTCCTGATGATTCAAACGCTACCCAGAATCCATCGCACCCGCACGTGACCATTCCCATCATGCTTTGGGTGACAACTTGCGTCAACGGCTATTCGGTCACGTGACAAAACGAGTGTTTCTAAGGACACATATTTCATTCAGATATTCAGATATAGTTCCTCTGTATAAGCATGACGAATATAATATCCAGAAAACTGAATTTGTCTTTATCTTTAATTGAACTTTCCTTTTACACAAGTCATGTAAACAACCACCAACTTACTTCTTATCTCTACTCGCGTTCAGACGAACTTGTAAGATTATTATAAAGTAAATGTCAAAGGGGTAGTTGTATATACATGTATTTACATGATTGTGTATGATACACCTACATTCCAGATAGGTAGTAATCTTGCTAAAAACAGACTTCGATTTTTATATCTTATAAACGATATGTAATTCTTTTGCATAATATATATGACGTTTCCAACTTGCTTTTTTAAAACTCATATCAGTATTTGAAGGAATAAAAGAAGGAGAATGATCGTGCTTATGTAATATTCATGTAGCAAAGGAGATATTTTGTTGCAAAGAGAAGAATACTCAATAATATGAAAGTCTTTTCCTCCCGTTCATAAAACATTGCACATTTCTAAGCAAGAAAGCATCTATGATTTGGTATACGGGTTCGTTTATGGACCTGGGACTATCATTGCACACAGGTGAGAGCCGGTGGGGATCGCAGCGAAATGAATAAAAAGCATCAGGAATTGATCGCGAGAGATATTTCTGGTCGAGGTATAGGAAAAATCAGTGATCTTCGAAATGTAAATAGCACGTGTGATCCGAGGGGACGACAGATGCGAGAGAGAAGATGATGAGCATAAAGTGTTGGTGTCCGTGATGTGAGAGGGGAGTGGAATAGAGATGCAGAGGGAAAAGGGTGTAGATACGTGGAGAGAAGGAGAGGTGAGAAGTGATATTTATAGTAAAAGAGAGGAGAGAGAGAGAGAGAGAGAGAGAAGGGGGGGGGAAGGTTGAGCGTGGAAAAGAGTGAATGAGAGATAGGGAGAGAGAGAGAGAGAGACAAACAGACAGACAGAGAAAAGAAGGAGGAAGACGGGGAGAAAGTATCACAATAGGCTGAATGGAATAGAGAAATATTTGTGTGAGAGAGAGAGAGAGAGAGAGAGTGACAGTGAGAGAGAGAGCGAGAGAGAGAGGGAGAGAGAGAGAGAGAGAGGGAGTAGAATGGAAAGACGGTAATTGAAAAGGTCCATTTTGATGTGTGACACATCACACATGCTAAAACTTCATATGACATGATAATGCATCATTAGGCAAATATAAAACTAAAAGAAACGCTTTCTACTCGCCCATGATATTAAACAATGACAAGGGAAAGGGAGGATGCCCCCCCCCCCAAAAAAAAAATAATGCAAAACAGACGGAGAAGATAGTAAAGATAAATAAAGTGAGAGGTAAGAGATAGCAAGAGACATATGCAGAGACAGAGAGACTGTGTGTGTGTGTGTGTGTGTGTGCGCGGGGAGGGGGGGGGTGAGAGAGAGAGAGAGAGAGAGAGAAAGAGAAAGAGAAAGAAAGAGCGCTAGAGAGGATACGAGATACGAGATTTAACAAGAGAGGGGGAAAAAGCGAGAGTTCGCAGAAAAAATGGGAGAAAATTACACAAATTCTCGATGTGTCTGTCGTTCCCAAATGGCCCGCGCATGCGGTGAATTTATTGCATTTGGCCCAATATTACGATCTCTGGTCAAATATTTGCAATGGGGGTCCATCACGATCAAGCCCGCATGATGTGATGATGTTCAGGGACGTCAATGCACTGCTGGAGATTGCTTATCGATGAGGGAAATAATCTCGAACTTCTAGGAAAAAAAAGTTGGTGAAATTGGTTTTAATATGTTGCCGTAATCAAGTTAATCTCTTAATGTTGCATTAATGATATATTATTTCATGCATCGCGATATATGGATTCACATTTGTACCCGTATAGGATTTCTCATTCTATTTTTCTATTTTGATAAGACGAAAGAGAGAAACAAAGCATACAGTTGTCTTCATGCTATTCGTAATTTTTATACTCTACTTTATCACGTTTATACTATTTAATTACTTCCTGTTTTCTCTGCATAATTATATCTTCTTTTCTCTAAATCGATTTATCTTTGTCATTTTTATTTTTAGTTTTATTTCTCTTCTCATACTTCGTCATCATCCAAGTCTTATTATCACTAAAATAAAAAAAAAATCTTAACCAAAGTGATTTTAGGAATGCTTTGTTATTATTGTTCCGTGCGGTCATATTTAATTTCCCCATTACCAAAATGTCTTCACCCTCTTTGCCATACTTATTTGAAAAGTTGCCCTCTATTATAATGGTTGGTAATAACCATTAAGTAAAAGTGAAAAAAAAGCCTACAACATTATAGCTTAAAATAAAAACTACTTCCTTCCGCGTTTGCATTTAGGCAATTCCTTTGATTATTCGTTGAATAACATCGAATGCTTATACCTATTTGTTTTATTTCTTTGTACAACTGTGTCCTTTTATGGTCTTTCGTAAAAAAAGTAATTGTAGCCTACATCTGTATCCTTCGGCGTTAGCATTAACAACGATTCATTTCCTCCTTTTTATTGAATAACAATGATTGTCTTTTTTTTCCTTCCTTATTAGTTTCATATTCATGTGATTGTGGCCTTTTACATGTAGGTTTTACAAGGAAGTCATAGGAATAATAGCCCCTAACTCTGTCTATCGGCGTAAACAATAACAACACTCGTTTATTGAATAACGACTTATAATGTCAATGTCCCCAATGGCTGTTTGCTGATAGTGCTGTCATTACAATTGCATCTCCACAGGGCGTGCGGTTGTACATTTAAAACAGTCGTTACATTTAATAATGATCTGCATTTGTTCTTCTTTGCACATCTATAACATGTTCTATGTTTTAATTACATTTACGATGTTTCCTGTCAACATGGTTAATGCCACTGGCAAAATGTCTTGTCGAAACCTACAAGTTCATTTAGAAATCGAATAACATGATTTCTGCATGTATGAATAACACTTGACAAAATGGTGATTATTAGGGGGGTCCGCATTCGTCTTATAATCATAATTATGATTATTAATGGTGCAAAAGAAAAGAAAAGAGAAGACACCTTGGGCAGCAACGTTTCTGTTTATCAAAAGCTCGTGGCTTTATAAGTTAAGAAACTTATCCAAATCATTCAGTATGTTCAAAATGATGAAAAGCAAAAACATTTCTATCGAATGTTTCTGTATGTGATAATAAGACAGGAAAACGCGTTTGGTGTATGTATTCATGAAATAAGCTTTCTCGCCGTTTTCCTAACGATTCCGTTGTTCCTGTACGGTATCCGTCAAAAATAACGCTAAGAATCGCTCCACCACACACCTCAGCACCTGTTCATCTATTGTTCATCAATATTTCGCCGCGATAAAGAGCCTGGTATTTTCGAAGGTATAAGACGGAATGCAAATTTATTTGAAGTCAGATTACATGAGCACCAGACATTGCAGCGGTAAACTAAACACACTGAATATTTTATTCATATGTTATTGCTTGCTCATAGTAATGTAAGAATACATTTATTTATACGTTAGTGCGTGTTGGGAGTAATAACACCTGTGTTTAGTCAGTCAGTCCGTGTTGCTGATTCCTTCTGTCACCTGTCACTTATACATGCCGCTATGACCACACGAAAGAAAAGAACACTCTTGGGGTGTCGGCAATGAAGATACACACTGTCTTCAGACTGCTTACACGTTTTTGTGATATACTGTGGCACAATGTGTGACACTTTTGTGACAAGAATGTGTGGACACGGTGTAACCACAGTGTGGATTTGGAATATTTTCATAGTGTTGAGAATGTGGAGGTTCTGTGTTCACATTGTTTTTCACACCATGTGGGACAGTCTGTTACAGATTGTACGCATACCCTGTTAGCACAGTGTGGATTTGGAATACCATCACTGTATTGTAAATGTGAAGGGACCGTGTTCAGATTGTTTCTCATCTCTTGTGACAACGTGTATGACACAGTGTGTTACGGTGAGAATCACAGTGTGCATACATCACAATGTAAGCTTAGCATGCCTATAGCAGATTTGGAAGCCTTTTGTGGCGTCGACATTGTGAAGGCACTGTGTTCAGATTGTTTTCCCAACTAGTGTGTCACAAATCATGTCACATAATAAATCACACATAGTATACAAACCACAATGTTACCACAGTGTGGATTTGGAACACTTCCATAGTGGTGACAACGTGAAGGCACCGTGTTCACATTGTTTTTCACTTATGACACAGTGTGTCACACAGAGAATCACATAGTATACAAACCACAATGTTATCAAAGTGTGGATTTGGAACACTTTCATAGTGGTGGCAATGTGAACGCACATCTTTTTCATTCTGTTTTCACATTATTGTGACAAAAGTGTGGCACCTGGAGTTACACAGAATGCCACAGTACTGTGGCCACAATAAGAATCACAGAGTATACGAACTACATTGTGACTACACAGAGCGGAATGGAAAGTTCATGCTTTCATGGCTTTTGATATATACTGTGAATAACATGTATATACCAAAAATATTACGAAGTTTAACCAGAAACTCCAGTATAATGGTCAAGCAATTTATTTGTGCTTCATTCACAGGTCCATGGGCGAGCTGAGATGAATTTGATTGAGTTTCAATGATTGAAAAAAATAATTGCAGCATTCACGCTTTACAAAATGAGATGAAAATTGAATGTCGTATAAAATGAAGGAGAGAGAAAAATAGAGTCCCTCAAATTTGTTTTCATGTTCCCTAAAACAACGAACCAGACTTCAGTTGTTTATACGCTAACTCAATCCTCATTGATTGATAAAGCAGGACTAATTTCAGCAGCCGTTGAGAAATAAAGCAATCAACTTATACAGGAAACTGAATAGTACACCGAAATCTATGGTGACCTTACAAGACAAAATAATAATAGAAAAACACATATGCATGCGAGCTTTGTCTATCAGCAACTGTAGGCCGTATATTACTATACTATACGTGTTAGTGAAAGAAAATGTAATGATCCCCCCCCCCCCCGAATATGCACCTTTTGGTCAAATTCTCCCAGCACACTATTAAAACATGGTTTTTTGTGCATTCCAATGCTATCTTTGCATATAGAATGAAAGTGTCAGATATTTCTGTTTTGCAATGAATAAATTTCGACAAAACTGATAGAGGGCGAAAGCAAACCAGGGGCGCCTGTATGGCCGTGAGAGGAAATTAGTGGATTAATTTCCTTTCAATTTTTCGCACTTATATTTGATATGCTGCTTATCCAAACAGATAATCAGTCATCTATATTCTGGCGGGCGGGGGATGATGATTTGACGGAATCGAGTGACAATCAGGGTGATTATTTGGACGTCGTTCATGTGCGACGGACGGCGAGCATTGGATGGGTGCGCACGCACGGAGAACAAACCAACGCCGCCGTCGTCGGACTGACAAGTGGTTTTATTTGATAGGCTAGAGTTACATTTAAACGATTTCGTAGAAACGACAGCGTCTGGTGGTATGGACGATTTATTGGCTTTATGAGTGAAAGTCCACACAACCAGGATGACCAAGTGTGGGTGGACACACTGCTATTGAAACAAATATGTGTAAAAGATAGCTTAATGAAAAGGGACAAATGAACATTCCTGAAGAATAGACCGTCTAAAATCACACCTTAAACCGATGCATGGTAGGCCTCGCCTACATTTGATTACCATTTCTTCACAGGTATGAGTTTACAAGACAAACAGCACAATTTGAAATAGAATTGGGGCAGAGGGGACTGGGAATGGGGAGGTTTTGGTCGGAGGGCATGAAGATCAAAAAGAAAAGGTCGGTAGCCCTGAAGTTCCGAGTGGACTTTTAGTCCGAAGTTAAGCCATGTTCCTCCTGCGTTTCAAGATATTACATTTTTATCAATGCGCATCGTAGGATATGGTACGTTTGTCAACTTAGTATTAACACCCAAGGATCACCATAATCTCTAAAGCCACGTGACTATCGTCGAAATGTGGGCTGTCACTTTAAACATCCGGTAAAGAGGAGCATTTGTGGATCGATCGGCAGCCCACCGGTCCAGATGGCGTAGTAGTGCAGACTACAGCCCCTTCGCTAGCCAGTATCAATACATCCAGTAGTCCAACCATTGGCGTAATTTAATAAACAACACTATTGATCGATCCTTACGACTTTCACGATTATGATTATCGACTGGTCTGTCCGTCGCGTGGCTTACGATGCACCGGGCAGACATGGGAGTTGGTAGTAATGGTGAGATTCCCCACGGGCATGACGGGCAGCTATTATCCCGTTGGGGGCGGGGGGGGGGGGGGGGGGGGGGGGGGGGGGGGGGGGTGTTTGCTGGAATGAAAGGGTTGGTTGCCGTGCAATTCGACCATATAAATAGGCCAAAATTTGCATGCCAGAGAGAAGCTGTCGGAAAATAGAGCAGAAATGATACGTGTGAAAGTGAAAGAAGGGAGATAAGGAAGAGCAAAAAAGCGGAAGTTCAAGTTCGTATAATTTTCCACAACAATAAAGCAATACATATACAAATACATGTGAGCAAAAGGGATATAAGGCGAGTACATTAAAACAAGAATACATCATGAAATACAAACTTAAGCCTTCAACGAATTGTTCGATAGATTAAATAGGACAACATTATCTCAATTAAACTCATATATGAGTTTCCCAAACTTATCAAAAACGAATCTCATTGCAGACTTTGAAAGCTTAGCACTATAAATCATGTAATGTATGATAAAAATAATACCAACAACACGAACTGATTACATCTCAATTCTATCAAGTACATGAAAACGTCATAAAGCCAGTTTTTGTTTGCATCTGATCCAAGATGGCTGCTAACAACGAAGATGGACCACTTGGTTCCTCCATTTTGCAATACCTTCAGTTCTTAACTTACAATTCTCAACAAAACACGTAAAGAGTTAAGCTACCTTTACTCGCCAACAGGTGGGATACTGGCTAGCAGTCAGATCTTTCGTCTTCAGGAAGGTATTGATAGCCATGATACGAGACGACCTACCGATATCTTTCCTTCTCTTTGTTGATGTAGGTTGCTCTAAATCTGATATTGCTATCTGACTTTGTGCCTCTGCCTGTCTGTCTGTCTGTCTGTCTGTCTGTCGGAGCCCCCTCTCTCTACCTCTTTCTCTCTCTCTCTTCTTTCTCTCTCTCTCTCTCTTCTCTCTCTCTCTCTTCTCTCTGTCTCCATCTCTCTGTCTCCATCTCTCTGAATTATTTCCATACCGCTTTCTCTCTTTATTAATGTCACTCTTCCCTCTCCCTTGCCCCCCCCCTCTCTCTCTCTCGCTCTCTTTTCTCCTCCGTTGCCTTTTCTCACCCCCTCTCCCCCTATTCCCTGCTTTCCTATCTTTCCCATAGCCACCAATATGGCCGCAGGAGGCACAGACACAAACCCAAGTACGGACCTCTGCCCTCTATTGCCACCGGCGCTAGCCGACCCAAGATTGGTAGAGAACCGATATACGCAGCTTAAGGCAGTGTAACACATATACCGGAATGAAAGAATGCAACTGGAAAGGCTGAAAGAAGTGAATTAAAAAACAGACGCCCAAAAATAGTTCATACGAATGAAGACGTGAGAGGTAATTTAATCAAATGGTTCGCTTTAGGGAGATATCACATTCAATGATTTTTACATTTCTTTCCACGTGTTGCTATCGTAACATCTATCCCCACCGGCTATGTATATAAATGGAAATGGCTAATGAAAAATGAATGAATATACGTGTATCCCACTTTATTGCTTTGTGTTACATGTATCACTTGAAACGATAGAAAGGTCAATAGCTTAGAAAGAATGTAACCTTTCAAAAGAAGTTTGGGTTCTGGAAAAAGGGTGAAAATAATAATTGTCCTTCCTCATTCTTTTCATTCTCTGTGAAAGAAGGAAAAAAAAAACTAAAATTATCAGGTCAGTTCATAGAGGAGAAGTAAAATTGTCGAAAAATGTTAAACGTGGCTAACAGCAAATTATATAATGCTGCCTTCACTTCTTCCCACACTAAAATCAAATCAAGTGAACATTCTCTTTGACGCCGATAAAACGTCGCCAAGAAGAAAAACAAGAAAACAACTGTACAAGAAGACGAGAAAGATGAGGACAGAGAAACAACAGAATCTCGATAAGAGATGAACTACTTGCAATTGGAATCGCGTCGAATTTCTTCACTTTAATGTGATAACTATCCTTCTGGCGTAGATGTATATCCACTGGCAGATTATGGGAAGGGGGGCACTCTTAATTTGCAAACCCTATTTGTAAACCCCCCTAAAAAAATGTGCACCTCACACTATTCAAAGGCACCTTAGAAGTGTGATTAGATTAGATTTTATTAAACTCTATTGACCCCCAATCGGGAGTATGAGAGTCTCAACAAGAACACATTTACAATAATGAATATGATAATATCTTTTTCAGATATGTTTTTTATTTCGGATTTAAAATTACAAAATCTTGGGTCGGCCCCTGGATATATCCACAATGAACGCCAGATCATTGCCCACTTTTCACGGGCTATGCACTTTGGGGTCACTGTACACGAAACGTGTGATCGATATAAATACACTTTGCGGACTTCATCACTTCATATCGTGTCGACTTAAAATACTCATATCCTGAATGAACCTCGTGAAACAGGGCCAAGAACACGAAGAAAGGACTTAAACACTCATCTTATTGTACCACAGTGCATCTTGGGAGCATTTTGGTATTATACGGGAGGAATGTGGTGCATTGTGGGAACAGTGTGGTGTATTGTGGGAGCTGCACTGTGGTACATTGTATGAGCACTGTGGTAAATAATTGGTTAAGGCTTGTGATTCGTATATGAGAGGTCCCGAGTTCGATCCTTGCTCTCTGTAACATCCTACTGGACAATATGTCTTTAGTTTTAGCCACATGACTTTTGTCCCACCTGTGTATTAGTAGGGTAACTGGCAACGATTGTGTAACAGTAATTGCTGGGCCCTAACAAAGAGCAGTTTTCACACTGATGAGGCTACCCTGGGTGAAATGATATTTATTTTTCATATAAACGAAACGTATTCTTTGCTTCTGAATACGGATCTCAAATCAACGAACTTTATCTCGCGTAGCCATCAAGCCTATATCTTTATATAAGAAAATGTGGAGTCATGGACCAGTAGCGTTCACCTGTAGCAAATTATCGATGGGTAGTTCAATTTTAGTTGGTTTGAAATGGTCTAGAGCGAAAACGTCGTAACTACCCGTTACCATTAAGCACACGTAGGCAATTAGACCCGTTTAACTTTGTGAAATTAAATGTTCATGGTATCTACGCACATACTCTCCCCTTATATTGAAGAGAAGCATTATTTTTTAAACCCACTCAGTATAATAAAACGAATAACTCTGAAATGGAACATTGATTCGTCGATCGAACGTTCGTCCTGAGTGCGTCGAAACAAAATTGATAGCCTATTGGCATCGAGGATACGGCTTTACGTCCTGTCAGAGGGAAGCGATGGACCGATGCAGACAACAGCGAACGTAGCCATGATTATCGAAATTCAAATTTGTGGATTTACGACTTTCTGATGGAGATAGACCCTTCAAATATAGCGTGTATAGATAGGTATCACGTGCAAATAGACAATCCACTCTTTTGTTGCGAGTTCGTGATGCGAAAGCGACTCCAGCAATTTGAAGGGGATGCTCCCGGGCCCCTCTTCTGTCACAATCATATTTGCAACGATTGGAGTATTATGGTCACGATGAAAACTGATGAGGTGAAGGAGATAGGAAGAGGAGAGAGGGTTATGAAGATGGAGAGAGAGAGAGAGAGAGAGAGAGGGAGAGAATACAAGATAAAAAGGATGAGAGAGAAAGTGAAAAAGAGAGAGAGAGAGAGGAGAAAGATACACAGAGAGAAAGAGCGAGAGAGAGAGAGGGGGGGGGAGAAAGATACAGAGAGAGCGAGAGAGAGCGAGAGAGAGATACATAGAGAGAAAGAGAGAGAGAGAGAGTGGAGTGGAGAACTAGAGAGAGGGATAGAAAAGAGGAAGGGAGACACATATATGAAGTGGTTTTGATATGAAAAGAAGATGGAAACAAGCCAGAACATTCAGTCATGAAACACACTTAGAAATAAAGGTACAATTTTGCACCCTTCAAATGCAACACTGGCAGCACCTTTTTGGGTGCAACTTTGCACCCTAAGAAGCTTTTTGCACCTTTAAGGGTGCAGTTAGCTACATTTTGCACCCTTAAAGGGTGCAGAGTTGTACCATTTAGAAAAGGCACAAATTTGCACCCTTTGGGTGCAAACGGGCATTAAAGGGTGCAAACAAGAACAAAAAGGTGCATTTTTGCACCCTTTTCATGTAGGGTGCAAGATTGCACCCAAAAAGGTGCTGCCAGTGTTGCATTTAGGGTGCAAACCTGAACCTTTTTTTCTAAGTGTGAACGGAACTGGTAAAATGAGTTTGCACCAAATACGTACTTAAATCAAATGAAAGAATACACACACACATGGATATCATTATCTTTATACATGTCAGTGGTCCCGTCGTGTACTGGAATAAAGCTTAAGCAAACTTTTGTGGACGCTTTTAGCTTTTATTCATTGACAGTATCGGAAAAATCAAATGAAGTTTCCAAAAGGCTAATTTATTTTGCATCTTCTGCCCACAGTGCTTCTAAACAAATATTACTCTCCTCTAATACTAAGAAGGTTCAATGCATACTCCCCAAAACGGTGCTAAATGGGAATTAGTTCAAGCCCTAACATTCTTTTCTTTGTAATCGTTTATCCTTTTCACTGAATAAATTATCATAAATTATTTTAAATGACGCGATTGTAAACATGATATTTCCATATCTACTGTAGATCACTGAATGATACACTCGTATATCATCTCGTTATCTTACTGTAAACAGCAAATAAAAAGGCTTCCACAGACAGTGTTTGTCTTATGTCCGTATACATAAAGACTTGACCTTAACTTATAGTTCGATGATTTATGGAACGCCAACGGTCAACCTCTCTAATTTGTATAACTGTCATATTTGCTCCAGCAAAATGAATGAACTAAATAAATTCAGGCATTCTTGACGGAATAATATGTGTTTGATTATCATCAATATATATTTTGTTTAGTTACATAATAATTTTCGTTTGCATGAGATGAAGATGTGGACACTTGGCTCTCCATAAATCCATGGACTAACTCAACTAGCTCTATCGGGTTTTAAAACCTGGATTAAATAAATGTTCTATAGCTTTTCTGAATGCCGTCTTTACGAATAGCAGGTGGTAACGTAAAGCAAATATAATGGAAACACAACCCAATTTATAGCTAGGATATAGATCTATACATTTCTTGAATTCTTTACAAAGTAAGGACGCTTTCAACATGAAAAAAAAAAGCTTTTAAATTTAGTTCTGTGACCTCTTTATACTCAACCTTTCTTTGTCTTTTTTGTCTGTTCCGTTTGTAAATTGATTACCATGCGAATACTCCCGCCCTTTTTCTTACGTTTTTTGCTCTCATTTTTTAAAACAAATTTGTTAGAATGGTGGATGACTTAAGTGCATATCCGAGTACAATAGAATCAGGGTATCCAAACACAGCTTAGAAAGTAAATTGGGGGTACGTTTATGTGTTCCAGTTTAAGATACATGCAAGAAAAGGTGGTGGTAGTAGTAGTAGTGGTGGTGGTGGTGGTGGTGGTAGTAGTAGTAGTAGTAGTAGTAGTAGTAGTAGCAGCAGCAATAGTAGTGGTGGTAGTAGTAGTAGTAGTAGTAGTAGTAGTAGCAGCAGCAGCAATAGTAGTTGTTGTAGAAAATTACTGTAACATCTATATCAATAGTATAATGTTTCCAAAATGTATTACGACTATATAGGTAATGAACGCCTGCGTAGTAAATACATTAGCATACTAATATAAATAATTTCAAATCGAGGTATGCGGTGCATTTGATCTCACTTTCCCAGTGCAACCATTACTTCCATTCTAAATCACAATAACCCGTTTCACCGCGATATAATTTCTCCGATATAGAACGCCAAACATATCACAATGGGGATGACTTCTCATCCGTGCTATCGATGGGATGTGTACATTAACAAGAGGTTGTTTGATTCCGTTGAAAGGTTTGGAGTTTACCCATTCACTTTGTTGGTAGAGAGTAGCAAACCAATCTCGGCGGAGAAAGCGCAGGTAGAAAGAAGGATGGTATCCGTGAAGCGACAGTGCCAGAAGCAAACACGAGTTAATAGCTGGCAATTAAGAGAAGTATCTATGCCGGGATGTCGATATGAGGACGGCATGATTTGCCCGGCGGACGACAAGTGATCCTATCGCTACCATTACCCCCCCCCCCCTCACTTCCCCATCCCCTTATTTCCTACCCTCTTCCCATTTCCAAGCACCGTGGGCGACCTTTATGATAATTTCAAGTGAAAGTTGCATTATTATGTATGACATTCGAATGAGTCAATTTTCATACCCATTGTATACATCTAGCTCAGGGAAAAGCTACTTCCCCCTTCCCATATTACCCAAAACCTTCCAACTATTGCATAAATTAGCACCACTGGGGCACGGGGGCATGTGCTCCCCCCCAAAAAAAAATGGTGGAAGAAAGGGGGAAATAGCGAAAGAGAGGGGGAATGGGACGGAATAAAGGGAACGTGAAAGGATGATGCTACGACGTTCCAACCCTCCCCCTACCACCCTACTAAACGACCTTTTTAAATTTGCATTTCATCCTCAGGGAAAGACCGATGCCCCCCCCCCCCCCCCATATCCGTACCCATGCTGCGCCACTCGCCACCATCAAGCCTACCACCCGTCCGACACACTGAATACTGGTATCATACGTCAACTATGTTTTGTGTAAACATAAACTAATGGGGGAGACACTTACGAGAGTATCAATCCGTAGAGTGCGATCCATGATAACGGCATGATTAACTCGAGCAGATAAAGAAGTGCCTGTCTCTCGTCTTATTTTATTCTCTTACCTAAACTATCTATCCCTTGTCTACATTGATATCATCTAAGATCTCTTTTTAGATACTGCCCAGATTTTTTAGTCCCCTTTTACACTTTTCATTCTCACAAGTAAAAAGAATACAAAACTGAAGATCATTTATAGTAAACACTGTATCAGCTTATAAAGTTGTATCAAATTCCGTCTATTGATGATCAAAAGGGCGTTAAATCGTATCAATATTAATACAGAAAATGGCCTTCTAGCTCTCAAGGGAGCCTTCATGAAAGTATGTACACATTGAATCGACAATAAAGTGAGTCTGGTTGAATATTTTAACAAATTGAAAGTCGTTATTAAACGACGGAGGAAATTATCATGATTATAACAAAATCTTACATTTCACCTGAGCCTCTTGCGCTTTTTATTTCATGTCTCTGCCAAACCCTCGCTTTCCACCTCTACCAGCGCGCAAACAACGCTTCCTTTTTACCTTTCTTTCCTCACTTTGCTTCCCACCAGAGTGTATCATCGCGTACTCTTCCTCCGTTTTGTGTTAGAGGAAATTTATAGAAAATTGAAATATGTCGCTTTAAATATTCAAGAATGCACGATTGAGTAGAAAACATAAGTGACCTTTCGCATTCTGTTATAAAAGAAGCTTCTTGGATTGATGTCAGAATGCGATGTACGAATGAAATCGATTTTTTGTTTTATATAGTACCGCATACTACATATGCACATCGTATATAGGTAGTGAATATTCTATCTAAAGGACATGGTTTAAGGTATTTTGCAAGCATTAAGGGGGATCTCTAAATGAATTGTGTCAGCCGGATTTACTACTATACTAGTACAGAGGCAAACAATTATTCCCAATTGTTTCCTTTCGTTATTTTACTTTGTTCAGGCTTGTAGCTTTACGAGTGAGTGCTCATGAATTGTTTTGTAAAAATAATTCATATAATTCTATGCATATATATGTATATATCTCGTCGATTTATGCTATTAAAAAAAGCCATTTAAGCATCTGCATCACAATATCTGCTGCTCTATAGTTCATAGTCATAATATAAGCATGATCAGTTAGCTAGTTATACACTCGAATTCCGCAATGCTCTTCGTGACAATTTGAAAAACGTGACTTTTTGGGCAGCGGCAGTAATAGAAAGTCTATTTTTAGCGTTGGGTACTACTATTATATCTGACGTATGTCAGTCCTGTCGTATATTTCATTCAACCTATACCGTAGTAGTTCCCACGGTCGAAAGTCTTTGATTAAAATGTTATAAAGCCTACAAGTCACTATTTACAGTTACATGCAATGTAAGAGCACTGTGGTACATTATATTTATAGTTGAAGTTCTAATACTCTCATACGTGAGGTCCTGAGTTCGAATCTGGCTAGGCGCTTACATCGTTAAATAAGGTGCGTTTTACCCAAACGTACCCCCTCAATTGGGTACCTGTATGACCTGGTAACGCCTGGGTCATTATAATTACACGACCCTCCGTTATAGCATTAATGCCTAATGAGGCTACCCTGAAGGTAAAGATGGCCATATCATTTTATCAGTATATTGTTCACAATATTCTTGCCAAAAAATATGAGTGAAATATGAGAGCTCAAACCAAAATAAGGCAAGTAATAAAGACATTTAGTCGGATATGGCTTTTGTAAATTCTGGATTATGAAGCGCGGAAGATTATATATTAAAGGGATACGCCACCAGGCGGCCGTGGGGAAAGTCAGGATTGCGTAAGCCCCATTCACTCATACACAAAGAACGCGTCCGTTGGACTATTTTGGGATTACATTTCGACTACACGAAGCCGACCGAATCTCGCACCAGAGCTCGAGCTCAGGCGGAGCGTGCATGTTGCGCGGCGACCAGTTTGTCCGAAGTTTGCGCCCCGCGGGGCAACGACATGATCAGGGAACGATCATGGTACCCTCTCGCGGCATAAAAACGTCCACAATCTGCGGTTGAGTATCCCTTTAAGTCTTTTCACGGCCCTACCTTGATGCTCATAAAAACTTGAAGCTCCATAATCATGTTTTAATATTTGCTTTAACTTACCTATACATCCGCATTGGCGTTCTCAATCACTTAGTAATTAACGGTACGATACTGAAAGCCCAATTGAAACTAGAGCAACGTGATTAAAGCATAAACAAACAAAATAGCAGAATGAAATGGAAGGGAAATTCTTCTTCGATTGCGCTATACTGCCTTTCTCCCGATACGTCGCAAGATTCTCGTATTCATCGTTACTTAACTCAATGCCCGCTGCACACAACGCGTCATTTCTATGGCGTGTGGAGGCAATTAGCCCGAACGCCAATAATTTAACGCATTGTTTGCACTTCTCATGTTGCTATCATTATTTTGTGCAATGCCACGCTCACATAGTGCATCATGCAGAGACCGCACAAGTCGGTGACACAGTCTTAATTAATTGCAAATCGAGGTGTATAATCAATACTCTCAATAACTGGCGTATGTGTTAATTGCCATCACAGACTTGATTAGCGCAGGTACTGACGCAATCGAAATGACGCCTCGTGTGAGTCAGGCATTCCTTTACTGGGGGGTCAAGCTTGAAGCTCTAGAATGGCTGATACGTACATTGTATCGGATTCTATTGACAGAGAGGGTATAGTTTGCCATAACAACACGTCCATTTCAAGGCATCGCGTTTCAAAACCGTTTACACAAATCGTTAAAGTAGAACGTTAATGATTTTAAATATTGGCTTAATACTTATTATTGCATAGATGGCATAAATTAAACAAGGTTATCCAAATTCAACGCTTGGAAACATTTGAAGTAATGATTATTATCAATTATAAAACGGTAAAATACAGCCCCCGATATAGCAGCTGAAGAGCTCCTCGAACGCTGCTGAGATATGTGACGACACACCCTGGACCAGTCCTGTCTAAGCAGACGATGTCCCATAACATCTTACACATTTTTCAGAGCATATTTTGTCATCTCCTCTTCACTTATTTCTCTTCCTTCACTAGCGTCAGTCTTAATGTTAGTCTGTTGCCTCACTCTTAACTTCGTGTATGGTATTATTTTGATGAAAAATGCAGCGTTAAAAAATAAAGGAATCAGTCACTTGTAAACAAAATAAGACGCCATTGTATTTTCAGCTGTTTGCACCGGGGCATGTTCGGCGTTTCAAGAGGGAACGAATACCATCCTGCTATTATTCGGAGGGCTTTTCAATTTGAAAGTGGGGTTTATTTCATTGATCATTGACCCTTCTCCTATGTATTTACAATCAAACGGTTTTAGCTATCAGAATCAGTTTCACTTTCCCTTTATAATGGTGTGAAATAAGGTCATGTTTAAATACACCAAACTCTTTATAATTTGATAAATAATTGCATTGCAATTACGTTCATTCATTATAGGACGTCGTCTGCTTAAGCAGGATCGATCCCTTGTGTGACGACATCAAAACATCGCTATATTTCTGGCGAATCCTCGGATATTCCGGATGCTGAGAAGAGCTTTTATTTGTGTTGTTTTTATAATCACCAGATACGCAGTTGACATAAAACTTATAAGATTGCCATCTGTAAGCTTCCCAGTTTCCAGTGATACATTAATTGCCATATTTGTGATTTTCTTTGAATATCTACTTTAACGTCTCCTGCGCCTCGACAAAACCGAAGGATATGGGTGCGTTCTCACTTTTCCCGTTCTGTCCTTTTCTGAAGACAGCTCTGAGAATGGAATTGTGTTACACAATGTTATTAAGGGTATGAAGTTTTTATAATGGCAAGTTATTGAAAGAGTGATTGAAGTGCAATGTAGAGCCTTTTTTAGTATCTATACTGTTCATATACAATGACCTTAAGTACAATGTATACCCCTCGTGCTAAGATTGAATTAAAGTTATTTACCGCATGTATGCTTTAAGGAATGTTTGAGTTTGAGTTTGAGTTCGAGTTTATTAACAACACATCACATAAATGACAGTATAATCATCAATATAAAGGGTAATAATATTACATGAATACATATACATAAAAAAGTACTTAATCTACATGAAATTAATATTAATGGATTTACAATAATTATGTAGTCATGTTCGTAGATCAATGAATAATCGAGTACGTGATTATACTTAACTGAATGTCTTATATAGTTGCACTATTTATACTGACATAAAGTTGCTAATTGGAACTAGAAGTTAGCACAAGTGCTAGTCGAGCCTATAGTTCCATTCTTTTGGCAAGATGCTTGCTTTGTTATTTTATATATATCAACATTTCAGTTTCATCTTGTATTCACAAATATTAAAAGACAATACAGTGTTTTATAGCTTACATTTCTTGCGGAGATCAAAAAAATATCAAAAGCAATGAATTTTCTTTTTCAAATTATAACTACAAAAATAACGTTTGATTAAAAAATAATCTATTTTTACACAAACAAGATTCACTATCACTTGTATGAAGTATACATTAGAGTGATTTTTGAAAACATGTATATAGCAAATTACAGATTACAAGTAGTAAAGAACATGAATAGATAAATAGAAAAATAAAAAGAGATGCAAATAAACAAACATTAAAGCTTAATCCTAAGCTATAAACATCACCAAATAAATGTATGTGATGAATGGAGTACCTATAAAAGTTGAGTTTTTAGCTCACAACATAAATTACATTGAAGGTTGCTCGAAAGTTGTTAACGAAAGGTTGACGTTCAAGATGTAAATCTGATTTCATGTGGAAGACTATTCCACAGCTTTGTTCCAACAAAGAAATACTAAGAAATACGAAATACTAAGCTGTCCTTGCCTTGTCTTACATTTTGGTACACAGAGTACCCCATTTTCCTTCCCTCTTGTTGCATACCGGTGCTGTATGATCTGACAATAATCTACTAATGAATGTGGTAATATACCTTTCACCAGGTCATACATAAATGTTGATACGAAAAGTTCATGGAGTTGAAAAATATCTAGTATTCCTAGGCTTTGGAAAAGAGGTTTTGAGTCTGTTCTAATCGGACTAAAAGTGATTGCCATTTTTGAGCAAATATATATACAATTTAGATTACTTTTGTAATTACCCCCCTCCCCCCCCCCCCACACACACACACAATTCCATAAAATATGTGAGGCTGTATATAAGTCTTGTATAATAACACAAATATATTCTTTGGAACAAAATGTCTTAACTTAAACAGAATGCCTACTTTTTTGCGCATGCACTTGTTTATTTTCTGAATATGTTCTACGTTGCTTGAAAATGTATTATATTAGATATCCGGTGTCAGAGGTAAGATGATGAGAAAAAAAAATGAAACAATAATTAGAAGAAAACAAAAAAATGTTACGATTGTGCTAAAAATCGTCATCAATATGTATGTGCTATCGAATGACAGGTATTCAATTATTTTACTTCAAATTAATGGGAATATCTTCATCAACAATTACTGTAAATACTGTAATCACTTCTCTCCTCCAAAAAAAAACTTAAAGGACCCGTCCCCCCCTCCTCCCCAAGAAATTCCCTAATATCCAAATCGTTGTTTATAAATCCTAATCATCTTCCTGTCACTCTGTCTGCCCAACTCATGCTAATTACCTAAATGATTCAAAGCGATTCAAGCTGAAATATAGATAATTCATTTTTTTCTGGCTATTCCTCAGGCTAAAGATACCGTAGACGCACGAGGAATGATAATGGAAAAAGAAAAATGGAAATGCGTGAGGGCGGTCTGACCTCAAGGCGAGGCTATTTCGCGCTTGGCTGCCGGTATGCCAACAAAAACCAGCAACCAACGGTGAACATCGGAGCTGACAAGCAAGCTCAACAGAGTGAGAAAAGACAGTAAATTCTCTTGGCTTAGCCGAGGGAAGCCCTTTTGAAGAGAACCTAGTGCCATTGAACACACATTTTAGTGTGATGAGCAAATAGGGCGTTTTTCCTCGATTTTTGTTTCCAAACATGGCTCGGAGACGTTTCTGGGTGCCGCTTGTAAATAGAGACAATCTATGATAGCTGAAGGCGTAGTCTAGCGAAGGAGACGGTATTATGAACGTGAGATGAATATATGGATGGATGGTGGTTGAAAAGAGAAAACCTTATTTTACAATGATCATATAATTATGTACATTCTTTTTTTCAAACGGATTGGTTTATTTATTCCAAATCAAAATAGCTGTGAAATATTGCGTCGATGCTGTTCTTTCATAATATAATGATTTCTCTTCTAGTTAAATTGTCGTTCCTTAATGCCACCCTTCTTTAGCTCTCCCGCTCTCCTTCCATCTCTCTTCTTTTCTCTGTATCTATGACCGGGTTTATAATGTCCGGTGTTGAAGCGCCAGGAGCGTCACGACGTGACGGACATGAGCGCTAATATACAAGAAGCCACCATTATTAGTATTATCTATCTATCTATCTATCTATCTCTATATCTATTTTTTTTCATCCCTTGTGTCTGACAAACATCGCATTCGCCCAAAACAAATTATTCTCTAAAACGTAATTTGCCTTCTTCATACTAAATGTAGGTATTATAATTGGAGTGTAACTTCCAAAATCTTCACAATTCCTATCAAAAATGAAAATGAAAAAGGAAGAAAATACTGAAAGTTTAGACTGATATGGTCAAATAAAAGCCTGATCACCAAGCTAAAGTAGTATTGAGATTGCCATTCAGGCGGTTCCGCAATTATCTGCCCATGCTTTATCAAGTGCTCGGCCATGTTTGCTCAAATCTCACGCAAACGCGTGCCGATCCATCCAAATTTTCCCAAATACTTGGACGATATTAAGAGATCGACAAGGATAGTTTCATGCAGAACATCTTCATCTCACATATTTCTCCAAATAAAGATATATACCTCAAAAGATATTCTGAGCAAATAAAGTAAAGATTGAGAAAACATGAACTTATCCCGTGATAAATCGCTAGCCTGCAAACACAAACTTTAGTAAATTGACCCTTTTTGATAGATTCGTGGTTGTATTTGTCAAGCTTATACTTCAAGTCATATTTTTGGGTAAAGAGCTTTCCTGAAAAATAATAGTAAAAGTAAATGTTTATGAAATGTGAATTCCACTCGTAATAAATCTCTAGTCTGCAAGACAGACTTTATGTTTATACTTTGGGAAAATTGATGGAAACTTGAATAAGCGTAAACCAGGATGAGCTATATATCACTTGTTTTATTTAGACCTAGAACAAAGCCGCCAAAATAGTATTAATAATCATTATGATCATCATGATTACCTCCATCAGCTGATGTGGAAATACATAAGGGAGATTTTAACATTTTAAAATGAAGGAAAATGAATGCTATAATAGGTACGACAATGGTCCACATCACTACCATGACAACGCATTATGCCACTTTGCAGTTTCGAATGTCATTATTAATATGACTTTGAAACCGTGATTGTGTTAACACATTATTACGAATAACTTGCGAGGAATAGCCTTGAACTTTAATGCTGTCTATTAAATTCAGTAAATTATCGGTGAATTATGTTTTGTAATCAACTCTGTCATGCCTGATAACTTTTCGATTTCCCCACAGACCATGTTCCATTCTGTCAAGCATTTATCAGTTTACCGACATTGACAATGAATAATCAAGAGAGCAAAACGGTTTTTTATTCATCCTTCATAACTTAGGTGAAACCCACGAACGATTGAATTATTCGGGAATATTGTCATTTCTTTCGTTTGGACAATTTACGCAGCTGTTTATGTCAAAATGTAATAGGTAAAAACAAAAAATAAATAAAAAATAGTGTAGTAAAAATAAGACAAAACATTGAAAGAAAAACGAAGACCAGACTTCTACTATGACCCTAAATTTCAATGCCTGACTTCAAAGCTATTCAAATCGGCAACTCCCAAAGGAGAACAAAAAACACTCAGAATCGCGCTGACCTAAAAAATGGCTTTAACTTGCCACGATCTATTTCCTCTTTAACTACACCTTACAACGACGTAAAATGCTTCCAGCCGGTCACGTTTACACAGCATTGAATAAACTAATTAGAGCATTGTTCGAGACATAAAGAGATTGACGTGTTGCAAGGTATATGGGAACAAGTTTTCAGAAATAGGAGGCAAGCCGTGAAAAAGGTCAGAGCCAACCGTGGCATTGCGATATGTTGACATCTACTGAAGACGACGTCATGTATGGCTGTTGACCACGTGGTGTTGTACGACACATGCACCGGGTCAATTTCTTACACGAACCAAAGTCCTAACTTCAACCCTGGTCCAAACACTATACTAACCCTAAACTTAACCCCAAACCCCACTGCAACCCTAATTCTATAAACCCTACACCAGGGGCGGATCCAGAATTTAGTATGGGGGGGGGGGGGCACACAAATGCAGGTTTGTCAATTTTTGGAAAAGGTAGACCTGTATTTTTTGGTCTTGCCAGCTTCTCGAAAAGTCACTCAGTGGAGGGGGGGGGGGGGGTGTGACAATTTTTTTTCGGGGGGGGGGGGGCTATGGGGGTCTATTTTCCCTCCATAATTCTCTGACAAGCAAAAAAAAAAAAGGGGGGGTCTTCATTCTAACAGGGAGGGCACAATCGAGAAAATGGCGGATCGTCTATGGTCAAAATGCATACTTTTCTTCCAAGGGGGGGGGGGGAGCACGGCCGGAAGTGCCCCCTGGATCCGCCAATGCCCTACGCCTTTGACGAAATAAAGCAAAAAGCAAATGTCTGTGGAGCAAAAGTCAATGAGTATCGCTGAGTATACTCTTGATACAAGTTTCATATCGCTCATTTCTATAGGACTCTTATGCCTTCGACTATCAAACGGGATAATCTATAGGCAACACCACTTCGCCGGAGGACATTGCTAAGCTACATTTTGAGCAACGGACAAGATCCGAGTTGGATATCGAGAAAAGCTAGCAGGAAAAGCATTCCCAACTGTAGAACGGATCTCTCGGTGGTTATACGGATTTTAGTAGAACAGCGTTACACTAGTGGTGCTAATATGTACAGGTTGGAATGATTAACCTTTTGTATCGAGTTTAAAGTTGTAATCTAAGATAAGGGGAGTTTCGTGAACCTATCATCGGGAAAAGAAGCGCCTCGCAGGTGAGATCAAGAACCTGAAACATCAGCTCCTAATTAGGAGGAAGTAACCCAGGGTACAGAGATCACTTTCCTCTATGGTCTTTCATCTCACTATAGTCATGATTGCCGTTTGGTAAATACAGCTTCGAGGAGAAAAGGAGACATTCGGATGCGGTGTTTATTAATCACTTGTTTTTAGGATTAAAATGCAAGGTGATAATCTCTGTCTTCAATTCGAAGTGTCCTGATTGGGCGGAAGTGAACTAAAAGAGTTGCCCAAGGGCCAGCTAATGGGCCGAAATACTTAAGACAGGAGTTGGTAGTTTCCGAGGAGGGTTCACGGTATGTTATACATTGAAGAGCAAAGTAGAACAGTATAATAGATGAAGTTAACGGAAACAGTTGTGAGTCATGAATGGATAGTGTGGACATGCAGTAATGGAGAGACACGGTGAATGAGAAAGAGAACGTGAGAAGGGGATAGCTGGAGAGAGAGAGAGAGAGAGAGAGAGGGGAAGCTAAAATAGGAGAGCGTTGAAGAGAGAGCAAGAAAGAGAGAGATACTTGTAAATAGGAAAGATATGAAGAGATGAGACATATAAATAGAGACAGAAAACTACAGGAATACAGAGAGAGAAATGTAAAATAAAGTAGGGAAAAAGCATATGGAAATAAAGGGAATTGTAAAGACATAACGAGAAAGAGAGACAGAGAAAGAGAAAGAAATAAAATGTATATACATAAATTGAAAAAGTGGGAAAGAGACATTCGAAATGAAAGTTCAAATTGCGTAGGATGGTCCCTGAATAATTCCTCGTTCTTTATGCATAATGAAGATGTACTGTATTCAGTGTGGTTATACGTGATAATGACCACAGACCACAAGTCTAATCGCTATACCTATGACTGAATGGATTTAATGCGAACAGAGACAGTTTCAATTCATGTGCTTTCACTGCGAATTGTCCAACTGAAAATTCAGTTATCTGGGGATAAAATTATGATCATATCATACTTCAAAGTGGCCTTCTGTTACATAACTGTCAAGAAAATAGGGAGAATTCAGTAATATTATGTCCAATGATGATTATAATGATTTATTTTACTTGACTGTTAAGAAAGCGAGTATATCCTAATTGGATGTAAGGAACGAGGGCGACCTGCGGCTGTCAGTCCTATTCGAGGGATTTGTTAATGACGGTTAATGCATTGCCAAAAGAAATTTATAGCGCACAGACTTGGTTTCGAACCCAGGACCACCGATTATGAAAAGATCACTCTACCACTGAGCCTTCGTGCCTCCTTAATGTTTTATTTTAAAGATCCACACAGATGTTCAAGGTCAATTTTAATTTTTAACTTTAGAAAGTGTGCAAGCACACAGTAAAATATCATAAAACACATCAATGTAATACTTGTATACTTGCAAATCATTAAGAAGCTTTAAGAAGCTTTGATAACAGAGTAGAAAGTGTGTTTAGCAGTCTGCACGGACATTAAAAAAGAAGGGGGAAAAACCCATGGTCATTTATGACGTTTATTGGACTGGAAAAGGTAATGAGGAATCTAATTGAAATCATTTTCTCTGTCATCAACCCCAAGCCCAATCACCCTCGTCACTTTTCAACCATGCTACCTCTAAACATCCTCTGCCTTTCAATGCCTCGAAGAACACGAGTGTTTGGAGGTAGCAATCGGAAATTGAGAAACACATATCACGGAGAAAAGAAGAACACCGATATTCGGAAGGGACAGCTCCGCCGCCGCCGGGGCTTCCAGCGAATCCGCCGCGGTGCGCGACTGAACAAACAGGCACTCGCAGTCATGATATCTCCTCTAATTGTGTTTTCTCACCGACGTCTTTTAAACAAAACGCTTGCATTTCGGATCAGACGAGACAGATCTACAGTCAAAGTGAGGGAATCTTTCCTTCTCAAAACGGTTTTGAAAGCCGCCTTTTATGTATCTTGCTCATCTATAAGAATGCACAGTTGTCAAAACGCGTCACATGCGTATTTTTGACTACGCGAAGTAAAAATCTTTCCCGCCAAATCAAAATTTACATAAAACGAAACCACCTGCGTTTCAAAAAACAACAGCCGACCAATCACGTCGAATGTGACATGTGTATATGCGAATGGAAATGCTTGAAAAGTGACCGAATTGACTCAGTGTCGTTTGATCAGGTTGATTGTATATACATTTTCTCAAGCCAGAATTATGAATGGAGTTAGCCATTTTTGACAGCCTGTTTGGGTGAAGATACTAGATCTGCTCGCAGGAGGAAAAACATGTAGCATTCATGTTTGTCAGAATCTCCCGTTCCTAACAGACAGTGTGTGTACAAACATAAGAGTTTTTTTTAATGGCATTGGCAGTAAAAAATGGAAGCCGAATACATCTCAAATGTGGAAATTCTCGAAACAACAAAGCTGTTTTAAATTTGGAACAGAATAACGTCATGTTTCAATCCTGCGAATTTTATTTGTCACAGCAACGTTTCACATACAAAAGTGACTTTGTTCACCGACACACAGACAATATATTTATACCTCGTAACATGTCGTAGAATAATCAAGATAAGCCAGGGAAAACTGTTTCGTAACTCTTCACCTTACACGGGTTACACGTTTTCTTAGCATGGTAAAAACATCCTCCAATCATGTACAGAGTTGAAATCCTAATAATATAAGCGCTATCTATATGGGTCTTTAAGTCGTGACTTACGAGGTAGCGCAAACTAATATCTTTTTCCAAAGGAGTGCAATGAAAAGAAAAGGGAATGGACTCACGGAAATGAATAAAAGATGAATGACAAATGACGTAAGAGATGAACAAAGTCTAAAATGAGGAAAGACAATCGAAGAAAAGTTCTTCCGAGAGTCTTCTTCCACGGTTGTCTTAGTCTACAGTACAAGGCAATCTCGTTATATCTTTCATCATCGGGCCTGCTTAAATGTCACAGAGGGATTTGTGAGGAAGCATGGGGGTTTAACTCACGGGAGCTTATTAGATAGAAGGGGGAACATGATTGAATTATGTCGAAGAGATTTATGTTTAGCGAGTCTCATCTCTCACCGTATCATCTGCTCTCGCCATCTCTTTCTGTATACCCGCTCAGAGGGGTGGCGTAGCCCTGAAGACATGCTACCGGGGCACGTGGTATTGCTCACACCATTCTACTACCCTAAAGATGCTATGGAAGAGTAGCGTGGATCAGTTCTTGGAGGGCACAGAGTTGAGGAGGGGTTACATAATTTTCTTCTCACATTTCTTCCTCTCTTTTCTTTCTCTGTTTTCCCTTATTGTCTTTCTTTCTTTTTCGATATCAAAGTATAATGGGGCACATGGCCCCTGTAAATGCCCCATGCCCCATCCCCAAGGCTACGCCACTGTTGTTCCAGAGTAAGAATCATAAACACTCAATTGAAAAAATGTGCATAGCTCCTTTTCAATGATGTGCAAGTGTCTAAATACGCCCTCCTGAATGTGGCTTCAGAGTAGAGGAAGCGTTCTGTCAGCATGGTCAGGCAACTCCTTTTGATATTTCCTGATCAAGATACTTGTCCAGGTTTTATTATGGGTAATTGGGAGGGGAAGGATGTGAGCGAAAGAAACAAGGAGTTCAGAATTATAAATCTAAGATCTGTCTTGTGATCATCTCTTGAATTTGGCATTTAAGTGTATCTGAAAATGCTAGAAAGAATATTGGAATTTCAAGCAAAAATATTATTCTTTAGCATGTTTAAGTGAAATTTATGTCTTCGGTATTTTTGTTTCCTTTATTTAGACCTGTTTTGTTAACGCACTTGTTTTGCAAATACCAGAATTGCCTACAAAAATATCATATATATTGGCGTTTGAATTGTTAGTTAGCTTGATGTACATTTTAAACGGATTTTTCTTCATAGATCGCGCTTTTATCAATGGGTGTACATCGGGCCTTGGACCAAAGAAATGGTGGCCGCCTTCAAGCGTGGTTTCCTTTCCTCTTTCAAGACTTAGCGTATCCCTCATTGACCCAAATCTCTGCCAAATCCAACCACCTTAATCCAGGAGACTAAGCCAAAATGACATCACCGCAGAACGTCTTTTTTTCGCTCCCACCGTCGAATTTCAAAAGCGCGCGAAAAGGAGACAACCTAATACCGACCTTAAATTTACAACCATGATTGTTGCAAGGACAGAACCATTTCATCTCGTCAAAAACAATCAAGGCAGTAATAATCAATCATAACTCGGGATATTTCGGCCGAATGGTTGGCGACAAAATGTCACGTCAGACATGTTTGATGTTCTCTATGCCTTTGTTTCTCATAATACGGTGGATCAACCAAATGACCTTTCGGATCAGCCATTTTTTCTCTATTCTCCTTTCGCAGTTCTACACTTAATTTTGTGAAACGGAATGAAATGGAATCTGAATGGAATTGTGCACGTCACTATAGTAGTAAAAACCTTTACATCTTTGGGGAAATGGTCACGTATTATGATATAACCTAGATCTATATTGTAGTACGATAGTTCTTTTTATCGTTGTGAATATTTTTGAAGGAAAGAAAACAGACCTACATTCTGTTTATAGAACAAGCTAACAAAGGACGGATCTTGATCAAGTTATGAGGTCATCCATGTATTAACGACGTCATAAAATATACCATACAACCATAATAGAATTAGCACGCTAACATAAAACAAAAAAAAATCCCGGATTCTTCGTATTGCTCCTAAATAGGTTTATGCAGTTGTCCAGAATTATAAATACAGAGCGAATTTCATAATTTGTTCTTTCTTAATTCAAGCATGAGGAACCTTTACTTAGATGTTATCGACCTTTGCACTCCAAGTTACATCTCTTAAACGCAGTAGATTGCGCACTCGTCAAAACTATTTTAAAGTTTGAGGTAATAATTAAGATACGGCATGTTTACAGTTTTCTTTTTAAGACTACCATTACGACGTCCTTCCCAAAAGCATAAATGCCACTTTTAATCTCTGACATCAGTTTACAAATCCACTTAATTTAGTCGGGTTTGAAGATATACGATTCTTGCGCTGCCGTGACAGAGATAAACCCAATAACTGATCTCCTCGTTTGTTTATAGCACGCATGGGGTATCATGGAACTGATAAATCTCAGACTATGCTACTTGTGACGTGGATGGCGAGTTTAGATTCATCTTTAACACGCCGTGAATGTATCAGTGGTAGTGTGGGGGTATGAGTGACCCGAAGGGAGGCTATAGGGGTACAGGTAGATCCCCCTCGGATTCTTAGTCATATGATATTGTTAAAATGCGGGTGCCATGAATTTGCCATAGAAACCCTTAAAAATCATTAAAATATATAATATAAACACAGTGTATGCGCCTTAGACATGGCTGCAAGGAGTCAGAGACAAAAATGACGTCATGACGATGTGTTAACATCTACTGAAGATCATGGCTTCAAGAACATCTACATCTCCCACACACAACATAAATAAATGTTTTAAATTGAGTATTGAACCCCTAAAAGACCAAAGCCAGCACATGGGATGCAGATCCGAACTTGAGAAGGATCGATTATTACTCATTGCACGCTTGAAGGTGCAAATTTGCAAATTGGAAGAAGTCTAACTCGGCTGCAAACTATTCAAATTCGTCAATTGTCACTGAAATTCGTCTCTGCCGCTATGCGACTTAGGAATGCTAGGATCAAATTTGCCATGTTTTCAAACAAATTCATTGTTTTTTCATTCAAATTCGTCAAGTGTTATATCGGCCTTTATATGCGTAAACCAAGTATTTAATCATACATGTATTTCTATTTACTTTCTCTTGACTTTTGTACCCGTTGAGATACTCATTGCAATCTTGCAATCATCTTGCAATCACACAAAAGCAACGGAAATGTGATGAGTAAACTGGCAATAATTACAGCATTATACCGTATATCTGGGAGACGATTTTAAGTGAAACTGTGACGAAAATGAATGCCAAAGACAAAATTGATTTTGCTGTCTCGTGCCCAGCTATACTGCGACTTACGAATTTGAATTTGAATTGACGAAAACGGCTGAAAAACCACGAAATTGAAAGACAACTTTAAAAAAAAAAATTGATCGACCAACGACGAAAATGAAACGAGCATTCGCACATTCCACAGTGTCCGGGACGACATTGCAAAACATATTTTAAATAGTTGAATGAACTGGTGACAAAAATGGGCGGGTAAACATATACCAAATACCATAGTGTACGACATTGGTCCAGGTTTGACAAGAGGAACATCTAAGCTACAACAAAAAAGGTCAAGATGTTATTCATTTGGTATCTTGCTACCGTGCCCATATAGGATTTAATAAGAAATGCACCATGAGACAAGAGAGTGTATAGTTGCCGAGAAAAGTGCTGAGAGACATCCTGGTACCTTTCCACGCTCGGTGGGTATAAGTCCCATTCATAAACATTGAGTTCCTGGAAACATAACCGTCTAGGATTAGTTTACAGCGAGAGATATTGTATACCACTTGGAGTCAAACGAATGCTAAAAATTTCTATCACCCCATCCATCCCCTCCATCGCTGTTGCGCTCTAGGTTTGTCCTTCCGACATGCTGGAGGGAATTTTGAAGGTACAAAGGGATACTTGATCCAACCCTACCCCCTCTTCCTCACCCCATCCTTGGATTACTTCACCCATGCCACCCATCCTTATCAGTCTATCTGTACTGACAAGCTCCTCAACTGCTATTCTCATGTTTGTTTATACCACTGTCTCGGGGCTCTCTCCTTAATTACATGGGTCTCCGACTCCAGTGATGATTTATACCACCTAAACCTCAGCTCTCCCCCGTCATTTTCGCGAACGATGATGGTAGCGTTGCAAGAGGGCGAAAGCATTTTGGACTTTTTATGACATTCATATCTTCTTTTACAAGCGAATGGGAGGCTATAATTTCACTTTCTGCCGAATTAACGATAATGCATTAAAGAAATTGCACCACTTTATTTTGTCTAATCTTCGAACAAAGTTCTTTCGTTCAGGTCACGTGATTATTTGCTAGTTCAAAGGTAAAATTGTGTTTGAAATAACAGTAATGCATTTTGGAAATTGCACCACCTGATATCGTCCTATCTTAGAACAAGGTTCTCACTTTTCAGTCACTCAATTATCTTTGAGTTCAAAGGTCCATTTATATATTTATTTATTTATTTATTTATTTATTTGTTTTTTTTTCATTTATTTATTTATTTCTTCTTCTTCTTATTATTATTATTTATCTTTTATTTTTTTATTTTTTTGGGGGGGTGCACTATAGATATTACCACACTTTACATTGCCTAATTCTTAAACTTCTCTCTATTCTGTCACGTGGTTGTTTCCGAGTTGAAAGGTCAAACTAGTATTCGAACCTACAACGATACACCGTAGAAATCCCATCACTCTGTATATCCCCTAACCTTCCGAAGTTGTTTTCTATTGTCTCGTGATTATGTGGGGTACAAAGGTCAAATTAACGCTAAAATTTACAGGAATACATCAAACCAACACTAGGCTTACTGGGAGGGCATTTAATTAGATAACACGCGCAATATCAGTCAAAAGTGCATCACATTATAGCCTAAAATATCACTGCCTGATTAATCTTTTTTGATGACGAGTTTTAGTCATGCAGATCTCGTATGTTTGAACGTGTATCATCGTAATGGAAACGCGGGTGCCTGTGTTTCAGTATATTTTTTTTTTAAATGAAAGCGATAAAACTGAGCCTAAATCTACAATGATAAAGCACGCTTATAAACATGACAAAACATGGGTTTAATATACTTGTCCCTCTTTATTACGACGATTATGAGAAACATCGAATTGAGAACACGGGATGCCAATTAAGGAGACGAGACAAATTGATATTAAAATGCATTTCACAGGCATTATATGATATTTGATCTGTGGACAGGGTGCATTTGATACTGTTTGGTATTCGCATAAAAGCGTTTGTTTTTCGTGCTTATCTCAATACGGTGGACGACATTGATATAAGTACGTGGGCAACATACAATTGCATGATAATGTAGCTCAATATCAGCCAATTAAATGTAACTCGGATGCATGCCATGTTATTAGTGGTGCTTATTGAGATGTATTTGGACAACCTCAATGTGATCTAATTACCATATGGAAAATAAAATAAAATGGCACCGAAACAAAAAAAGGCTCATCATAATATTGAGTGAAAATTGTCGCATTATCACGCATTAGGATTGGCATTGGATTATAGCGATTTCTAGTTGTCGAGCCATGGCTTTAAAATATTAGGACAATAATTGCATGGATTTAAGCTTAAAGCCTTATCGATGTCACAATAATTGGTTTAGCATGTACTGTGACGTCACACTCGTTGTCTATAGGGACGGCGGGAATACAGAAAATGGCGCCTAAGAGAGTTATCCTAATGGATTCACCAGTGTTGACATATCTTGCCACTCTATGGTGATCAGTTCGATGGTTAGATATAACTTAAAGTGTGAAACAGAATGAAGCAAAGAGAAAATACCCGACTGTAGTTGTCAGCACTGTCTTCATGACTATTGCACCTAAAATAACTATTGCACTATTGCACTATAAAATAGTGATGTTTGTTAGAATTGATTTTAATTCAGTTCACCATCAGTTAAAGTGCATGGAAAATGCAGTACATTTCAAGTAAATTTTCCTGAATATATAGCACAATGGGAAAAAATACTTAGTTAATGAAATCACGACAAAATGGCAAATTGCAAAAACGAATTCAGATCATAGACCATTTTGTATTCATGATGTCGCATGAATATGAATTGTGGAGGAAATCATCAACAACAACAACATATGTTTAAAACAATTACTTTTCAGTACAGGTAGCATTGCGAAGAACTGGATAATATTTATCCTCATAGCAGTTAAAATATGAAAGTAAAGGTTTTTGAAATAATATATTATGTCCGTCCTTCCGCCTGTTTTTCTTGTTAAATCAAATAAATGCCAACCTCAAAATCAAATATCCCACTCCGTGTCATAAAAACGTGGTCACCCTATTTCACAGGGTATTTTGTCAATGAATAAGTCAAGATATACACCAAATCTACACTCGCCACATTTGCAGGTGGTAGGAGTCAATAAAATACATGAGTACAGGGTGTATCAAGAAATAGTATTTGCATATATCAATCGACATATTTGGTCATCTTCATCTTTAAAATCTATTCAAGTTTGGCACCGTGGCAAATTGACAGTTTATGATTAAAATGAAAAACAAAAAAATACTACTAAATTCAGTAAGTGAGACTGAGTCGTAAGATTGAGTAAGTATGATAGAATCGTGGAATATTTACAGCATTTACGAACTGTCTTTGATATAGTAGAATATATCCTGAAAATGTCGTATTATGTAATATTCCACAAAAGATTAATATATATATTACAATGGGTGTTCGTTATACACAAATGATGTAGTATCAAGTAATATTCCACTAATGAAAAATAGATACATTGCATTTGAAGTTCGGTTGCTGTGCATAGACAAATTGTGCGTGTATTTTTTTTTTTTACAGTGCTCATAAAATTATTTGACATTACTGATACGTATACTAAGTAAGCATTTCAATTTGGGCGGAAATGCAACTCATGACATTTCAATCCAAAGCAACATCGTAGAAAGCAAGGTCTCTTTTCAATCATGACACGACTGATATACTTCATTACTTTTTAATACATACCTTATACTAAATCAGCAATGACGGGCCAAGTTCGTCTTTTGCGTTTTAATATTTTATGCACATCTTTGGAGACCCAGATAAATTATGCTTATGGTAAGCTAGTCTAATTCAATTTACTTCCGCGCACATGCGAGGACAGGTCGGCTTCTTCTCGTAGACTGTAATAATTTGCCTAGCAGTGAAGTCAAGTCACGTGACCCCAGTTGTAATGATCTTTTCCTTTTTAGAGCTATTTTTGTAGTGGATATTTGGGTGGATTCGTTATTATTACTAAATCTGTATATTATGTAGGCGGTTTGATTGCTTGTATGGCATGATCGGAATTTATTTAAGAATGGCCTGATGGTGAATTCCAAAGGATGTTGTGTGAAAACAGGATTATTGATTTATAGCATTAGAAATATTCATTTAAAAAACATTTTAAACGGAATATGAGAATAACAAGTGATAATAATGGAGAGCAGTAAATTAATACATAACGAGCACAAAACTTCACTTCTGTTTACCAGTTAACTATGATATTTCAAAGTTCTTCCAACCGACTGAGCATACAAATTATTCAAAGATACATGAATACAAAAAATATAAGTCTTGCAAAAAATGTTATCGCTGAAATAAATGTGCGTGGACTCATAAATGAATAAGAAAAGGAAAAAAAATGTTTAAACGAACATTCTTCAATGCGATATACAAATAAAGCCTCTGTTTACTTAGGCCTAACGAGGAATAGTTGTTAAAAATGGTTATATATGCGTGTGTATTGAAAATGTGCTGTTCGGGAATGTAACAAGGAACCATAATCCAAATCAAATGCAGATCATGTGGCAATAACATATGACGCATATTTGTGTAGATGCTGAAATATTAAAGATGACTTTCTTGATTAAATTGCAGAGTCACGTGGCTCTGAGTTATGGCTGACATAACTACACTCGCTCCCACGGTAGCTAGAGTGAATCGCCGCCCGGCGTCAGGCGTAACGCCACGCTGGTGGAATACTCCATATCTCCTATCCATGCCTTCAAAATAATGTACATCATGACTGAAACGAGTAGTGGCAAAGTTGGCTGGAACCCATTTAATTATATTTCTCTTTCAGGCTTTAACCCCGACTCTCTCTCTCTCTCTCTCTCTCTCTCTCTCTTGTATTCACTACAATTACACAAAATTTGGACTGGCAACCAATTATATACTACATTGTATTGTTTATCAGAACAATTCATTTAAATAATGTTATTACAGTGATTATGCGTACATAGACAGGAGCACATTCTGGTTTTGTAAAGGAGGGGGGGGGGGGGGGGGGCGGGAGGGTGGCGGGGGCACAATTCGGAAATCGTTCGACTTGTTAATCTTTATTTTGTGTATTTCAGGTATGTCACATTAGTTTTAAAAGGGGAGCGTTTTTATTTTTGGTAACTAAGGTTATGCCATGTTGGTTTAAAAGGGGGCACAGGCTAGCTGCATGCCCCCTACTGTTCTTGGAGTATTATTAAAAACGACACTTACCTGAAAGTATGACGAGTGGTATACAGCGAGTTGGAGAGGAGCCAATAAGAACAAAATGAAGGGATCATCAGAGATGAACAGGTGTCATTATGCAAAAAGAAAAGAACGAAAGAGAAACCGTGAATATCGTGCATAGTATATAATGATAGTGTTATAGACAATGATTATACTGTTTTATCATTATCATCATGATCATCATCTTCATCATTATCATCTATCCATTGGGCCCCCGTGGGGGAGGAGTTGGTTTTTAAAAATAAAAAACTTTCCACCGATCATTATCAATAGTCAGATCCAGACTCGCCGTTCTTCAGTATACGAACAAAAGTGAAACAGTACAAAAATAGCACTAACACAGAAACATGTCGTGAGTCATTTTATTTTATTTCATTACAGCCCATCACTCATAGGACACATAAGACAATATCATGATAACCAATATGGTTCTCGGTTAGGATTTCAGATGGATTGATTTACAGGTAGTTAAGTTTGAACATTATCTTTATCGGATATATCATGTATATCACTGACAAATCACGTAAAAAGCGGTCAGAATCAGACAGACAAACGAACAGTCACACAGTCAAACAGACAGACAAAACGATTATGAGGAAATAAACGTTAAGAACAAATAGTCGTCTAGAAAGGTTAATTGATCCGTGAAATGATGAATATTTTTTTTATTCATTGCATAATTTTTGATGTCTCATGCGATAAAATTGAATCAGCAAGAAAGTTGACGCCAATTTTCACTACACTCTTGATTGATACCACCATTCACACAACAATATAGATGACACCCACCACCCCTCCTCTGTGCCCCCCTCTCCAACTCCCTTCATTATAAGCAAGCAAGGTTTAATCAACAACACCACCGTCCCAAACACGTTTGGCCATGGCGGCTTCCGCTAAACGTTAACAATTATTAGACCCGGATGATTGATACACCAATATGTACTATTCAAATACAAATCGAGTCTCATTTTGTCCCCCTCGGTCCCACGCGTGCTGTTCCATGTAAGGTGATAATTCGCACATCCCTCGCCAGATCCTATTCAAGTTCAATCTAATTTCTGTTTGACTTTAGAATTACGGACTCGACTGCCGGCGCATGCACCGCAATTTGAACGAACGGACCAGCCTTCCAATTTGATGCAACACGATTATGCGGTTCTAAAGATGGCGTTATGTAGTGAATCAAAATAGATTCTGTAAAGTTTATGGCTATACATAACATCACGGAAACACATCATCATATAGATGAACGCGTGTTAATACGGCAATGCAAAGTTTTGGTGTCTGCAATCATTGCAATGGGATAAGATGAGAATTGAATTGGCTGGAAAGTTCTCGAAATTATATTCTAAGGATTTGATGATAAACCCATTTCAAAGACCACAACCAATATGTATATTTTGACCTTATTCCTAAGTAGTATTACCTCTGGAGATATTAACAACAAGGCTTATCCCGATTATTATTACATTAGATTTTCAATGACAGTTGTAAATGCATTACATGTAATATGCATGTAATGGAACTCAGGGTCAATTATGAATTGATTTGAGCAGGCAATCACAGAATGAGAGAACTACAAAAAAAAATACAAATAATAATAACAATCGCCATTTCTTGGATGGCCAAATTATACTGAAATGTATTTTATATTCAGACTGCCTCCTCTTATGTACAAGGTTGACATTATCTTACAACGTGATATTTCACTGAAGACTGAAATTGGATTTTTATTGCAATCATAGGCCAAGAACAGAAAATTAGAAGAAAAGAAAAGAAAGAATGAAATTGGACATTAATCACATTTCGTCGTTGGTGTTTATTTGAGGTATATTGCAGTCATAGGCCAAGAACAGAAAATTAGAAGAAAAGAAAAGAATGAAATTGGACATTAATCACATTTCGTCGTTGGTGTTTATTTGAGGTATATGGCGCTACATGTTTAAAGAGAGATTATTACATTTTTAAAGAGAGATTATCTTTTAGCGGGCTGTCCTTCTCCTCTCTCTCTCTCTCTCTCTCTCCATTCTCTCTTCTGGTCTTGTCTAGTTTTTGGCATGTTATCTGCCAAATCATTTTTGTTGCTATTTCTATAATGCTGTCTTCTATTTTTCTCTCACCCACTATTGTCTCAACACCCCCTCTCTCTCTCTCTCTCTCTCAGTCTCTCTCCATCTTGATAATTATGATCCTCCTCATCAGATCAAAGTTAATTTGACCAGTATGTATCCCCATAGAAAGATGAACTGATTAGATTTTGGGGTAAGTAGGTCAAAGGTCAGAGGTCACAGAGGTCAATTTACATGAAATTACATGAAATTACTGGTTTTTAGCCTCGTTACTGCGATATCTCAAAAACTGTTTGAGGTAAGTAGGATTTTAGTGTTTTAAATCACAATTTCGCAATAACCATTTGATGAATGCGCATCAACTATATTATACTTGTAGGTGATCAGGAATTATCTGGTCTTGTCTAGTTTTTAGCATGTTATCTGCCAAATCATTTTTGTTGCTACTTCTATAATGCTGTCTTCTGTTTTTCTCTCACCCACTATTGTCTCAATCCCCCCCTCTCTCTCTCTCTCTCTCTCTCTCAGTCTCTCTCCATCTTGATAATTATGATCCTCCTTATCAGATCAAAGATCATTTGACGTTGGAATGCAAATTAACCCTTTCTCAATTTCACGATTTATTAATTATCATACGTGGCATAGAAATCAGTAATCTGACACCCGATTGGAAATTCATCGTCTACCATGCACAGACGCGTCCATCCACTCGAACTTTAACCCCGTCAATCTCAACTGCGTTTGGCTCGAAGCAAATGATCCATTATCGCCCACTTATAGGCCCGATTACATCCTTCATCGAATCGAATAGCTCCATTTCTCCAAAGTCTCTAATCTCAACCAAAACTGATTATAGAGCTTGATAGTAAAGGAGAGAGAGAGAAAAAAATCCAGTCCTCTTTTATAGCACCCCTGCTATCCCCCTATGGAGGATAAGACCCATTCAACCATCATCGCTAAAGCAGCATCAAATATGAATCGAAAATTTACAGCCACGCATGCCGTAATATCAAAATGAACTTTCTCCTTCACACGTATCTTTTTCTCTCCATCTCTCTCTCTCTCTGTGACTTTTGCTTTGCTCCTTTCTTTAAACATTTCCTTTTCTTATCAATCCTTCATTCTATGAAATTCGTATTTTCATTTTACTCTCTTTATATATCTCACTTTCATTACCCTCTCTCCCCCTCTCTCTCCGCCTATGTTTGACCAGTCTTTTTCTCTCTTTTCTTCACCCTCTCCCACTCACGTTATGTCTTCCAGTGTCTGTCATTTGTCTACATAATTACAACTCTCTCTCGCTACATACCCTCCCCTCTCGCTTTACCCCTCTCTCTCTCTCTCCCTCTCTCTCTCTCTCTCTCTTTCCCCCTTTCTCTCTCTCTGTCTCTCTCTCTCTCTCACCATCTTGACTTTCTGAGAGCCCATGCGGTTAGATGTTACGCTCACCTGACTCGGCGGCGCATTATTTCTGACGGACACACCGGAAAATTCACCTTGACAAATTGTATCAGGGCTATTTGACGGTCAGTGAACAGGGAATTCAACCGCGAGTCATTGCGTTATAGAACCTCGTGTGGCAAAATCGCCGACAGTACAATACTCCAAATAGCCCCACCCCCACAATACACACACACACACACGCACACAAACGTTTACATGGCTTTACTTCCGAGGACAAGTATTGTTCCTCTATTGTTCCTCCGTCCTCGGACAGTCGACGGAATAAGGCATAAATTCATTGTTCGACGTTCGAGGACTATTGTCCGGCTTCCGAGGACCATTGTTGTCATGATTTTTTTTTTGTTCTCTGTCCGAAAATGTCCTCGGACATAATGCTAAACAAACGCACCCACACACACACACACACACACACGCACACAGCTTTACATGGCTTTACTTCCGAGGACAAGTATTGTTCCTCTATTGTTCCTCCGTCCTCGGACAGTCGACGGAATAAGGCACAAATTCATTGTTCGACGTTCGAGGACTATTGTCCGGCTTCGGAGGACCATTGTTCTCATGATTTTTTTTTTGTTCTCTGTCCGAAAATGTCCTCGGACATACGGCTAAACACGCCCACACCCCCCACACACACACATAAGCACACACCTCTTCACGACAGAAGTACTATCATAATTATCTTACGTCATTCTACACAGTATATACATTATGAAACGATACACAACAAAACCGGTTAGGCTGAGTTCGTTTACGTCTCTTTTCAACTAACGCGGTACACTTTTCATGATTGTTTAAATTATTATACCGAAGCAGCGTGACGGCCTATGGATACACAAGGTAATTATGATATGACACGGTGAAGAATGCATATACATTGTATCTTTGCCTATGAATACTGTGTTTACGTGTGTAAAAAAATAATACCTAGGAACGTTTGGATGAGGGAAACGCTTTTTATACCGATTCCCCTTTGTTGCCCCCTCCCTCAAGTTCCCCACCCATATACATTCCACATCCCATCCCCCACTTCCTAATTAAAAAGTTAGCATAATGCTAAATGAATTGAAATCAGGCGGAAGTCGTCGTTTCCAAGCAACGGGCATCATTTATAGCCTACTGGACAAATTTTCGACAAAAGGTATAATAGGTGTGTAAAATTTGGACGAGTGAACTTCAAAATTTCCCGCGGATAGTAACTGGAAGAATGTGATTATAAAACGGGCTTCACCTTCACTTTACTTCCGTGAAAATTGCTCTTGGTTGGGAAGAGGTAGACGATCATGGGCGATCGGGGGGGGGGGGAGAAATTTTAAGATTTTTAAGCAACCAACGGTAGAGGCTAGTCGCGTCCCCCCCCCCCCCCCCGGGCCGTGAAAAGAAATCGCCGTACATGACCCTTCCATTATATTGTTTTTCTGCTAATTCGTAATTTGTTGGAAATTGTGGGGTTTAAAAATAATTATTTGCAAATTTGAGGATATGATATTGTTGTGTGTAAACTTGAATATTTGAGAAACTTTTGTCTGCAACTTTTGTCAGACACTCATCACACGAACTCATCATGCACACATCACAATATAATAGTGACACCCCTACACATGACCTTATAGCAATAACGTTTGGGTAACTACTAATATATAACGAAAGTTCTTCCTATAATTATAGTCGTATAAAGTATTTTTTTGAATATCACATATCTAATTTACCGGAACAACTTGATTTATCAGCTGGTAGTTTTTGAATATCAAATGTATGCAAACTGTATTTATATCACGATGAATCAAATGAATGACAAAGTTGATTGGGTTTATCAATATATTTCAGTTGCATGTATTTTTAGATTTTCAGATTATGTAAGCAGCTATTGCAATGTAGTACACTTCAAAAGACTCTTTGTTGATGTGACCATTAGCGATGGAAGGGTGTTGGGGGGGGGGGGGGGTCACAGGGAACCAAGTAATCGACACCAACGCACCTCTGTAAACCATGTTAAAAGGGCTTCTATATGCAAAGTTGTTGGATACGAGTTAACGTCCTTTTGACTCTCAACAGACGTTGTGTTGATGTGGACGTCGACGATTGCTTGTCTATTGTACAAATTCTCCTAGAGATATACCAGTATATTCCACGATGAATGAAATATGGTGCCGAAATCTATAGCAAGTAAGGAAACAACAGTCATGCATCTTCACGAGCTACATAACGACAAGTAGGTCAAACAATTATCCTCGCTCTATCCAGAGCGCATCCGTCATAGATTTCTCATGCATTCATTCAGAGGAAGATATCACATCTTTTGAGTGCCCAAATGAGAATATTTCATGTTCTGACACGTTTCCACTTTTTTCCAAGTCCCTTTTTTCACTTCCCACTCGATTTGATTCGAGGCAATGTGAACGCCATTTCTGCACAGGTTCATGCCCATCATAAATAGCATTAAGGGGAAACTTCCTGTACTTCAGAAAACAGAAGAATGTCTCCTTTCGTTTTCGACGAGCACCGTATACGAAGGGAAACACGCGCCTCCCTTCATAATTGAATATAGCGACGGTTAACTTAGTCAATTTACCGTACGTACTACGCTCACTTTGAAATTCAAAATTAATTGAAATTCACATTACGGTAAAAGTGCCGCTTGCTTTTTTCTTTTTTGTTTAGGTCGAGCACGTACACTACAATTCCGTGTTTCCAAGGCTCCAAGCTGCCGGCTCCAGCGTTGCAGGTGTACCTATACACAGACCTAGTGATGAGTACATTAAAATTTGAAAGGTGTGTGCCTCATAGTAAATTCGATTTCATTAATTATTATTGCACAAGTGATGAATATATCTTTAGAAAAGAGCTACCAAGAAAGACATGACGGAGTAATGATATTTAGCACTTCTTTGTGCACCGAATACGTCATGAAAATTATCGTTTTGTTCAAAAACACTATGTATTTTTTTTCTTTTTCTTCTTCTCATTTTCTTCCTTTTCTATTTTAATCTTCCTTTTTTATATTTTCCCCTTTTTATCACAATAAAGACTTCCGGATTTTGCATAAATTACTATTTAATACATGGATGTAAAATATTATGGTTCATTACTTATTGTTATTATTATGTAATTTGGCACAATGATACTGGCATGTGAATATATTTGTTCGTGTATTTTACCTTGATTATTGTGAAAATGTTATTTTGAAAAAGGAAGTGATAAAAGATTCTTTAAAAAAAAATGTTTAAAGACGAGATATCCCTATCTGAGTAACTTACACCGTAAGTCTAGAGACAGCGATTCGTTTAGAACACGTTGCAAAATATAGGCCTACATGGCTACAGATATGCAGTATTGAATTGTCTGCTCAAATTTCTTTGATTGCAAATTTATTATCAATTGGTTGAGGCTTTGATTAATATTAAATGATTAGAATTCAACAGAGTTTATGCGATATAATTTTACGCATTATATTATTTACGGAAGAATCAATAGTTCTCGAATACGGTAAAAGGGGTTATTTGACCGGTCAAGTGGAGTCTAATATAGCCACTTTTCATGTCTATTAGATACTACTTTAAATCAGAAATAGTTCAACGGATCCCGTTACCATTTCGTTCTCTCTCCTTTTATTTTTCAAAGATATCTTACAAGAGGAGTGTGTTACATTCTTTTGACGGTCATGGCCGAATTTGACCTTATCAGCGGACAGGTGTACGACTCGTCGTGAATAACGCATTTATTTTGAACGCGAGTAGCAGGATGTAATGGCCACTCCATTACCCCTAGTATGACGCCACCTGACGGTGTATAGTATCGAGTGTATTTCAATCAAGAAGTTGTAAACTTCCTTCACCTTCACATAATCACAAAAGAAAGGGCATCAACAAGTTTATTTTATCTTATATGTGGCTGAGTCTTTGTATGAGCCAGTAAACATTTAAAGAAACTCCCATACTTATATTGGAATCCCAGGAAAATAACATTCAAAATATGATGGAGAGTGATATCTCTATATCATATGGAAAGCTCTGGGCTAAAATTAACAGTACTTCAGAAAGAGGGTAAAGAACCCATTAGATGTCCTCATCAGACTCAATTGAGCATAATTTATTCATATTTTGTAAAAATGAAGAGCCGATGCGCATAAAAACTTTAACCCACGAACCATTATAAACAGAGGTCACATTCTATAATGGTGCTCATGAGACATCAAATACAGGTAATTGTCATATGAATAATGTAGTAAGGCACCTGTGCCATGACATAGCCTTCCTCTCTCATAGCTTCAATCTCATTAACCCTTAGCCAATGTTTATTTCTCTAAAACCATGACATAATGAATGTCCAACGATTCGAAACGAGAATGTCAATTACGTTAAAAAGGGAGTGTGACACAAAGAAATGGTGCAATGATTATCAAGTACACGGTCCAAACATGAGAGGATGTGTCAGACATGTATTGCATGTCTGACACCTAAAAGCACCGCTTTGTCTTCGTCTTTACCGTGTCCAAACATTTAATGTCTCTATAGGCCGTGTCCAGACAGCGGAGTTTAATATCACGTCTCCTTAATAATGCCTTTTCGTTTATCACTCCTAGATGTCTCGCCACTGTATAGCGAATGTCCCCTGAATTCGCTGTCCGTGCGGTGTATTCGGACCACGCCAAGATATCTTTACCTGATGGACAGCGAAATATGAATACAATTAAACGAGTTCAGCTTATTATTGATTTGATGTTCATTCAATTTAGTCGCGTGGTCTCGCTCTCCAATTAGTATCTTGAATTTGTGGAATTTCTGTTCCAATCCTATCAAAATAATCGAACAAAGTGGGGTTTTTGTCAGTATAAACACGGCCTTTGATGTATACGCTGAAAAAATAATGATTTACCGTCGCTATAGACTTTCAATTTACAGTTCCGGTTTCTTGTTCATATTTACCGTGCTATTTAGAAACCTGCAGAAAACTGAAAAAAGGTGATACAAAGCATTCACAAACTGATAACAATGAATACAAATCCAATCTTTTATAATATGATGTGAATATACTGAAAAATTGTATCAAAGGGCGAGTTGAAGTTAGAATCGAGAAAAGAAACAGAAACTACTTTGACATTCAGCCAATGACCTAAGAGCGTATGATTGCGGTTTAATGTGCTTACATAATCAATCTAAATGGCCCCCTCCGTCATTATTACCCTTCTGAAATTATAATGATGGATGTTAGCATTATATAGTTATAGGCTTCGGGATCCAAATGGCCTGGGGCGGAAGCGACATGAATACAGTCAGCTGAATAAATTACAATTTAATGCTCCGTGTATGCTTTGGGGAGCGCTAGATACAAAAAAAAAATCAAAATCTCAAAGTGATGCTTGAAGAATGTTTTCTAGTTAAAATGGAAATCGGAACACATCTCGGGCAAGTTGCACTTTTTGACAGCCAGGATATACTAGTATTAAGTCGACAGAGGTGATCAACGAAAAAAAAAGATGTCTGTTATTTGAAAGAATGACGTCACCCGCCACTCACGCCAAATAAGTTGGGATGGGACTCTAAATGACGTCGTAATCACACTGGTCAAAATCGTAACTAACATCACTTGTAATGTTTCCAACTGTCTTACCAATATCTTGGTAAAACAACCAATAACTTTTGTTGCTCTTTATCAACTATCGGTGGATGAATTACGTACGACCAAAAACTTGTTGGAAATATCTTGTGACGAATTTGGTATTTTGCCTGAGATATCTGTCGGAATTGAGAAATGCGAGAAACAGTTTGAATATTCTAATTACGCCTTTTGAAAATTGATGTTGTAAAGTCCCCGTCCAACGCACTCACAACAAAATGATACAAACTTGATAGCAAATGAAATAGTATAGTCCATTACGTTACTTATGGACTAATTGGAAAATCAAACTCATCAAGATCTCCCTATGTTTAAAGTGTTTACCCACTTAAAATTCGGCACTATAGGGTATTGTTGATTTTGAAAGAAGAAAATAGCTGGTTTTAAAAGTATCTATTCCATTGATGATGATATAGTCAGCAAATATTAATCACTTGATCACTTTAAGTTGTCTGTTACATCACCTCAGTAATGTGTTCTTAAAATTCTGACAATTTGAAAAAAAACTCTTCATGCCAAAAGTGTACCATAGGCATGCCAGAGAGAGAAGAAGATGGGGTGATGAGAGATAAGTTGGATTTGACAGCGAAAGAAGTAGTGTCAAAGATGGATACAGAGAGAGAGAGAAAGAGAAAGAGATATAGAGAGAGACATCGAGAGAGAGAGGGAGAGAGAGATAAGATAATGAAATCAAGAGGTTGTGAGAGAATGAGAAAGAGATAGACAGAGAGAGAAAGATAAAAGAGTAAGAAAGAGGGAGAGAGAGAGAGAGAGTTAGAAAGAGATCGATACGGACAGAAGAAAGAAGGGAATATATATATATATATAATAATATCATTGTCGAGGTCAGCATAAAAAGTGCTCAATGCGTACTGCAGAGCAATATAGTTTGTTCCTAGTGCTTTAGTCTCGCTACCACTCAGTGGTAGCGAGACTAAAGCACTAGGAACAAACTATATATATATATATATATTACATGTATATGTTAGGATTAGGGATATACAGAGATGTTCAGATGATGAATTTCAGAAGAAGATAGAATGAGATTTTAAGACTATGTAGTCCTGCCAAGTTTCACTTTGGTTAACCAGGGAGGTGGAAGGGGATTGGGTTATTACCAAACTGTCTACTCACTATGAACGTTTACGTCATGACACTAAAATTCGAGCAAAAAGTGCAAACAAAATCTAGATAAACGAGAAAACAAATCATGCAGATGGAAACCTAGAATCGGACACACACTAATAAGGAACTATACCTAACGATATCCACATGGAACACGACACCAACTATATCGTATATGTACACAACGATCTAAAAGATACAAAATGATCTTCAAGTTGCTTCACCAACTCCATATCTCACTTTCACTGTGATTCGATGTATACAAGACTTGATCAAGTATAATGACCTGGTTTTGATGTCCCAGATGTCTTCAGAGCCTGCAAAAACTTGACTTTCCTAGGCCATCTCTCTATCTGTTTTCTTCTCGTATAACCCACCATATTAGATTAAGTGTATCCTGTGTCATCTCCAGTGAGTATATCCAACTTACACAAACTTGGCGTCGGGATAATTTGCGAATCTCAAGTTGCCGGTTTTAATTGGTTTGATTGGAGCGACAAACCGTTTCAGTTACACGCACGCCTTAAACATGTTAAACACGCTTCCCACTAACGACGAGGACTATTTCACTTTTTCGTGATATAGATTCTTTGAGCATGCGTAAGTCGGTGTTTGCAAGCATTTCTTTGCGGCTGTGCGCGAACGAGCAGTATGTATAAGTCAGCAAAAATAATTTGCATGTATACATTCCATTTGCTTTGTATAAGCTTAAATTTATTTTACAGATTGTATCCTAAATGTTTTAAGACTTCCTGCATTCTTTCTTCGCCAAAACTACAAGTCCGTAACACTCTGCACAACACGCAAAGTCCCCAAGATGTGTCCGTGGGAGTTGTCCCAAACCATTACTTTACGGTACCGTATTCCTTACGCAGTCCCAATTTGTTTTAGAACACACGCGTTTAGTATGACACGGCGTCCTTGCACGGGTAACTAGACCCGGTTAATAAACCAAACCGTCGGTCTCGACCCGGGTCCGATACCGCCACGTATCCGCCTCCCATCGATCTACAGTAGATATCAAACTACTCGAGTTCCCTTAACCGGTTGTATTCACTGAACAAAGTATAGCTACAGATAACGTGATTTCGAAGTCTAAACAGATCAAACTTTGTCTGGTGAGATACGGAGAATACAGTGTATAATAAGGCTCATGTAGGTCACGTGGTTTCTCTATCGCGGTATTAAAGTGCAATCCGGACCGGTCCAAGAAACCCCTGTCTGCGGGGACTGGCAAATAATGCTGCCCAATTTATCTCAATTTTTCTCTTAACCATCCCCGAATGACGGGTTGCGGGAATGAAAGCTCTATAACTAGAGTAGTTTGATATAAACCCGACATGTTAGCTCAGTTGGTTAGAGCGCCTGCCTCATGAACGGGAGGTCGTGGGTTCGAACCCCGGCCGAGTGATACCAAAGACTTCAAAATGGGACCTTCTGCCTCCTAGCCAGGCGCTCGGCATATTAGAATGGGGAAGGGTAATAAAATAATTATGTTACGCAGGGCTCGCTGGAAGAGCAGTTTGATAAACTGAAGTGGCTACCCTGGGTAAATAAAACGTTATTATTATTATCATTATCTACTAACGATCAATGGGTGCGTATTGGACGTGTGGCGACATTGGACCGAGGTTGGCAGTCAGTTTCAACAACTCAGCTGGTAACCCAAAACTCATCTGTTGAACTATTTTTAATAGTAATACTTGATTCAACGCAGAATAACATACCGAAATTGTATGGGTTTACATGATCTTGAATTATGTGTTATGTTGATGTCTATAGAGATAGACTACTCAAAGAGCAGTTGAACACAAGTGGCGTTAGATCATATCCAAAAGACTTGGTAATTAAGGATCAATGTATTTCCAAAAAGCACTATCGCATCAATTTGGCTCCGAACCCTGCACCTCCCGATTACGGAATCACTGACCGATACCGCCTTCTTTGTAATTCACAATAAAAATGAAAAAAAAAATATTGGAAAGTAAAGTGTGTTTGGAGTGACGAATCTCTTTCACCCGAGAGACAAATTCTTTCTTCTTGAAGACTGCTCTTTCTGTTCTACAAAGAATCGCTATGGATTCCATGTGACATCCGATAATGAAATAAGTATGTACACGGCCTCAGACTTGGCAATAAGATGAAACCTTGAATCAATTAAAATTATAAGATATTGATGCATCACTGTAATACCATTAAAGAAACTGCATATCACATCCTTGAAAGCTATTTTGTCTCAATCTATCCATCAAATTAAAGCAATGATAAACAAAAAAACCACAATATGATAATATGTGCAAGCGTGTTTCTGCCAACTTGAATCAAGATCTGTTGCATGAGATTCAGGATTGGAAATCCTGTGTCTAAATGTGTCGTCCTCGTGTTAAGCAATGTCTACATTCGATACCTGAATCCGAATGTTTGATTTGAAAGGCACTCAGTGGTAACGGTTTGATGGTATCGGGTCATGATGTCAACCTTTATCCAAATTTGTTAACCTTGACAAGTTTGTCAGAGTTATCCAAACTATGATGTCAGGTTGATCGACAGTCTTTGAGTTGGCGGTTTGGCAATGCCACAACCCTTCGGCCAAAACCTACATCACAGTCTAGAATTTCATGACATTGAGGTTCGAAAAGGATATTGGCACTTGGGAGATTTAACTTAGACAAGAAAAAAAGGGAAAATAAAATCAAAGAGCTAGACAACAGAAATAACATACCATAAAAGGGTTAGAAGCCGACTTAAAATCAGGGACTGTTTCCCTGAAAAGAGTAAAGTTGATTTCTGTTGATGTGCAGGGATGCATGCAACTCATATTTTTATATTCAAACATCTAAATAATTATGTTACATAGATTTTTAAATATCTTTTAAAATCATTTTCTCAAACATGCTAAGCTCCGCCCTAAAATATGTTCCAGATCTCATTCCTGCAATGACATTATCTGTCAATCACATAGGAGTTGGTATGTTAGACATGATGTAGCATCACCAGGAATGGAATGGTAATGAGGAGGTATTGTCTGAAAGCATGCAGTTCTATTGTAAGCATGTGCTGAGCTGGGGAAGTTACATTCCACTGTATATTGTAGAATGTTAGTATAGCTAATTGACGATTGACAGATGATGTCATTGCAGGAATGAGATCTTGAGCTATTTTTAAGGTGAAGCTTAGGAGGTCGGAAAAAATATTTCAAAAAACATTTAAAAATCTTTGAAACATATCTAGATATTTGAATAACAGAATATTAGTCTATGCATTCATGCACATCAACAGCAATAAACTTGCATTTGGGTTGCAGGGGCCCTTTGAAGATATCTAGGAGCTCATCACGATTCATTTTTCTACAGTGCCTCTGAAACACAACAAAGGCTATTAATGGAATGTCGCGTGAACAGAATGGCCAAACCAGCATACTTTTTTGAATAAGTTTCTCCTTTCAAGAAGCGAAGATGGCGGATCAATAACAGCATGCGATCTTTTACAGAATTAAACATAATGAAAAAAGGGGTCTTTTCACTATGAACATGGCGAACAAAGAAGCGGACAAAATATACAGCTCCTCATTGTACCTTCCACAATTGCTCTGGTAGACAAAAGAACATCTCTAGATTGCTATTATGTAAAGGTATGTAGAACAGGTGTCACATGCATATTCACCTGTTCTACTTATTTTACATAATAGCAATGAAGGGATGTTCTTTTGTCTACGAGAGCAATTGTGGATGGTACAATGAGGAGCTGTATATTTTGTCCGCTCTTTTTGTCATCGTGTTCATAGTGTTTGGCACAATGCTAACAGTCTAATCTTGCATTTAGTTTCCATGCATCGCGAAACTTTCATATTAATTATTGTGTTTTCCATCCACTTTCAAGTGTCTTATTCCATAATTACAGACACTTGCATTTATCAACCAAAGTCTATTTACGTCACACAACAACTCCACATTGTGCCAACTGCTTGTCAGCTTATTTTTGAAGCCCTCTCCGTGATCTCTGGCGGATATTCGATAGTGGTGCTGACACGGGGTTACCAGTAGCCGGAAGTGCAACTGATATCCGATTTCGGAGAACATCAATATCCTGACAAGACCAACGCGTAGAGGGAACAATGCCAAATATATGTTCATCTGTGAAATCGCAATGTCTCCTTTCCTGTGGTGCCTATAGACTTGAATGGACAGTAGCATCTCACGATACTACCCCCCCCCCCACACACACACATGCGCACCCATTTCTCATATGGTTTTCTCTCGAGGTTTTATGTATAGGCCCTAACTGTAAAATGTTATAGGAGCATGTTTTCATAATTGTTCGCCTTGAATAAAAGATGAAAATTCATGTCGTAATAAGCATTTTCTACAAAGCTTGTCACATTCCACATTATCTTGGAAAATATTGTCTTGTCATTTCGAAATGGTCTATTTATTGTACGAATTTTAGAGAGATTTGAAACTAAGCCTTGTACACTCGTCCAAAAACAGGGTTTCTTTTATTTGCCGCCCTGTGATTTGAAGTATTCGAGTTAAAGCAACATCCTGTGGCCAATAGGTTCCTTATCATGAGTAATATACCAGCAGCCACCTAAAGATACCTTGAGCAAGTTAATAATGCAAGCCGTTTAAACTACCCCCGCTGTTAATCGATACCCACACAAATATGTGTCCGTTGAATGCTTGCAGCAGGAGTGTATTGTTTCCTTTCATATATCCTGATTTGATAGCGAGCTGGTGATCAGAGTTTGCCGTGGAACCATTGCCTTTTACATACAGCGCTAAAATGGGGGCATCGAATCACGTGGTCTCTCCCGACGGCAAGCAATGTTCCGCCATGTTGTGTAGATAATCTAAATATTTGATGGTGAATGAAGCCTGATAATATGTTTTAAGAGGGGCGCAAGTGAGACAGCATACTCATGCTGTATAAAGCAGTACGTGCCCATTGAATAAGATATAATAGGGTTAATTGAGTAATTAATGAAAAGATAATGATTCAGCTTTTGAAAGGATCCTATGCCATAATTGTTATACTGGATTCCTTTTTTGTGAGCGCAAAAGACAGATGAATGTTACGGCGTCACACGTTTGCCATTAATTTCATATGCCAAGTAGAGCTTTAAATCACGAACCACTAGCGATGGAGTTACCCCCACACCTACCTAAGGGCATGTACCCTCGCCCAGAGCTTTTACCTTAGAGGTGTGTCCTCCAACTATATGTACCACGTGAATGTATATAGTATACCGTCATATTTTTGATAAAAATACATGTACATTATTGTGTTCATTTATTCCTTTGTATACGTATATTGCAAAGTTGGAAATAAATGTCTTTAAAACGAAATTAAATTGGGAAAGGTAAATCTAGAAAAGGTCGATAGGTTGAAAATGTTATACAAGGCAAAGGCAATTGAATATAGTTGCATCACCATCATTTATCCGCTTTTGGGAAAAGGTGAATAATTATGGTAAGGTGTCTTGTTGGAAACGTTTACCACGTATGAGTCCATGGAACCCATATTAATTTGTCAATGTATTGATAATATTAAATAGTGCTATCCACTTTTCAATAGCTCAATAGTCTTAAAGTGAACAAGGAACCTACAAATTCCATTGATGCACATAATGTAGTACTAAGTAATATCATCCTCACCACCACAATGGGGACAAGGCGCTCAGTTTCGTTTTGACCCCCGTTGTATCCCAGATCCCACCACCAGGAACCAAGACAGACAGCTACCTGTCGCCTGTCTCAGCTCGAGGTGTCGAACTGTTCTACCAACACAGCTCAATGACGAAGAGCACTTTGAGTCTAAAAGGGAACATTTCCTAGATCTTATGAAACGGTTAAATACAAGTTTACAATGAATAATGATCTCGATAACAAACGTCATAGCTTTGAGATTGTGTTTTAAGGCGAATATGAAATACTGAACATATTTTATTCATTATATTTTGCTACATGGTATAACAGAAGCATTTAACTGAACCAATGATTTTGTAATGATGTGTATAGTTTCAAAACATTAACTAGAGTTTAATTCGTCATGACGAATTAGGTGATCTGTCTTTCACTTTGTACGATCATGATTGTAATCAGGATGATCATAATAATGGGGAAATGCTAAACTGAAGATAGGAAGTCAAGAATGCCATGAATGGAGATGCTTCTTGAGGACAGGAATGTAGCAAAATGTGTGAAACGGTCATTGTAAAAAGATTACGGTGATGATGATAATGGTGATGATGATGAAGATGATAATATAATGATGATGGTTATAATGATTATGATGATATAATGATGGTGATGATAATGATGATTATTGATGATGTGATATTCATGATGATTATGGTGTTGGTGATTTTGAAGATGATTGATGATATAATGATGATAATGATAATGATGATAATGATGGGGATAATGGTAATGATCATGACTGCAATGACAGTGACCTTAACCATGCCAAATATGAACGAGAAATCACATTTCGTTATGAAGATACGACCATAAGTTGATTTGTAGAAAATGGCGTCTAGATGACGTCACAATAAGATAATTAAGATAATTGACTAAGCCAATTTTGAGAAATTGTGATATCTAATAGGACTAATGATATTGTAGGATAGCTTTAATACACGTCAGTGAAACAGATTTTCCAGAGGGATATACATAAACCACTGCACAGCACTTTGCAATAGACATAACATGCAAAATAAGGCATTTTATTACTTGGTTTGTGATTGTTTATGTTATAATAGTCGTAGAGGATGGTAAAATGACAAGTAAAAAGAAGCAAAAAAAAAAAAAAAAAAATCGGCCCCGGGGATCGAACCAGGTACCTTGACCATGGTAGTCATGTGCTTTACCGATAGACCAAAATATTTCCCATAGAGATAACACGTAAACGAAAAACGTGATTCTCAAATCCCATTTGGTACTGAAAAATTGGGCATGATCCCGACATCTGATCAAAAATTGAAGGGCTTACTAATAAAAGCTTATAGTCTCAGCTACAACATATTAAAATCTGGAAGGAAATAGACCAATAATAACTGAGATACTGCTCAGAGAACAATGTCATGTAGATTCATGATTCGAAAAAAAGTCATCTTCCATAGACATAACACGCAAATAGGGAATATTCTGACATGGCATCTTTAATTGAAAATTTCAATATGATGAGGTCATGAAAATGAAAAACCGTGGAACTGGTCTTGTAGAGAATTGTCTCAGCTATAACATATCAAAATCTGGGCGAAAAACGACCAATAATTTCGAATCTAGATCCAAATTTGCATAAATGTGATAACGTCAAAACATGAAAAATGGAAATTTTGACTTCTGGCGCCATTTTGATGACGTCATAATGTTTATAAGGGTCAAATGATGCATGAAATGAAATTTATGATTTATACTCTACCTGATGATGAAAAAAAAATTGGGGGTCAACGGACTTTTTAAAGAGCTAGAGTGAATTTTGTAGAGGCATGTTTTTGCACGTTTTTACGTTATTTTCGCCATAGACGCGCGCACGGATTTTGAACTTTGACTCGCCCGTACGACCTTATTATTGATTGAAATTGATTCCAAGTTGATGGAAATGATGAAGAAAAGTATCAGGATTGCAAATCAATCGAAAAAACAGCGTTTTAACGTTATTTACGACTTACGCTTACGCATAACGCGCGCGCGGACGCGTACGCGCGGAAATTTTTGAAATGCTTAAAATGACCTGAAACGTACTCCAATTGAGACCTTTCTTGATTTTGAGCATTTTTAAATTTTGACGCGCGCGTACGTGCGCGTCATGATGCGTGCGCGGATTTTGATGACATTTTATGTTGACCCTTGACCTGAAGTTTATGTGTATTGAATATTTTTGATTTTTGATGATCAGTTATGTTGATATGATTGATAATGTGATTTTACAAAATGGCGCCTGGATGACGTCATGATAAACTGATGACCTTGAATGAGATGCCACATCTTAACATTAACATGTCTGATCAGTGACGAAAATTTGAAGAAAATTGAGAATGAACTTTTTGAGAAATCATGGTAACAAGAAAATGGGCGAAAAATAAAAATAAACTAGAGTTTAATTCGTCATGACGAATTAGGTGATCTGTCTTTCACTTTGTACGATCATGATTGTAATCAGGATGATCATAATAATGGGGAAATGCTAAACTGAAGATAGGAAGTCAAGAATGCCATGAATGGAGATGCTTCTTGAGGACAGGAATGTAGCAAAATGTGTGAAACGGTCATTGTAAAAAGATTACGGTGATGATGATAATGGTGATGATGATGAAGATGATAATATAATGATGGTGATGATAATGATATTCATGATGATTATGGTGTTGGTGATTTTGAAGATGATTGATGATATAATGATGATAATGATAATGATGATAATGATGGGGATAATGGTAAGGATCATGACTGCAATGACAGTGACGTTAACCATGCCAAATATGAACGAGAAATCACATTTCGTTATGAAGATACGACCATAAGTTGATTTGTAGAAAATGGCGTCTAGATGACGTCACAATTAGATAATTAAGATAATTGACTAAGCCAATTTTGAGAAATTGTGATATCTAATAGGACTAATGATATTGTAGGATAGCTTTAATACACGTCAGTGAAACAGATTTTCCATAGGGATATACATAAACCACTGCACAGCACTTTGCAATAGACATAACATGCAAAATAAGGCATTTTATTACTTGGTTTGTGATTGTTTATGTTATAATAGTCGTAGAGGATGGTAAAATGACAAGTAAAAAGAAGCAAAAAAAAAAAAAAAAAAAATCGACCCCGGGGATCGAACCAGGTACCTTGACCATGGTAGTCATGTGCTTTACCGATAGACCAAAATATTTCCCATAGAGATAACACGTAAACGAAAAACATGATTCTCAAATCCCATTTGGTACTGAAAAATTGGGCATGATCCCGACATCTGATCAAAAATTGGAGGGCTTACTAATAAAAGCTTATAGTCTCAGCTACAACATATTAAAATCTGGAAGGAAATAGACCAAAAATAACTGAGATACTGCTCAGAGAACGATGTCATGTAGATTCATGATTCGAAAAAAAATCATCTTCCATAGACATAACACGCAAATAGGGAAAAATTTGACATGTCGTCTTTAATTGAAGATTTCAGTGTGATGACGTCATCAAAATGAATAATGGTGGCAAGATGTCTCGTAGAGAATTGTTGCAGCTATAACATATCAAAATTTGGGAGAAAAACGACCAATAATTACGAATCTAGAGCCAAATTTGCATAAATGTGATGACGTCAAAACATGAAAAATGGAAATTTTGACTTCTGGTGCCATTTTGATGACGTCATAATGTTTATATGGATGAAATGATACATGAAATGAAATCTATGATTCATACCCTACCTGATGATGACAAAAAATTTGGGGGTCAACGGACTATCTAACGAGCTACAATGAATTTTGTAGAGGCATGTTTTTGCACGTTTTTACGTTATTTTCGCCATAGACGCGCGCACGGATTTTGAACTTTGACTCGCCCGTACGACCTTATTATTGATTGAAATTGATTCCAAGTTGATGGAAATGATGAAGAAAAGTATCAGGATTGCAAATCAATCGAAAAAACAGCGTTTTAACGTTATTTACGACTTGCGCGCACGCATAACGCGCGCGCGGACGCGTATGCGCGGAAATTTTTGAAATGCTTAAAATGACCTGAAACGTACTCCAATTGAGACCTTTCTTGATTTTGAGCATTTTAAAATTTTGACGCGCGCGTACGCGTACGTCCTGACCTCTAGATGACCTGTGAGGACATGACCTGATGACCCGTCATGTGAAGTTTATGTGATGTAAATATAGTTGATTTTTGATGATCGATTATGAAGATATAATCGATCTTGTAAATTTACAAAATGGCGTCTTGATGACGTCATGATAAACTGATGACCTTGAATGAGATGCCACATCTTAACATTAACATGTCTGATCAGTGACGAAAATTTGAAGAAAATTGAGAATGAACTTTTTGAGAAATCATGGTAACAAGAAAATGGGCGAAAAATAAAAATAAACTAGAGTTTAATTCGTCATGAGGACGAATTAGGTGATCTGTCTTTCAATTTGTACGATCATGATTGTAATCAGGATGATCATAATAATGGGGAAATGCTAAACTGAAGATAGGAAGTCAAGAATGCCATGAATGAAGATGCTTCTTGAGGAGAGGAATGTAGCAAAATGTGTAACGGTCATTATAAAATGATTATGGTGATGATGATAATGGTGATTATGATGATTATAATGATATGATAATTTAAGATAATTGACTAAGCCAATTTTGAGAAATTGTGATATCAAACAGGACTATTTGATATTGCAGGATACTTGGGAGATAAACCCCGTAGCTCTAATACACGACAGGGAATCAAAATTTCCATAGGGTTGTACACAAGCTACTGCACACTAATTTCTAATAGACATAACATGCAAAATAAGGCATTTTATTTAATGGTTTGTGATTGTTTATGTTATAATAGTCGAAGAGGATGGTAAAATGAAAGGCAAAAAGAAGCAAAAAAAAAAAAAAAAATTGTGGACCCAACGGGGATCGAACCTGGGTCACCGGAATGGGAGTCAAGTGCTTTGACCAATAGACCAAAATATTTCCCATAGAGATAACACGTACACGAAAAACGGGATTCTCAAATCACATTTTGTAGTTAAAAATTGGGCATGATGCCGACATCTGATCAAAAATTGGAGACCACACTTGTAAAAGCTTATAGTCTCAGCTACAACATATTAAAATCTGGAAGAAAATAGACCAGAAATAACTGAGATACTGCTCAGAGAACGATGTCATGTAGATTCATGATTAGAAAACAAATCATCTTCCATAGACATAACACGCAAATTGGGAAAATTCTGACATGGCGTCTTTAATAGAAAATTTCACTGTGATGACGTCACCAAAATGAAAAACCGTGGTGACTAGATTTGTAGAGAATTGTCTCAGCTACAACATATCGAAATCCCGGCGAAAATCGACCAACAATTACTGAGAAAGTCTTGCTTAAAGTTAAAATTTATAATGTCATTTTTGAAAAAATGAAATTTTAAGAACCGACGTTATTTGGTTGTCGTTGTAATATATTTGAGCGTCAAATGACCCATGAAATCATATCTATGATTCATTCCCTACCCAAAGATGAAAAAAAAATGGGGGTTTCAGGACTATTTAAAGAGCTACAGTTAATTATGTAGAGGCATGTTTTTGCACGTTTTTACGTTATTTTCGCCATAGACGCGCGCACGGATTTTGGACTTTGACGCGCCCGTACGACCTTATTATTGATCGAAATTGATTCCAAGCTCATGGAAATGATCAAGAAAAATGTCTGGAAGACAAACCATGCGAAAAAACGGCGTTTTTACGTTCTGTACGTGCTGCACGCGCGCATAACGCGCGCGCGGACGCGCACGGACGGAAAATTTTAAAATGCTTAAAATGTCCTGAACAATACTCTAATTTGATTAAAAAGTGATTTTGAGAATTTTTAAATTTTGACGCGCGCGTACGTGCGCGTCATGATGTGCGCGTGGATTTTGATGACATTTTATGTTGACCCTTGACCTGAAGTTTATGTGTACCAAATATGGTTGACTTTGCATGACTTGTAATGAAGATATCAACGATAATGTCATTTTACAAAATGGCGTCTGGATGACGTCATGATGACCTGATGACCTTGAAAAAGATTTTGGAGCTTGACTTGATATGCCCTGATGACTGACGGAAATGTCATGAAACATGACTGGAAATTTTTTGAGATTTCGTTGCAACAAGAAAGTGGGAGAAAAATAAAAATAAATAAATAATAATAAATAAATAAAGAAAGAAAATTCTGACGAAATTAAGAGGTGATCTGTCGATACCGACAGATCACCTAATAAATAATAAATAATAATAAAGAAGAAAAATCTTGACGAAATTAAGAGGTGATCTGTCGATGTACGACAGATCACCTAATAAATAATAAATAATAATAATAAAGAAGAAAAATCTTGACGAAATTAAGAGGTGATCTGTCGATGTACGACAGATCACCTAATAATAATAATAATCTAGTGTGTATTTCTATTCATTCTTTTCTAGCTATACGAAATGATAAAACGGTAATTTCCCAATGAACCATTGGCTTTCTTCAGACATGCATGTTGTGTAAAAAAAGCAATAATTTTTTATATATGTCAATTCTTCTCCTTTTCTGAAGGCAGGCCTGTAACACATTTAATAAGGGATTTCCAATTTGACTGAAGTTACAGAAATTAAAATGGTGAGCATAAATAATACATGAAAATGTAAGTAAGCATGTCATTTCAAGTAAATCCGACAGGTTGTTCCATATAAAGTAGGTTTGCCATGTCCTTTTCAGAGCACAATTTTGTTGCGATTATGATATTTGAGAATATGACCAAAAGTGAACCCGAGGGAAATACCAAGCTTTCAGTCAGGAAGTGGTATTATCAACTTTCAGAATTTCACGCCATCTAGCAACATCTTTTATTCCCATGTGCATGTCACAGGAAAAAGCTGAATATGCATGTTAAAGCTCTGCTCTAGGACATGTACATAATCGAGTGAAAGACGACCTTAACCTTGGGTATAGAGTAATATACAATTGCACATCTCGTTTGCAGAGACGTATGTGATGCAGCAATGACAATGTTGCATGTTGTGTTTGGAGGACAGTGGATATACCTCCTTCTGACACTGACTTGTACGGGTGAGTAAATGAAGCGCATAATGTATGCTCCCGATTATCTGGGCTAGGCTCATACCCATACTGATGCGATGGCAATACATCATGAGAAAGTGGTTAAGGAGAAGGTGTGTCCCGGTAAATGTGAAAAATGATTTGCGAGCTTTCTCATTCATTTCATATCAATCTGGAAAAACATCATAGTACAAATATCCCCTAAAAAGACTGCTCATCAGATACCCTGATATTCGAAATATAACAAGAAATTCCTCTAAGGTTTGGACCCAACTTTCATGCCTTTCGTAGTCCTATACATACCCATTTCTGGGCGGGCACAGCGCTGTTCACTTTATCCAGCATCAGCTGGATTTAATCTTCTATCTTTCAGAATTTAATGGCGCGATGTTGACGATGTGATCATTCGCACAGTAAATAGGACTGGCCGAGATAAGGTGACAATTTAGCATAGAAATTCATTCTGGGTGTTTTCGTCTGGTGGGATTGCATTATTTGATTGCTACGCATCACTAATTCATTTGCAATAATAAATTAGACAGACTTTTGTTTTGCTTTAATGTCCTCATTAATATTTGATATCAAAGTTGGTTTTTCTGTATTGCTCACAATGCTCTACAGCTTATTGGTAGAGAAATAATATATATTTTTTTATATTAGTGTCATTGGCGATCAAACATTATATTGTTTAAGAAGTACTGTAGATTTAAAGCGAATACGGCTCATGTATAACTGTAACTCAATATAAACACTGTATCGAATTCACAAAAGACTGAATCTATACCACATTATCTAGACTCGCTGTTGATAATATGCATCTTGTTGAATATGATAATTGCCAATGTCATAACGTTTTCATGACGAATTGATGGAGCACTGTTGCTGGAAAATTCAATTTCCTCACAACAATAGCCGACCTGCATTATGACAATATAGACATAAAATATTTATGGTTCTTACGGAAAAGGAATATATGATTATTTATGCCTTTGTGCTTCCTCTACATGGCCTATTGGCAATTTCGAAACGAGTTGTTGTGTGTCATTAAGAATGAATTAAAACTAAGTGAATTTACAAGTTTTGTGAGAATGTGCATACTGATATATAACCGAGCTCTAAGAACAAAATATGAATGAACTATTACACGAAAGACGCAGGGTATCAGGATGACGACGAAATTGAATTGTTACTCTTAACTGTTACATCATAATTGAATTCATCAGCATCAATTTAATGTATACTGTTTACAATCTTTTTATATATTTGCTCGGTAAATTCATTAAAAGGGAAATCAGACCTTGGGTAAAGCTGATTTGTATGAAAGGAGAAAAATAAGAGAAACAGATGGTGAAAGTTTCAAAGAAATCTGACAAGGAATAAGAAAGTTTATGTTTGAAAATGAGATCACTACATCGATGTGAATCTCAAATTGGCAATTTGGTGGATCGATTGTGACGTATTCATGGTCAACTCTCCCATAATATCATTAAATTCAGGATTTTTTTTCCTGAATACCTTTTCCCTTGGAGCAGTACTCAAACTATATTGTAGAAAGCATAGTGTTATATAGGTCCTCCAAATAGAATAAGATTGAATTCAGCATAACAAGCACACAAAAATAATTCAATTACGGTACTGAAATGACGGAATTATAATAAAGTGTCGTTTTAAACTATAGGAAAGAATGGGCACTCGTTTGCTGGTAAACAGTGCTGAAAATGTTGAGAGCTATTAAGATGTAAAATCAAATGTGTTACTGCCCTTCTGGCTCTCAGCCGTCTATGAGGGAGACGCAGAACCGGATGAAGGCTTGGGGCAACAGCCCCCCCCCCCCCACTTTTAGTAGAAACGTTTCATAATGTTTATGCATAGTAGGAGGAGGCGCGATGGCTCAATGGTAGGGTAGAGCAGTGGTATCGTAACTGGGAGGACCCGGGTTCGAAAGCAAGTGGATGCGCTAGTACCCTTTGGTAAGGCATTAATCATCACTACCAAGTCCTACGGAGGGGATGTAAAGCCGTCGATCCCCTGGTTACTTATACTTACAAGCATACACATGCTTTCTTAGCAGTCAGGTAAAATAAAACCCTCATAATGAATGCTCCTTCACATGCTTAGCCCCTACTCCCCCATTCAAAAACGCAAATTACCATCCTGTTCTACTTCGTCAGTATTTACTTTTAAGGGCTAGGAGAACCCACACCATCTCCCTGGGGAGCGTTTCATCAAGGGTTTTGTCAGTGATTTTTACCAACAAATTTGCTCTCAGCCAATCAGATGCAAGGATTTCAGTAGCTTATAACAGTTGTCGGTAAAGAACACTGGACAAAACGCTTGATGAAACGCTCCCCAGGACTCCCACATCATGTGACTCCCTTACAGAAGAAAGACAATGGGCCCCCATCAGCTTGACTGTAATGTTTCGAGTAGCGTATGAATGATGAACTAATGCGCTTTCGCAGGTCATAAATCATTATTCGATAATTCAGTCACTGAAACCATCGCATAGCGATGTTACCACGTATGATAATTATAAGGGGGAAGGGGCATTCAAGATTACAGTAAGCTCGGGCGAGGCGTTATATCGTGCATAACCAGAACATGCATTTGAGCAGCGAGTATCATTAATTTTTAATCAAATTAAACTTTTGCATGATCATGACTGGCTCTGGACACCCTGCGTCTTCTCCCAAGGGAGATATTACTGACAGAGGAGGGATTAAAGTCGAGACAGGAGGGCAGTGGTTCTTATATGGCCCGATTACCCCAGCTGACACTTTTATTGGTACCGTAACCCCCCCCCCCCCATCCCCAAAGGCAATTCTTGGTCAGTGATGTTATCTTATGTAATTCAAATGTTTATAGATTCAAATGATATTTTCTTTCCATATATATCACATTCATTACCCCCGCCCCCCCCCAAAAAAAAAGGGGGGGGGGGGGCAGAAGAAATGTCATCTTCTTACCAGTGGTTAATAACCACTGGTAAGGGGATGGGGTCATGTCAGTGTCAAGTACTCATTATAAAACAGAAGGTTATTGCTGATTTACTTTGTTTGTTTTAGGAATGGAGATTGGATATAATGTCACTTTATTTACATTATTATAAATCCTTCAAGTATAATATTGAAGTGTCTTCAGCTGGATTTTTCCCGTCTTCGTCTAAACTAATCGTTTCCAATGCCCAAGGCTTGGTGACGATTTCGATAAACCGCTCGCCCTTGCTAGTTATTAGCACTGTCCCTACACAAGGTTGTTGAAAAAAAAGGTTGAGTTTGGGTACAGATGAAAGTTAATTTGTGAGCTTTCCATCCTTTTTATTCCAAAGTGGAAGAATGTCAAAATCCTGATGCCACACGTAGTCCCATGTACACCTTTCTGTGTCCAGTGCTTGTCGTTGTATGTGATTCTTATATTAGAAATATTAAGTCAGTGTATTGTATATGTATCAAAATACACAACTGATCCTATGTACTACTTAGTCAACCATTCAGAATAGCTTCCAGACAATTTTTTTTTCACAATGAAATTGCCTGAGCCGAGCTGAACATCATCCTCAATACACTACCCGTCAAGCTCCCGAGTATATCTCTCAGTCTTGCTGAGGATGGGCAACGCACCGTGACCGCCAAGATTAATTATGCATGGTGCAAGACCCCCGTAATTTACCGTAAACACACGCTTCTGGAAATTAATCTAACTGGTGTGAGTGTAGCCATCTTTCACCAGTCCACATGGCTTGGATAAACGCGGGGGAGGAGGGAGATCATGAACTACATAATTCCCTTTCTCCCTACCCCCCCCCCCAAATAGGACATGCATCACTGTCATTTTATTGCGTGCGCCAAACTGCTAGTTATAATACAATGATGGTGACGATATTAATGATAACACCGTACGGGTTCGGGCTAACTACTATAGGGCGAACTCGACATTGCATGGCGATAAGGTTCCAAGAGTTGAAGTGCAATATACACACCGGATCACTAAAAAGCCATAAATTTCATGTTTTACAGAATTTAACCCCTTGGAATTTTCAGCAGTACATCTTTAGTAACTATTTTACACATTTCAATAAAATAATCTTGAATGTGGGGGTTAAAAAAACACAAGTATTTGCGATCGATTCGGCTTTCCTGGATAATTCGGCCACCATTTCCGCTGAGTCCGAGTTAGCCCTAGTGCCGAATTAGCCCGGATTCCACCGCGCATTTCTGTAGCACAGAATGATATATTAATAGTCCTCACGTACTTATTGAATTAACAAGTAGGGAGAGATCGTTTAAATATATACCCCATATGCAAATATTTTTTTTTATAATGTCATCAATTTTTTTTTCTTGGATAAAAACCTAGTAAAGTCTAGGTCTCTGCAACGGTATAGATGAAAATATTCCAATTGTATGCTAATAAGAATGCAAAACTCTTCAGCCTCTTAATCTTCCTTCCTTTTAAAGTACTAAAAATAACTGGATTCCAGTCTGGGTGTGTATTACACCCCCCACCCCCACCCCCCCAAAAAAAAACACACTCCATTATGCATGCGCCAATCATGCAGGGAGGCCTTCCAACTCCATAGTGAAATTATTCGAAAATCGATCTAACAGACGAATTATATTCTTTATTAATTCATGTCAAATGGATTTATAATCGCTGGCTATATTGGATAACATTTTGTTTACAAAAATATGACATTGTAAAGCGCACTGAAGTATTCACGTAATGGGCAATATGAATGTATTATTATTATTATTATTAATATTATTATTATTATTACTATTATCATTATTATTATTATCATTATTATTGTTATTATTGATATTGTTATCATTATTATCATTATTATTATTATTATTATTATTATTAGTGCCATTATTAGTATTATTGTTATCATTATTATTTTCTCCTATAAGTTTCTTCGCTTTTTTGAACTCGGATGAACGAGAGGGAGCGGGAATAATAGCGACAACCCAATTCTCCGAATCCGAGATAATAATACTGATAATGCCGAAAGATTCGGCGGCCGTTTTACTTTAAGTGGAAAGAAAGTGACGATATTGATGACCAGTTTACAGAAATGAAACAAGGAAAATCAAAATCGATTACCCATTTCCTCTTTTGCCGCCTTGATCTCCATCCAAAATTTCTAGCATCTTTTTAAAAATGACCGAAATAAAATAGGGTCGAACACGATCTCCATTCAGCTCTTCAATTGCCATGGCAACGAGATGGGAGCGTGGGATGCGGTCACGTTAAGCCCCCATCAGTGTCCCTTCAGCGGTGGATCGGCGGGGAGGATGTTGTCTGTTGTGCCATTTAATGCCAATCAGACGCAAATAGGTGAAGGAATGAGAGTTTGATTGGGAAAGAATGGGAATGTGTCGCGATCACGTATGGAGGGATGGGACGTAACGAGACTGAAGAGATGGAATTGATGGAGAGAAAGAAAACAGGGAAATGATTGCATTTTGTCAAGTTCCCATTGCAAGCAAGCGCCTTAAAGGTAGATACAAAAAAAAATGTGATCTTCGCATGTTTTAACGATAGGACTTTTAGTATCACAAATCAGGTGCGTTACCAAAGTACATCTAAATGATAATTGCAATTGAGAGAGAGAGAGAGAGAGAGAGAGAGAGAGAGAGAAAGTGAGTGAGAGAGAGAGAGAGAGAGAGAGAGGAAAAAGAGGTCCATTGCGGTGAATATGATTTTTTTTAAACACGTGCCTTCTTCGCAAGGTTCAAAATCTGCTTGACTGCCGATTGATGGATGAATGGATGGATAGATTTATTAGTATTAAAAAGCGAGTATACGCTTATAGTTAAGCAACCAGGTGGACCCTGTCTTATTCGAGTGACTTGGTAATTAATACCTTCCTAACAGGCAATAAGGCACCGACTCTGTTTCGATCCCGGGATATCCTGGTATAACATGACCAATCTACCACTGAGCCTTGACACATAAATAAGTAAGGAGAGATGCCTGAATTCAAATGAAATGGTAACAAATGAATCGGAAGATAGAAATAGAGAAAATCATAAATGTTTGTAGATTTTGTATGAAATCCTGCTTAAATGTTTTAATCTAGAAATCAGAGATGATACCTAAATGCAAATACCCGCGACTGAAAAGGGAAAATATATCTGAAACTGAACTGATGAAGAAAAGAAATACCGTAAACATAAATACTTATTGTTATTTATATTCAAGCCAAATGAAACTGATCATATATAAATACTTGAAGGAAAATCTCATCATGGATTTTAAGAAATTCATGGAATTCAAACACAGCTTCTTCAAGCGACAGATGTTTCTGTTACGGTGTATAACCACGTTAAGATCTTTTTCTCGTATTTTAGAGACGATCGTCTCTGTACATTTAAGGCTCTTGCAATCGAGATTTTACAAGATTCAATGATTTTTCCTGTTTGATAGACAAACAGGTAGAAAACATATTAAAACGTAAATTAATGCGTGATGAACATGATGAACATGGCAAACTGTGGTGATTAAAACATCCAATCAATGTACTCAAATCAAGATAGTAGTCGTGGTCGTGCACAATCTATCCTAGTTTGAAGCAATTAGAGGGAGGGAAAAACTTAAACGTTTGCCTGTTTTAAATATATACTATTACAATTAAATCATTTAAACATATTCAGTCTTGCTCTTTTCCCTTTAGACCACAAAGTATAGCAGCCATGATTGAGTATGTTCACCACAAAGCAAGCAGGAAATCATTGTGGACGGACTAGAATGATTATGTGCACGAAGACATGAGGAGGAGGGCGGGCAATTCAATCAAAGAAGTGTTATCATTCTCCTCCTGCCAATCAAAGGTAAAATGTAAGGACGAGTGTCGGCCTGGGGGCGTTTCATCAAGTGTCTTGTCGGTGATTTTTGCTGAACTACTTGCTCTTAGCCAATCAGATGCAAGGATTTCAGTAGCTTATAACAGTGATTGTAAATTGTCAGTGAAAGCAAGTTTCATGAAACGGGGCCCTGATGTCACAGACTGCCAAAAGGTGACGAAATCACAGTGTAAGGACTTCACTGAAGTTGCTAGAGCTTGCTTCGTACATAGTCGGGAAAAAACATTGGAAAATTGAATAAAACACAGAGGTTCAGATAGGAAGTTTTCAACAGTGTACTGTGGGTAAATTTATATTCATCTCACCTGGCAAAACACGGGAATTATCCATACAGGTTGGGTTTTTTTGACAGAAATAGTAATATTAATTTTTACAGAGAACATGCATGTGTAACTTATGCTTTGCTCAAAAAGGAAAACGTGAGGGGAAAGAAAATAACAGAAGGGTAAGAAGAAGAAAGAGGAGGAGGGGGTGGTGGAGGGGGAGGAGGAGGAGGAGGAACAAAATGTTCCAGAAACATTTGGAAAACGACAGAAGCACAAAAAGGAAGATATGTAGTCAAAAAGATGAAAAGGAAGGACCGATACCCCCTTTCTCCCCCCCCCCCCCAAATAAAAGACTTTTGTAAGTGCGAAGCACATTCATCGGAATTTAACCATTACACAATGCAAAAAATGTACATTAGATATGGCAATTTGCGTTGGCGCTTTTACAGTGACCTTCGAATTGACTCGCCGATGACAATTCAGTTCGACGCAAATTATTGTTATTGAGTTTGGCGCTGGCCTTCAAGCAAAGTGACCATGGCCTGTTTTTATCAATATCCATCGCTTTACCTTGCCTCTCCCAGGGGTATTGGGTGAATTGCGGTCTCACTGACAAACTGCGAGAAATATTAATACTTTATCGACTTTCCCCCACATCTCTGATCAAATTGAAAAAAAAATCATCACAGACCTTCCCGTCAGTCAGGTAGGGAATAACTTGTGGCCGCAGTCCATGATATTGTGGACAGAGAGGCTCATTATCGCCTATCATAAAGTGGTAATTCTCGCTCATTATTATGTGCACTTTTATACAAGCGCCCATCGTAATACAAGCATGTATGTCAGAAATTTAGTAAAAAGGTCAATGATTAACTACTTGCGTGGCTTTATTTCCACTCAATTTTATATTAATGATTACCCATAGATTTATTACAATGGTGTCATTTTGTTTGCGGTTTATGATTAAGCATTAATCAATCAATTGCGTGATAAACATGATGAATTAAATGTGTCTAAGGATGTTTCGATGGATTATTGCTCCAGTCATTTGATTTCACGCCCCCTAAGTAAGGAAACATTTTTCTTTTTGTGAATATTTTTAGCACACAGAAAAGTATCGTGCCCCCATTATTATTCTGAGCATTGTAAGCACTAAGCAGTGGCAACCGTACATCAATTTCTGGGGGGGGGGGGGGGGGGGGGGGTCATATTATACTGATTTAGGTAAACTATAGCGTCCTCTGGGTAAAACGGAAACTGTGGTAAGCAAGACAGGGGTTCAAATCTTCGACCTGTTCCTTCAAAGGCAAGCGACAGATCACCTAGCTCACATTATTCTTACAGAACACCTCTTGCAGCATTAACTTCCTTCGTCCTCTTCAAGTACTTCATTTAATTCTCTACTCATACCATCCTGATGAAAAGACAAATAACATCAGAACATGAATAGTGTCTTCCTTGAAAGACTCCGAAATATTTCTTGTTGTACAAACGAAAACGATGAATATTTAAGACCAGAGGAACTGACAACACCTAAAATATATATTTTTTTAAAGAACATAGGGCACAACAATTTGTTCGGGTCTTTGTAATTATTTTTTTAATTGTTGCTATCAGAGGTAGATATTAAACTAGCCCTCACAAAGTGCCAGTAAAATGCAGTAAATTGGCAACAAAACAAAAACACCCGCAATTAAGGATTCTATGTTGATCTGTGCATTACCTAGTTCCATCTATACTAACTGGAAACGTGAGACATCATAAACAATGACTACAGCCATAATGTAAAGCCGCGAATTCAACAAAAAACAGTGATCATGGAGGTTTATATGTTAGAGCTATGAATCCATGTATGCTTAGAATCGCATAATGCACCTCAAAGCTATTTCATTCGAGAAAAAAGTATATTCTATTATATTTCAGAAACTTATCATCCAAATAATAATCACAAAAACACACTAGGTGGGTTTTTTTTTTACACGGAAGACGTAAGCAAGAATGACGTCGACACGTGTGTCCTAAAAGTCAAACCTAATTCCCGCTTTTGGAGCCTAATTTTCAGCCCCTGTTTTCGTATCCGTGCAGTGTCGTTGACATTATGCAAGGCAGCTAAACTTCCCTCCAAATTTAACCCATACCCTGGGGGCAAGTCAGTCGATACAAATGGGCAATAATGTTAAGTCGCATTCCCTCACAGTAAACACGTCGACAAGCTTCATATACCCACCAGCCCAAGAAGTCCGGAAGCAATTGGTTAAACTCGTCTCTTTTTAAGAACGCGGCAAAACTTTGAAAAAGGCCCGCGCGGATCCCGCCGCGTGTAAGCAAATCTGAAGCAGTGTCGTCTGCAAATCACAGCGCTTCTTTTTTTTCTTCCCCTTTCTTCTTCTTTGATTTCCCGCGCTTTATCTGCCGCCTTTAACACAAGCAAGAGGCGCTCATTACACGGCACTCGGTTAAGTCGCAAGGTACTTGAACAGACATTATATCCCTTCGTGATATGCCTGAGATATTAGCCTGTAGCCTTCGGACGTACACTTGAGAACCGGTATGCATATTTATCAGTTTATTCGGTTCTCGGGCGAGGAATTCTGCCTGAGAATTAAGCCCGAAATATTTTCGATAAAGAGAGGGGAAAACGACGAAGAGCGGTTTGCGGATTTGAGACCTCGTTGCGAATGAAGAGAAACTTTATGGAATGAATACCTCACAGTACGTACTATAAGCAGATAAGTGTTGATATCTTATTCTTTATGGAGGACTCTATAGTCATTTGAAATTGAAGAAGATGCTGTTTAGAAATATCACTGCATTTCGTGCAGCATATATAATTCTTAAAATTTTCTTATGACAGACATCCTTACCAATACCACGGTATTTACGGATTCCTGGTTTTCTGTTGTAAAATACTGTTTTGAAGGCAGTCATTCAATTTACCACGAAGTCTGCGTTATATGTTGATACGTAATTTCGGGTTTTGAAGGTTAGCTTGTGCATCCGGCTGGCACTCTATTAAAGCCTCCTTACTATACAATGATACTCTTTTTCCTGACTACTAGGCCTACATTTTAGCAATTACCATCTAAAGTTTCTAAACTGAAACCCAAAACGGAAACTTTAGAGTATTGAGAGACTGGAACCTGCTATCATTTTCAAAGTTTCTTCTCTTTCACAATGTATAGACATCTCAATAGTCATATAAAACATGGTATATAAGGAAAATAATTGTTGAAGTTCACTTCTCATGTAAATATATGTAAATATAATTACTATATGTATACATAAATATTTTGTAAAAAATTACATATTTGTAAATGTTAATATACATAAATATTTACTGTATATGTAAATACATGTAAATAATATGTACGCATTAATATATGTACGATAATACTCTGTTATAATGTACATGAAAAGAATATTGACTTAAATCAATAATGCTTGATATAATTCATTTCATTACAATTCATGTACAGGTGTAAGGCCAAAGAGTTCGTATAAAATGAAACGAGCGACGTGGGGGGATACGACATCTTTGGATGTTTTTAATGTTAATATGGAAAATAAAATATTGAGATGGAGATGGAATATGATACACAAAGATAGAATGAGCATGCATAGAGAGGGGTACAGAGAGAAAAAAGTGGGAGATAGAGAGTGAGAGAGAGAGAAAAAAAAAATAGATACACGTAAGGAGTTGGCAAGACGGAGGAAAAACAAGGCACGAAGAGACGACGTAAAACGAGCGAACATATTGGATTGGCAATACGATGGACAGAGAAACTAAAGTGACGGTGTGTACCGACACACAGAATGTTTGATGGACGAGACAAGATAACAACATCAGGAGAGTGTGAAAAAGTCTTTGTAATATGAAGAGAGAGAGATAGAAAAAGAGGAAGAAAGGGCCTGAGAGAGAGAGAGAGACACACACACACAGTAAGATATATATCGAGAAACTGAAAGATGAACATTAGAGAGAATAAAAATCGAATAACAAACACAAATTTGTTGAAAGAGACCGGATATATTATAGCTAGAGAGCGAGAGAGAGGTGGGTGCAAACAGAAAGAAAAAGAAAAACTGTCAGATACAAAAAATGGTCTATACTCTACAGCTACATAAGAACGAATGTAGTTGAATAGACATCAGAGATACTGAAGAGATGGTAGAAAAACATATACCAGTCTATGAAAGGGTTAGGATGAGAAGATGTAGAAAAAAGAGGAGTTGGGAAGTTAATGAAAATAGAAAGACGTGGAAATTACGTCACGCGTGTAAATATCTCTGCCTTACAATCTACACAGAAAACGCTCGATAGAATACACCGAAGCGGAGAAATAGAATGAACAAAGAGGGTTCAGTGTGTGTGTGTGAGAGAGAGAGAGAGAGAGAGATAAGGGGAGTAAAAAAAACCCAGTAAAATGAACCAACTTTCAATGCCACATGAGCGAAAGAAGTTGATGAACACCAATCGGAAACCCATACGGAGAATGAAAGAGATTGGATGAACCTAGAAATAAAGAGAGAGGAAAACTCAGAGAGACAGAGAGACAGGCCGAGAGACAAACAGGCAGACCAAAAGACATAGAGAAAGACACAATAAACCACAAGGAAGGAAGCGACGATTGAGAAGGTGGTGGGGGCACTCTTAAGGTACAAGCGATACAATTACGGCGTCCTCTCCTCTGCCAGCCTGCGGTTGTTTAGCGATTCACCCACCTCCTTCCTCACTTCAGGAGATCCTGACGCGCCCGAGCAAGTCATACACCAATAGCTCGGAGCCACCCTTTGCATGGCAAGACACATCTTCCTCCTGACAGGGTTTTTGTTAGCATAATATGAGCAGATTCTGAGATATATGAATGTTTGGTAAGCAATCGCTACCACCTACTACCCCCATCCCAGTGGTTGAGTAAAAGACATGTTCCAAGGTCCCTAACTACATATAATTTTTCTATTCCAACCAAACGTTCGGGTTGCATTAGTTTCAAGTAACCAGATACAAAACGATACTCTGCAACAATTCCCTTCACTGCATTAGTATTAAAATAACTCGTTTATATCGCTGGTTATCATAGAATAAACCTGCTTAAGCTACTCAAAATTATATTGCTTTTATGCTTCATCGCTATTCACATGGAGATGAGTTAAGATATATAATATATAATAGTCTGGCGGACTTACTATTCTTTCGAACAATAATATTTAAATCGTAATTCAAAGATCAGTAAAAATATAAATAATCAAAGATGAACTTTCAAAGAGTCTTTCAAAGACTTGCCATCTTTTGCAGCCTTAATATTGCCTAAAGGAAAAATATATATATCATTCCCAATAAAGTGCACATCAAAGTCCGTCTTCTCGTCTCGTTCACGTTCGTATTATTAATGTAATTTGTCTCAATTCCCAAATGGTCATAGCATCTGGGAATATACACGTAGCGATGTATGTTACAGGAAATAAATCCATTGCATATTGGAAAAAGGGACTCATCAATACTTGACAATGTGTCTGACATAATTCTATGATGCCATATATTTTCTATTAACACCGCTTGAGTCTCAGCGTATTCGATATATATTTGGCGGCAGCAGTGGGATACCTACTGTAGTTATAGACTGTGTGCAGTGAGGCAAATTCCAGTAACAATTTGTACAACCCACAGCGCTGAAGCAAATTAGTAAAGATTACCACCTGTAAACTATCTGTAAACTTACAGAAAGATGCATAGAGTGATAGAGAATCAATGAACTGACACTAGCTGGATGAACATGATGAAGGAAAACATGTAATGAAATGTAAAACCCACTGTTTGGAGGTGAATGAGTAAAATATTGTCATTCAACCCACATAGAACACAGAACATATACACGAAAACTGGGAAGTTGGCTATCTGTACTGTCATGACTGCGTTACGTTCACACTCCATTGGCTAAGTGGAAGACCACTGAAAAGCTGGCCAAAGGAAAACACGTACCGAACGGTACAACCCACGGTGGAAAAGCAAATGACTAAAAAAAATTAATGAACAAAAACTTCTACCCATCCACCAAATCTACTCCCAGAGTCGAAAGGATGGCGCCATTTTAGAAGGAAAAAAGATGAAAAACTTAGGGCAAACGATATGTTGGTCATGAATTTGATAGACTGCGGAAATGGTTGCTATGTTAGAATATAGTTGTGAATGATAGCTACGGATAATTTATGCATGACCGTGTATGATCATCTAAAAAATACGAGTCCAGAAAATTTTCATTGAATTGCGAAGGAATGCTGAATGTGAAGATAGCGTCAGTCGTTGAACGAAAGAACAATACCGAATGCAGTGACATCGATGGCGGGCAATCAATTATTGTATTCTTTTAATATCGCATGATCATCGTCGATGTTAGCAAAAGCTAAGGAAATGTCAGAAAATAACAACAACATCCGATTCAACCATTTGTGAAATCACAGGCAGGTAGTACTGCCAATATCATCTTGTATTCCGTCTACGATCTTGTCTCGAATTGATTCTTTTCATAGTGAAAATATTTCCCAGCTATATTTTTCTGCTGCCATTGTTAGGCAACATCATCAGGATGGCGAGGAGCAGGAAATGACCATTAGATTTCTATTCTGTCGTATGAAAACGTAATGAAGAATAAAGAAAGTATAAAAGATAACGGCTTCCCAATAACGCATTCAGTGCAGACATGTGCTACTGTGCACTTGTCATCTCACTTGGCTGATTCGATTGGAATTGAAATGAAAAACCGAAACATGTTGATAGTGACATTGATCACGTGATAATGTAGTAATATGATGTAAAACCACGCGAAGCAAAGACGACTCGGTTACACGATGCCACAGAGGAGCCATGGACCCTGCATCATCCAGCACCGAATCCCCCATTCATGATGACAGCCATCTGTTTAAAAATTCATCTCGGATTCTATCCTTAATGAATCGGCATGTATTAGTAAGATGTCCACGTCCTCTCGATGAATGTCTTAGTGGGTTTGGGTCTGCTATTCTACCACTGCTTCGTGTATCTGTCTTGTCTCCTTTCCCATGTAGCGGATTGGTGATAACTCTTGATTCAATTAAAAGAAGACATCGCGTATGTCGAAGCATGTCCTCTGATGGTTTAACGAACTCGAAGTTGGTAGGGTACGATGTCTTGAGGTGTGAGCCATATAGAAAGCTGATGAGATGGGGGTAACTTGTGAGGCCCATCCCCATTTCAAACATATTCCGTTGTTCATTTGCATTGTATTTCTAATACAAAACATAGGTAATTATGTTCTGTTCATTCTGCACTCATTTCACTCTGATGAGTGCTATAAAAAAAGCTTCAATATTTTTTTTTCCAAATCAAATCTTCAATTCCACATTGTTCTTAAACAAACGAGTAAACTGAATTTACTTTTTATTTCACTTTGCTTTTTTAATGAAAAAATAGCAAGAAATGATTAAAAATGTTCCTTATCAAATTCATTTTCGTTATCATGATTATTATAGATCCGCCAACATTGACGATCTAATATAAACATTACAGTAAAAGCTGGAAAAAACCGTGTGGTAAAATAATCAAAATGTTATGACATTGATTTATCTTAGCCTTTCCAAAACACACTTATCAGACATAATCAGACCTCTTTTATTGAAAACAATAACGCGAAGAACCACCTTCAGTTAGTACCTTGTCTTGTTCAGTCAACCAATTGTCGCATTAACCAAATGATGTTAATAAAATTTGACGTTTACTGATGGCTGTTAAATTCCCCTCATTTCTGTGTATTACTTTAAGATTGACACTGCTAAATTAATTACCGACATGCAGTATTTGGTTTGTAATAAATGTGAGATCGTAAAAACGTTATCAGCCATGATTACGCCAAGTGGTAATTATATGCTATTTGAAGAAGCAATTACCCCTCCACATGCAGTCTCTTTTTTCTGTGTCCTCGCTCTGCTGATAATTAAAGAGACAATTATTTCTGCCTTTAAGAAGCAGTCGCTGAATTAACATCGTCTTACCATGTTTATCAACGTTGCTGTTAATTGTATGACGTCATCGATGTGATATTGCGATATTTTGGCCATGAGCTAGGGAGTAATTGGGCATTGCGGCCTTGGTTTATAAGGTGCATGTAGGGAGAGCTGAAGCATTAACCATGTAAGCACATTCTATGTTGTCACAACAAGGCTTGAGAATAGTGGGAAAAGATTTTCATATCCTCTCTCCATCCGCTGCGTAAAGAACTATTAGAGCTTGAGGGTGTAGGAATATTCATGCATGGTTTAATTTCAATAGAAAGGGTTGCTCCAATGTGACAGTTGGCCTGCTTCACATCAAGGCAAATACTGGAGAAATTATCGGGATGACTGCAGAGAAAAACGCACCATAAGGCGTTGGTAGGTGATACCGTATAAAAAAAGTGAAATGAAGGTAGGCGCTTAGCGCGTGCATGTATAAGATGACGAATTTGTTCTATAACAAAAAAATAACGTTTAGTGTTGAATACAGTTATTTAAAAACACCGATGATGACCATGATGATTACAACCATCAAAATACAGACTAAAAATTTCCACTTGGTGTATTTAGTCAAGCATCAGCAAACATCACAATTGTTATGCTAGTACAGTGCCTTTGTATAAAAGTCTTAGCCTACAGCGAAAACAGTATATAGTTGAGAACCTGACTTTGAAGGTGGTTGCAAACGAATTGCACTTTTCTTAACAAGAGGGGAGGAACATATCTGTAAGATGTTAATGGCATATGTGGCAATGAAAAAAGACGTGACCTGGCCACCACTTTTTTGTGAAGAATCTCATTCATTATAATCCCCTCTTTATTTGATCTTTGACCATGTGAAAACAGACGACGCATCACACATGTGCTCTCTTGACATGTGTTTCATTGATTAATATCCCATTCTGGGTTGACACAAGGATCATTGCTGGGCACACATCTATTCAGTATGCAATAAGGAAAACAGACATATCCGTCATCACTCCCTTGTCATTATCGTTTGGCAGATAGGATGATGATGATAAAGTGATGGTAACTGGGGCATAGAAAATTAACACATCGACCTTGACTTATTTCATCGAGATGCAATACGCGTTCTTTTTCTCATCTTCAATTGAATCACTTTTCAAATTGATATTTCCGAAATTGACGTCGAATGGCCCATGGCAACCTTGCATAGTGCTATACCACCAATGCTGGATTCCTTTCTGAATAATTGTACCTTTTGCACTTTTCTCAAACTTGTCACTCAACGGTAAGTGATGAAATAAGTACTAAAATTGTAAAGTAAACAATGAAATAAGTTTGCCATGACGTATTTGCAGCACCTCTGATATTGTCAAAGCTATGATATCTGTCATCCCAAAAGAATGACTCCTAGTTATTAATTACAAAATAAGATATTCACCAGAGAAAGCAGGAAATGAAGTGTTGTGATGGGGAATTTAAATTTTGGTTCCATTTTGTTTCATAAATATTTAAAGAATAAATGTTTGAAGGTCATCATTCCTTTAACTGCACCAAGCACAATGCCTAATATGACAAACATTAAAACAACAACGAGTACCGAATTCGATTTCTTTACGGAAATTTTTTTCCATGATCCCTTGGGTTCATGTCGACTCTCTACTTATCGTTCAGGTGATAAGGAAAACAGAACTGAAGAGGTATCTCCCTTATAATCATCTCCCACCTTTCTGCACATTTACATCCCAAGATGTGTTCCATAACCACCGATTCCTAAACGCTCTAGCAAACATTCACACGTGTTCTAATGTGTCCGTCTCAAGTTCAACGATCGAAAGGTTTAGTTCATAGACCACAGCTGCACATCCTTAAGGATTGTCAGGAGGGGAATGAGGTGGTGGTGGTTTAAGGGTGCAATATCCTACCCAGGATGGGCAAGGAGGGAGGAAGGAGTGGTGAAGGGGGTGAAATATCCAACCCTTGTCATAAACATGGATGGGAAGGAAAGAGAGGAGATGGTAAGGGGATGCAAGATTCCACTTTCATACAAATGTAAATTCATTCCTTTTCTTTTTCCTTCACCAGATATGCATTATCTGTGCACTTTAAACCCCCCGCCTATGGTTTATAAAGGTCCTTGAAAGAACTACCCCCTCCTACCGCTTTGACTGTAACTAAATCCTACCGTTATCATTTGTCATAGTTCACATTTTTGCAGTTTTGTTATCATGCATAATCCCGATGAGAGCTTATGCATGCAGTTTGTCATGCATGATGCATATCATTCCAATTAACGTTGTAATGACACTATCAGACTATTATCGAGCGTTGTTGGAGCATCAGTGAGTCAAAATTGCGAACGTTTGATAATACTAACCTTGGGAGGGCTATGTACCTCAGTATATTCCATTACAGGGAAAAATAATGTCCCTTAAAGGTACTTCATCCCTTTTGCCGACTTACACAAAACCCTCGCGAAACTTTGCACAGATTTAGTAGATATCCTGTAGATACTGCCTATGAAATTTCAAGGTCACACGTTCAATAACTCTTTTGTAAGAAATGAAACTCTTGATTTTGTCGCAGAGGGAGCTGTTCAGAAATCAACGAAAATACATGTACTAGTAACGGTCAAAAATTGTTTTAAAAATTACCCGATTTTTTTTCGAGTCGAAAACTTAAAGTGTTACCAAATTGTTGATATTACTTACTTAAAAGCAATGTATAATCCTTTTCAAATCCGCACAAGCTTTCCAATTATAGTTCTTTTATCATTTATAGCATACTCACATAACTTCAAAATTTGGGGGTGCAAAGGGATAAAGTACCTTTAAGACCTGTCTAGTTTGGATAAACATAACGCTGTGTAGTAAATTGGGATAAGTTAACCCTTACGTCATCAAGGGAATGTACTCTGTATAACATAAAATGTAAGTTGTGAGACCGTGTAGCTGAATCTTGATCTTGTTAGAGTCAATTCTTGTGATATTATTTGCTTTTTGTAATATTCATCAATAAATGTACAACAGTGCTATATGCGTTGCACAAAGTATAGACCTATATACATGTATGTGTTAATAGTCACCTACATTCTCCATTATTCATATGGCAATCATGTTTAATACAGGGGTCACTAAATACAATGTTCACATATCTATTTCAACATTAGATGGTAACCCTATACTGTACTTTAACAAAATCATGATGTAGAGGCGTCTATTTGCTACCGAAATTCACCTTTATCTGGTTTATGTGATAACGCACTTTCGTGAACTTGCTGCAGTGTACGCAGTGGTGTGGTGATGTGGAATACATTAATTTGAAAGTATTATGCATGTAAATGTAAGTAAGTACTAGAGCTACACGTTGGATGTCAGCTCACTTTTAAATGTTGTTCAGTCTAGTTTGGCACATTGTTACATTAGCAGTGGCTGTGATAGTATATGCTGCACTGCCTTTATATAATGTGATGATGGGTAATTGATAGTAATGGTTCTACGCCCAAACTTCTCTCTGCTACCTCAGAGTCAATATCTGACGAAGGGGGATACTAGATGCCCCCTTCCCACCCCTCTTACATTATCCGCCGAAGACGGACTTGCATATTCCACAGGTGATTATAACGTCTGCAATCCCTCCTGTCGCAATCAGCCCCCTTGTAATTGATAACATTTAGCATTTTATACCGCCCTAATGATATTCCAAGCTGAACACATTAGCAAATTGGCAACGCACCATTTCCCCCTGTTTTCAGGTATAAACTCTCTGATTCCGAACTCCGCGGTACCTCCTTCCCCCACTGTGCCTATCTGATAACGGAGCGAATACGACGGGGCACTGCAAGGCCTTGACAATATCCAGGTACTGTATGATATCGGGGTTGGAAAGCAATGCAGTGACTGATGATGCGGCGGTGAGTGAACTTTTACGAAATGAGACGGAGTTTCCAAGTGCAGCGGCATCCATTAGAACAATTGAAAGGAACGTAGTCTATTTTGCTAATTGTTTCGCTCGATTTAACTGACGTACTAGAGGGGCGGCTTTAATGATGAGAGTAGCTCTTTCTCCGTGGACGATATGTCGCGTTTATCACCGACAAAAGATAAACATTTATGATCGAGCCTTCCATAGTACACAACAAGTCGAGATCAATCTATGAGGTGAACTTCAAAGTACTGCCAATGCTACTTTTAATGTATATACAGGTTGAATATTGATTGAGTGTTCAAGATAATGACTCCTTCTTGTGAATGAATAGCGTCAGAAGGTCGATCCCGTATAGTTTCATTTCCTTATCCCTCTACCCGATGTGCATCTGTTCAGCATATACTGTCTATTATATTTAAACATTATCCTCTACAGCGGTGTCATTTCCAACATATAGGAGTAGGGGTTAAAGACAATATGAGAAACCAACTGAAGTCATATGGAAGAATAATCTAGGGTAAGACATATTTTTTTTAACGAAATAACGATAAACTTGAGCTTAATTACTCTCTCATATATATGCATCAAATCTGCTGCTATGTGTAACTTTTATATTCACCGAGCTTTATCTAGTTAACATTAAACCTGTTATATCATATGTATTTAAATCTCAAAAATGATACCGCAGAAAGGAACAAATGCATTCACTTTTTCCTACGTACATACATCTAAATGTATCAGCCGAGATGATAAAAAATTGTCTCGACTGAGGGTACTTTTTTATGACCAATCGCAAAACTCTTTAATGACAATGAAAGAAAAAGAATAACAATATTTTCTAAATATGAATTATCCCAAGCAAGGTCGGTGCCAATATTTTTCAACAGAATTTTGGCTTTATCCTGCATTCATGTGGTCGCAATTATTATGAGATATTGTTAAAATGCATGCTTCCAATCTTCAAAAACTATTTTTGCAAATTTGTCTTCACCGTCCGTCCTGTCAGCTTATACAGAATGACGGATGATTACTGACAGAATAAAATGGAGATTGCATACTTATCTTCAATACTCTCTCCGTGAATTTACAATAATGCATCTGTCCCATTTGCTCTTTAATCATATATGCGTAAGTGTCTTAAACAAGCAAATTGATGATAGAATAATGCAGTTTTCATTTGCCCCCTTAGTTACTCTTTACTGGGTCTCATAATTACCCCCCAAGTTCAGTCCAGTCAGTTTTAGATTGTTTTTATTATCATCCTCGCCTTGTTCGTGTTTTTTCCAAGAATCGATAATGACATTTGACGATTAATTCTTCCAATGTCATTACTGGTTAAATTACGTTTATGATTATCATTATTACTTTACATTTGGCGTGTCTCAGGTAATTTAATCCATTCGTTAAAGACAAGGCTTAATTTCCAGCAGGGTACATGAGTAGAAACCTTTATCACTCAAAATGATAATTTTTTCATCACAGCAATAGGTTGTTGTTTTGTTTTCTTTAAGAATTATTTTATAGTTATATGCTATGCATTTATGTACTTTATCTTTTATGTATTGGGTGCCCCACTTATCAAGCGTGTGCTTTTAGGGACATCCTAATCATTTAAACTGCATTTGCAATGTTTGTAACATGTATGATTTGTATATTTGATTTGATTTTAAATGATTGAATAAACCAAACTGAACTGAACTGAATTCGGCATTTACTTACTTTCTTGTTCCCTCAAAATACCGCGTTGATCTTGGCAGTAAGAACGCCATAAAATTCGCATGGCATGATGGAGCTTGCTTGTCCTAGCTGTCTAGTGACGTGGTATTTTCTCTAGTGTCCTAAAGATTGTCATCATCCAAAAGTGTCATTCAGATTCTTGACAGTGCAAATCGCAGCTAGGAGCATCACCGCAATTCCTGCACCCTAAAAGTGTCCCGATGGTATTTACTATTAAATGACATGATCAATTCCGGTTGGCTGTTCTAACAACCATTGCGTGTTTTTAACAGCATTTGCTTAAAATCCATATGCAAAAACTCTAATTGAAACATAAAGTGCCGTTGCATTGTCATCGCTAAAACTATCTATTGCCTTATGCTGTAATGTACAACATGTAGAACTAAAAGCATATTTGCAGCAACCCTGTTACACCATACATACAGAGGCATATTATATGAATTAAAAGCAATTACATATTTTAGTTGTGGCAAGAGGGGGGGGGGGGGGGGGGTAATCGATTATTTTCATCGACACCTCCTCGCGTTGTATTTCGCAACAACGATATCCACAAGGAGAACGAATGCGCAGTCGTCCAGGAAATCGGATCTGTAAGAGATCTTCCATATTATTCCTCGAAGCATTTCGAAGGGGAGAAATTACCGGGGCTTTTTTCCCGTTCTGACCATCGACCTGTAATCGCATTAGATATCTTGCTTCATTACACGTTGATGAAGTGACACGAAAAGCGCTCATCGTAATTAATTTTGAGTATACAACTCCGCATCCCCCTCCCCCATCTCACCTGGTTCGGTAGTATGTTAGTTTTCATTAAAAGCATATTCTCTGAGATGGCCCCTAAATTTAGTTCTATGCACTTGTAATAGAATGTTTGGGTTTGTTACCAGTTTCACAGTTAGTCGGCAGTAAATTGCAATAGTCTAATGTAATTATCGGCAAAGGATACAGAAAGATGAAGATGCACGCGTGACTTTTTGTACTAAGACAAAATGTTGAAAGAAAGAGGTAACGAGGAGCATGTTGGAGTGTCTACTAATTATCTGATAACGCAAAACAGTTTCGTCATGACTTTTGCTATATTTTCATCATTGGTGAAGAATCACTTACCGTGCTCTATTAATCCGAATGTAAGGAAACACAATATCAAAAGTAATGGCATTCAGACAGAGTATTAGTGGGTTAATGCTTCGTGGGCTGTTTAAACCTCAGAGCTTTGCAACTAATTTTTAAAAAATCCTTTGCTTGGTTAAACTTAAGGACAAGTACAAAATAAAGGTATCCCATCGTTTTTAATGATTTGTTAAATCCTTCTTTCCATATTCCATTAATCCCTCTACCTTTTTATTCCCCATTTGTCAATTTGAAAGGAAGCATGCCCATGCCAGTCAAATCAAATTCAAGAATTTAATTTAAGTCCATCTTTATCCCATTCCAAGACGTTTTGACGAAAACTTGATAAACGTATTAACGGGGGCCATATCAAAGTTACGAGAGGAATGCGTAAGTAGGAACTAAAAATACACCTTTACTTTCATTTCATATGTTTCCCTCGCGTTCCGTTGATACAAAGGTTTAGACCGACGTTATTACTTGTTTTCCCGGAATGGAGAGAATTTTCTCTGAGAATGTGTTTGAATGTATACACATGGGACAAAATCTTAATCAGTAAATATTTGGTAACATCTGCAACATTTTGGGGACAAATTCACGATTCGAATAAAGATAATAATCACATGTCGGTAAGTGATATATATCCTTCCAATTTCAAATATTAAATCTCGACGTATTAATTCACCTACACAAATGCTTCATTTTGGTCAATGTTAAAAGACAGAACAACCATCCAAATAAGAAAGTAAGTTGAACATCAAAAGACAGAACATAAAAAGAACATCAACAGCTCTGTGATAAACATACATGGAATATTTAAGTACGAACGACCCATGATTTTTTGATACAATGTAATCAATGTCGTAAAATGCCCGATGTTACATTTAATACATATAACAAAACAATTTCTTTCACCTCACGAATTGCGGTAATGCTCCTTCTCATTGTCTCATATTGCCATGGAAACGAGAAGAAATATCCATATAAATATCTCCACGGGAAAAAAATATGCAATTTTACCTTATCATGCAGAAATTCCACTAAATTGTGTAAGAGTTGTATCGGACTGCGAACACCACTCCGGATGAGACTCAGAACTTCAGTGGAACACCAAACGCTCCCGCCAAATTGTTAAGCTCACGATTTTTGCAAAGCAAAGAAAATGACCCAGTTAGCTCCAGGAGGATCCAAATACTCGGGTTAGATACCGATAGGGGTGGAATGTCTCCAAAAATTTGCCAGAAATGGAAGCGAATTTTCAAGATATGAGAGGATGTGCCAACGAAGGAAAGACCAACTTGAATGGGGTGATCAAAATGATGGAATGATGATGGTGATGATCAGGTGGTCCGCACCAAGCACGATCACGGTTTTTCTTTAGTGTTGTATGAAGAAAAGTACTTTGAGGAACACCGTCTGCGGGAGATAAGAGAGGAACCTCGAAACACCTGCGCGCTGTCCGCCTTATGGAGCGTTGAGCGACGGGGAGAGGAGAATAGCATCCCAGTGACAGAGCATGCGCCGTAAACACGGGATTTGATTGGCTAGAAGAAGGCGACGGTTTATTTCTATAGAATACCACTGCGAGGTTATGAATATGGAGACGATCCTCGTAAAACTGCCATTTTCGTGTCGCGGGCTCTGGGAGACGGGTTTTAATTGATATCCAAGTTCGCTGAAAGTGCGTCTAAAAGGGACACAATGGAATCCTTTGCGCCGTGAAATTAGTGAACACGTGGTCTAAAATTACATGCTTTATTTAATAGCAATCATCATTTTTCCTTTAAGCTGTTACATTGACTAGATAGATGCAGTGGTGATCAAAATGGTCTTATCTCGGGAAGAATGACGGAATAAATAACATTCATATTTAAATGTGCGGCAGCATTAAACATCTTTAACGTCGACTAATTAAAAAATAACGAATAATCGTACTACTACTACTACTACTACTACTACTACTACTACTACTATTACTACTACTACTACCTCTACTACTACTACTGGTACTAAAAACATCAATAATATCACTAGTAATTCCAAAAATAAACGCAATGCTTTAAATACGTGACTATCACAAAACATCTTACAAATGGTTGTGGTAGCCATTACATGACAATATCAAATTTACACTGTATTGTAATATTCTTTTCGCTTGAAATGTTGCTTGTATACACATTATGGAATATTCATTATATAACGTACATAAATTGATATTGACGTTTTATTCTGAATATAGACTCGCTACTGACAGAATTGATTATAGATGGCCATATAAATTATTCATTTCGTAACTCAGTTAATTTAGCATTGGAGTCAATCATGCTGAATGTGGAATAAAATTGGCATTCAACCATGTTTAAAGTTAGTTTAAATCTCTCACAATACTTTATTGAATTTACATGTCATAAGTTATTCTCCGTCGTCATGTTTTAAAACCTTTATGGCCATTCATCATTTATGGCACGGGCAAGGACATTAAGCTGAGTGAACATTTTAATGATAGCGTTAAAAACTATAGATTAAAGTCCAAACAAAGGAAAATATTAGGGGGAAAACATCAATTTTAAAAACCTTCCCCTTCCCTGTTTCTGTCTCTATGTCTCTCTCTCCATCTCTCGCTCTCTCTCTCTCTCTCTCTCTTTCCCTCTCCCTCTCTCTGTTTCCTTCTCCCATTCTCTCTTTACAATGCAGTTTTAATCGGAAATAAGGTAGAGTAGGGTTAGAGGAATGACGTAAGGGGGGGGGGGGCTCATAGGGATTAAGATTGATCAAATACGAAGATGTTCGGGGTCATGATGAGATCTTCCAACGATTTTTTTATCATACCCCCCCCCTCCCCTCTGTCTACATGTCTCTCTCTCTCTCTCTCTTTCTCTCTCTCTCTCACTATATATATATATATATATATATATATATATATATATATATATATATATATATCCCTCTCTCTCTCTCTCTATCCCCCTCTCTCTCTGTGTATCTCTCTCTCTCTATCTGGGTTGTTCTCTATCAAGTATTGTGTTTTTTTTGTCATGGGGGATGGGGCACCATGATGGAAGGGAGATAGTACCCCACCCCCATGGCTACGTCACTACGATGATAGAGTACCTACAAAGCGTTCACTTCATTCCGATTTGCTTCTCTTCGTGTGTAATTGATTGTTTTCTTCTTGATGTCAGTGAAATGTCAAGCTATCGTCTTTGAGCACTCTCCTCTTGAAGAGCCAAAAATTTTCATTAACCCAGCGACAGGTGGGACTTAAAGGGACATTGCCCGTGCCTTAGTCGCCACCTCTATCATCATTAATCCTGTTTTAGCATTTTGTTTCCTCTTGATATCTATACCCTTGACAAAAATAAAGAAAATATTGATCCAGCCATTTGTGCCACTCCCACGTGGTCTTTGCGCGTTACCCATATTTCCTTTCACAAATTGATATATGTTCATAATAAAAAACCCTTAAACCTTTATTACTTCTCCCCACCTTCCCTTTCTGTTCTCTCTCTCTCTCTCTCTCTCTCTCTCCATCTTACTCTACTCTGCTTTCTTGATACCTATTTTACTTTCCTTATCTGCTCTTTCATGCGATTTTCCTTGGACCCCCTCTCTTTGTTGGCCAGAAATCACCTTTATTATCAATTTCGTCGAACATACATGTATTACATAAGCAATAAAAATTACTTATCATGTGTCCATTTCTTACGTTACTGTACGTCCTCACCCCTCTCTCCCTCTTTCTCCCCCCCCCCCCCTCTCTCTCTCTCTCTTCCTCTCTCTCTCTTTCTCAGTTGTGGCTATTACCGGTTAACCTTAATTATATCTTTTACAAGAGTCACTGTGTTTAACTGAAAAATAACTGGATTCTAATTCTCAGCTGCTATAATTTTATTTTAGTAGTAAGCCAGACAAGTGAAATATTATGTTCTGAAAATGCTGGTCATTTTGTAAATGAAATTTTCTCCTCCTTTGTTTCTTTTTTTTTCTGATTCCACATTAAATAATCAAAACATCGAGGGCATGGCTACTTGGTTAGATGAAAGTTGTGCTATTGTGACTCTTGCCATAGCACTCTACATGGCTTTTATTCTTTAGAAAACGGCGACTTTACTAACGTATCACTAAACAACAAGCTTATAGTCTCTCTCGTGTTAATAGAAAACCTTCCTAATGAAATAAGTGATCCAAATCAACAGACAACTGTCAAATGATTTATTCCTTTCTCAGACTATTATGTTTTCCCCAATCTCATGAAATGACCCTTTTAAACTAATGCGCTCTCTTCTTCGCATTTAATCATGTTAATTGTACTTGTAGCCACTAAGCCTCTTGTAAATAAGTTATTAACTCTTTCTAGTCTGTCCTTTTTTATTGTACATGTTCATACGTTGATATGATTTGTGAAGTATAGCACATTAACCTGTTAATAATAGAAAATATATATATATCATTTGACAGAATAACCTGTAAAAGCTCTTAAGCTTATTGGCAGTCGGTTCCGAAGAACTTTGAAACATTGACAGGCTATAATTACTTTTAAATCATAACATTTGGAAGAAGAGATTGTATTATATAAAACCTAATGTAGATTGTAATTCAATTTGAGAAAATTATGCTTTCATTTTCTATTATTGTCATGAGACCTTGATCGAGCAAAGTCTACCACCCCCTTCTCTCTCTCTCTCTCTCCCCCTCTCCCTCCCTCTCCTTCTCTCTCTATCTCTCTCCTACCTTTCTCTCTCTCTCTCTCTTCCCCCTCTCTCCTTCTCTCCATGCATTTATGTCAAATGCATTTTAAAAAAACCTATATAATAAAAAGTAAAAGAAACGATCATGCGTCGTTTTGTTTCTCTCCTCGGTTAGGTCCATCCCTCATCATTTGCCCACCTCCCCTCCCCCGATTTATTCACCCCCTCTCTCTTTCTCTCTCTCTCTCTCGCCCTTTCTCTCTTTCTCTCTTTCTCTCAATTTCTCTCTCTGTCTCTCTGTCTCTCTGTCTCTCTCTCTCCTTCCGCATCACTATCCCCGAGAATCTTAACCTATGTCACCGAGCGAAATCCAAGCAGTAACAATTCCGAAGACTATGTTTCCGAAAAATTGATCGAGGTACTTAGGTATCAGCAAACGAAAAAAAAAAGCCATGCCAACTCTTATAGGGACAGGTTATCCTTTCTTGATCTAGCAGTCTTTATCAATGGAAACAGGCCACGGACAAGCTCCATAGCGTTTTCCTTACTTTTTTTTTTTTTAATTTCTCGATCTACCCGTCTTTGCCAAGACATTTTGAAAGGAGTGGGGGGGGGGGGGGGTGCAGACTAAATTAATTTGATAACAGTTTTCCAAAGCGGAATAAGATTTTCAAATTCGGCAACAATGTCAAGAAAAAGTTCCCAGAAACATCTATTAAGTCATGATCCTTGTCACGTGACTAGGACCGGTATTCTTTAAATGCTGGCGTCACACTGTCCCGAACTTGAGACAAGATGGCCATACGAATATGGAATTTTCGATTTCGAGCCGAAAGAGCCGAAGCAAGTACGATGCCTACAGAAGGTCACACGACGGAACCCGAAACACACACGAAGGCTACACGAAGATGTGAATTTTTATCAAGAAGTTTTCCCAAAGGACGCACAAAGGCCACACGATGATTACACGACGTCTTATTGAGAGTACGATGAGTTCAAACTAGGTCATGAAGGCATCACGTGACCCCCATTGGTATAAAACTTCGCCCGACCGTACGCGTTGGAAATTTTGAATGGAGGGGGGGGGGGGGGGGTGCGACAAATTTTTAGGGTGTGACACCTAAATTTGCCGACAGAAATGTTGCACCCTAATTCCCCACAAATAATACAAGAATATCACAGATGTAGAGATCTTTATCTTACGGGCTGACGCCTTTTGCCGAAATATCAAATTTTTAAATCTTTGCGAGCGAGCAAAGCGAACAAGCAAATTTTTAAAAACTTTTTGTAGAGAAAATGTACAGAAGTTACATACAGAAGTTACATTATTATCTCAGAACCTCGCTGCCCAAATAATATGTGTATATTTTTTATCCTCGCTGCCCGAATATGAAGTGGTGGCTGCCAGAATATCGGAACTTTGAAAATCCTCGGGGGAGGGGGCTGCAGCCATTGCCGAAGGGGGCGCCTTTTGCCCGAATATTAACTTTCCAGTGTGTTTGCGAACGAGCAAAATATATGCCCATTTTCCCCTTTATTTTCTTTCCTTCTATTTTCCTTTCCTTCTTTTCTTTCTGTTTTTGTTTTCCTTTCCTTTCCCTTTTATTTTTTCTTTTATTTTTTCTTCTCCTTTCTCTTTTCTCTTTTCCTCTTCCCACTCCTTGTCCCCCCTCTTTTTTTGCCGACGGAGGTGGTGCATTTGCCGACAGCAATTTTGAGTAAGGCTGTGACACCTCTCCTATCCCCCTCTAGCAACACCCCTGAATTCAATTGCTGATCGGATACTTACGGAAGCTTATAAGTGCCAACCAGATGACGAGATAAGAAGGCGAGAAGACAAGTTAAAATGACGGGAAAACGAGTTATTGGAACTCGGTAAGTCGACTTATTATGGACAAGAAGACAAGAAGACGAGTCGTTGGAACTCGGCGAGTCAACTGGTATAAGATGAGAAGACAAGATGACGAGTTGTTGAAACTCGGCATGTCGACTTGTTTGGTACAAGAAGACGAGATGACGAGTGATTGGAACTCTGCAAGTCGACTTGTTGGGGACAAGAAGACGAGATGACGACCTGCCAGGTTGCATTAGCTTGTCATCTCGTCTTCTTGTCCTAAACAAGTCAACTTGCCGAGTTCAAACAACTCTTCATCTTATCTTCTTGTCCTAAACAAGTCGACTTGCCGAGTTCCAATAACTCATCATCTCGTCTTCTTGTCCACAATAAGTCGACTTGCCGAGTTCCAACAACTTGTCTTCTCGTGTTTTTGTCTCAAATAAGTCGGCATGCCGAGCTCCAACAACTTGTCTTCTCGACTTCTTGTCCAGAATAAGTCGACTTGCCGAGTTCCAACAACTCGTCTTATAGTCATTTATCTTGTATTCTCGTCTTCTTATCTCGTCTTCTCGTCACTTAACCTGTTTTTTACCTTCTTATGTCGTCATCTGGTTGGCACATATAAGCTTGGGGAACGCTTGAGCTACTCAAATTCGGCTGTCTTCGCCGACACCGTGATCCCATCTCGATGTCATCGTACTAAAATAAGAAGGCTAGACGCAGGCATTGCGAGGGCTTCACGTAGTCGTGTTGCCTTCCTATAACAATCGGGCAGTTTCTTGTTTCCTTCGTATTGTCTTCGTGAGGCGAAAAATGACCGATGGCACCGATGATCACACGAAGTAAAGATGAAGATGACACGATTTGACAAGATGCCCTCACGATGGCCTTACGAAGGGCAAAATGGACACACGAATTCAACACGAAAATGAACCTTCGCAAAGTCTTGAGGCAATTTTTTGACATGTCAAAGATTTTTCCACCGCACACGAAGTTGCTGCCGGAGCCTGAGAAACTCATACGATGGCTTAAAGGGAGCGACAAGTCGCAATCTATGGGCGGTTTTACAATTGGCTGCTCCTTTCTCTGGATCAAAGTTCAAAGCGACTTCAATTTATCGCGCGCAGCTAATAAAAGTTCGCACATTGACCCAAATTTGAGTAAACAAGATCGCGCGTTCTTTATATTTGAATCTCATTGGTCGGTTACGTATGTAGGGATTCGAGTTAACGATCACGCGAGGAATTCGGCAATAACATTCCTTCGGTAGCGCACGATTGGACCTGATTGTATCCGAATTTCCCCGAGTCAGGCCAACTGGTCAGGCCCATGGATTACGACTTGCCACTCCCTTTAAGATCAGAGCCGAATTTGAATATTTCCTTTATCGTTTTTATAAACCCCCCCCCCCCCCCCAGCAACACAACACAACACAAAACAACACAACAAGAACAACAATAACACCAAGAACAACAAACATCGACAAAACAAACTGTTGGCATGGATTTATAAAGGTGAGAACATTCTTCTTCTGATTCATGGAATTCATATATACACTGTAAAAACTAAAGTGCTACTTTTTCGGGGCATGTATAGTGACTGCACCTGAAATGCTGTTTTAGCACTTGTAGTGTGCTAATTTACCAGCAAAAAAAATGTGACCGTGGCGAGCCTCGAACCAGGTTCCGCTGATTGAGAGGCGCTGACGTTACCGATAGACTAACGAATGCTTCTTGCATCTTGTCTCAACTTCGGACAGTGTGACTCCTGCATAACAGTAGTCATAGCAATAGGCTCCAGTCGAAAACATGATGACGCTTGTTTGTCCTGACACTCAAGCAAAAGTGAAGGTTTCATGTTTGCCGTTGGATTTTACGTAAAATATACGTCGAGCAGCAATACCTATCATATTCTTATATTCTCCATTTATTGTCGACATATTTTTTGAAAGAGGTAGTGAATGTCGAATACAAACTTGTTCGATTTACTGTTTGAAAATGAATTGTCTGAATAACCAACCTGTCCGGAAATACGTGTTTGGACTTAAAGGAGAATTAACCTCAAACAATAAAGACGATAGTGTTCAAAGGTGTTATTTATTCCTACTTGTTAGACTATATGGCTTCGCGTCAAAATATACGAGATCGATACGAATCAAGATTTTCTGAGCAAAATTTATCATCTGCTAGCAATATGTATCGTCTGCTAGCAATACATGGGGGCTGCCATTTTTTTTATGTGTACAAGAAGATTTTCTTAATCCAAATGCCCAATTGCCTTTTTCAAAATTAAAAACCCATTTGAGATTTAAAATATAGAATAGATATGTCAATTTATTTTTAAACTGAAGATTTCCTTATATATTTCTGTTGAAAATCGATATTCGCTTAATATAAATCTATTTTCTAGATACTGTGACGCAATGGACGGAGCAAATTAATTCAAATTTTATGGATGCTTCTTCCCTGAGCATCTATAGCGGCAAACTATGCATTCACCTGCTTTCGGATAATGGGACTTGAAAAGTCAGAATGCATGCTGCATATATTATGTTCTGCTCTGTTTGGCAAACCCAAGAAAATAGATTTTTGTTAAGCAAAACCAGACAATTTAAAAGTATCATTATAAAGATTTAATTTTTATAAATCATGTAAACACCCACTTTATATTTTTCGTCACATATGGGATTTTAGGTAATGAAGAAAATCAATTTAGGTCTTGGATTCAAAATATCTTCCTGTTCGGGTCGAACATTCATGCCACACGTGTGCAGTCATTTATACCCATTTATGTGTACAGTGCATGTGCTTTTAATGGAGATTAGATCAATTTTTTCTTTTCAGTTTGATTATTCCGAAACCTCTAATGTAGTATACACCAATTCGTCTGTAAAAATGGTCGACCTTTCCCAATTGCTTTGAGACAGTTTATTTCACAATCTAATTGCATGACTAGAACTCAACTTTATCTTTAAATCCGATCTTTGAAACTTTGGTATTATTAGTCAGACTAGAAAAACGTCAAATCGGCCAAGTGCCTGACAGTGGAGTAAGTTCAAATACAGGAAATATCTGCCACAATGGACCCAGTTTATGAAACTAATGATTAACATCGTCTTGACTATTATTGTTTTTCAATCTGTAATCATCACAGGTACATATCAATAGCCTGTTAAGGACTCGAGGCAGTGTCTTTTTACAACCACGTCGTCCAAGTGTTTTTATCATGGTGTACACAAAAGTATGGGGAACACTTGCATAATTATAAATCTTGCAGGGGCCTATGCAGCTCACGCAGGAAAACAATCAAGAGTCGATGAGTTATGTTATGGATTATAGAACGCGCCGGTTAATTGGACAGACGAAATTAGAATCAATGGCGGAGTTTCGGGGTTGGAAGGAAATTAGAACGGGAGTCATTCTCCTTTTACATGAATGTAAATGGATATATAGAACCGATGTTCACATGGTTAAAGTGATTTCAATGTCTAGCATAAGCCAAATGAACATTGCTAGTCGCATGCAAATAAATGAAATAAAATAATAATAATACACCGTTCTTGTATAGCGCATATCACATTGTGATATAACGTCCCTATGCGCTTCCAAAGGGTTTGGATATTATTACCCTGGCTTTAGCTCCGGCAGCCGTATAGCGCACAGTACATTTCAAGGAATAAATCCTGCCAGGTACCCATTTAACACCTGGGTGAAGAGTGGCAAATGTGGATTAATGTCTTGCCAAAAGACGCTAGTGCCGGCATGAGATTCGAACCCACAACACCTCCACATGAATAAAGTAGTTAAACAAAAACATCAGAAGTATGGATACAAGTATAAATAAAATATGAAAATACAAATATAAGAATATAACACTTGGGAAAATATTTATACCACGGTATTTCACTAGGTTATTAAAGTTAAAGCATTATCAAATATGATAATGAAAAAGATTACATTGTACACGTATAATACTCAGGATGATACAATAATGTAAATATATCCCATCTGTACAAAATGATACGAGAGTACAATATGGAATTGGCGAATTGCTAAATACTTTCATAAAATCAACATTATGCTTTTTATTTTGGGTATATTCAAAAACAAATAAAGTTATTGTATCTCAACCTTGTCAACCTTGTAAAAGTTATTATCACTCACGATTCAATTAGGTTTTGCACTTATGTTAGCTTTGAAGTCATACGATTATTTGTTTTTAACATTATGTTTTGCAAATATTTTGTGTAATAATCGCTTTGAAGCCCAATGGTAATTTGTTTCCATGCAGCATCTTTGCAAAATGATGTGAGAATCATGAAACTTACTTACCATATTTCTGATAAGACATGTATATACGTTCGCTGGCAGCTCTTTTTCCCCATTGTTCTAAACGCTCAATACCAAACTACTTTTATGATCATATGTCACCAATAAAAATCTAAATGAATAAAATTAATACAATATTTCTATCACAATCTCCAGGGAATATTCATGAATAACAAACCTTGATTGAAACCTATATATATATATTATTTGTAAGGAAATAACATATACAACAGCTTTGGCAAATCTCGTGGAAATAAATACAATGTGAAAGAAATTGCGAGAATAACGTTGCGTAGCTCAATCAAAGTTCCCCAGAGCTGTCCTCCCTTTTTGAAATTTTTTGCAAAGGCTGAAAAAATGTCTCCGCCGGGAATCGAACCCGGGCCGTTGGCTTAGAACGCAAATGCCTTACCCACTAGACCACGGAGACGGGTTAGTGGTTTCGGCGACACCAGATTCAATTGACCGACAGATTGACAAATCCTCAACCTTATTAATTAATTCCCCTTGTCGGGGGCAGATGAGTTTTTGAACAAGACAAGCCGCTAGTGCCTCAGCTGGATCCAAGCGAATGCTTTGAATACATGTATACATTAGATATATATATATATATATATATGCCAGAATAATATGATATTTACATACAAGTCTTGAATGTACAATGTATTTGAGAAATACATGAAAAGTGACGATCTTTTGAATGAATTCTAATAAGCTGTTTCTGTACAATGTACTTTCTGAAAAAAATCGTTAGGAATAAAAACAAAAGGAAAGAAAAAAAAGAAGGTATTTTAGATCACAACAAGGAATCTATTTTTCGTTGGTCATATCACCTCATTTCGATATATACCCATTTATATCGGGGGGTGAGTTGGCTCAGTCGGTAAAGTGTCTTCCTGTCGAACCAAAAAACGTGGGTGCGGTTCAAACCCAGGGGGGATGAATGAAGCCTTCATTCTCACCACCTTTGCACGTCAGGAGCCCACTGCACTATTCGTATAAGAGCAGGGGGAACCCCGGTGTACCAGGAGGAGAGACCCCAAGGTCACAGTGATTCAGTTCCCCCTTCCCCTTCCTCGCAGGCCCACGTGACGCCAAATACTTAATGATAGTCATGTTACTACCCTTATGTATCCAAAGCACTCCTCTGATTACCATTAATTTGATTATGTTCCCTCTGACGTCACAATCACCTATTAACAACACATATTAGTATTTACATGTCATTAATTCTGCTTTAATAGGCTCTTTGACCTTCCTTCTCCTTGCCCTGTCCACGATTGAATTCTATTAATCAACGGCTTTCTCACAAGTTTTTTAATGATGGAAGAGCAATATCAACCTAATATAAAACTGGCAATGATTTGAGTTGAAAAAAATTTCTATACATTTGTTATCATTTTCATTTTGTAGTACCCGCCAAATTCACAAGGAAAGTAGAGGCCATTATTTGTCACCATACGAATTACTATTTATAACAGTGTGGCTGGTGGAATATGCATGCTATGATTTTATGAATAAATTCAAACTGAGTTATATCGGTAGACATTGGATATTCCAGTGTTTACGATTTGGATTAGATCAACAATGCGTAATATCTAATTCTACTGTATCGACTAATTTTTTTGTAAATTACATGTACTTATACACAATTATTTCTTTACCTCTACAATGTCTTTTTGAACTCCCGGAGCTCTCCCCTCTCCAATGTCTGAGCACAGTATATATATATATATATATATATATATATATATATATATATACATGTATATATATACTCCCGGCGGAGACAGTTTTTGCAAACCCTGCAGTTATTTCCACAGAAAGGAAGTCAGTAAGGAGGAACAATGAATTTAGCTACGCAAATTATTTCTCTCAATCAATTCAATTGATTTCTCACATATATATATATATATATATATATATAATATATAATAATTGCACCATTTTCTTCCTTCCGCAGGGTCAAAATGGCGCCTAATGAGAAAAAAATAATAGCTTGATGTCTACAGAAAACAGAGAAAAAAAGGACAAGGCAAAAAAAAAGCAACGGTAACGGAAAGGTATGCGAATGAGGTTAGGAGAGGACGAAATCCATCGTGTAATCGAAGCCGCCGTGTAAAGCCACTTAACCAACCGGCCGAGCCGAGGTAGGCGAACGAGATGAAACGAGAGACGGAGAAGCTTTGTTTAGAGATGGTCGCAAAATGGTCGCGGAGATATTAGAAGGTGTCAGAAAGCTTGACATCTATCTAAGGAGAGGCGTCTAAACAGGACTTCACTTGGAATTGCTCCACAGTTGGGAGGATGGGTATAATCAGAGGGGGCAATGGGGGCAGAGGGAAACCTTCGATCCAATTAATACCGTTCTCTATTTCTCCAGGCCTCACTCTCCACATTTTTCAATCAAAAATATATCTCTTTCTTTCTATCACCATGATGATAATTTTGCCCCATCCCATCCTCTCTCTTTCTCTCTCTCTCTTTCTTTCTTTTCCCTCTCTCTCTCTTGCTCCTTTTCTCTCTATAAATCTTTCCCCTCTTCTCTCTTCCTTTAGCCCTAATGTTCTACGTTTTTACTATTTCTCTCATCAGCTCATGAACAAGTTTGGATTCAATATTTAATAAATCTCTCAGCAATTTCCCTCCTTTTCTTTCTTTCTTTCTTTTTATTTTCTTCTCTCTCTCTCTCTTTCTCCCTCTTTTCTCTATCTCTCTTTCTCTCTCTATAACTTCCCCCCTCTCTCTCTCCTTTTATATTCATACTTATATCTATACAGACCCTAGGCCTGTACACTTCCTACTGACAAGTGTTAGATCATTATGATAACGCACTGACCATGCTGACGCGGTCGAAACGTTCGTAGTCGCGGTTAGCATGGTTAAGCACAGTGACTCCCGTTTTAAATACAATGAAGCTACAGAGCATTTGTCACCCACATGTACGTAGCATTTTGATACCAGCTTTTCTTAACTTATGATTTATCATCTGCCGCTTATTCCAAATATGAAGCATTTCTGCCCCTTCCCCTCCCCCCCCCCCCTCGAGCGGTTAACATGGTTAGTAAGACGTGGCGGGTACGGTGCGGTTAACTAGTTGCCACCAAGCGGTGCGGCTGCTTCACTTGTGGTCGGTGTATCATAAACGCGGATGAAGGTGTCAAACTGCCAACGCTCCAATCACGCCAACTTGAAAAATCTACGTCAGATAAAATATTTTAAGAAACGTAATCAATGTTCCAGAGGACTCGGAAATTTGAAACAAATAAGGACAATTTTTTGTTATTGTAGTGTCATTATCCCGAAACCCTTCCCCATCTAACGATACCCTAAACTCAAGTGCGATGTAGGCACAACTGGGAAATTCCAAATGGACTATAAAGTGCCCCTCCGCCCCAGCCCTCCACTAACCCGGATCTACCACAGCACCGTATAAAGCGGTACTTCCGTTCCAACCACCACCAACTTTTAGCGCGAAGAAACATCAGTCTCTTGTTTGTACATATTATAGAGAGGTATGCAAGGTCTCTGATCCTGTCACAATTTGATCTCCAATTTTCTTTGATATAATCATCAAAACAGTATAAGGGATATCGGATGGCAAGGTCATCTGAAATGGCATAAAAGTTTTACTCCTCATCGCTCTTCCAGTTCGCTGATGTACATGCACATCACTCTTGACGGGCTTCGTAGTAAACTTAAAAGTGGTTCTAACATTCTAACAAAAGAAGAAGAGTCACATTGTATAACATTCACAATTGCAGAGGCGGATCTATTGACCAAAACAGCCCCCTCTCCAAACCACCGCGTCTGGATAAAATAGATTTCAGCTTGTACAAATTCATTTTAAAATCCTTATGAGCGTCCCTTTAGATTTTATTTTTGGAGACAGCGCATATTGTGTATTAAATCGTGTTGGGTTGCGTCAGAACATAGGGCTTTATTTTCAATAATTCAAAAGCTCGAGATACTCATTCTCAAAAATGATACACTTCAACAGATCATAAACATTTTACAAAGTTTGGTACAGACACACAACATAAAACATACTTAAATATTGCTTTACACATACATGTACATACAAGTTGCATACGTATAGTACATAATGGATAGAGAAAATCAACATTAAAGCTTCCTGATATTGCCTACTATTTCATACATTCGTATTCAGCTTGTGATTAATCAGAAAACTCATGTATTGTATGTAACAGACAAGAGAGCGCAGAAGAAACCATTTCATGCATCTCCTGAAAGGCTTTCTTTATTTGTATGGCATGTGCGAACATCGCAAGATAAAGGAATTTTTTAAAAAATGGGGGAAATGTCGTACGGATCGATGAACAAAACCTTGGGGTTTCTATGTGCTAATTAAATGAGGTTCTGGTCTGATAGCAAATGATAGTCGTGAGTGGAAGAATGAATTAAACTGCCAGTTAGATCACAAAAGATGACTTGTAGAAAGGAGCCATTTAAAAGGGATGACGTTGGTAGAACAGTGAGTTCATATTGACAGCAAATACCAGCAAGCTACAAAGAAGAAATTATAGTTCCTTTTAATATGAATACATGGAATAGACTATAAGTCGTTCGGTAAAATTGATGCATGATATCCATTAACAAGTCGATGTATTACAAGCGAAATCTGTCCACGTCAGCCCAAAGTCAGACATAAGTTCGTACCATGTTCTTTTTTAATTCTGGAATCACGAGGATGTGACTTGAACCTTTTTCAGTTGTGATATTTTCTTTTCATTCTTTTCTTATTTTGTTACAAAGATTGTTTTTTCATATACTTAGTGGCGATTCTTAAGTTCCAAACTACGAGAGTTTATTTGGGTAGGCCAATTGCGCATTCATATGAAAGTGACAGAATGAAATGACATATATAGAAAAAAGAATGACCCGATTACGGAACCTTGCGGAACACCATACCATCAGAATATTTGAAAATAAATAACATGCATGTAACCAAGTTTGTTATAGTAAGTGGAATATATCGTTTACCATTATGATAAATCAATCAACCAAGCATGGTCACCGTCAAGTCCATTTTAAGTTGGTCACTTCTTTTCTCGTTTCCAGTTGAATCACGGCGATGTGACTACAGCCAATTACTTCAGCTGTGATAATAGAGTAACACGAGACGTCCACACTATCTCTGAGGCGTGTGGTTGGCGGGATGGGGTGAACGCAATTCAAGATACAATGAATCGATCCTCCCTCAGCTGTCAGCCTGCATTCACTGTCTTCGATTGCAAGGTTAGAGTCTTCGGGGAAAAAGGAACCTAGTCTTACTTTTGTAGTTTCTAGACAGGATGTGTCCTGATTTCTCGAATTCACTTTTAATGAATTAACCTTGAAGCACCAGCAATACGCCTACAAGTTTCGTTACTATAAAATTTTATGATGTTTCTGATAAAAATATTCATATATTATAAGCTTGTATTATCTAAATGCGCAGGATGTCATTCGCCACAGACGTACAACGACCTTACTTCTGAAGAAGGAAATGAGCTATATTGAAGATTGTAAGAAACTGGTCATTGTGGAAAAACATGTGTTTCACTAACTTGCAGCCTAACTCCTTTTTAAAAAACACTTTTATACTGACACTCTTGGAAAACATTATTAGGTGATCTGTCGTAGTCGACAGATCACCTCTTAATTTCGTCAGAATTTTCTTTCTTTATTTATTTATTTCTTTATTTTATTTTCTCCACTTTCTTGTTTCCACGAAATCTCAAAAACTTTTCAGTCAATTTTCACGACATTTCCGTCAGTCATCAGGTCATATATGGTCAAGCTCCGAAATCTTTTTCAAGGTCATCAGGTCATCGTGACGTCATCCAGGCGCCATTTTGTGAAATCACATTATCAATCATATCTTCATAACGAGTCATCAAAAATGAACCATATTTGACACACATAAACTTCAGGTCAAGGGTCAACATAAAATGTCATCAAAATCCGCGCACGCATCATTACGCGCACGTACGCGCGCGTCAAATTTAAAAATGCTCAAAATCACTTTTCAATCAATTAGAGTACGGTTCAGGACATTTTAAGCATTTTAAAAATTTTCGTCCGTGCGCGTCCGTGTGCGCGTTATGCGCGCGCGCAGCGCGTACATAACGTAAAAACGTTGTTTTTTCGCATGATTTGCAATCCTGATACTTTTCTTCATCATTTCCATCAACTTGGAATCAATTTTGATCAATAATAAGGTCGTACGGGCGCGTCAAAGTTCAAAATCCGTGCGCGCGTCTATGGCGAAAATAAGGTAAAAACGTGAAAAAACATGCCTCAACAAAATTCACTCTAGCTCTTTAAATAGTCCACAAACCCCCCAATTTTTTGTCATCATCAGGTAGGGTATGAATCACAGATTTCATTTCATGTATCATTTGACCCTTATAAACATTATGATGTCATCAAAATGGCGCCAGAATTCAAAATTTCCATTTTTCATGTTTTGACGTCATCACATTTATGCAAATTTGGCTTTAGATTCTTAACTATTGGTCGTTTTTCGCCCAGATTTTGATATGTTATAGCTGAGACAATTCTCTACAAGATCAGTTACCACGGTTTTTCATTTTGATGACGTCATCATATTGAAATTTTCAATTAAAAACGACATGTCAGAATTTTCCCTATTTGCGTGTTATGTCTATGGAAGATGACTTTTTTTCGAATCATGAATCTACATGACATCGTTCTCTGAGCAGTGTCTCAGTTATTTTTGGTCTATTTCCTTCCAGATTTTAATATGTTGTAGCTGAGACTATAAGCTTTTATTAGTAAGCCCTCCAATTTTTGATCAGATGTCGGGATCACGCCCAATTTTGAACTACCAAATGGGATTTGAGAATCCCGTTTTTCGCTTACGTGTTATCTCTATGGGAAATATTTTGGTCTATTGGTCAAAGCACTTGACTGCCATGCAGGTGACCCAGGTTCGATCCCCGGTCGGTCCATAATTTTTTTTTGCTTCTTTTTGCTTGTCAGTTTACCATCCTCTTCGACTATTATAACATAAACAATCACAAACCATGCAATAAAATGCCTTATTTTCCGTGTTATGTCTATTAGAAAGTAGTCTGCAGTAGTTTGTGTACAACCCTATGGAAATTGTGATTCCCTGTCGTGTATTAGAGCTACGGGGTTTATCTCCCAAGTATCCTGCAATATCAAATAGTCCTGTTTGATATCACAATTTCTCAAAATTGGCTTAGTCAATTATCTTAAATTATCATATCATTATAATCATCATAATCACCATTATCATCATCACCATAATCATTTTATAATGACCGTTACACATTTTGCTACATTCCTCTCCTCAAGAAGCATCTTCATTCATGGCATTCTTGACTTCCTATCTTCAGTTTAGCATTTCCCCATTATTATGATCATCCTGATTACAATCATGATCGTACAAATTGAAAGACAGATCACCTAATTCGTCCTCATGACGAATTAAACATTAGTTTTTTAATCAGTTGCAACAATGACGACAATGGAAATTGTGACTTCAAAGTTGCAAAATGTTCTGATTATAATTGAATCAGAGTAATAGGGATAATTCCCCTGGTACGTAGTTGTCCAAATGTTTATTTTTACGGGGCAATTGTTTAGGGTAACTGTCCTAGTCGGTTGTTGTCCTATTAAGGGTACTGGTCCAGGCGTGGTTGTCTGGGAGGATTGTTGGCACAGGCTGTTGCCTAGGGATAATTGTCCGGGGTTAGTGTTTTATGATGCATATTAGACAACACATCTCTTCAAGTAAATACGCCTCTCATTGATATGGTGTCAAAACTCCATACGCTCTACATACTCTTACATACCAATAACAATATCAGGGTTGAAATTATGCATGCATATTGAAATCATCCTTGAATATTGGTTTTGACGAGCGGGGGGCAAACATGGTAGCTCGATTAAAGAATACAAACAATATCTTCATTCAATTCAATATCCATTTATTAGGAGCGAAAGCCACGAAAGACGATATTTTCAGAAGTAGCCGCTGACCTTTTCATTGAATATTCTTACGTGTGTTTATTCCCAGGACGGTCTCTAAACATGGACAGAGCCTAATCTGGGTCACTGGAGTGACAGGTGAATCAGAAGGCTACAGTCTAATTATTTCAACATCACGGTAATGACCTGTACTTTGTAGCGGAATCCGTAATATTTGTAGTAAATGTTACTGAAATTTCTGTATACCCCTCCTCGTCAGTGGTTACCTTGATATATCAGAAAGTCAGAATATACACATGTTTATAATGCAGGATTATATTTTGCTACAGATATATCATTGTTTTTTTTTTAATATCCGTTTTCTGAGGAGAGAAAATAGTCGGTTAGATATACAAGTAAAAAACAAACAAGCAAAGAAACATAAATGTACCCAATCGTGAAGTTTTGTTTTAGAGGAGGCTAAATTACTTATTTTTTCAAAACTTAAGCAATCACTTCGCAATTATCATGAAAATTGATGATATGTTGATTTTGTAGGGGTAACGGAATGCTTAAAAAATGATACAGAATTTCGAAAAAAAGTAGGTCGAATAGTAATGCTTCGAACTTGTGAAGTATGTGATATCATTGTAGGATAGTTTTATTTTGATTACCTAGGTAACCAATTTCCAACTTTTCCTCTGGCTATTGGGGCTATTACCCTTCTTACTGAGAACGATTTAATCATGTTTGTACAGTAAGTATCGATTTCATCTGGCTTGGAATTGAAAAAGCTTGACGCTTCTAACGAAATAGCAATACCCCGATATAAGAATCAATATTCATCTGCTTTTGTACTTCTATTAAATTCTATGACAGGTTTGCGTTTCTATAGGAGGCCTATACATTGATTTGTTGAACTTGAAATTCTGGCAACGTGAGCTCATTGTGTTCACACTTTTCCATGGTTGTCCAGGTAAAGGTACGATCACGTATTTTATCGTAAACTCTCTTTGCATTGTCGATCGCTTTACAGAACTTACTGTTGTGATTTACTGTATAAACATTATTATACATTGCATCATATCACTTTGTTAATTTTATGTGTCATTGTGAATATTGTTACATATCAAATACTGATAAATGTACTCCTCATTGCCTCAGTAAATCATCATAACTAGGCACATTTCTCTGTCACACAAACTCTTTTAAGATTTATCACATTAAGTCTTTTTGATCATACAATAAATCACTGCCTGTCCCTATCTTTGGAGCTTATTACTGATACCAATGAGCTTTCAAATATTCATACATCCAAATGTTGCTTATTTTATCAAAACATAAAAATAACAATTTACTTCAACATATTGCTACCCTAAAAAAGGACTAGTACTTAAACTATAAAAAACTAAACCCTCCAAAAAAAGTATGGGATAATCATCGCTATGTGTAGTACCATTAGAAAGTGTGTTCATTCCTCTTTAAGATGATACCCCATTTGTTATGATTTTGCAGTCACGGAATGTATAGTACATCAAAATAAGGAGTAAGGTCAAAAGTGAAAAGTTGCAAAATGCTCTGCTGTTGTTTGGCCGTGCATTCTTCTTTCTTTGAAGAGTTGTAGGGCTGCTGTGTTTTCAGATGATCTTCCATGAGCAAAATACACACTGTACTGAAGGATAAACACGCATGAGGTCGAAGAAACATGCAAGCACTAAAACAATCATGTGCTTTTTACTCAAACAAACTTGCAATAACACTTCATTTCTCATGCATTCATCTCTGTAAGAAAAAAAAAACAAGCACGAGAGAAACTTCACAGCTTAAATTCAATTTTTTCATATCTATTTTCATGTTTGAAACTTAGACAGTGAATGAATATCATTTTAAGGATTCTTTAGAATTTGAGATTCATGGATGACCAGTGGGGAACAATAGCCCCAAGTCATTTACACAAAATTAATGACACTCTCTTATGTCAAAGAAAGAAGAGTGCCCTGCATACAATACAAGTGCTTTAAAACCTGAGCATTTTGCAACTTTTCACTTTTGACCATGCTCCATATTCTAATGCAGTGGCGGATCCAGGATTTCTTGAGGGAGGGGGCTAAATATTCACAAAATTTTCATACCAGATATGGCATCATCTTAAAGAAGAATAAACATAGTTACTTTCTAACGATACTAAATAAAGCGATGATTATGGCATGACGAGAGAGATATAATCGATCAAACTTGAGTTTCCAAACTTTTTGGAGGGGTTTATATAGCAAAAGTACAGTTATCAGTTGCTTACCCTCTAGGCTGGTAGAGCTTTATCCTTTATCCTCCTCTGATCAGGAACGTGAATCGCCTTCTGACTATCCATAATGGTAATCCAACTTTAAGTACAGTACGTGATGTATTATGAATGTACATGCATAGTACACCGGGTGCCGTCAATATGCGTGCAAATAGCCTCAGGTAGTAACTTAAGCTTAACATTCAAAAGATTAATCCTTATTACCGAGTCCCTCGGAGAGAACTTCAAGCCGTCGGTTCCCTGGTTGCTTACTTACAAGCATACACGTGCTTTCTTAGCAGTCAGGTAAAATAAACCATCAAAATACACAGACTGTAATAATCTTTTACCCCGTAGTGATATATATCCTTTGGCAAGACATTCATCTACATTTGCCACTCTCCACCCAGGTGAAGTAAATGGGTACCCGGTAGGAAGAAATTCCTTGAATGCCTTAGCGCCTATCATGGCAGCTCGGCTAAAGCCGGGGTAATAATGTGATACTTTGTATTAAGCGCAGTAGAGTATATTTGTATAGTAGCTGCGCTATATAAATGGAGATATTATTATTATATCAGAATATTTAACATGACCAAACATTACCAAATCGTAACCGTAGCTTAAGTTAATATTTTAAACACAAAGAAGAAGGCCAACTCGTGTACCCATTATTATGTACATTTAAAAGAACACAAAATGACGGAGCAAAGAAACGAAAGAAGAAATTGTCCATTTTTATGAAAACTGTGATGATTTTATATTGTAACATAAAGCGAGATAAAATCCCTCGATAATGTATCGGTTGGATTTTGGCACATGCTTCTGACATTTCAACAAATCTCTTTTGGTTCCAATAAATCCTCATCTCGTATTCGTTTGCATGTCCTAACCACTTCAGTGGACTCCACTGACCCCACGGGACATTTACAGAGTGAAGTTGTGAGCAAACTCTAGCGGTTTGGGTTACCCCGCCGACTAAAGTAGGCCGTACAATATGAAAGTTTAATATTGGGACATGTTTCTGAAGTGCAATAATATGGCGTTGCTGTTGTACGGGAACATGCCTGTAGCATACGTCGAGGCACGACTAGGGTTCGTTTGAAAGAATGTTTCTTTAATCTTAAGGAAGGTAGACTGTTGAATATAAACGGGATAATATTGACGGGATAAACCTGACAGGAATGTATTGTGCACCACTGTGTGTCGTAGAGGGGTACATTCACTCGAGGGAAGGGGGGGGGGGTAGGTCACCCTTCCAACTTCCGTCACTTTTATGCTCTCAAAAATGTAAACTACATCCATGACATCATTGGTACTTAAAGCCTGTTAGTTCATAAAAGGCATGTCGTTACGGGATCATAAAAGCCATGCCGCGATTTTTCCTTGGAAACACTTTCTTCAAGGATAACTCGACTCAAGAGATCAGCGTGACCAGCATAGAACCTCTCAGTATTTTTTTTTTAAACCTTTAAAATACTACCATGAATTCTCACATGCGTTTGCATTTAAAGGTCACGCACGTACTATCATACCATTCTAAAGGAGATAGGTCCCAAAGTTGATAAATATCTGTGATAATGATAGACTAACGTGTTCGGAATGTACGATCTAGGTGTTGTGGAAATATTGTTTAAACACCCTTCCAACTTCCGTCAACTCACACTGTTTCGCGAGAATGGAAGGAGTAACTTTGGATTTTTCCGGAGAAGTGACACAAGACATTCGGATTGTGCCGTCCTCTTGATAGGTCCTACCGTTTCCAATGGTCACCCAGTTGACGGGTGCACTTCGAAGTTGAGTTTGATATTAAAATCATACAACACTAAACACAAGGTATACAATTTCTTTTTCAATTCTTCCTTAGACTTACAAAAATATAAAAAGAGACAGTTTAAGACTTCATTATTTCTCCTCACATACTCAGCATCCTCTTAAATGGTAAAGTCATAAATTGTACTCTTTATTTCGAGTATTTCAGTGTTAACTTTAACGGTGGCGACTCGAAGCACCCAACATGCATAAGGCAGGAGCGTTTTGAGGTGAATGCTAGCGTGTAGGAACTTATGGATGTAGGACAAAGCGAATTCGAACTCCATGCTTTCATTAAAGTATACTATTTCCTGGCATCTTAGCAGTAATCAAACAAAGTTGGACACTTAACATAAGCTATTTAAAGTCGAATAGGTGGGACTACCAAACGATATAGTCACAACAATATTATTTAAACTACGCAAAACTGACAAATTTAAGCACGGAAAGACAAAGTGTGCGCACTAAGGCGCACTGGACACTGAACAATCCTTCGATGCTTCTCGATCAAGGCAGGATAATTGATAGAAGTGTAGCAATAACTGTTTACCCGAGTGAGTTGCTCTGTTTATCCAGGCCTTTTCGCTGACCCCTTTCCAACATGGCCATCCAATGTCGCGACTGGACAAGTCAAAACAATTACCAACGCTCCAATGCGCGATTCGAGTCTTCCGGATTTTTAATGATGCCTCAGATATTTGTCCATCTGTAGGTCCGTTATCGAATCCTAGCATGAGTTATATTCTTGAAAAATTCAAAAGATTTGAATATCTTCTTTCTTCTTTACACCTTTTCAAGCTTCTCTGGTGAAACGACGCTTTTTGCAAAAACTGAAGAAAAATATTGGATATAAGATAACAAGATAATCGATTGATACATTAATTGCTAGAGCATATTAGTGTTTACACTTATGATTGATATGATTGATCTCTCTCTCTCTCTCTTTCTCCTTCCTCTCTCCGTCTTTGTGTGTCTCTCTCTTTATGTGTCTCTCTTTTTTCTGTTTTCCTTTCTCTTTGGTTTTTACACGCACACACACCCATCCCACCCACAGACACTCTTCGTGACTCTCACTCTACCCTCTCTCTTTCCCTCTGTCTCTCTCTCTCTGTGTCTCTCTGTCTCTCTATCTCCGTCTCTATCTCTCTCCTGGCGTATATTTCTTCTCTCTCTCTCTTTCAAGCATTTATTTCCTCATACATACCTTTCCTTCCCAAACAAACGTCCTACTTCTCGTCGCTTTTTGTTACCATTTTGCCTCTGGCATGCACGTCACAATAAAGTCGAAAGCATTTAATACTCGCTTGATTTCAAATAGAAACGTTATATTCACTCCTTATGCTACCATCCTTCTAATTACCATCACTGTTTATCGTTTCCGTTTTTGAGGCAACAGGCACACTACACCGATTCGCAAGTGTTACCCCTGGCAATAGGGATACTGTTTATTGATAAAGTTTCATAATGGCGGTAAAAAAACTGAATACATGTATACTGTTAGACAAGTGAGATGCATATCATTAATCGTTTCCTTTCCCCATTGTCCTATTACAAAGGTAATTCAAAAGTAATTACAAAGGTGATAGGCAGATAAATAAATTGATTTATTGATAATTGACAGTTAGTGTAAATAAACCGGTGTTAGATTTTAAAGTGATTTTATTGGTTTACAGTTGTCGAGAAAATTAGACTAATCAAGCCTTTGTTTAAATACTCGGTGATACATGTACTCACATGTACATGCTTTTTATTCTCGTTGAATTGTTTTCATATCAAGGCCCGTGGGAACGTCCAGAAATACATTTTATTTGGCCACTCTAAAGGTTTTGTAATTACATTTAGAAAATGGTGTTTGTTAATAGTTTAACTGACTGACTTTATAAGCTCTTGAAATACATTTTGAGGAAGAAAAATTGGTTTCCGCAACCACTACAAAACGCCACCCAATTCTGCTTATATTTCAGAGTAGAAGATAATGGACATTTTTTAAAAGTAATCCATTGAAAAGAGGTAGGAAGTCATTACCTCATCATACAAAATGATTGAGTTTTCTTAATTAATTTCAGACGGTCAGAACGCCAGGGGATAAAAGGCGCCGGATCGGAATTGTGGTGGTTTTTGCGTAACCTACATGACGTCTGCCGCCAGATTTATTCTTGGTCTTGTCAGCTTTCATCGCCTGTTTAAGGATCATGATATCTATATACAGAAATACACTGAAACAGTAATTTATATACATCTACTGGCCTTGGTACAGGAGAGTCAGAGGTAATATTTCTATGTATTGGATTACAAAGAATAGCATAACAAGTAAAGGAGAATACCAAGTTGTTTTGATTTCGATGAACTGATCAATACGTAATAAATCTGCTCAGTTATTCAACCACGTGCATGTTTTACGACAAAATAAAATTGTGGTATGGTTTAAATATAGAAACGTGCGGACCATGGTCATACGCAGTTTTAAAGTCGCCCTTATTATAGGTGAAACATAATAGAGAAGGGTATGTAGGCCTACTTGACTACTCGTATACAGTGTCCATAATTTGCTACGAGATTCCGTACCCTGGAAGATTAATTGAAAGCAACTTGATTTTATTTTCATACATGCCACTCTTCTTAAATGTCAAGTGTATCAGGGGAGTTTACTAATCTATGTCTACACTTTAAAGCCCATGTACAGTTTTGTTGAGTGAAATAAATAAATTATTTTTCGTCAGATTTCATTTAATTCAGTTTGAAATTAGCATATGAGAGATAAAAACTAATCTAAAACGCTGATCGCAATCTTGAATACGTGCGTTGTAGTAGTGATATTTATTCATTTCATTATATATTATGTGTGTATATAATTATATTATATATATATAATTGTAAAATGTGGCTAAAGATATATATATATATATATATATATATATATACATATTTTACTTACACATTTTAAGACATTTTCTTTGTATTGTAAGTTTGTCATCATTGAACACGGCCTTTAAAGACAACGTCTCTTTATACCGACATTATTTTCAAGCTCTAATATATATCCATCTAAAATAATCATCACCCGATCTTCATGGTATTCATACTTGCCACAGCACCAAAATGGTCTTCGAACGGACCATCTTGCTCATCGTTTTGCATCGTAAATGTTTGTATCCTAAAAGCTGTCTGCATTCGAATTAATTTCCTGTAACCCTTGGCCCGCGCGCTAAAGCGATCCCGTGTATTGGATTACTCGCCGGCTAATTGGATTAGTTTATTGGCATATTTTCTTTCCTTTTTATCTCCCTTATCCGTTTGCATTATTCGAGATGAGGCGCGGTATCTATGTAGATGTTGGACACCAGTGACATTTAACTGGTGGAGTTGCTCTGGAAGAAGGATGCTGTAGCGTGTATAACTACTAGGAGCACATGGCTTAGTCTGAAGCGGCAGGTGGCGGTATGCTCCATATCACAAGTATGGGATGCTGAACAATTGAGATAAACTGAGACAGCAATGGACACGAGTTGAATTTTTGAGTAACTATGAGGTTTTACAAAAAAAAGTATTGTGAGATGGATCTAGACGTCTTTGGCAGTCAAGCTGGAGTTTTCTCCTTATTAGTTTCAGATGCATCCATGTTCATCACAGTTCATCTACATGTAGATATAAAAGATGAACTAGGCTTTCATGGCTGTGAACATTGCTGAGCGATTATTATTATGCTGACATTGAGAACATTGAGAACATCTCTCTCTCACTCTCTCTTTCTCGCTGCAAACCACTGTCCCCACCCATCTGTCACATTTCCGTCTCCTGTTTCAATTGCATTCTCTCTCTCTCTCTCTCTCTCTTCCGATTTCTTACCCTTACTCTCTCTCTCTCTCTCTCTCTTTCTTACTCTAACTTCTGCTAGCTCTACCCTATCTATATCTCTATCTCGCTTACTCACTCTCTCTCTCTCTCTCTCTCTCTCATAATTAATATCTCACTTACCCTCGGTTTCCCATGGCTTGCGTTCCCTGTTCGACAAGGGGCTTTAAAGAGTAACAATTTCGCTCCACTTAATTGGTTTGATAGACAAAGATAATTCGAATCCAATTTTATAATCCTAGAAATACGATACTCCATAAATCACATCCACGACAAGGTCATGACCTGGTAGTAAATCAACTGTCAGATAGCCGGATTTGAAACGGCAAATTGAGATTGTTATTCAAATTGCATGTATTTACATAATAAAGTGAAACGAATATTTGATGCGTTCAACACTGTACTGGAAATCTTTGAATAGGGGGGGGGGGGGGGGGGGGGGGGTCGACTCATATTTAGGATAGGGTGGGGAAGGTGGCAAATGCATAAAGTTAAACACCTTTTAGTTTAAGATTGATTGAATTTAAATATCAAAATGCAATTATCATCAGGGGTAACTACCCCCCCCCCCCTTATTTACTCTAACTAGTCTGAATTTCGTCATTTATGCTTTATCTTCTACTGAAAACAAATGTAATGAAAGTTGTGGTTGAAACTGTGGTTATCGAACAGTAGTAAAAATAAATTAACAACAGTTCCTTTTATCAATCGGCGCAAAGTATTTGAAATACTGTAAAGTTGATTATGAAAAACGCTGATGTGAATTCAAAAGTATTTTCACCCTCATGTCCAAGTTAATCTTCTTTTTAAGAGATCACGATGCTCTGCAAAAGCACAACCAATAAAAGACAACTGATGTTCAAACGATCCGTATTCTTTCGCCGATTATATTTTGATCAGAATATGTCAATGTTTATTTCATAGAATTGGCGCCAAAATATTGTAAGATTAAGACTCATGGTAGGTTTCTGTAAATATGGTGGAGGTTCTTCGCACATAAAACGTATAAGATGTTTTCATTAGCTCATTATTATGACAGGTTTACCCAAGATATACATATATACAAATGTTTTAAAGACTGTATGGAATAGTACAAACGTCATTATACATATATTGTATTCAGAGGGACTTTGGGAATTGGCGAGATAGAATGCGAGCGGTGACCGGAATTAGAGGGGCACCAAAATGGACCAGAATATCGAACGGGAAATCCAGTCAAACCGCTAGAACGTCACTTTTATTAAACTTCACTCTGAAAGGAGATGTCGACATTGATGTACCAATGAAATGAAAAGAAAAGGAGCGAAAGAGAAGTAGGTCTATTTGCGCAGATGGCCTCGATTTGAAGGGGCACTACGACAATTTCGAAATATTCAAAATTGTCAAGGCTCCACCACGAATCGAGAGGATTATGGGTTGATTCCTTCATTATTTCCTTCTATGCCGTTTGCTCATCACGAGAAAAAGAATTCTCTAGATCCTCAGTCAAATCCTCATACAAAATGTATCATCTTTTGGAGAAGGAAAAGAAAGTATCACATGCGATGGATAGGCAAATGACAGTTAAAGAATTAGCAGAAAGGTCGGGGAGAGCATCAAATTATGGTTGTTCCTAAATCTAATCTAGTTTGTAATATGGATCAGGATTCTATATGATAACTATATCGCTCAGAGTTTTGATCATTATCTAATCACGTTTTCTTATACCCTGCAGATGAAATTCCAAAGCACACTGGAAAAATCTTAGATTACAGTTAGAGTACAGTTACTAGATGAACATTTGATATATAATCAGTAACAAGTGCATAGGTTTTATACAAGAAATGGGAAAATATGAGTGATGATAAAGCCACAGGTGATGATGGAATAAGTTGTCGCCTTTTAGGAATGGCGAGATATGTCACTGCAGACTCTTTGACGTGTCTTATAAATGAGTCTACTACTAGAGGACATTTACTAAGAGGGTGGAAACGAGCAAGGGTGATTCCAACATATAACACCGGTGATTTGCTTTCTCTTAGTAATATAAATCCAATCAGTATCCATATTAGATATTAGAAAAAGGCAGCTCACACACTGACAACCAAAGCTGTCTTTGACGGAAGTCTTGACGAAAATGACATGTCATACTCTAACCAGTCTGAATTTCCACCTTCTACTGGAATAATTATAATGAAACCTATGAAACTGTGGTTATCGAACACTGATAAAAATAAATGAACTCTTCCTTTTATCGATCGGCGCAAAGCATTTATTGATTATGACATTCTCTAATGAGAATTAAAAGCCATATGATTTCCAGTGTTTAAATCATAATTAATTATTCCACCGAGAACGTTCGGTTTGTTTTAAAGAAACAAAATCTTAATCTTTGTCATGATGGTGTTCCGCAAGGTTTTATTGTAGGACCACTTCTGTAACAGTCAATGGTAGAAATGATCGAGGAGACATTGACTAGAAATGTGGAAAATATTCTTACCTGTGTAAAAATATGCCGAGAAAATAGTATCACAGTAAACGGCAGCTGTGGGTTGGCCGATTTCATAGGCAAATAATTAAACTACAAAATATTTTGTTTAAGAATTTCTTATAAAATTTTATGAGAAGGAATTGATGTTTATTCCAGTGACATGTTAGGTCTATAAGATGGATGCCTTTTCAGACTCGTTTCCAGTTCGGATGTGCAATGATTGATCTACAAATTTATACAGGATATGACACCAACATGTTCAAACAAAGGCTTAAATCATGTCAGTGCATTGTCACGATCAAGGTTATCTTGACAACATTTTTACGATAACCATCCTCTTTTTTTCGATTTACCAACAGGCTATAACAAATCGAAACTTGACCAATTTATTACTTCCTTTTTTCGTAATTGCATTTGTTACAACTGATGGCACTCGCCACATTACATATGAACCCAATGATGAATGTAATAAAACATACCATTATCATCATATCCCATTACGGCGACCATATGGTAGGAATACTCCAAGTGAGGTTAGATGGTCCACCATTGCGTGTGAAAATGAATCCGATATCCGGGTATAATGATAAATGTAAAGCGCTCAGAGACATTATTTCGGGTGAAGCGCAAAGTAATTCCAGAATCACCATTAGTAAAAACTCGAAAGAAACAATATAAAACAAATTAACCAATAAACAACCAAACAACATCATCACAAACACATTTCATTTGTTGAAAAACTAAAGACGACAAAACAGAGATCATTTTTACCGCTCACTTACCGAATCAACAAGTCCGAACACCCCTTACACACGTCGTATAATCCGCACGGTATCGTCAATAAGATATCTTCTGAAGAAACATTTATGGATACATGGGTTTTGATCATCAAGAAAAGCATCTATCGCATTGAAGTTATTGATTCTTCCACTATAACATTGGCCTTTCTCTCTTATACGAATAAAATCACTAGCGATTCCGCGCGGGATCAGAAAAGTAATCACTTTTCTAAAGGAGGTCCTTGTTTGTGAAATAAACTGAAAACACGAGTGGGGTTTTTTTTTTGTCTCTATACTCCTCTTTCTCTCTCTCTCTCTCTCTCTCTCTCTCTTTCCTCCTCTCTCTCTCTCTCTCTCTCTCTCTCTATCTATCTCTTTCTTTCTCTGTGAGACTTCGCCGAAATGAAAATCTGATGCCGCAGAATTGGGGTAGTTCGAACAGTACAATGGTGAGGTTAGGGAGGCGTGATGGTCATATCACTGGGCATGGATAGGAGAGGGGTAGGTGAACGATGAGCACATTATTTTGACTATAATCATCTTCTTCTCTGTATCTCTCTCTCTCTCTCTCTCTCTCTGGAAATGATATCCAAGTATGACAGACTAGTGTTTATTTACTTATTTATTTATTTCTGATATTTATACAGGGTGGCTCATATCACCAATTTGGTGGTCTTCCATGAGGCCCTGTTTGGTAAGAATAAAACAAATAACATCAATAATCAACAATAATCAATATATATAAATACACAAGCATAAACACTTATAATACACATTAATCGGTTTTCTATCTATCTTAATGCTTGCATTTAAAACAAATTGATTGCAATGTAGTCGCTACAAAATTTGAGATTAAAAAGTGTCAATAAATGCTCAATCGCTAATTATGGACAAGAATTTGAAATGGGAACACCGCTGTTGGCTAAGATATAGTGTTTAACTGTGGTAAAAAAATCCTCATAGGAAAATATAATGATATATTTCGAAAAATTCGAAGGAGAATAACCAACTTAGCACTACAGTACAACTACAATAGTCAAAGTACGAGGATATAGCAAGTAGTAGAAGCAGTATTCAAAGAAAAAGGGGTGTGTAACATTATCGTTAGTTGTGGAAAGTCACTAATAAAAATAGTATTATTTTGCAGTAAAAAGGGTAATGTTGTCATTAGTAAATAGTAAAGACAGAAGTAATAACAGTCGTAGAACAAAAATAAGTGATGTATATATAAATCAGAGTAAGAAAAGTATCATACGAGGGTATCATAACACCAGTGATGCAGTCCAATCAACATGATCAGATTCACTATCATTCAGTTACAACACATACATAGCGATATCGAAATGTCACCAACCCCCCTCACCATCTCACCCCTTACGACTTCGCCTTTGGTATATCGGCCCCGGCGTCACGTTATTCGGTACCATCACCCTGCCCACTCCTCTTGAATATAAATTAGGTGAAATTCAAGACGCGTATTTATTTCTTTAAAGTTGTTTTTCAAGATTAATATAAGATAAAAAGATGAAATAGTATCACCCACGAGCCATGATACAGCGGTCATATAGCTGACTCCATGCATGCAGGGACCAGCCGATGATAACTTTGCATCTATAGCCTAATGCCATATTTCTATTGTAGGTTTTAGATATATGGATACCACTGTGTTTCTGTATACGTTATCAAATTATTGTTCCATCAACTTAAAAACTTCGGTCCAGTGTGAAGAGCGATAATCTTTATCTCTCTCTCTCTCTCTCCCTCTCTCTCTCTCTCCTCTCTCTCCCTCTCTCTCCCTCGCTCTCTATCTCTCTTCCTATCGCCCCTCTCTCTCTATTTTACTATGCCCATATACCGTCTCTTAAAGAGGAAATTTGATCCCACATGAAATTGAAAAATCGTTTTTTCTTTCTAAACATGGTGTCTTTAGAGAAACAAATATTGAAAACACATTCAAAAATATATCTTTTCTTCAAAAGTCTTTATATGTACGTTTTCAAAATAAATTTCTAGGCCTCAGATAATCAAATCCGTGTCTACATTGTACATAAAATTATTTTCCATCTATGAATGTTTCTAATCATTACATTTGCAAACTGTATTACGTAAAACTATTATTTTTTGCATGGAGATAATTTGTCTTTTCGTTCAGGTGTTCTGTACAACACTGTTTTATTCTTGGCACTGGGGAAACTCACTTTCATTGACAGCAGGGAAAAACCAACGTCATTTGGAAACAAGCTAGAGCTTCAGAACAGTTCCCCCCTCCCTCTATTTTTCTTCTTCATGTTACCATCGCGAAAGTAAGCAACAAATATCCAGTATTAAAGCACATAATCTGATTCGCTATTTGCTTTGTAATAAATACCAATGTAGGAATATTTCAGCGGGTTGTTTATTTTGAAAGAGCGTTTTCTTTTTCACGTTGGTTCATTGAGGTTATGTCCCCTAAAGGAACTGAACATTTTCGCGAGGGGTTGTCAAAAAATGAAATTTTTGCCTATCGCAAATGAAATGTTTGGTCCCATGCCAACTGTCATGTTATTTAGTATATTATGCCAGTGGCAGTATTATGTGTAGGTTGAGCTTTTGAATTTTTAAAAAAGGATTATGAAACAAACCAGAGCAATGCCACTCCTTGAATGCATATGTCTGTTCTGCAATTTAATGCATTTTAAAATTAAGCATATACTAGACAGCACATGATGCAATGACTTAATGTGCATGTGAGTCTAAACGCTTGACTTTAAGTTTTTTATGATATTGAAGGATAGTGGCGAAAGCTGCAGGGGGCACGAGAGAGAGAAAAAAAAAATGGAAATGTACCAGAAAAGAATATGACAGAACCCCCTCTTGTTTGCACTCTCCCCTTAACCCCCTTGTTATTTCGCATTTCGTTTATCAAAATAAGACCAGTGCCCCCCCCCCCCCCCATGCCAGTACCCCCTCAGTGACTGCATGGACCCATGCTATATCAATGTCCAAGTCGTAATTAAAAGTGATATTTTCTGATTTTGAAGAGCAATGACCCCCATTTTATTTGAATTGTGTCCATGTTCTTACTCAGGTAGAAAAAAAAAATGTTCAAAGAAGGAAAACGTGTAACAAATGTCCCCCTTTAATATTGATGTGGCTTTATTGCGGCGAGGATTTGGGGGCGATCAGTGGTGTAGCCTGGGTCTAGATAATGAGGGGTCACTAGCATCATGGAGGGCACCCGTCTCACTCGAGGAGAATTAACAAGGCAATCAATGTGGGGGAGGGTGTCGGAGGGGGTCGCATCGTGTTCTTTTTACGTTCTCTTTCCATCTCCTTCTCTCTCTACCCCTCTCTATCTGTCTCTTTCTCTATCTTTCTCTTTTTTTCTCTCTCTCTCTCTATTCGATTGAGGATTCACGTGCCCCAGGGCCTGTTCTCCCCTGTAGCCATACACATCTGATTGAGACGTTAGTAAGGATTGACACTTCTCCGTGTTTCCAATTCTAATAACGGATTTGGGCGGGCTCCACAAATATGCTTGTGATTTATTGGATATCAGACATGGATATCGTCGCGTGTTTACATATTTCTTCTTTTGCGATGTGAAATAGGAATATATCTCTTTCATCGGAATGACTGTGAAGATTATTAGTGACAATAATGCAGTTATAAAAACGAGTATTCCTACGATATGAAAGCCTCATTATTATATGAATATCTGGTTATTTTTATGTTCACCACCAGTCTCACCCTCTATGTCCTTTTTTTTCTCTTTCTCTCTCTGTTTTGCTGTCTCTCTCCCTCTCTCTTTCTATCTCTCACTCTCTCTCTCTATCTCTCTCCTTTTTATTTATTTCTCTCCCCTATCCCCCCCCCCCCTCTCGCTCTCTCAACCATCTTTATCATTCTGTCTTTCCAACCCTCCGTTTTGTTACTCATTGCCACTCACATCCTTCTGCTTCAGCACAACTACTTCCACCAGGCCAGGTATAGTCATACTTTATTTTCTTCCATTATCCTCCTCCCATACCTTCAGTGGTGTAGCTACAGGAGAACTTTCCCTCCCATCTAATAGTGAAAAAAGAGAAGAGAAAAACAGTAAGAGAAATAAAAGGAAAGGAAGAATGGAAAAAGACGTGAAAAGAAGATAATAGTACCGAAGCCACACCTCCCCTAATCCCCACCCCCAGGATGCAGAGCCCCTTCAGCATGCTCAGTGGATGGACTATGACACTGCTTACCTTCTTCTCTCCCCCCCCCCCCCCCCGTAACCCCTCCTCCTCCTTCATTATGCACTTACAATCGTTGAAAAACGGGATATTCCGGGTCGATAAAACTGCTACCATCCCACCTGTTAAATTTTATCGATTAATATTAAACAAAGTAAACAGCACCAGTGTGGTTTATGAGACAACGCCCTTAATTATAATTTCAATGGGCCTTAAAACTCACTGTTAGTTTTGCAAATATTGTAGCTAAGTTTGCCACTTTCTCCTATTCCATTAATCAAGAATTTATCTTTGGTATGGAGCTATCGTTTTCCAATCTGGGTGATTAAGAGTAAATAATAATAATGGGAATATTCCGTGTATTCAACTTCCTACTGTTCGAGTTTTTTTCTCAACGTGGTTGATAAAACGAAGATGAGAGATATTGAAGGGGAGAGAGTAAGAGAGAGAGAGAGAGAGAGAGAGAGAGAGAGAGTGTGTGTGTGTGTGTGTGTACATGTGTACGCATTCAAACCGATGACATCGAACAAAGAGAACAATGGGTCATCGGTAGTAATTCAATAGGTCATCGGTTATCAACAATTGGTGAAGTTTATTCCGTCAATGAATTTTGTGACGCAATTCAATAGTGGAGTCATCGGTTGAAATTCGAACAATAGAAAACATAAATGCGTGGGTGTGGTTTTACATAATAGTCTTGTGGGGTACAGAGAACAAAAGAGCACAATGATGGCCTTTATTCCGTCAAGCTTTTGGGGTACAAAATACAATAGGAGAAGTACTTGCGGGGTACAAAATACAATAGGAGAAATGAATAGAGTTCCCCACAAGTGCATGTATGTGAATGTGCGTTTGTTTAGCATTATGTCCGAGGACATTTTCGGACAGAGAACAAAAAAAAAATCATGACAACAATGGTCCTCGGAAGGCGGACAATAGTCCTCGAACGTCGAACAATGAATTTATGCCTTATTCCGTCGACTGTCCGAGGACGAGTAACAATAGAGGAACAATAGTTGTCCTCGGAAGTAAAGCCATGTAAACGTGTGTGTGTGTGTGTGTGTGTGTGTGTGTGTGCGTTTGTTTAGCATTATGTCCGAGGACATTTTCGGACAGAGAACAAAAAAAAAAATCATGACAACAATGGTCCTCGGAAGGCGGACAATAGTCCTCGAACGTCGAACAATGAATTTATGCCTTATTCCGTCGACTGTCCGAGGACGAGTAACAATAGAGGAACAATAGTTGTCCTCGGAAGTAAAGCCATGTAAACGTGTGTGTGTGTGTGTGTGTGTGTGCGTGTGTGTGAGAGACAGAGAGAGACAGAGAGAGACAGAGACAGACAGAGACAGACAGACAGACAAGCATGACAAATAAAGGAACACAAAGGAGAGAGTGAGCAAAGAAGAGAGGATGGGTGAATGAAAAAGATAGAGAAAGATAGATTGAAAAATAAATAGTGAGACAGTAATAAGAGGATAAGAGAGAGAAGGGGGTGAATAAAGGAAAGAGAGGGAGAGAGAGAGAGAGAGAGAGAGAGAGCGGGAGTTTAAAATGAAGTTGATGCGGTGGTGATCAGTAAAGATGATTAAGGATGAGTCAAATTCGACGAGACAACGTAGACTATGACGTCATTAAAATAATACAAAATTACTAAGATGTGAACTAGAAAATTCGCAATTTTCATATCAAATGATGTAGATGGAACTAAAAGTAGGTGGAAATAAAATAAAATACGATGAAGAAGTTGTGTTGCCCTTTATGAATAATGCTCTCATTATCTTGATAATACAGAAATGCCAGAATGAAAATAAGACGCACATTCGCTAACGAAAAAGGTCATGCAAACATGGCAAATATTATTATTAACATCCATACCGCCATTCCATATCGCCTTCTCATCATATTCCAGCAATGTTTGCATCACGCAATATTATATTTTATATGCCTGCATTAAAGTAGAGGAAATTCTTATCTACTTTCGAGGACATCGTCATGTAAAGTCTCAAAATAATATTTTTCCCCCATCGCTAATGTTATTTGAGCGGGCATGTTTGTTAGAAGTTGGCTAGGTAATGCCATGTTTCGAGTGCATTATTAAATTTCCTCTTCGACTCCCTCAGACCTTGCAGGTTTTGTGTCTTACTTTGAAGTAAGGTCTTGATTTGAAATTTTCGATGTGATTTTTTTTTGTATTTCGAGCACGTTTCATAAGACTTGAAGGTCATGAAGCGAATGAATGGAGATGGGTAGTGCAGTAAAAAACGAATCATCCTTTTTATGCAATCTCTTAAATTGACGTTACAGGGGAGCGTTTCATCAAGCGTTTTGTCAGTGATTTTGACCGACAAATTTGCTCTCAGCCAATCAGATGCAAGGATTTCAGTAGCTTATAACAGTTGTCGGTAAAAATCACTGACAAAACATTTGATGAAACGCTCCCCAGGTATTGTCTGTAACATTAATCCTTAAAAGGAGATGACGAGCATTGTTGCTTTTTCCACGATTCAATTTTGTCAGATTTAGATTTTAGATTCAAACACATGATATAATCCTTCTTTTCTCAAATGAATATAAATTCAAAGTTTACATTTAAGTATGTATATATATGGCAAGGAGTTGGGGTTCCGTAAAAGCACTAGGCTTGTGATTAAGACGCCATCATAATTTATCTGTTGCATAAACTCCTTTTTCTTTTTCTCTTCTTGCGCGCCCCCCCCTCTCTCTCTCTCCCCCCCCCCCCCCCCCCCTCTCCATGAACATGAGGATCCAGAAGATTGGAAACAGAAGCAAGGTGAGGCACGTGTTTACATACCAAAATATATAACAATTAGAACTTACCAGAGCTAGCAGACCTCCCATATTTACTGCAGTGATCCTTTCTGTGCAGAATATCCCCTTGGTGTAGGAAACTATTTTGATTTAAAATTATTTTTAAATGACGATACAACATCATGAACACGGGTATCAGGTGTTATTTTCTTCTTGTAATATTGATGGTCTCCAGACGCACATATCAAATACACCAACTTGACCAATGTATTGTTGTTTAGGTGTAACCGACTGTTTGCACAAAACACACCAAACTTAGTGACTAGCACAATGCATTGAGAAATACTGTCAACAAACGATCAGGGGAAGGGTGCCATATTTGGAACAATATCAATATCGAATTGTGACAAAAATGACACCTCGTCCACGCCACGATAATGCCAGGCAATGGCAATAATCAATAAAATTTTGACAGCCGGTGTCACAGTTACCAACTTGGAAAGACTGATCGTATTTGTTTAAATTTTTTATATAATTTCAACATTTATCTAATTTATTTAATGTTATATTCATTGAAAAATCTGTCTTCCCGCCATTAAGCTAAAGTGTACATTTTTTAAGAAAAAAAAATACAAACTACATATACAAGAACACACAAGAGGAGTCGAACAACATAGTAAACGTAATAAAACTGATAAGCAATTTGAAGTGGTAAAAGCAATTCTAAATTTTGAATTATAAATAGTTGTAATTATATATTTCTCTTCGGGTTGTCACATTTCTCGCCAGAAGAAAAAGGAATGAAAAAAGAAGAAGAAAAATAACCGAGGAGAGAAGGGTATGAGTCATAATAGAAATATATTTTTAGTATATATAATTTTCCCCATGCAGCATCAAATTTTTCATAATAATATGTTACAATACTTTAATTTTGTCATAGCCGAAACAATATGATATTGTAGTTTTATTGTTATATGTTGGACAAGCATTTAACGCACATGCGTACGGGAACCGGGCGGTCCCTGCATTAAGCTTATGTAAATGAGAGAATTCGGTGGTCATTAATGTGCTTTAACATTGCTCTTATAACATGAACAAGTACACCTCCTTGAATAATTATAGACATCAGTTCTGGCTTTTGTAAAAGAGACGGTTGAATTCTGGGAAAGGTATTAAATAATTTGTGAGATTTCTCATTCTTTTTATGTTAGTTTGGAAGATATATTAGAAATATCCCTGAAAAGGATTGCTATTCAAATGCTCTCACCAGGGGCGTCGCTGGAACATTTTGAATGGGGGGGGGGGGTGGGGGGTGACACCAAAATTTGCCAACAAAATGCTACACCCTAATCTCCCCCCCCCCACACAAAAATATTAAAAATAAATAAATGAATAAATAAAAATAAATAAATAAATATTTAAAAAAACAATAGATAATTTTTAAAAATCGCATATGAAGAAATTTTGATCATACAAGCCCATTTTCGCAAGGAGGGGGCTGACGCCTTTTGCCCGAATATGTTTTAATTTCAAAATGTTTGCGAGCGAGCGAAGCGAGTGAGGAAGTTTTAAAAAAACTTTTCGTAATGACAATGTAGACACAAGTCACATAATATTAAACTTCGCTGATCAAATATGTGGATATTCATGTTTGGCTCGTGACATTGCAGATTGCGAAAGAGCGAATAAAACTACATAATTAAGGTAATCGATAGCCCGATTTATCATGATTTTTAATAATTTATAATGATTTATGTTATCAGTAGGGAATTAAGTGACGGAAAAAATCTTTAATTGCCTTTACCTGATTATTAATCTGAAAAGGATCGGTCTAAATCTACAAAGTATGAAGAGAAATATCTGGAAAATTCGGACCACACTTTCATGCCACATGTTTGTAGCCCATGTATATAAAACACTTCCGTGTGCAGTGCACATGACTTTCAGCACTGAAGAATCAATTCCTGATCATTTTCATGATTCCGAAACCTCACAGTATACACCAAACCCTACGTATTATAAAATTATCCTTTCCCAATAGACCGCTTCGGTAATGTATGCAATTTTATGCATACCTTTCAAACAAAGGTTGTTCTTGACAACCTGAAAGCTTGCCGGACATAGCAACAAATAATGTATGCAAATTGGATTCCAAGCTTTGAGACTCATTTATGAAAGCAGGTTCATGGAATACCTCGTCACTATTTGCTCAGAGAATATAAGTGCAAATTTGTATACATTGCAAAAGCGGTCTATTGCGTTTAGACAGTTTCTTTCACAATATAGTCTCTTGACCAGAACACAGTTTTATTTTTAACTCTTCCAGTGCCGATGTCACGTATATGTGACAGACAGATCTGTCATTTTCATTCACCAATTGCTCGACCACAGGAAAGGTATATGGTGGTCAATGTATATCAAAATTTTGAGCATAAATCAAGCATTTTAAATATATGATAATAATTATGTGCTACCATGTCATTTTCAATAATTCTTATGCATACAGTTGGGTAAAGTAATAATGTGTGGTATTATATGAAATGGTAATAAATTTCCTACAAGTTTTGTACACAATATTTTGTGAAATGATAGATGGTTAATGAAGTGCAGACATTTAAAAAGTAAGCATTGATCACATTTTGGTAACACTTTGAAGAGAGCTAAACCCCTTGGCACAGTAAGAGTTAAGAATTGGACTCGTATAATTATAGTGAGATTGAATAATGTTTAACCCCTTCCATGCCACCAAATTTTTGAGCAATTGTCAAAAATGAACTTTCAAGAGTTAAATATTAACTTTCAATGCCTTTTTTCTTGAGCAAACTGGGCAAGGATATATTGCATATGTATACATTATATAAAGGACAAGTTTTTCTGTGTGAGGAAGAATTTTCAAGCCATTCTAAGCCTAAACGAAATGTTCAACACTCAAATATTTGGGCGAGATTTGCCGCCCACGGCATGGTAGGGGTTAAGAGACTCAACTTCGCATCAGCGTTTTCATCACGAACATACTTCGATCTCTCATTAATCTTGCACACATTGAAAATGGATCAGATGTCTGCACGTGCGTAATGATGCAGAATTTTAATTAGGTATGTCATGATCTTAGTATATCAATACGTTCTATAGAAAATAGTTCAGTTTTACAGGCAAGCTATATCATACTCTCTAATCTATATTCCATCGATAACCGGGGCATGTGTTGCCCCGCAAAATGATGTGTCTACCTTTCTGTAAGCAGTGATCCAGAGAGATATGATTAATCAAGCCCGTACCAGCCGTATTATCAATCCATTAAATGGAATTGCATCTTTGACTTTGTGCAAGTGCAAGGCACCGATAGGGGTGGTGTACTTCTCTAATTTAACGTAATAATGGAGGCCCATTGCTGCCAGTTTTAATGCTATGTCGGGAATAAGATAAACTTCCATGTTAATAAGTAGCTTAGTACTTTAGTCAGCAGAGATACTGAACTGAAGAGGGCGGCTTATTATTTTAACCCTCTCCAATCCACGACCCCCCACTCTCTCTCTCTCTCTCTCTCTCTTGCTCAATCTAGCTATCTATCTATTTTCAATTTGTATCTCTCTGATCCCCCCCTCTCTCTCTCTTTCACTCACACACATGAATGCCACTCCCCCCCCCCCCCCACCCCCATCGAATGTTGAAAAAGAAAGAGAGAGTGGGAGCAATACGTGAACAGAAGATAATTAAAAGCCTTCCAACATTATCCCTTACAGTTCATCCACCTATAACGCCCCCTTCCCCCTTTCCATGTTGACCGTGCCCCCTCAATGGATGGGCCCACGCTATGCATCTTTATCTTAACTCGCCCCCTCTCTGTTTTTCTTTTCTTTTCAAACATTTTTTCACTTTCACACTCTGTCCCATCCGAACCTACAATATTATGTTCATTTGAGCTTTGAGAAAAAGTCAACTCCACCATTGGAAATCGAATGCACTTGTTCAATACCTTACTCAAACTCGAACACAAAACTAAAAATGAAAGTCATAATCATATACACCTCCATGACGTCATAGTAATCGATGCTCGCGTGGACTGATCAATAACTGCGGCCCTGTCGAATCATTAATTAGCGGTTTTAGCAGCGGTTTGGAGTACAATATAACATCATATTCTATTACACCCCTCTCGAAACACTAGCGATCTATTAGAAAATGAAAGAAAGCATAAAAATCGATCGGTTTGGGAGTTGGAGGACACGTGTCCGCTATTAAGGCGGGAGTATGAAGTCAATAAAATGGGGAAATTTTGCGATGAGCGCGCGAGGAGGATTACAGTATAATGGCGGCATAAACCTGTATAGATTTTTAATGAAGCTTTACTATTGTTTAATAAAAAAAAAGATGTCGAGCGAGCTTGTATCTTGGTTGAAATAGTTGCACGGTTCAATGATTTCTACTCAATCACCTTTAAATCCCTCATCACGATTAGATGGTCTTCAGTTCCCTTCTGTCCATCCCGCTAATACTCTTTCCATACCATCCTCTTTAACAACATGTGATGTTATCTCCTCTTCGTGAATGTTCTATGTTCTAGCTGACGGCGCATTATTAAAGTTCACTTCTCAACAGCCAGTGTAATTCGGAATAAAGGAAACAAAAGAAAAAACCATTACTTCTTTTATAGTCTAAAGGGGAATGAAAAAATAAACATAAGCAGTTATGAAAAGATGAGGGAAGTTTACGATGGGAAAGGAGGATTGAAATTGAAGTGGTATATTTGAAGGTACTGTGGAGAACGGTAAGCTATTTATTTCTTCATCACATGAGGGCGTTATTTCACTACAATCGAAAGTTGTATCTAATTCTTGGTGGTGTGCATTTCCAAAGATGTGCCAGCATTATATTTATAAGGACGACTACCCCCGGATAACTACCCCCTAAGAAAAAATCCCCAGAGGATTACATCCAGACAACCCAAACAACTACCCCTTTACAATAATATCTACCGCAATTAGTGTCAGACCACTACCAGTGTGGGGGTAATCAAATTATAGAGTAATTGTGTGGGGTATATTGTTAACTATAAGACAGAAAATTAAAAATCCGCCTGTTAAGAGGAGTTTTATAACATTTTTAAATTTGAGGCGAAATAAATAGCCTGTGTCAAAATTGTTAACCATTTAAAAAATGGCAAGATGCACAAAATTTGAGAAATATTTGTAAACCTGTCAATATTAGTAAATCTCTCATTAATTGACTCGCTTTGGTTACACCCGAACTACCTCGCGGCTGAAAGAGCTAGCTGATACCCGCATTGTGCAAAAGCAAACAAGGAGTAGTGCAAAATTTGATTGAATCTTGTGCGCGCGCGCACGTAGGATGTTTAGTGATTAATGGTGGACAGATGTTTTAAAAACGGTGGGTAAAAATAGCAACCAGCATGGTGAAAATACCTCAGCAGACACAAAATAATCGATCAGAGGTCCCTGATCAGAGCAAATATCAATAGCTAGAATCCGATTTTCTTGTAAATTGCAGGGCCCACTAAATACGACTGCGTTCTCCCATCGGTTTTGTCACGATTATGTATAGGCCTACGTCTGCGTTCTCACTTCCGTATTCTATCCAGAATTTCTTTCGGAATGCAGAGATATATCACATAATCACACCGGTTACACAGCACCTGTTGAACTACGCTATTAGAATCATGATGCTAAGAAAAGTCCAATTACCCGGTTGCATTACTCGCGCCGATTGTATCTGCGCTAACGACGCGTGAAGTCATTAACAAGTATCATTAAACAGAGCCATCTATACACAGAGTTTGGCCAACTCGGTTCCATTGGGTAACAATATGGCGCATGTTGCTTTGTTAGGCAAGCATAGAACGAAGGAATATACGTCACGTTGGCCAAACTCTGGGTATGGATTGCTTTGTTATTATAGGCCCAGAGCAGGCCTCTGCACTATGAACACGATGACAAGAGAGAGCGGACAAAATATACAGCTCCTCATTGTACCCTCCATAATTGTTCTGGTAGATAAAAGAACATCCCTTCATTGCTATTATGTAAAATAAGTAGAACAGGTGAATATGCATGTGACACCTGTTATACATATTTCTACATAATAGCAATGAAGGGATGTTCTTTTGTCTACCAGAGCAAGTGTGGAAGGTACAATGAGGAGCTGTATATTTTGTCCGCTTCTTTGTTCGCCATGTTCATAGTGCTGGTGGCCAGTCTTCATGGTATGTTTTTTGGTTCTTTCGTACATCAAGGTCAAGGCTTACGAGGTGAGGGGTGGCTTTTGGCTCTGCAAGAATTTTCAATCTATTAAAAAGGTTTTTACTTATTTTTTAAACATATATTCAGCCAACCATCACCTCGTTTTTCGGGTAGTGATGTATTTAGTTCAATATCGGAATCACATACAAAACACGCTAGAAACTGAAACGTAATATTCACAAGATACTAGGTGTTAAAAAACATTATTTAGTAGTGAAGTGGTATTTTCATAGGTAACACTGGTATCACCACACTGCATTATTAGCATTAAAGGGAAAGTCCACCCTGCTTTTGAGATTATTTGAATAAAAGCAGAAAATTAGAGAATCAGATTGGTAAAAGTATAATCAAGATATAATAAATTTATGAATTTTTGAAGTTGGAATGAACCAAACACAAATTGGCAACTCCGTGACGTATCTTGCTAGCTCCTCTCCCATTTGCTCAGTACAGGAAAATTTCAAAAATTTTCATTTCCTTAGTTTTGGATGAAGGAATAGATTTGTTTCATACAGGTTTTGTGTAAAAACATATACATAAGCAATGATTATAATCTAAGTTGTATGTTCGTTTAAATATTTTCTTTAGGGAAAATGGAAATGAATGATATTTGGGGTACAGGGCAAATGGAAGAGGAGCTCGCCGAGGTGTGTTTGATCGATTACAACTTCAAACATTCATTACTTTCTTATTTCTTATCGGATTTTGCTCAAACTGTTACGAATCTGTTTCTCTTATTTTCTCTCCATTCTAGTTTGTAGAAGCTTAGAATGTATCTGTATATAGGCAATAATAGTTTGAAATATAAAATGTGCCTGTTTTCCAAACAGCTGTTAGTCAAAATTCAAAATAAAATGCAATTAATTTTCAAATTATAATCTCAATTTAGGAGTTACTGTAAGGTGGCGCTGTTGAAGTTTTGCCAGTTTAATGCCATTTTAACATCATTTTAAAAACAGTGGATGTCACCAAATATAAACTATAAACTATTTTGCCTGCTCTCAAAATTTTAGGAAATGAAATTACCCTGTTTATGAAAAAGAACATGATATCGCCTTGATGTGCTGCATACATTATTAATTCCATTGATGTTGGTATATCCAATGGTATTATAAATGGGAATGCTTTGGAGTAATTTTCCCACGTGCATCGCACCGTCTCCAGTCAGATAATCAACCTTCTTTTCAGCAATTTGATGGCGATGGATAGTAGAGCAATTTCAATTTTCATCAATATTAATGCAGACATTCAAAATAAGAAAATTATGCATTGAGTAGAATGATCATTGATGCATTGTGGATATTTGCATTAAACATCGCTTCCCTCGAGTCGCCGAGACCATAATAATAATGATGGGTTCGTTTGGATAATAATATGCCTGTGCGTTATAATGCTTTGGTGATTGATTGAATGCGTTTAATCATCATAATAGGGTTCTGGCCTTTCAACAGATAGAGGTTACAAATTGGTACCCTTTTTGTATGGAATATGAACACTTTTTTTGGCCAACAGGTATACAATGCCAACGGTATATCCAGAAAATGCAAACGGGGAGAGGTGGATCCCTTCCACAATAAGGAAACGGCGGGGGGGGGGGGGGGCAGCCCCGGATGACTTGGACATTTTGCAAATACAGGTATATTTATTTGTTTATTGCGGACACCACGTATAACGACTAGGAAGATTCCCTTTAAGTTCATATCATATATATTTCATTGTTTCATATACACTATACGTGTCTACAATTTATTATCACAAGTATTAAGTATCATTATGATATTTTAAAAATACAGTCTTAACTTTTAGTATGGCTAGTTATGGTTATCGTCGGTATAATCATCTTTAAGAAAAATTGATACAATCAACTATGATTGAAAACTTGCCACTATTTTAGCTATTAAAGAAATGCGTCATTCTGCGGTACACATTTCACTAATATTTTTTTTTCGCGGTTGGGCAGAGCATTGTTTTATATACACTTACATTTCATTATCATTTTTGTAATAACCGCGTAAACTATACGAACAGTCAAATATGTCACTTTCCCCGTTCCATCCCAACAGAACATTGATATGGTCGGATGATGGCGGAGCTTTCACTATGAACATGACGAACAAAGAAGCGGACAATTTATGCTGCTCCTCGTTGTACCCTTCACAATTGCACTGGTTAACAAAAGAACATCCATTCATTGCTATCCTGTAGAAATATGTAGAACAGGTGTCACATAATAGCAGTGAAGGGATGTCCTTTTGTCTACTAGAGCTATTGTGGAGGGTACAATGAGGAGCTGCATAAATTGTCCGCTCTCTTTGTCACCGTGTTCATAGTGTTTGGAAATACATGTAGGCCTGCTGCCATAGCCCAGTGTAAGCCCGATCGACGCTTCATGCGTATAGCCCTTGATGATTATGCGGTCGCAGGCGGAGAAAAAGTTGTAACACTTATGATGTGAAGCTTAGCTGGCAAGGATAATGTTAAATGGGGTCTGTGCAATAATAATAATAATAATATTTTGATCTTCAGTTTTTTTAATGGACTTTTTGGCTTTTATAGGAAATGAAATTATGCACCAAATAATTTTTTTTTAAAGGCCCATTTAACAATTTGAACATACGTAAGAGTATTATACTTTATTCCGTTTACACGGACTCTATTCATTAATTTTATCCAAATAATTAACATTAATCAGATCCGAAGGCATGTGATAATTTTTTTTTAAGTTCTGAAAATCAAATGAGTCTACTTTTTGGGGGGACTACATTTCTAAACAAAGTGATAGAAGTAGAGGAAAGATCTGAAGTACTACTTTCAGGCACTTGTTAAATGGAAACATTGAATAAGCATAATAATTACGACCGTTTTACCACTCACTTAAAAAAAAAATAGGGTTTAAAACTTTAAAAAATCTTCTTGCGTTGCCAGCGAATTGCGTAGAAGTGAAGGTTGTGGCTGAAATAATACAATAGCAGAGTGCATTATGGTTACCAATAATGTAATATTACTATTCCATCGGAGGTGAAGTAGAAATTATCTTGGAGAAAAGAATGATGATTATGCCTAATATAACACCCTTTTCTGAAAATAGAGGTTTTATCATAGGTTTTCCCGCTCGATTTCATATTTTGTTAGTCATATTAATTTAGATGCATTCAAATTCAGACACTATCGTCTAACGATCGATATCGGTCTTTCAAATTTTGAATGGAGTCATTGAAATTCTTTTCGAGACAAGCGGATTAATTTATGAACACTGAAATTCATTTATGGACAAGATTATTTCAATTAATATCATTCCATTTTTCTTTATCCGCATTCGATTTATTTTCAGGGCATTCAAATTAGCGATCGTTCTTACGAATTCGTTTTAGTACTATACGGTTTCAAATTTCGTGCATTAGATTTCAATGTTCATGCATTCAAATTAAGAAAGTACCCCAGATGGGCCTGTTTGGGCATTCACTTTCATTTTAAGGAATTCATTTTAAAATCATAGATTCGTTGATCAACTTTCACGGATTTCGTGGTTTTTAATGATGTGCATGCGTGTGCCTCTTTGTCTTTGTATACATTTATGTCTTTTTGCCTCTATTTAAGAAATAGACTTGCTTTTTATTAAGCTTTATATGCCATACATTTTAATCTCTCTTCATATATTTATGAATGGGATTTATTTTTGACTCATGACATATATATATCAAATTCTATTCAAAACTTTCACATTTTATGTAATGGCAGAATGATTGATTTCTACGTTTTCTTCAGTATTGATTTTTAACGTTGTGGAATGTCTTTCTTTTCATAGAAGGGTATGTATGTATGTATGTGTGTATGCCTCAATTAGCCTTCTCCTATCCTCGTTTGAATTTTTCCTGTAGCGAACTGGGTGATAATCTGCCATTTTTTCAATGTGAAGCGGATAGTAGGTAAACGTGGTACTCATAAGCGCAACATGCAGAATGACCGAGGGCTTCCTACACACTTAGAAAAAAGGGTTCAGGTTTGCACACTAAATGCAACACTGGCAGCACCTTTTTGGGTGCAATCTTGCACCCTACAAGAAAAGGGTGCACAAATGTACCTTTATGTTCATGTTTGCAGCCTTTAATGCCCGTTTGCACCCTAAAAGATGCAACTTTGCTCCTTTAAGGGTGCAGAACGTTTGCATCCAAAAGGGTGCAAATTTGTACATTTTCGAAAGGGTACAACTCTGCACCGTTTAAGGGTGCAAATTGTAGCTAACTGCACCCTTAAAGGTGCAAAAAGCTTCTTAGGGTGCAAAGTTGCACCTAAAAAGGTGCTGCCAGTGTTGCATTTGAAGGGTGCAAAATTGTACCTTTATTTCTAAGTGTGTAGCTCACAAATATAAGGTTTTCCAAAAACTTACAATACACATTAAATCGAATGCACTTTAAAACTTGTCAGCCTTTTGATGAAATTGAATGACCGAAGAGTAACAGAAGCCGGTTGCAGGTGAAATTGGATGCTTCGATTTCAAACTTTTGCTTGGAAGTCAAATTTGAATGAAGAATTTTAAGAATCTGTTGCACAAAAAGTTAATTTGCACGTGTATAAATGAATTTGGATGCTCACTGGTTAAATCGTTTGCTCTTTCTTCAGATGAGAATGAACCATTTGAAGAATTTGTTGCACGAATAGTGAATTTGGACGAATCAAAGTGAAATTGATTGCTCTTTCCTTAAATCGTTTGCTCTTAATAGGAATCTTGATGACCCATTTGAAAAATTCGTTGCACAGATCACGAATTTGAAGGAGCAAAAACGAAATTGAATTTACATGTACCATGGCGATCATATCGTTTGTGAATTCGAATGCTCGAAATGTGAAATAGATTGAACAAATTGTGAAATTGAACGGGAAAACCTATAGTTTGATCATAATTTCAAGGAGCGCATGCACTGATCCTTTTTTACGTGGAGATCATCCCGAGCGCGCGCCACGTCCGTGGTCAAAATTCTTGGCAAAGCCCTCTATCGACAAAAACATTACAAGTACCGGTAGACCACATCTTTCGCGAAAAATGGCTGCCAAGTTGGAGCTTCAGAGAGTACAGATTCTGTGCTCTTGCAACGCCCGTTCTTCCATTGTGCAACTTTATTTCTGCAAGCACTGCTTGAAAATAAGATGTGGAAAATGTGTTTCTCATGAGGTGAGTATCTTAAACTTTCTGGAACAGAGAAAAATTAATATAAATCAACCAGATGGAAAACGCCCACACTGCCACAGGCTAATTTTGCACGTAATTTTGCATTCACCTTTTTTGTTTTGTCCCACTTATTAGAAATTTTGTTGGATTTTGTTACATCTTTTAATTTCTGTCTTTTTGGGGATGGGGGGGGGGGGGGGGGGGGGGTGGTGCCGGCATTTTTGTGAAATAGTCTGCCATCCATTCACTTTGCACAGTAGCCAAGGTATTTTTAATTATAATGTAGCGTACACATCTCTCACATTAGCCCCGGGACTTCGTGGCGGCGTCCACTCACGGCACTCATAGGTACATTCCTATACTTCGTGTGTATAATGTAGGCAGTCATACACCTCATCTTTTTAAAACACCACTGCACAAAAGTCACCAATATTCACTCAAAATCGGCATTTAATTTTCAAAAACCGACCCCAAAATATCCAAGAAATACAATAAATTCAACTCACCAATGTTGGAAAAGATATTTACAAAAATGAAATCCGCAATTTACTGTTGATTCTCGCGAAACGAGCTATCGGAGTCATTGTGTACATTTCCTGGTCGCCGCGGGCGCTGACATCTCCCCAAAAGAGTTTTGTCCTCAAAAATTTGGTCCCTATGGCGTACACGGAAAAGTTCCGATTTTCTGTGTGCGCGATCGTAAAGATCAATGTGCCCTTGCGATCCCGAGTTTCTTCGTGGACAAAAATTATATTGGCCGATTTTAGTCTAAGACATCGGCAGTTTGTAAACAACACGCGATCGCGAAACAAATCGGCGGGGATTTCTCCGGTTTTGGACAAGATTTTGACTTTGGATTTTGCTGTAAATATCAAAAGTTCTTCCTAACGGCCATTTGAGGTAGGAGTGAGATTTTTAAGGGCTGAATTTGAAAGCAAGTATTTAAAATATTTATCTTATTTTCCCCCCCATACCTTTAGTACATGCGACAGAAAATACCAACTATTTTACAGAAATGTACCCGGGAGTGACTCACGGGTACATTACTGTAAAATAGTTGGTATTTTCTGTCGCATGTACTAAAGGTATGGGGGGGAAAATAAGATAAATATTTTAAATACTTGCTTTCAAATTCAGCCCTTAAAAATCTCACTCCTACCTCAAATGGCCGTTAGGAAGAACTTTTGATATTTACAGCAAAATCCAAAGTCAAAATCTTGCCCAAAACCGGAGAAATCCCCGCCGATTTGTTTCGCGATCGCGTGTTGTTTACAAACTGCCGATGTCTTAGACTAAAATCGGCCAATATAATTTTTGTCCACGAAGAAACTCGGGATCGCAAGGGCACATCGATCTTTACGATCGCGCACACAGAAAATCAGAACTTTTCCGTGTACGCCATAGAGACCGAATTTTTGAGGACAAAACTCTTTTGGGGAGATGTCAGCGCCCGCGGCGACCAGGAAATGTACACAATGACTCCGATAGCTCGTTTCGCGAGAATCAACAGTAAATTACGGATTTCATTTTTGTAAATATCTTTTCCAACATTGGTGAGTTGAATTTATTGTATTTCTTGGATATTTTGGGGTCGGTTTTTGAAAATTAAATGCCGATTTTGAGTGAATATTGGTGACTTTTGTGCAGTGGTGTTTTAAAAAGATGAGGTGTATGACTGCCTACATTATACACACGAAGTATAGGAATGTAGCTATGAGTGGCGGCGTCCACTCATAGGTACACGCCATTGCCGACTGTGTAGTAACGCAGCCAACACACATCCCATACCTAAACTGCATCACTGTGCATTTTTGGCTATATTTAATTGAATATAATATATTACAGTTTACTTATATCCAAAGAATTATATTGAATAATAGATGATTAAAACTTACCAGGTTGTTTTGTGACCTTTGAAGAGGGTTTCCTGAAATTTTGGGTCCTTTTTGTCGATAACTGCTATCGAGACTGTCCCGTCAGCATCCAGTTTGTATTTTTCACGATTATGATGAAGGGAGCCCTCAGCGCTCGTAGTAGTACCGGCGCGATGGGTTCGTCGATCTCCTACGAAGACCTGAAAGGGCCAAACTGACGACGTAAAAAAATAAAAAATATTACGTACGTACGTAGTAATTATTACGTACGTACGTAATATTTTTTATTTTTTTACGTCGTCAGTTTGGCCCTTTCAGGTCTTCGTAGAATAGCTTGTGTGCGTAACATTCTGCGTACGTATCAACGGTGCGTAACCATGTAGAGCGGCCTCACTAGTGCGCAACATATTGAGAGCAATCGTGATCCGTATGCAGGTGTGGGTAACAAGTTCCAAAAAGAGAGCTGTAAATGTAAGTTTTTATAACTTTCTACATTTTGTATCTTAACGAACTGATAACTTAAACTCTAAAGAATGATACTTAAGTATTAGTTTGCCCACAAAAACATCCATTTGAAACAAAATTACATCTGTATCCCCAATACCCAGTATACACACATGTATATGATTCTAATGGTCAATATGACCATTGCTTGCTGATGTGGCGGCGTCTAGCCAGGATTGACTTCGTGAATCTAAAAAAAAAAAAATTGGCTATACGCCTTCTACATCACGAAGCCAGGCGTTCTTACCCAGCAATCTAATTGCGCACGGGTTAGCAGAACTGGAAAATGCCCTGAAATAACACTTTTCTGATAACCGATAACTTCCGCGACCGACAGCTCCTTCACCACAGCGTTTCCTCCTAGGAAAACGTTTAGAATTAGAATGTTTTTTAGATCGTACGTATTTTTACCAAAAAATCCAAAAAAGATCATAAGAAATTTCCGAGAACTCACCAGTGTTTGTGTGTATCCATGCCTCCTCTTGTCATGCAGATATGGCATGACAATGGTACCGGGATCAGTTCCCACAGCGGATAAGTCAAAAAAGGTTATTTTGACGACTATGATGGATCGAGAGTGGAAGAGATGAAGGAGAGCATGGAGAGTGGAATGGAAAGAGAGAGTAGACTCTAGAGTGGAATATTCCTTTTCGATTTTTGCATGCTCGATGCTGTGGCTGTATCCTCCAACAGGGCTGTAACTTTTGTAAGGAAGAGACACACGGGTGTAGCGGTAAACACAACCTTTATGAAATTGGACATTGAACATCAAGCCACACAGGTGAAGCAGCTTCCATGCGGAGAGACAAGTAAACAAAATAAAAATCAATGGGCAAGATTCATCAATTTCCACGTATGGTGAATCTTGCATACCACCTTTGGAGTTTGCTAAACAGGGTGGCGACAGCCACCCAACAAATCGAAAAGGAATATTCCACTTCACTCTTCCTTTCTATCTCGATTCATCATTGTAATTTACTGTTAGTCGTCAATCAAGTCAAGATTTGTAAACTTTGTATTTACTAACCATTTTTTGGTCCGCTATGGGAATCGAACCCGGTACCTCACGATCTGCAGATCAGCGTCGTATTAATTGCGCCACAAAGGCGAGTTGGCACCTAACTGTATTTCTGGTTTTAAATATGTTAGTGACCATAAATGGAGTAAACCCTAACCCTATGAATTAGAGGTCTAAAATAGGAAGCTAAATATATTTAGCTTCCTATTTTAGACCTGTAATTTCAGACCTCCAACTTGTTATATATCTATTTTTTTTTCATTTTGGGTGGCTGTCGCAAAAGGAAGTCTTCCCCTTAAACTCTTCCTTTTCCAGCCCATCCGACCACTTCAACAAACAGATCATGAGAAACGTGCAAAAAATTACAATTTTATGATGACATCGATGTGGATTTACTTACTGTTTTGGTGTATCTTTCGCTGTGCGATTAGCATTACAAAGGCGACAAGATCGGCACGGAATGTGCCCTGTAGATGAACAGAGTACAAGGCAGTGCAACGCTGAGCGGTTCTGACGCAGCATGCTAAAATTATTTGTGCTTATATTTCGCACACATATATACTGCCGTCTATGTGTGCGACGGTGCGAGATATTAGCACATTATATCATATTTTGGAGAGCCAACTGTCAAATGATTATAAGCAAACAAAGTTAACAGACTGGGCGTTGTGGCGTGCGCCTGTAATCCAGCTACCAGTGGAAGTTATAAACTGATTCAGCGCACCCAGGTTCGAGACTGAGTCACGTCTTTCGGATGGTGACGTTAAAGGTCGGTCCCAGACGTAAATAATCATATCTGATTGATACACGTCTGTAAAAACCCAATTACACACACACAGACATTATAAGCCTAACAATGTAGTATTCATACTAGACCTGTCTAAATCTAATCTTTACAATATCATTCACCTAGGTGGATTCTCACTACTGTCCAAACTGCCTGGAGAACATGCCCTCGGCCGAGGCCAAGTCCAAGAAGAACCGCTGCGGGAACTGCCTGGACTGCCCAAGCTGTCAGCACACTCTCTCCCATCGAGCCACCAGCGTGGCTGTCCCAGACCCTAGAGATCCCACCAAGACCACCACCAAGAAGGCCTATTACTTGGCCTGTGGTCTGTGCCGATGGAGCTCCAGGGACGCTGGTATGCCAGACAAAGATTCCGGTGAGGTTCTAACGATTTGATAGTTATTATTATTCTAGAGTTTCATCCTCACGCAACATTTGATGCTTGTATTTGTAATTTAAAATCAGCTATTTTTATGACTTTGTCACTGTTTTTATACATGTATGGGTGAAGTGATTACTTTATGAGGCTACAAAAGTCTAAATGGATACCTGGGTGCCCCGTCTAACAAAGAGTTGCGATTGATTGTAAATAATTTGCAATTGATATTAATTGCAACTCTGTACTTAAGGAATAGGAGATTGGAAATTTGCGTTTGATTGGAGGACTTGCGATCAATTCGAATCAATCGCAACTCTATATAAGATGGGGCCCTGGTATAAAGAATTAAGAATCATTCGTTGTTGTTGAATTAGCATGTTCAGTACATGTCAACACCATCTGGAAAATTGGTAGTCAGCTGCTAGAATGTTCCCCAGGAGTAGAGAATCATATGGCCAGGGTGCTTTGATGTAATGCTACGGTGACGATTGCTCTGGGCTTTATTTCATTAGAAAAGATACCGTTAAGGGTTGCAGTTGGTTTTAAGATAAGGCTTGGGGTTAGGTTAGGTTTTAGCTTAGCGAAACGTTGTGGTGCATAAAGAACACGGGAAAGATGCATATGACAAAATTATTCAAAATCAGAATTTTATTCTAAGAATTAGCATTTACCTCTTCGAACACTTTTAAGCAAAATAATAATGAAAAATTTTATTCAGATTTGTCTGATTCTAATTTTAGAAAACACAGACAAAACTAGCAATTTTCCTCTAGATGCGTCTTTCCTGCGTCTTTATGCACCATTGCGTTCGCTCAGCTACCTTAGGGTAATGTTTGTAAAGTGCTTGATCCATGGTTGAAGGTAGCAATTGTCGCCAGAGCGTGCGTTGTACCACCATGGCCAGATTTCATAAAGATTTATCTAAACCAAGGTATAAGCCTCCATAAGCGGAATACTCGCGTGTCCTTTCGTGTACATGTATGTCAAGTTAATGGGTAATACTGTTTACATACTTTAAATTCACAGTGGAGGTCGAGATCGGGGGAAGAAAATGAATTCATTGAATTTTTTTTCTTCACATATAGCAAGTGGACCCTGGTTGGAACCTGAGAATGCTGGTGCAAGGAGGGTAAGTCTGTTCTTCTACTTCATGACCAGACTACCTCTTTACCTGTTTCCCTTCATTCTTTGTGATGTATGCATTCAAATACATTTCTTGCAAATTAAGGATACATGTAGTTTGAAATGCTGCAGATATGTGCAATGAATCCCTGGTAAGAATAGGGTATTGAGCTGGTAATGTTTTTTGGGGGGAGGTAGAAATTTATTGTCACCGAATGGATACATCTCTATCCATCCATTGAAGTGGCTTGTCAGAATCTGACGTTGTTTTCTTCTTTTTGCTGGTATGATGTCAAGAGGCTTTGTGCCAGTGGCATTACTGAGCAAAGAGAAATTTGTTGATCGATGTCGCCGTTGTGCCCTTCGAAGTGGAAGAAGCACATTTTCAACTCCACCTGAAAACATAAAAGTAGGTAAATCTGTAAATATGTAGCTTGCAGCCATTGTACAAAAGTCTGAACCTCCTATTGTTTACAGATCATGGATTTGTCCGACTACTACCACCAGCTTGCCAAGCAAGAGAAGATGGAGAGAGAGCACAAGAAATTCACCAGGAGACGAGCATATTTCAGGCTCCAAGAGAAATATCTATCCCCAGGAGCAGGGAGAAGAAGGAGCAGTGCTATGCTTTCTTCATTCACTGGCTTGGCGTAAGTATTTTCAGTTTTCAATGGATGTTGTGTTGTATTGTAAACGTGGAATATTTCGCGGTGTGGAAATTTTTGCGCATTTTGCGCATTTTGCGCAGCATGCAATTTGTGAGAAAATAAAAGCACACAAATATTTTTGTCTATGAATTCTTTGGCCCATGAGCCTAGAGCGTCTACGAAATTAAAAGCGTGAAATTCACCTTACTTGGCCGAGCATGAAAAATTAATCGCGTGAAAATTTCCACTTTTACAGTAAGTCCTCCAGAATGTTTTTCCAAGTCAGGGCATGTCTGTGTCTTCTGTCTGAATGCTGTATTCCCTTTTCTTGTGTATTTTCCAATGCTCTGATCTTCATTACCTAATTCTGTGCTGTTTTTCTTTCCTTTCCATGTCTCTACCTTACTACTTCCTACACATGTGTTTCTTTTTTCTCTATAGTTGTCTCCTCAAGGGTAAGGGGTTAACCAGAGAGGAAGATGTGAATTGGTCTAGTGTTTAGCTCATTGGACTTCTTATTAAATGGACTGGGGTTACTGGAGTTACTGGGGATTAATACTGGAACAGTGTGTTTTGGATGATGACATTTTTGCTAAGCCTGAGCCCGGGAGGTTTCATCAAGCTGTCTCGTCGTAATTTTTACCGACACATTTGCTCTCAGCCAATCAGATGCAAGGATTTCAGGAGTTTATAACAGTTATTGCAACTTGTCAGTGATGACAAGTTTTATGAAACAGGGCCCAGGCTGGAGTCTTTAGGAGAATAAGTGTTGAACCAAAATCACATTGTATCCAACAGTTTAAGAGAATATAGACAGTGACTACTAAGTCATGTAGAAAAAAAATTGTTGCATGGCCTACATTCAAATAAACATATAAGCCTTGAGTATATGTTGTAATCTTATATTTTGGTTTGTGCATAATTTTCCATTTTTTCTTCCTTTATTAGGCTGAAAGATGAGCAAGCAGCCATCATTCCTGTGGAGCCAGCAGAAGCGTCAGAAGAAGTGGATGCTCTCCCAAACAAGATCCTCACACAACCAGTTGTACTGGAGAAAAGTAAGACAGTATAGATAAATGGTTCTTATCCTTTTGGGCCCCACTACCTCATTTTACCTAGTACCTTTACCCCCAAAATACATCTCAAACTAAAAGAAGTCGGTCCGTGTAATACACCTATACATGGATTTAAATAAGATTTGTTTCATGGATGGGTGTGTGTCTGTGTGTATGTGTGTAATTGAGTTTTGACAGACCTGTATCAATCAAATATGATTATTTACGTCTGGGACCGACCTTTTAACGTCACCATCCGAAAGACGTGACTGAGATTCGAACCTGGGTCCGATCAGAGTCAGTTTGTAGGGGAATTCAAAGAGCTGCCCGTAGACGTTACCACTAGACCAACTCCTGATCAATGGGTATCATTTATGACCCATTTATGAACATTTATCATAGTCAAAATTAAAATTACCCGAGATACTCCTATGTGTCATAAAGCTTTTTAGTCAAAGGGCATTCAAAAATTGATGCAATGTTATATCAGATATTATAATGGACTTGGATTTTCAGTCACATTCTATGAATATGATAGAGAACACATTTATAAAATCACAGGCCAATCTGTGACTCAATTCAAATACTTATCAGCAGAGATTTTCTTGAGCTCCTGATAGCTTCCCCCCCCCCCCACACACTTTAAAGCATGCTTCATACAACACATCAACTATGTTTTACTAATGAATTTCCTCCTCTTTGTTCTTCCCTCTTTCTAGTTTGTACTATCAGACAGCGTCTACAGCATCCAGACCATCACTGTGTGTCTGTGGAACAGATGTACCCGAGGCACAAGCATCTACTTATCAAACGCTCGCAGAGATGCAGGGTGAGTTTACATAAATACTCTAAAAACAGAAAACTTTCGCTAGTGGTCGAGAGTCGCCAAAGTTTCATGCCACGAAATAAATCATAATTGAAACAATGTAACATAATTGCAATTCGCGAAAGTTTTTGCTGCAAAATTTGCTGTCATTAAAAATTCGCGCAAGTCGTTACCTTGTCCGCAAAATCTTTTGGTCCACTGGAGCTAACTTACCAACTAGTATTTATTTCTTAGCACTCAAACAGTCAAAACTATTGGGTCTAGGCTATTTTTATACCTTCTGTTGAGTATTACAGTCAAACCTGCTTTAGCAACCACCTGTCTATAAAGACCACAATTTTTGTTTCCCTTAGAAACTGTTTCTCATTGAAACATGTATTAAAGGAACCTGTACATAAAGACCACCTGCTCATAAAGACGGCTTTTCTTGTCTCCCTTGAGTGTAGACGGGTTTCACTGTATAGAGAAAGAACCTATTGTAAATTCAGACATCTATATATACGTATTTTTCCAAGAAAATTTTCGGGCGGGGGGGGGGGGGGGGGATATCCATTTTGATTCTCTAAACTCAATAATCATGTTGACATCAGTTGCCAATTTTGCCTTTTACCCCGGGGGGGGGGGGCACTCACCCTGTTTTTGGATGTGGGTGTGCTGCTGCCAATCTCAAAACAGGGGGCTAAGGAGCTAAATGGTTAATTGAGGAAGCTCATTTTTGAGGGTCTAAGGAGCGAAAGGGCTCATGGGCAGAGCTAATTTTAGCTGCTCGCGATCTCACTACTCTGGTACACATACGGTGCATGAGCTGAGTCAGCGGTTGCAGCGCTGTTTTTAACGCTGTACATGCCGCGCCACTGCACTGACTCGATGTCGCATGCAGATTGATCTCGCTGAGCCGCCGCTAGCACTAGTAATACCGCGTTCAGTTAGGGGGCACTAGGCCGCCCAGCTCCCCCGCTGCGCTGGCCTGGGAGGCTAGGGAGCGACCGTTCCCGGAAAATGGGCTGTGCGCATTGTTTTCTCATATTCTAGGGAGCGAGTCGGAAGCCAATCGAGGTGCGGTTAGTGAAAATCTGAAAATCGCATATCATGGGAGCGACCCGAGAAGGTTGAAAATGGGGGACGTCACAGCGGCACATACATGTGTGACATATATATGTGAGTGCCCCCCCCCCCCCCCGGGCTTTTACCACGCAATTATTTCCAACTTAATAAGAATCTCAAATGATAAGGGAAATATTGACTTTCTGTTAAGTGTGTTCAGTTATCAATCGTATAAATGAAGAAGATACACAACAAGAAATTTGTAATGTTTCCCAACCTCTGCTGAAACTCCATGTACATTTGAACTCTGTACCTCTCTACTGTTTTCCTTTCCATTTAGGAATGTGAGCATAACCTGAGCAAGCCAGAGTTTAACCCATCTTCAATCAAGTTCAAGATCCAGCTTGTAGCCATGTAAGAATTTAGTTTTAATTACAACCATGATTATCCATGTTATTTACATCATTTACATACAGGAAATTGAGATTCCTAAAATTTAAAGACAGATGACGATGCAGTGGCGTATCCAGGATTTCCGAATAGGGGGGGCGCCAGGAATTATTGATCGCCGTCATGGGGGAGGAGTCTTTGGAAATTTTTTGCTTCTGAAGAAGGGCTGAGATGCAAAATAGTGCTATATGTGACAAATTATGAAGCCTATTTAATGAACAATATTTTCAATTGGTATGAGGATATTTTTTTTTTTGCTAGTTTTTTTTTTTTTTACGACGGCCAATAGGGGGGGCGCGCGCCTGTTGCGCCCCCCCCTGGATACGCCCCTGCGATGAAATAAGATTATTGAAATGAAGGCAGAGAGGGGGATATACATTGAGAAGAAACAGTGCAAGCTGAAAAATTAGATTTTAGAGTAAATTTGGAAGGGAATATTGAAAACGGAGCAAATTGAAATTATGTGAATATGAAATAGGAATATAATTACTTTAACTCACAGGAGAGTTAATTGATGAAAATGGATTGGTTTATCATTTCTTGAAAATGTTATCATATTGATTCTTATGATTTCTCACTCTACAGATTTTAATAACATCAATTTTTATATGTTTCAATCATTTTACAACCTTACTTTGCTGATTTTCTAAACCCTTGTTGTATATACTACAAACCTTTATTATTTATTTCTCTTTTCTTGTTTTTGTGCAGCCAACACATCCCTGATGTTCGCATCTTCTTGGTACCCAACCTCCACTACGGCAAGGAGAGCATTGTGACACTGATGGTTAGCAACCCACATGAGAAGAGAATGGCTATCAGGTTTGAAGGATCTAACCCAAAGGAGTGTGAGGACACACTGGCTACTGCACAGGTTTGTAGATAATGATCTTCACTGTTCTGTCTGTCTGTCTGTCTGTCTATCTGACTCCCTCTCTTTTCTCTCTCTCTCTCTTTTCTCTCTCTCTCTTTTCTCTCTCTCTCTTTTCTCTCTCTCTCTTTTTAGCTCACCTGAGCCTAAGGCTCGAGTGAGCTATTGCGATGGAAATTTGTCCGTCGTCCGTCGTGCGTCGTGCGTCGTCCGTCGTCCGTTAACTTTTTACATTTTCATCTTCTTCTCCAAAACCCATGATCGGAATTCAACCAAACTTGGTAGGAATCATCCTTAGGGGTAGGGGACCCAAAGTTGCTAAAATGGTACATGTGGCCCCCAGGGGGGCCCAGGGGGAGGGCCCCCAATTGTAAAAGCTATGAAAATTTCAAACATCTTCTTCTCCAGAACCAGGCATAGCTCAGACTTGGTATTGTGTATGGAGATACCTCTATAGATGAAGAATGAATGTTGTTCATGAAATTTCTCTGAGTGGCCCTATAGGGGCCCTGTGGGGGTAACATACTGGAGGGGGGGCGCTGCCAGGCAAAATGTACATTCTAATCTTCTTCTCCAAAACACATTATCGGAATTCAACCAAACTTGGTAGGAATCATCCTTAGGGGTAGGGGACCCAAAGTTGCTAAAATGGTACATGTGGCCCCCAGGGGGCCAGGGGGAAGGCCCCCAATTGTAAAAGCTATGTAAATTTCAAACATCTTCTTCTCCAGAACCAGGCAAAGCTCAGACTTGGTATTGTGTATGGAGATACCTCTATAGATGAAGAAAGAATGTTGTTCATGAAATTTCTCTGAGTGGCCCTATAGGGGCCCTGTGGGGGTAACATACTGGAAGGGGGGGGGGGGGGGGCGCTGCCAGGCGAAATGTACATTCTGATCTTCTCCAAAACACATGATCGGAATTCAACCAAACTTGGGGAATCATCCTTAGGGGTAGGGGATCCAAAGTAGACCATGGGGTGGGGGGGGGGGAATTATGTTAATTTCTAACATCATCTCATGTACATTCTCCTAGTTGTTTCAATTTCTAACGTACATGTATCTCCTGGTGGTGCTAGAGAGAACATGCACCAGATATGAATTGATCCACATCAGGTGAGCGTCGTGCCCCTGGGGCTCTTGTCTCTCTCTCCTCTCTCTCTCTCTCTCTCTCTCGCTCTCTCCCTCTCTCCCTCTCTCCCTCTCTCCCTCCCTCCCCTCTCTCCCTCCTCCCTCTCTCCCTCCCTCTCTCCCTCCTCCCTCCCTCTCCCCTCCCTCTCCCCTCCCTCTCCCTCCCTCCTCTCCCTCCCTCTCCCTCCCTCTCCCTCCCTCTCTCCATCTATCTCTCACTCCATCTATCTCTCATTCTCTGAGATGACTCTAATGGTTAGCGATTCACATGAGAAGAGAATGGCTATCAGGTTTGAAGGATCTAAGCCAAAGGAGTGTGAGGACACACTGGCTACTGTACAGGTTTCTAGATAATGATCCTCCCAATTCTTTCTCTCCCTCCCTCCCCCTCTTCCTCCCTCCCCCCCCCCCCCTCCCTCCCCCCCTCTCCCTCCCTCCCTCCCCCTCTCCCTCCCTCCCTCCCCCTCTCCCTCCCTCTCCCTCTCCCTCCCTCCCCCTCTCCCTCCCTCCCTCTCTCCCTCCCTCCCCCCTCCCTCCCCCCTCCCTCCCCCTCTCCCTCCCTCCCTCCTCCCTCCCCCCCTCCCTCCCTCCCTCCCTCCTCCCCCTCTCCCTCCCCCCCCCCCTCTCCCTCCCTCCCCCTCTCCCTCCCTCCCCCTCTCCCTCCCTCCCCCTCTCCCTCCCTCCCCTCTCCCTCCCTCCCCTCTCCCTCCCTCCCCTCTCCCTCCCTCCCTCCCCCTCTCCCTCCCTCCCCCCCTCCCTCCCTCCCCCTCTCCCTCCCTCTCCCTCCCTCTCTCTCCCCCCCTCTCTCTCCCCATCTCTCTTCTCCTCTCTGTCTTTATTTCTCTCTCTCTCTCTCTCTCTCTAATTATTGCTAGCACGGTTATTGTTATGTCTGTAGCCATTACATGAGAATATTGCTGCTGCTCTATTTGCCCATTCATTTACTTTACATTCCATAACCAAATCCACAATTCAAACCATATGACTTAATTATCTTTTTCCCTTTCCACACTGTTCATATGTTTTCCAGGTTATCCCACCCGAAGATGAGCTAGTGCTTGGACCTAAAGACCCAACGGCTGAATTTGACGACAGTACGGCTGACATCCAGCACGATGCTTACAATGACAACACTGAGTACGTATGCACCTGTTATATCTATGGCTGGGTCTGTGGAATATGTGGGAATTACCAAAATGAAATCATATTCAGTGGGTTATAGCTGATCTTGGGATTAAGGCTCATCGTTAGGTTAAAGTGGATCTTGAATTAGGGAAAAGAAATTATAGTTCAAGAAAAACTTGCAAGGGATTCTGAATCATTTATAATGGATTAGTGTCTTTTTACAGGGATGCAAAAGAAAACTCTGTGCAGCATGTGCTAGGTCATGACATATCTAAGATGGGAATAGATTGACGTCATTTTGTATGACCGATGGAGGGCCACAGCGATCTGTAATGGTCTACATGTGACTCGCCTCTTGTAATGAAAACAGACCAACTTAGCAAAATGGTAAAGTGGCATACCTTTGTCCTTTCTGTATAAAATTAATGGTGCATCATTTTATATTTGCATTAATTGTGGTCCTTTCTCTTTCTACTTCCCTAGATATGTGCAATTTCGTAAAGCTCACAAGCTTGGTGTTCTCTTCAAGGTCATTCCTCAAAGAGCAACAGGCAAAGTTGTGGTAAGGGCGATTCTCTGTTTAATATGAAAAGAAAATTGAGGAGTGTTGTTCTTTTTCAATATTGTGCTCTTTTTGCGATTTCCAACATGTGTTAGACTCCTATTGGAACAGGACAATTTTGGTTAACTTCAAAGAATAATCAGTTTTGATTTACTCATTCGGAAATTGAATGTATGGGCCTACTTATGGTTTTTAGGTGAGGTAGATGTATGTGAACTTAATGATTTCAAAGTAAATTATAAAGAAAACACTTCAGCACAAGAAGAAAACAACCCTTATATAATCTGTGTGTCCATAAGTATTATCTATGATATGTGTCATCATTGCCTAGGCGTAGCTTTTCATCTTCTCTCATTTGGCGTTGTGGGTTTTTGTTTTGTTTAGGTTGTTTTCACGCTGAAGTACAAGTACAAGAATACTGCCCCAGCCCTCAACAGTTCACAGGATGAGACAAGCTCCCCTGCAGCCATCTGGCTAGAACATGAGGTCACTGTCGATGTCGGTCCCCTCAGTGAATAGGAGAAAGAGAGTTCAGTAATACTCCAGCTCTCAGCAGTCGGTTCGTAGCATGAGACAAGCACTCCTGAGGCCATCTGGCTGACGATATCTTTCGAAGCAACCATTTTTTGATGACTCGAGTGACAGCTAAGCTACTTGCTTTGGGTGATTTTTCAATCATTCATAGCACATCATTAAATCTTTATGAAAATAATTTTAAAACAACAGGTGGCATTAGGAGATAGGTATTTACAGGTGGTATTGGAAGATATGTACTGGTATTTGAATAACGGGAGCGTTTCATCAAGTGTTTTGTCAGTGATTTTTAACGACAAATTTGCTCTCAGCCAATAAGATGCAAGGATTTCAGTAGCTTATAACAGTTGTCGGTAAAAGTCACTGACAAAACACTTAATGAAACGCTCCCCAGGTGTGTATAGGCCATTTTCATAATGTATTCCAATTTATACACGTTTGCCTAGTGACAAACGATTACACACTATGAACATGGCGAACAAAGAAGTGGACAAAATATACAGCTCCTCATTATACCTTCCACAATTGCTCTGGTAGACAAAAGAACATCCCTTCATTGCTATTATGTAAAAATATGTAGAACAGGTGTCACATGCATATTCAGCTGTTCTACTTATTTTACATAATAGCAATGAAGGGATGTTCTTTTGTCTACCAGAGCAATTGTGGAGGGTACAATGAGGAGCTGTATATTTTGTCCGCTCTCTTTGTCATAGTGTTCATAGTGACATTCGCCTGTAAAAACCTATTCTCTTTCAATAGTCAGAATGTAAATTGCATATATTAGGCATTGTTAGGTTGGACAAACATTCTGGCTTGCCCAACCTAGCAACACTTAATGTATGCAATCTGCATTCTGACTATTGAAATACAATGACTTGTAACAGGTGGATGTAATAGTTCATTACTAGCAGTTTGACAAGGAGGTAAGCATTAAATTTGAATGTATTACGAAAATGGCCTATTCATGTTCATTGCATTCTTTATCTATACAAGCATCCTGTAATATACTTCAAATATCTTTCAGCACAGGTTGTAATCCACTCTAAGGAATCTTGTTATTGTAAATTCCAAACTTGCCCATCTCCTGGAATCTACTTGAAGCTGTTTGAATATCTCTCTAAACTGCTACATGTACTAGAAGGGTTTCCAAATCATCAAGAATCTTCTTTTTTTTTCACTTCAAGGGGTCCACACTGACAGGGATCATACGAGCCCCAAATTTAAAATCCGAACCCCCAAATTAAAAAATGGAAACAGGAGGCACATGCATACAGACCCTAAAAAGTGTCGTTCCGGACACCCAGTGCCAATAGTTAGTGTGGAGTCATGGTTAACGTTTGAACGCTAAGACCAAGAAAACTTGGACTGAGTCTATAGAACATGTTTTTCATACCCAGATCAAATCACATTCAGGGGGTTAAAGTTCATGTATGCTTGAAAGCCACTTTGCGAACTGTGAATGATCAGAAACATTTGCGACATGAAATTCTTGCGAAATGTGAACAACAGCCAATTTTCACAGCAAGAAATTAATGAATTGTAAAAATTCAGTATTTTGTCAGTTGCAATTCAATAATATCGCAGCATGAAATTTTGAGAGTCTGAATCATCCGTGAAATTTGCGAACTTTAATTGCGTGTTAGAGTTCCTGGTTTTACAGTAGCCCGGAGAGATAGGGATGTGTGAAAGCCATTCATCGATGTTTAAAGTTCCTGCATATGTACATGTACATTCTATATAAGTAATACTCCCCAGGGGTGTAGATGGTGCCCACACATCATGTACACACATTGAAACAATCAAATTATAGGGGTAATAATCATTGTGAAGGAGTTTTGGCAATCTACACATGTCAAAGAAACCTTGAAGTGATTTGGTAACTTTGTAGAGGCTTGATAAAATGTGAGCTGCCTGGCCTTACAATGCTATCAGTGTATGAAATATGGTATGAAAATGAAGCCCAGGAAAAAAATAAGCACTTCAAAATCATCATGTGCTTCACAAAAGTAAACATATGCAGGCGACTGGAAATGCCAGACTCATTTTCCCCCATAGACTCGGTTTAGACTAAAGCGTATGGCCATACGCTTTCGTAAATTGGAGTATTCAGTCATAGATATCTTAATAATTTAGCATTATATATTTGAAAACCTTTATATGCCTGGCTATTTGTTTATCCTTTTGAACATCATTATACAAGACAGATATCAAAATTCAACAATTTATTAAATCAAGCCTCCACAAAGTTACCAAATCCCTTACTCTATTAGCAGTCATATATCAGAAAAAAATATTAGGGGTGCTATTGGGAAGAGATACAGGTGACTCATTAATTTCTGTATTTTATGAATTGACTAATAAGTTTATCAGCATTCTTGTGAAATAAGATGCCATTCATTTACTCCGCACAGTGCAGTTCATTGCGTCCAATACAGTGGTGAATTCTATCCACCACCATAGACTTACACACCAGTGTATGCATACACACTCAATGAACAGTTGTCCATGTTTACGAAATGGCTAGTTTATCAAAAACCTTGCTATTCCCATATACTTAGAATGTTATAACATCTTGCCAATTGTTAGCACATTGTTGTCATCATGTGACACATATATAATGTTTGACTCGTGTATAGTATGAAGTAATTACTATAATTATGTGACAATTTAAATGTAGATGATCTTTGAAGGTAGAGGTTTGCATGGTGGTACTGATGACGTGGAGAAGGTTTACGGTTCACCATGTGGTTAGTCCTGAAAAGGACTATTGAGTAAGAAGAAGAAAGTGGAGAAAAGTTGAGAGGAGAAGAAAAGGAAAGGCGAGATAGAAATTCAGAGAGTGTAGAAGTAATCTTTCTTGAAATTGTAAAGTCCTGAAAAGGACTGTAAACCAGATGAGAAGGCTGAGAGCAGAGAAGACTCCATGTTTCGGACAGGTTGAGTGTATTAATTGTATGTAAATTGTAAAATGTAAATGACAATTTAAATGTATATACAAAAAATCTACCTATTTATTTTACTTCCTATACAATGATGTGCTGACAATTACCCTAATGTGCTATGATTGAGAAACTGTTGTAAAAGCAATGCCAGCACTAATTATAGACTCTTCATGAATAATGAATGATAACTAAAATGATAAAGTTAAGTGAATACTCTAATTTCAGTCATTTCGCTTTTATAATCATGTGTCAAAATTATAATGAGAGCATGGTTGAAGTGAAATCACGCTCAATTCATAGACATTGTATAAAAAAATATGTGCTAGAGTTAGGGGATAGTCTTTAAGCATCCAGTATGTAAATAAAAAAATGTATATACCCCCCACCCCCTGGTGTAAAATAAGAAGAGAAATATAATTAGTAGACGAAGAAGCTTGATGGGAGGAATTTTTAATTTGTAAACAAATTTTTAGGCGTTTTACTCCCAGTGTTAAAGATCGTATGCTCGATCTGTAATGAAAAACACAAGTCAGAAAAAATTGGAACCAGCGGGATTACACTGGGAGTACACTGGGAGTAAAATGCCTAAAAATTTGTTTACAAATTAAAAATTCCTCCCATCAAGCTTCTTCGTTTACTAACCATTGTCTACGGCGGACCGTTTGAATATTAATGAGTCAGAAAGAAGAGGATCTTGGGTATTTGATTCCAGTTCATCGTGACTTGGCCGTGAACCAGAATAGCCTGGTGGTTAAGTCGCTGCCCGGCAAGCAGTAGATGACAGGTTCGAATCCCGCTGGTTCCAATTTTTTCGGACTTGTGTTTTTCATTACATATCGAGCATACGATCTTTAACACTGGGAGTAAAATGCCTAAAAATTTGTTTACAAATTAGAAATATAATTGTTGTCAATCCATTGCATTGCTCAAAACAGACACTTTTCGAAAAGATTTTCTGCAAAGGTAACCACAATTGTGTGATATACTATATTTCCATTTCATAGTAGAAAAGTTTATGAAAATAATGTAATATTGCATGTGATAATAAATATATACAGTTCTGTGTGATAATGTAATAAAGTAGTAATTCTAAATGTAACGCTGAGTCACCCATGTAATTGAATGGGACGTGGAATAGGGTCGGGGGATGCTTAGCGGATGTTTGCATGATGAATCCCTTGTATGTGTCTTTGTGAAAGGCTCTGGAAAAAGAAAGTGGTGGAGCAAAAAGGAAACAATAGGGCTAAGGAGAGAGAAGGAGGAGGAGGTGTAGTGGTGGCAGAAGATAATGAGGATGAGGTCGAGGGTGAGGATTAGGACGAGGTTGAGGATGTAAGGACAAGGGTGATGAGGAGGACGAGGGTGATGATGAGGACGAGGATGAGGACGATGAGGATTAGGATGATGTAAAGACGAGGGTGATGATGAGGACGAGGATGAGGACGATGAGGATGATGAGGATTAGGATGATGTAAGGACGAGGGTGATGATGAGGACGAGGATGAGGAAGATGAGGACGATGATGAGGATGAGGATGATGAGGATTAGGATGATGTAAAGACGAGGGTGATGATGAGGATGAGGATGAGGAAGATGAGAACGATGATGAGGATTAGGCTGATGTAAAGACGAGGGTGATGATGAGGACGAGAATGATAAAGACGAGGAGGATGATGAGGATGAGGATTAGGATGATGTAAGGACGAGGGTGGTGATGAGGACGAGGGTGGTGTTGAGGACAAGGGCGTTAAAGAGGAGGATGAGGCTGATGAGGATGAGGATGATGAGGATTAGGATTAGGATTATGTAAAGACGAGGGTGATGATGAGGACGAGGATGAGGAAGATGAGAACGATGATGAGGATTAGGATGATGTAAAGACGAGGGTGATGATGAGGACGAGAATGATAAAGACGAGGATGATGATGAGGATGAGGATTAGGATGATGTAAGGACGAGGGTGATGATGAGGACGATGGTCGTGATGAGGACAAGGGCGATAATGAGGAGGAGGCTGATTAGGATAGTGGTGGTGGTGGTGGTGATGATGATGAGCTTGATCCTGAATGTTCCAAAGGCGTATATTTTACCGTTGTGCACATTTTAGCGTCGGCGACATTACATCAGGTTCAGGGGCGGATGTGGGGAGTTTGGGCCATGGTGGTTTTTTTTTTCCGTCTGTATTTGAAATGAAAGAACATTACCCTTTTAATTCTCAAAAATAAAATACTGTAATACAAATCATGAGAAGGAATACCATCATACCCTCGGTCGACCGTTTCCCACTCGGAGATGGATCAGCCCCTGATAATTATTCCATGAGGTAGTGCCTATGAATGAACAAACGGTGCATTCCATGTTGCACAGGTGGAAACATTCTTTTCAAAGAGGGATAAAAAAAATGGATATTCATGAAACGCCTCCATCACTCTGGGAGTGATTATTGAAAAATTAACAAAGCGATACTTCAGAGTGATATTTTTAATGAATGAAGTTATTGCCTATTCGTGAATTCGAATGCATCAGACATCCTTTAAACAGGTACCGATGAATTAAATTACAATGTATCTGGCATACGCAGTGCCAATTTAAATGCTGATAGATGGATATGAATGATTAACAGTTAAAAATCCCTCTCTCAAAGCGCTAAATCAAATAACCGACTTACAATTTTAGTGACTTTCCACAAACATTTTTGTAGTCGACTGAAAAGAATTTCGGAAATGGAAATTATAAAAGCCTACATATTTCCTTGTAAAATATACCCTGGACGATTGTATTTGCCACCCATTTGATTGTAGGATAGGGGGTGTGGGCGGGGCGGGGCGGGGGGGGGGGGGATATGTTGAGAATACGTCAATGCCTAAATCAGTTAACGGTGAAAACAAACATCATTGCGTTGTCATATCATACGATGGCAATCAAGCACGACTTAAAAGTGGTGAGATGTCTGATTTCAAAGTGCGCTGTCATAGAGTGTTTACCTTTTGAACAAGTCAAACAAACCATACACAGTGAAATCCCCTATCCTACTTATTTGGACCGTGTGGGATCATAAGACGGGATAGACCTATCTCTTAATGCATGCTGGACAAGTCCGTGAAACCAAAACTACAGGGAGCAGATTTTTTCGTTTTCAGGGTACTTTCTGATCGAAAACAATGCATTCAGCAAGGTTTCTAGCAAGGCGAGTTGCGTCATCGGAAGTTCCACTGTTTTGCAGATTTTCGAGATGCCTGGTCTCGAATTCGCCGAGGTCATCGTTTTGCTCAAATCTCAGAGATAAAACGCAAAGTAAGCATTTATGTCATAATATTTAATTTCACTGGTTTTGATTTTCATTGACTTGTTCCACTTTTTAGATATAATGCGTCAATAAGCCCTATGGAATTGTAGACTTTTGCTCTAACCTGATGCGGTACGTTTAATCTGTATCGCCTCACAGTGAATTCAAAGAAATAAACTCAATACCACATGGGCCTCTTTTAAGAGGTGTAAAAATGATATCTTTCATTAAAAAGATGTAATTTTGAATTGATCTTTGCAAATTGTAAATTTAAGAGTGAAGACTTTATTTGGACTCGGGGGTAGGTTTAAAGGGGGTCCGCTCGCTATTCATAAGGACCGCTATTCATAGAAAACCGCTATTCATTTAGTCACGCGTTATGGATAGCGGTCCTTATGAATAAGTGGTCCTTATGAATAGTGGTCCTTATGAAAAACAAGGTTACCCCGGTAAAGCTACCTCTTAAAATAATATTCTTTAAATGACCCTTTTTTTAAAGTAGCCTTTCACTTTTTGACAATAGAAACTGGCGCTTCCGTGTGCGTATCAGTAATTAATTCAGAACACAACAACTGCGCATCGCACCTGACATTCTATAACATCTTATTCAGTAAACAGCATCATGAATTATTAATAATGACGATGAGAAGCAAAATATATTGTGGAATTACAGGTGTACTGCATAATGACATTATTTTGTTCTGAACTGATTACAGGTTTCATGACCTTGCTTTGTTAAAAAAGTGAAAATCTAATTATGAATTCAAAGCATCTCAATGTTGTTCATAATCTGTATTATTGCTAATTAATAGGCCCACTAAAATTCCGTCCTCGGTCGCACCATGGACCTAGGTCTACTGAAAGATACATGATTGTCTACAGTACAGTACTCCCCCATAAAAAAAGAATATTACGTAACACCGTGTTGCACTTAAAAGTAAAGTCCACCCTGATATTAAGTTATTTTCAAGCAGCAGAAAAATTAAACGGATCAGTGAAGGTTTGAGCAAAATCCGATAAGAAATAAGAAAGTTATGATATATTTCAAGTTCTAACTAATCGAACGCAAATTGGCAATTCCGTGACGTATCTTGCGAGCTCCTCTCCCATCTGCAGTGTACACACAAAATCATTAATTTCCATTTTTCTCGAAAGAAAATGTTCAGTCATGCATGCACCTTAGATAATCATTCCTCATATGTTTTTACACAAAACCTGCATGAAACAAATCTATTCCTTTATTAAAAACTAAGAACATGAAAATTTATGAGATTTTCTGTAAAAAAAAAAAAAAAGGGCTGAACAAATGGGAGAGGAGCTCGCAAATACGTCACGAAATTGCCAATTTGCGTTTGATTGATTAGAACTTCAAAAAATCATAACTTTCTTATTGCTTATCGGATTTTGCTCAAACTTTCACTAATCTTTTTTTTCTCATTTTTCTTCTTTTATTCAAATCAAGTTCATACCAGGGTGGACTTTCCCTTTAAATTCTTGCTCCGTACCCGATGAACTTAACACCACTTTCTTCATTAGTCAAGCATGCAACTAAATCCTGTCAGTACAACCAACAACAAAAAAAATAGAAGAAGAAGATGAAATAGCAAGCTCCTTATTAAATGTTTAAAATTGCAATTTTTGTTGTCAACTTTACGATTTAGTGATTTAGCTCTTTGAAAACGACATAAATTATATGAAGGTAATATTAGTTTCAAAACTGTTTCTTTATATTTTTTTTTCACTCCCTTCCTCTTTCTCTTCCTCGAGTCTTTTTTTTTTTTTTTCCAATTTCGTATAATTTCGTATAATGTGTCATATATATTAAATTAATTTTCATACTCCTTTTCCATTAAGAGAGTACATGTAATATATACACTGTGTACTGGACCCTCCTGAAAAACAGTGGTGCCATGATGGCTATTCGCTGAGTGAGGCTATCCAGCCGTATTTATCATGTGCAAATGTATTATATTGTATCCTGATTTGCTTTTATTTGACGGAAATAAATACCATACCATACCATACCATATATATATTTGCCTTTTTCTCGCATCTCCATATTCGCTGTCCATTTTTCTTCACTTTACTTTATAATTAACTAATTTATTTAGATAATTCGACTTTTTTTTTAATTCACGTATGAATTCACCTGAGCCTGATCGGTTAGTCACAGACAGACATTTGACAAATTTTGAAAGTTTGAACGCCTGTAGAAAATAAGTACGTAATAAACCGCTTCTGTAATGTATAAATGTTGTGGATCAGTGATCAGTGGATAAGTCCCTGGACTGTGAATCACGAGGTCCGGGGTTCGAATCCCACCGCAGCACTAGCGTCCTTTGGCAAGACGTTAATCTACATTTGCCACTCTCCACCCAGGTGTTAAATGGGTACCCGGTAGGATGCGAAAGTTAATGTCGTTTGCTTAGCATGTGGCGCTTTACAGCGACTGGCTGGAATACTCCCCAGGGAGCGGATAAAGTGCACACATTGTGTGCGGGCATGTCAGAATCCAATGACCGGGTAATAATATATCTGTAAAGCGCTTAGAAACACAACCATGTATTAGGCGCTATATAAAAGCAGAATATTACTATTATTATTATTATTAAAATAATTTATGCACATATTTCTGAGCACCTAATGACGAGCTATTCCATGAACCTGCGTTTTATAAATGAGCCTCATAGTTTGGAATCCAGTTTGCATACATTATTTGTTGCTATGTCCGGCAAGCTTTCAGGTTGTCAAGAACAACCTTTGTTTGAAAGGTATGCATAAAATTTGCATAAAATTTGCATACATTACCGAAGCGGTCTATTGAAGCGAGCTATGTTATGTTTCAGTGTGAAGGGCAAAACTGACGGGAGTTGAAATTTTATAAAATTTGATTGCCATGGTCTGCTACTAATATTATAATCCATAAAATATTCAATGTCACAGACGGAAAAAACGCATACTCTTAACTGATCAGACTCACCTGGTATCGTATGATGCATCAAACAAAGAGGTCACACTTAAATAATTGAATATATGTACTATTTCTTTCCAATATTTAGCTTTGTATTTCATAATCTTCATTGTCTATATTCTTTGTTCTTAGTTCCCATGTCTTTTATTTCGTCACTCTTCTCTTTTCCTCTCTTTTGCCTCATTTTCCTATTTTTTTTTGTTGTTGCCTTTTCTACATCTTTCATTCCCTTTCAGTGTGTCTTTACCCATTTAGCCGTGCCTCTACCTAACCTCCTATCTATCTCTCACTCTTGCTCTCTTTTATTTTGGCTACCTCCCTCTTCCTCTTCTTCATCTCTCTCTCTCTCTCCCCCCTTATCCGCTCACTCTCCCTCCCCCTTATCCGCTCACTCTCCAACCACCTCTTCCCCTCTATTCCATGCTTTACCCTCCTCACAGCAATGGCTTTTCAAATCAATTTTCAATTCAATTCAATTCAATTTATTTATTTAATAAAACGAGCAATAAAGGTTATAATACAAAAACAAAACATAAAACAAAATAAAGATACTAAAAGCAAAAAAAAAAAACAAAAAAAACACACACACACAAAACCAAAAACATTACAGAAGGAACCAAGTTATATAACAATTTATCTGGGTCTGCATCCATGACATATGACTGACATGAAATAAAACCGTAAAGTCATTAATTTGTTCCCATAATACTTAAAAGCAATGTCTCTATTCATTGGCGGATCCAGGGGGGCACTTCCGGCCCGTGTATGCATTTTGACCATAGACGATCTGCCATTTTCTCGATTGTGCCCCCCTTTTAGATTGATGACCCTTTTTTCTATGCTGTCAGAGAATTATGGAGGAAAACTGGACCCCCAGTAACCCCCCCCCCCCCCCCCCCCCCCACTGAGCAAATTTCGGAGGTTTGGCGGGACCAAAAAATACGGGCTACCTTTTCCAAAAGTTGACAAACCTGCATTTGGGTGCCCCCCTTATACTAAATCCTGGATCCGCCCCTGTCTCTATTATATTTGAGTTTACCCCCAACGTTATTCATGTTATCCAGTTATCTAGAGTAGGTTATATAAAAAAAAATTGTGCGTTTTAACACATTAATGAAGTACCCTTTGAAAGGGGTGTTATTGTGGGTGGGTTATATTGAAGAAAGATTAACGAATTTTATTGCTCACGTATCATTTGGGGGCTCAAAGTTCTCATCGCAAGCAAGCACGAGCACGCCATGACACTGCAGATCGTGCTACTAGACATTGCCCCTGAAATATTTGCTGTTTGAAGTAGTACCTAGGGGGCAAATTAAAGCAGGTTTTTGAGACACGGGCTGTTGTAAAAGGTTATTGGGTATCAGCTTGCTCGGAAGACCACCCTACACAACTTCCAGGTGGACTACCTCAGAAATACGCTGCTGACAAAAAAAATGACGGCCATTTTTTTTCAAAATGGTCGCCATGTATTACTAGCATTGACAATTTGGAATATAACTTTTTTAATAACACCTGTAAATACCCTGTATGAGGCATCAAATGGAAGAAAATTAAATTTCCCACAACATAGTACCACATTCGATTGTCTTGGTGGTGATTTACATAACAATTGCGGGCCAAGTATGTAAATTGTTATCATTTTTCCCAAAAACATGAAATGCACCAAATTATATTTTTCTCCATATTTCTAATGCCTTTGTGACAAATTTGTTAAAAACTCTGAAAATTACAAGTTCACTGCTTTTCTGTCAAAAAAAGTTAAAGCGTTCTCAATTTTACGCTTTGATATTGGCTTAAGAGTGAAAACTTGGTTGCTAAGGGCTGCCTTTTCCCTAGCAACGGTGTCATTGTGAGGAGTAGAATCAAATATTTCACTATTAATTGCTATCGGCGTGTAGATGAATATATTAATATCGAATGTGATATCAGATATAAATTTTTATCATATTATATTGATAAATAACTCTTTTATTATTGCTATGATCATGATGATGAAAATGCGCCTTTAAGAGATCTGAGATATTAAGAGATCTGATTTCAAGTGATAGTCATGATTTACACCCAAGTTAATAACTTGCACCCTACACCCCTCCTTTGGCATGTTGTGTACCCCCCCCCCCCCCCCTGTTGCTGTTGCTATTATATAATGTACCTGTTAACCCGATAATAAACATTCGAAAACAATTTTAAGACTACCCGGGATACATAAAATGGTTTCAAGTGATAGTCTCAAACAATTTAAGATACTGAATAGTGAAGTTTAGAACTTGAAAGACACGCCCCCTCCCCCACCCCAGTGATATGTTTATTCACCCCCCCCCCCCCCCCCCCCCCCCCCGGTGTTAAAAGGTAGAGTTTTTAGTGCAAAGCAATATTTTGATGGAAAATAGATCAATAGATTGGAGAGTCTTGGCAAATCATTTAAAATCTTATGGTAAAGGGGAAAAATCTGCCAATGCTTGACCCTTTTTGCCCCCTTCCCCTTCTCTTAAATTGTAATATTATCTAATATCTACAAGAATTGTTTAGTTGCAGAAACCAATTTAGGTCATGAGTGAAATAAATGATACGTGGATTCAAGTGATAGATATTATTTAAACTCCAAAGCATGTAGAAACTTGGTAGTAGGTAGGCATATCCCTGCACCCCCTTTTGGGGTATATATTATGCAATTGCAAACAATAGGCACTTCAGGCATCAACAGATAATCGTTGACAGCTGGGCAAGCCAGCAAGCCCCATAAGGAGAGTCCTGAATATGCCAATCAAATTGGTTTGCTGCTCTTCAGATAATACCTCTATACTATTCAAAAATAAAAGTATCAAAATACCTCTATAACATAAAACAAAAGATATTCATGGAGCATTGTGTATGAACAATTACATGTCCATGCTAATTACCCCCTCCCCCATTCCCAGTCAAAAAGAAAAAAAAGAAAAAGAAAAACATGAAGTTAAAGTACGATTTAAGAGTCTTTATATATCATTTTGGTAATAAGTAGATAAGGGAACATGTCTACCTATACCCTACCCTATTTTCCCACAAGTTCTCCTCCCCCTCTACCAAAATCGATATTCGCAAGCAATGTTTTTAATAGATTTTAACCATCAGACGTGTGGATACTGGACGGTTTTGTGCCGGGGCATCCAAAACCATTCCAAATATGGGGGGGGGGGGGGGGGGGGGGTGCTGACAAGGTAGCTGAAATTTTGATTTTCAAACAAGTCAAAATAATAAAGGTCATAAAATGTGCCGACAAAAACTGAAGAGTATTCAAAAACAGAGTGGTTAAGGAAGAAATTTTTCACAAATTCTCTACCCATGCTGCTTAAATTAAGCCAAATAAATTTGATAGAATTGGATTGAGAATAATCTAATTTGTAACTAGTCAAGATTAATCCCCCAATTACATTGTATTTCATAATAACTCCCTTGGCACCAATGTCTTCTTTTGAACTGGTGTGTGTGTGTAGAGGTTTAGGCAAGGACATTTTATGGCGGGGGGAATGCGAGGATTCGGGCCCAAGTTCTGAACCCTACCACTAACTATATCTACAAGTTTTTGAGTGTAAATCATGTTTATCATTTGAATCCAACGGAAAGGGTGGCAAGAAGGGTAAAGCATTAGATTTTAAATGAATTGTCAAGGCTTTCCCATTCATTTATTGCTTTGTACCAAAGTCTCTCGCTTTTAACTCGGGGGAGGGGGGGGGGGGGGGGGGGGTGGTGCCATGGACATGGTTCCCCCAAACAAGTTGATACCCAACAACCTTTTACAACAGCCCGTGTCTCAAAAACCCCAAAATGGGATTTGGCCCCCTCGGCATAGGTCGATGTAGTCTTTGGATACATAGTGTCAGTATTTACTTTGCTCTCTTGTAAAAACATATTTTGTCAAGGCGTCCCATTGTCTTCTGATAGACTTCAAGGCTTTGCAATAATATACGTGATCAATCTCTTGATTTTTTTTTACCTATTTGCACAAAAGGAAAACAAGTTTGAACGCCAATAAAGCATTGAACGTACATAAAAGGGGGATCCGATGTACGCTGCACCCTTTCCCCTGTTGTTTAGAGGCCCAGAATTTGAAAGAAAACACCAAAGGGCTGAGATAGAATCGACCGCCCCTCCTGAATGAAACCGCTATGTGTTCCCGATTTTTGTCCCCAGAGAAAAGACAAAGACAAATAACGGGAGTTTAGAAAGGAGCGACAAAATAAGATGATAGGACGTCCTCCCCCGCCCCCTGCCCCCCCCCCCCCCCCTTGTCGATGCCCTTGTCATCCAACCAATAGACAATGACCCTGTATGCTTGGATCCCTGCTACGCCACTGCCCCACTCCACTGTTTCTCATTTAGTTACGCCAAAGCGCTGCAATAAATAGTTGTAACTAGTATAATTATTTCTAAAGGTAGGGGTACTATCGGTATAATAGCTTTTCCCTGATAACGTTTCGGTTAATGATCTACTTATGTTTTTGATCTACTTGATTCGAACATAGCGCAAACCGTTCTTGCTACTATGCACAAAGAAAAGGTTTTAAAGAACTGAGGGTGGCGAGTTAACATATAATCATTTCATAAAGCGTTCTAATGTGCATTTAAATATATATATATACAGCGTCATTTTTCTTCTTGTCGGAGTGTGATTTCCAGATTAGCTTAAACATATTATAAATTTACTGGTTAACATTCAAATCGGTTAATCAAAAATACCAATCATTGATATCTATCATTAGGTAATAATTTGCCCGTTTGATTCATAGCAGTTTATAGAAAGTGACTTTATACATTCAATTAGACAATAATTTTAAATTTTTACTGGTTACTTGAAGTTTCAGTAAACTTTCCCTGACTTGAACCACTGAAGCATTGGTTTATACTCTATACCATAACTTCTTGATAGATTGTCCACATTGCCAAGTACGAGTGTGATCTCAGCTTCACTTTCTTGTTATGCATTAACCAATTGTTTACGGGAACCGGGTGGTTCCCGTATTAAGCCTATATGGGAATAAGAAAATTCAGTATAGTAGTCAACAGGTTAACATATTAAACAAATGTACCATCTCGTATGTTTTGACGACGAGCTTAGCTCACCTATACTTGTCATTTTCTAGTCGAATCTCTAGTATAATAACGATAATAATGATAGTGGTGATAATAATTATAATATTCTGGTTTCAAAGGGCAATTCAACCTTTGTAATAATTTGATTTGTGTGAAAGTAGATAAATCAGAAATTGAAGCAGATTGATAAAAAGTTTGAACAAAATCGGACAAGCAATAAGAAAGTTGTAATCACTATGCACAATTTCAAATTGGCCGAATAGGTACGGTTATTGTGATGGAGCGGCCGTCCACTTTCCCGTTTGCTCCAACACACAAACTAACTAAAATGTCCATGTTTCAAAATGTATAACACAACGGGATCTTTTCTCTTTGGAAGACCTATATCATTATGCAATCTACAATGCATTTTGAGTACTGCCCCGAAGGAAAAGGCGCTTAGGAGAAAACCTGAATTTAATGATAATTATGATATTACAAATGGGAGAGTTGACCGTGAATAAGTCACAATGATCCACCAAATTGCCAATTTGAGATTAGTATAGGTGTAATGATCTCATTTTTCAAACATAACTTATTCTTTGTCCGATTTCTTTCAAACTTTCATCACCCTGTTTCTCTTATTTTTCTCCTTTCACAAAAATCAGCTTTTAACAAAATTTGGATTGTCTTTTAAGTACATCTACAGGATATCTACAGATATATTTTGCAGTTTATATTATCGACACCACGCATGCTCCGACAACAATGAATCCGTAATTTTGTAACCGAATTCTGAATTTCAATCCTGGACTAAACACTCTACCTAACCCTAACCCTAAACCTAAACCTAACCTGAAACCCGATTGGAACTCTAACCACATCCCTACATATTCGATGAAATGAAGCCTAGAGCAATAAGCCAGTTCGGGGTTAGCGCATGGTACAAATGACCCCAAATATCCACAGATATTTTAGACATGGAGGGTCCCTTTATGTGCACTTCAGAAAAATAACTCTGGGAGTGATAGAGGTGCCTCATGAATAGCTTTTGTTTCCCCCTTTAAAAAGAATACTTCCACCTGGATATCATGGAATGCACCATTAGTGCATAATTGAATAATGATTACATGACATTCATGAGCACATATCGAATATTAGTGTCAGTGGGTTTTAGAATTTGATGACCTTTATCTGCTCATGCTAAGATTGCATCTCCGAAGTGGCTTATTGTCGCCGGAGCGTGATTAGTCGGAGCACCCCTTGAACATCATAAAGTGATAAATCGATCAGAAAACTCCCTCTGTCAAGTATAGGCGTGATAGGTATTATCTCCAGATCTCTCTCTTTCACATTATAGTTCCATCTCGGCAATTTTCGACCACCACTTCGCGATGGGCCCAGCCTGCGAGCTCGGCCTTTGACGACCACGCCGCTCTCTACGCCGATCACAACTGGCAGAGGTCGATTCCAATCACCGGGGTCGAGAAGGAGCCCGATGCTAAGATGGTGGTTGTCCGATGGGAGGACGGTGACAGCCAGAGATACCCCAATGTCTGGCTCAAGAGTAATTGTCACTGCGATGGCTGCTACAGTAAGGGAGCTCACGGCAAGCTGAAATACACACAGGTATGTAAGCGGGAGCGTCACCACCCTATTTTGAAGGGGGGGGGGGGGGGTGTCGGACCAAATTGCCGACAAGATTACCAAGCGGTACTTGAGTAATTATTGTCGTCACTGTGATGCCTGCTATAGCCATGGTATAGTAAGGGAGCTCACGGCAAGCTGAAATATACACAGGTAAGTAGTGGGGACAAAATTTCATGTATTTTAATATTTTCCCTTTTTTGTGGAGGCGGGGGGGGGGGTAGGGCGGCCTCTTGTTATTAATATGTACTGAGACATCCTAAGCAAGCGCCATGAGCGCCCAATTGAGGCGGATACCGGCGCTATAGAAGAAACCATCATCATCATCATCATAATCATCATCAATCATCATCAATCATCATCAATCATCATCAATCATCATCAATCATCATCAATCATCATCAATCATCATCAATCATCATCAATCATCATGTACTGAGTGCTAGTGGGGATTGCTGATGTTGCCCTGTTTTAGCGTACTTACGGTAGAGAGGTAAGCTTAGTGATTAGTGAGCGTCGTAGAAGGGGAAATCCCAGTAGACCGAAAGTCACCGAGACCGAAAGTTAAAAAAAGGTCCTAGACATCGACGACACAAGTCATGTGACCGATAAAACAAAGAAATACTTAAGGAAAGACAAAAATATGTTCGTCTCGTTGGCTGCTGCTGCGTAGGCCGTCGCTCTTGTAATCTGTAGGCGTCTTAAAGAATTGATCCGTTCCTCATGCCCCCTATACTATTTATTTTCGGGGTTACCTAATAGCACCTCGATCTCGACATCCAAGCGGACGTCGTCTCCATCGCCCATGAAGGACAGGTGCTCTCCGTCAAATGGAGTGACGGTCACCTGACCAGTGTCCCTAGCAACTGGCTCCGATGCAATCGCTTCGACCAATCCGACCTCGATCCAGTAGCCGATGCAAAGCTCGACCTCTGGGGATCCGATGTCATGACGTCGGGACGTCTGAGGACCTTCCAGTTCGATGACATCATGCAGTCGGACGAAGTGCTCTTGGACTGGCTCTCCGAAATAAAGGTAAATAATTTATTACCTAGTACATACATGTATCATGTGTATAGGCCCAATTAAAAATGATAAATGAAGCGTTGTCAAGCCATGCCCAATCCAAAAGAATCACTCATTTTGTTCGTTCACGTCAACTTCATTGCCCAAATCTTAATGTAATGATTGAGTGTTCCTAATTATAGTCAACATCTTTATCATTACCGCAATCTGTACGACATGGAACGTCATATTAGAAACACATTATTGTCGCCATACACGTTACATGTTAGACCGAGATCTATTAAAAAGCGTTCCATTCATTAAACATGGCATAGACCCGGCGTCGGGTTTCATTGAATAGACCGTTTCTGACTTTCTGTAATGTTACAAATTTATGCACATATATTCGCTGAGCACCTAGTGACGAACTATTCATTAACCTGCTTTTTTTTTAAATAAATGAGCCTCGATGCTTGGAATCCAGTTTGCATACATTATTTGTTGCTATGTCCGGCAAGCTTTCAGGTTGTCAAGAACAACCTTTGTTTGAAAGGTATGTATAAAATTTGCATACACCGAAGCGGTCTATTAGCAGAATACTGATCGCCATGGCTTCACTTGTGTCTTCAAAATTCTTCGTATAATGTCAGTAATAATCTCTTTTTTTCCAACTCAGGCGCTTGGAATATCACTTGTGAAGAACGCTCCGAATATATCACATCAGATTCACAAGCTAGCTGAGCGTGTCGGGTACATCACACCCAGCACTTACGGGTAAGGAGCCCCCCCCCCCCCCCTCCTGTCTCCATCATAATGTGCCTGGATCCTCCCCCACCCCTTTACCAATGCCTTCGGATCCCCGGAGGACGGACTGAATTCCTCAAATCACATTTCGGGGGAGGGGGGGGGGGGATCGGGAATTGTACACCCCTCCCCCGATCCGAGAGAGAGGCTAAAGAGGCTGGACGGAGTTCCCCCAAATTGTTTCTGGATAATAATTAATGTCTGGGAAAATTGTAGCCATCATTTTTTACAGTATTTGTGTCGGTGTCGACCCCAGCTCAATAGACTTGGTATGGGCCGTTACGGATTAAACTGCTCTTTTCTTGTAGGAAATGATTATTTCAGTGTCCAATCGCAATGGCCAATAAAGATCAAATTTTCCTGTCACGTATGGAAAAAAAACACATAATTAGTTGCCAGCGGATTCATGATTAAGAATTGGCCAATCTGAGGGATAAAGCCCCTAGACTTTATTGATTATCGCCTTCTTGTACTTGATCATTTCCAAATGTAGAATTCACATGTAGAATTCACATTCGCCATTATTTAAAGACAATTATGTAGGCCTGTAATAAGACAATATTATAGAGTAAAATCGCTGTTTGCTCTTCAGGACACATAGTGACGTCATCGCTGTTGAAGATGGTGACATGTTGGGGTTTTCTAACGGCTATCTTCAGCCACACACAGACTTCTCATACTACGTTAGTCCGCCAGGGGTAAGTCATAGCGTGGAATAAATGGGCGGGAACAATTACCCTTTTTTTTAGAGCCAGCCTAGTTTTGCTTTCAGATTTGCATTAACAACCATGTCAATAGTATAATGCAACGAAGGTTGTCCTGACACGCAGAAATGTTCCCTTTCGATGGGTAATTGTAAGTGGCTTTAGAAGCAAATCCGATTAATTTTGATACTTCAGATTCTAAAATGTCTGACTTATTATGTATGGCAGTACGGTTGGCAGGGGCGTCACTCGGCCATTTTGAGTGGGGGGGGGGGGGGGTAAGTCATTAGGTTTTAAATTTGCAGACAGCCTATGAATTTGTCGACAGAAAATTCTTAATTCTCTCCCTCCCCATCTAGCGACGCCTAAAATTTGGTTAATATGATTCTGGCCTTAGTGCTTTACGCCTCGTTATTTGAAAGAAATCCTGCCGTACAAATACTTCTTTCATCTTTATTTGTACTGTTGTACAGGTTGCTCTTTTCCACTGCATCAGGAATACATCGACAGTCGGCGGCGACAGCCTGCTCATTGACGGTTTCAGAGCCGCCATGGAGCTGAAGAGAGATGACCACGAGGCTTTCCAAATGCTCACAAAACACGAGGTCGAGCACGTCGCCATAGCAGCGAACAAGAAGATCACCCAACAAAGCTTTTATCATCACGCCAGGCATCCACTGATCAGGTAGGTTACAGACCATTGAGGTTTATAATAATAGGCAGATCAAGGGGCGGGAAGGTACGGCGACCCCTCTTCTCGTGAAAAAACGTTATTAAAGCCACCCCCCGCTAAGCTAGTGTATGAGAGCTAGAAGGAATCCTGTCGATAAACAAAGACGAGTTACAAACATCAATTTGACGCCGAATAATGTTGATGTTGATAATCGTTATCCCTTTAAAAATCATGATGGAGTCCTCACTGTGATACTCATGAATTAACAAGATGATGACGACCATTACATTCTGCATACGACTTGAATCTCACAAAATATTCATCATCCGCATCACTTTCATCCGCCTCAGATTAGACGCACTGGGACAGCTCAAACAAATCACCTTCAATGAGATATACCATGCTTCTCTTTTCCGTGTTCCTGTTGATGATGTCATACCGATGTTCTCAGCAATGAAAGCCTTCAACAAGATCCTACTGCGAGATGATAATGTATTCAAATACAAACTCAATGAAGGTAATTACTTTGTTACATACACTAGCGTATTTGAGTGGGGGGCAAGGGGGCAATTTCCAACCATGGAAAAAATAGTAACTGGCTCTTTCAGTCATTATGAAGCATTTATTTCAAAGGAAATTGTAACCAAATTGTTCTTAAACCTCATAAATTAAGGAGAATCCTTTTTTCGCTCAGTCGCAATGCGACCTCGCAAAACAACACTGTTAAGTAGACGTTTTGAAGCCAACCGTCCAAAAAAGTCAGCAGAGCTGATATCGGGGCACGTTATGAACCAAACAGCGCGAATCTGAACATCTCTCTAATATTATTTTGTGAAATAAAATCTTAGACATCTTAAATTTACAAATTAGTAGTTTAAGCATGAATTATAAAGGATAAACCTGTCCAAACACTGATGTATTATATTTAGGTTTATTGACTCAGTTCGCACTTTGGTCATTTACTTTCAGTATCGACAAAAACAAATATCATGTTCGCAATTCTGAATAGATGATTTTATCTCGATTAGCCCAAAACAAATATTACAAGGGTCTGCAGCTTGAAACCATTTACCTTAAAGATCACATTACAAGAAAATTCCATCAAAGTAAATATTGGCTTAATACTTTTTATTGCATAGATGGCATAAATTAAACAAGGTTATCCAAATTCAACGCTTGGAAACATTTGAAGTAATGATTATTATCAATTATAAAACGGTAAAATACAGCCCCCGATATAGCAGCTGAAGAGCTCCTCGAACGCTGCTGAGAGTTGTGACGACACACCAGGGGCCAGTCCTGTCTAAGCAGACGATGTCCCATAACATCTTACACATTTTTCAGTGCCTGTTTTGTCATCTCCTCTTCACTTATTTCTCTTACTTGACTAGCGTCAGTCTTAATGTTAGTCTGTTGCCTCACTCTTAACTTCGTGTATGGTATTATTTTGATGAAAATGCAGCGTTAAAAAAATAAAGGAATCAGTCACTTGTAAACAAAATAAGACGCCATTGTATTTTCAGCTGCTTGCACCGGGGCATGTTCGGCGTTTCAAGAGGGAACGAATACCATCCGTGCTATTATTCGGAGGGCTTTTCAATTTGAAAACGGGGTTTATTTCATTGATCATTGACCCTTCTCCTGTGTATTTACAATCAAACGGTTTTAGTTATCAGAATCAGTTTCACTTTCCCTTTTAGAATGGTGTGAAATAAGGTCATGTTTAAATATACCAAACTCTTTATAATTTGATAAATAATTGCATTGCAATTACGTTCATTCATTATAGGACGTCGTCTGCTTAAGCAGGATCGATCCCTAGTGTGACGACATCAAAACATCGCTATATTTCTGGCGAATCCTCGGATATTCCAGATGCTTAGAAGAGCTTTTATTTATGTTATTTTTATAATCATCAGATACGCAGTTGACATAAAACTTATACGATTGCCATCTGTAAGCTTCCCAGTTTCTAGTGATACATTAATTGCCATATTTGTGATTTTCTTGTAATGTGATCTTTAAAACTTGTAGAATTCAGCATTTTATAATCATGCTATTACATGTACCTACATTTTAGAAGTATTAATCTCGTTATCTGTTACGAACATACCAGTGCACAATGATGTGCCGAGGGGAGGTTGTCTTGGACTAAAGGGGGAGAGGCTGCCCCATGCCCACTTGATGCCATTTTTAAGCAGTAGTTTAATCAATGAAATCCTTTATCTTCTTTTCTAGTTGTTTATGTAGTCCCACTTAAAAAAAAAATAAAAAGATTAATTCTGCTTTATATATGTTGAATTTCAACAGGTGATATTCTGACGTTCAACAACCATCGAATGCTACACGGCCGCAGTGCTTACACGTCAGATACTGGCAGAGTCGAGCGCCACCTACAGACATGTTTCGTAGAGTGGGACTGTGTCCTGTCAAAGATGAGAGTTCTGAAGAAGTCTTCATAGTTATTGGAATAAACCTTAAAACGATAACTGACGTTGCCAGAACATTTTGAGTGTGTGTATTTGTGGGGGAGTAGTGTCAGACAGAATTGGCCAATAAGTTTGCCCACAGGCAATATCAGATGTCTTCAGATTTTAAAATCTGTTACATGTGTTATTTTTTATGTCTTTAGATTAATTTTTTATAGGTTTGCCGCCCCTAGCCCCCGCCTATCGACGCCCTGTGTTCGTATGTGACACAAGCCCAGGCTTCTAACTGCATACCAATAACATACAGAGCTGTTCAGTGATGGGGGGGGGGGGGGGGGGGCTGTAGAGCCCACAAATGTAAAAATCAAACACAAATGTAAAAATAACCACAAATGTAAAAAAAATCGCCCACAAATGTAAAAATCGGTTTAACCACAAATGTAGAAACATTTCGCCTACAAATGTAAAAATTTCCATTTTTTACCACAAATGTCATAACATGTCGACCGCAAATGTAAAAACTCATTGCTTGCATAATGCACCCATGTGAGATAAGTTATTATGAGATGTATGTGTTTGTGCGCGTGTATGCGTAGGTGTGAAGTTTTCCTGACCATTAAGAGGCCTTTCACACTCACTTCTGGACCGCTCCAAGTTAGAGCGCTCCAGAGGAACGGTTCTTGAAGAACGCTTCGTTTGCTTTCACACTCACCGCATTTTTTATGTCTCGAATCGCTCAACGAGTCAAAGTGGTCTTGTTGCTATGGCAGCTCAGATCAGCGGCTCAAATTTTTCGCGCGGAATTTCAAACCGTATAATGCGCTGTGCCGCTGCCCGGTCGGTCTGTTGTATCAATGTATCAAATCACCATTGATTTCCCGCGCCACACACACTCACTTCCGGTTGAAGTACGCTTTTAGATCGCTTTGCTTTCACACTGACACGTTGGAGCGCTCTAACGAGGAACCGTTCCTCAAGACCACCTCGCGAGGTGGTCTTCTGGAGCGCTCCAGAAGTACGCTTCCTGGACCACTTGAGCATTCACACTCACCTGGGAACCGCTCCAGAGGAACCGTTCTTAGTTAGAGCGCTCTAACGAAGTGAGTGTGAAAGGGCTCTAAAATCCCTAAAATATTTAAACACCCTTAACCACAAATGTCAAAACACGTCAACCGCAAATGTAAAAAAAAAAAACACCAAAGACTAGTGGTTTGCTCGTGGTTTCCCTTTTTATGATCAGTTTAAAGAGGGGGGGGGGGGGGGGGGGGGGTCGAGGAGCTGATCATAAACTTTAACGCAAATTTCATGAATTATTCATAAGCTGAGCATCTTACGTTCAATTGTAACTCTTCAGTAAATGATTTGCCATAGACTTACGATTGATATCAATCGTAAGATTTTATGTTACATGCCACAGGGCTTCCACTTTCAAGGAAATTTCTTTCAGGAAAAATAAAGTAAAATATGGAAAATAAATAAATAAAATTTTGGACATAATATTCAGTTAGTCTGATCCATAGAGTTTACGAGTAGAACTATAACTAGATTCTGTACTATGGTCTGATCACGTCTTGTCTTGAGAACCATGTGTGTGACATGAAGTCGGTGAGGATCTACAAAATATGTAAGTCCACTAGCGTATCTGAAGGCAAATTGCCCCCTTGCCCCCCCCCCGACAGATTTTCAACCATGGACAAATAATGACAGATTCTTTCAATCATTAATGGAGCAATTGTTTCGAAGTAATAACATACAAACATATAAATCTATAGTTTATTCATGATAAAGAATTAAACCTGTCCAAACACTTCAATCAAAACTTCATGAGGCCAAAATTTTTGCTCACTCATATTCTTTCGCTCCCAAATATCTACGACACATTGTGCTTTTGCTAATGACACTACAATGAAAAGAAATAAAAGGAATTCAAAAGCAAATTGCGAATTATGAATAGATCGGTTAAAGGGATATCCAACCTTTATGTAATAATTTGTGTGAAAGCAGAAAAATTAGAGAAGCAGATTTAATAGTGAAAGTTTGAACAAAATCGGGCAAACGATAAGAAAGTTGTAATTTTTTAAAAGTTGTAATCACAATAAATATGGGAATTTCAAATTGGCCGAATCGGTACGGTCACTGTGATGTAGCGGCGGTCAACTTTCCTTTTAGCTCCAACACACAATGACTAAAATGTCAATTTTTCAAAAATAACTTCGTAGGATCTTTTTTCTTTTTGGAGGACCTAAAACAATGTGCGTTCTACCCTTTAAAGGAACATCCGATCCTAACCACCCCCCCGCACCCTTCCGACTCAAATTATGTCCTGGAAAAGGATTTTGTCTTCATCACCATTGGCTCAGATGTCCCCCCCCCCCCCCCCCCCACACACACACACACTCACACACACACACAAGCCAAGGTCTAGTTACGCCACTGCTTTGGTCCTTGTTTGTATCTGTGTTTTTAAAAAGATAATAACGGCATAAAAGTCACGAGCAAAATGAAAACTGAATTTTGTTGATATTATCACTGATGTAAGGTGTTAAGATTTTTAATGCAAAGGAGAGATTGTCTACGGCGGACCGATTGAATATTAATGAGTCAGAAAGAAGAGGATCTTGGGTATTTGATTCCAGTTCATCGTGACTTGGCCGTGAACCAGAATAGCCTGGTGGTTAAGTCGATGCCGGCCAGCAGTAGATGACAGGTTCGAATCCCGCTGGTTTCAATTTTTCTGACTTGTGTTTTTCATTACAGATCGAGCATACGATCTTTAACACTGGGAGTAAAATGCCTAAAAATCGTTTACAAATTAAGATATACTTTGTATATACTTTTCCCTTCTAAGTTCCTCATCTCATCGTTTGTGTAATTTATAGGGCTGCACTTTGAGGAAATTTCACGCTGAGGTTATGACAAAAGAGCAGGGTATATAATGTTTAGTTTGTGAAAGTACATGTACGTGACATTTCCTCATAAATCTACTCATTATTTTAACATCATTGTCCATTATTTTTTCAAACTTATTTTTACTTTATATGCTATTCATACCATCTAAGTTCTTTATCTGATCGCTTGTGAAATATAGGGCTGCACTTTATATGAAGAAATATCACAGTCATGTTGTGACAAAAGAGTAGCGTAATGTATAGTTATGCGAAAGTACATGACTTTTCCTCATAAAACACTGATAAATGTTAAAATTATTGTGTTTCAAATTTCACAGGACCTGTGGAGAATTATTCATCCTGTGTATAGAATTACAGTAAGTCTATGGGATTCCTCCTCATACAATTGTTTCTTGGACTGAGTCTGATCTTTTCCCTCAGCTCTCACCCCTCCCCCTCTCTTTCTCTCTCTCTCTCTGGATTCTTTCTTTCGTTGTTGTTGTTTTTTTCTCTCTACCAGCACTCAGTCTCTCTGTAGTATCAATGTACCGTACAAAACCGAAACCCTAAAACAAAGGGTTATTGTGACCACATCATGTGCTCTATGACAATATTTTTTTTACTTTCCATAAACGAGAAGTATTCTGCTTCTAAATGATACCCTGATGGCATCCATTCGTACATGCTTTACCGAGCAGCAGCATTTTGAAAATGACATGTAAAAACTCAGTTGTGCCGGATTTGGGTAAAACCGTGAAGACGTTAGTATCACATGCGAAAATGAATAAATAGAAATACCAGTTTTAAGAGATATGGTACGTGAAATTCCCTTGCGTGATGGCATGCATTCAATTAGAAATTCATACAACACGGGTCAATACTAATTTTCCAGTGGTGGCATGGGCATACGCCCCCAAAATTACCAAAATCAATAAATATCCCTCAAACTATGAAAAAGTGCCCCATGTGAGGTGGGAAATTGCCATAATTTTGATATTTTTTCTGCCTTATATGTCCTTTCTACCTTGTATTTCCACCTGGCAATGGAAAGTGCCACTTACCTTTCTGTCGGCTTTGTTCTTAAAAGAAACTTCAGTTCAGAAAATGCAAAAATTGTCTTCGATCGCAAGTACAATTTCAATACAAAACATGCCTTTTCTTTACCCCAACATCGACAAAACATTGACCATGCTTTATTTTATGATGAGGGTATTATCCTTACCCTAAATTATTAAAAGAAACATATGAACACAGTCTTCTAATGGGGTTTTAAAAGTAATGCTACATTTGGTTCATGTTCGCATTTGATCCTAACGTTTTCACGGTTTTACCCAAATCCGACACAACTGAGATTTTACATGTCATTTTCAAAATGCTGCTGCTCTGTAAAGCATGTATGGATGGATGCCATCAAGATATCATTTAAAAGCATAATACTTCATGAAGATGAACGCGGCCAAGTCAGGTTAAACAGCTACCTCTCTGAACCCTTCCCCATCGTCAACGGCGTGAAACAGGGTTGCGTCCTGGCACCGACCCTGTTCAGTATCTTCTTCAGCATGATGCTCAAGCAGGCCACAGAAGACCTCGACGATGACGATGCCGTGTATATCCGCTACCGCCTTGATGACAGTCTGTCAAAGGCAGCTGATCCGTAACCTTCTCTTTGCCGACGACGTTGCCCTCGCTGCCCACACTGAAAGAGCCCTGCAGCGCCTAACATCCTGCTTTGCAGCGGCTGCGCAGCTCTTTGGACTCGAGGTCAGCTTGTAGAAGACGGAAGTCCTCCACCAGCCTGCACCCCGGGAGGAGTACCGCCCTCACATCACCATTAGCGAGACTGAGTTAAAAGCAGTTCACCAGTTTACCTACCTGGGGTGCACCATCACATCAGATGCCAAGATCGACAGGGAAGTAGACAACAGACTGGCCAAGGCAAACAGCGCTTTTGGCAGACTCTACAACAGAGTCTGGAACAACAAGCACCTGAAGAAGGGCACCAAGTCATACTTTTTTTAATTGGGTTTTAGACTTCAAGTTATGGGTTCCTTTGAAAGCGATCATCTTGCCCCCCTCCAGGAAAAAATTTCTGCGTAAGGCCTTGGTCATGGGTAACATACCGTCACCACCAACGACTCCTTGAGCGTTTCCATGCTGCGGCTCGCATTGTTACTCTGCCCACCAAGCGTACTCATATCTCCCCTGTTTTGCAGTCGCTACACAGGCTCCCTGTCAAACATCGCATTATTTTCAAAATTTTGTTGCTCACTTTTCACTGCGTTCACGGTTCTGCTCCCCAATACAATACCTCTTTAATTCAAAATTACACCCCCGCGAGATCTTTGCGCTCATCCACTTCCAGTTCTCTTGTGATCCCTAAAGTCGCAAGATCTTGGGGGAAAGATCATTTGCCCATGCGTGTCCTAAATTATGGAATAGCCTTCCTGAAGACATCAAAAAGTGCATAACATCTGATTCTTTTAAAAATCATGTAAAAACATTTATGTTTAATTCTTAATTAATTTCTACATGATTAGAAAAAAAATTAGACGAAGTGATGATTAGACGATGTGAGTGTTAGACCAACTGGGTTTAGACAAAATGGCTATTAGACGAAATGATTAGACCATTTGGTTATTAGACCAACTGGTTTTAGCCGAAATAGATATTGGACCAAGTGAACATTAGACGAACTGATTATTAGACCAAGTGGTGTTTTGACCAAATGGGTTTAGACCAAATGTGTATTAGACCAAATGGGTTTCAGACGAATTGGCTAGAGATGAAGTGGTGATTAGACGAAGTGATTAAACTGATTATTAGACCAAATGGTTATTAGACGAAATGTTGCTTAGACGAATTAGTGATGGGCGAATAGACCAAATGATGTTAGACCTTTTGGTTATTAGACCAATTGGCATTAGACCAAGTGGCAATTTACCATGATAACTTATATCCGTGCATTCTATGCAAGCAATCAGTTTTTACATTTGCGGTCGACATGTTATGACATTTGTGGTAAAAATGGAAATTTTTACATTTGTAGTCAAAATGTTTTTACATTTGTGGTTAAACCGATTTTTACATTTGCGGGCGATTTTTATTACATTTGTGGTTATTTTTACACTTGTGGTTGACATGTTATGACATTTGTGGTTATTTTGACATTTGCGGGTGCAATGTTTTTACATTTGTGGTTATTTTTACATTTGTGGTTGATTTTTACATTTGTGGGCTCTACAGGGGCTAATTGAATACTGATAATAAAACAGAAAGATGGTTATTCGGAAGCCGGTACAAATATAATTATTATTATATACTTATAGAATATTAATTAACCATTCCTTTACTAATCATTGATCAATTTCCTCAAAACTTTCGGGGATATTTTTTTTTTGTACATTCCAAGCCAAAATTATTTCACGACTAAGTCTGAATGTTTGGGTATATCTTAGTACTTTAAGGGCACTTTTTTCTAAAGTGAAAGTTATGATAACTGAGTGTGCGCACCTATGAAGGTTGCCCCTCTTCTAGCTCTCTCAATAGCTGTGGGAGTTTGATCTTCAAGAACGTTCACCATAGTGAGGAATTGTGCCAAACTACTCTGCTAGTTTTCAGACCGGTATTTTTTTCGCTCTTGTTAATCTTTGTAATTGATAGTTTATATTGTACACATGTTTTATTCAGCTTTTGGCTGCGACACATGTTTCTTTCAATAAACCATTTTTGAATTGAATTGAACCCAAAGAATAAAATGCAAAATGAATTACCAACATTATGTAGGTAGGCAGAACCGTTTCGAAACTTCGATGTTTAATATTAGAAAACCTATGTTTTTTCATCGTAATGACTTTCGAGGAAGAAAAGGTTGATAAAATTGTACTGAAGTGGGAAGAGTTACAAGCATACGATAAAAGTGTTTAACCTTTAAAAAAATTAAAAGAAGACAAATTTAAAAAAAAGTTGTTTATTTGAAATCCGATGTGTAAAAGGTTTTAGGAATGACAAAGTAATAACCGAAAAAAAGGTTATTAAGATCATGACCAGGTATCTAAAAATTGCTTTTCATCTCTAACATGTCGAGTTTGCCTGAGCCTATGTAGAAGAAAAATGCTTAAAGAGAGTACTGGGAAAGGTGAAAAATAATTTGTGAGCTTTCTTATTCCTTTTATGTCAGTTTGGAAGAACACCACAGTAGAAATATCCCCTGAAAAGGATTTCTCTTTAAATGCCCTTATATTCAAAATATGACGAAAAATAGCTGAAGTGTTCGGGCCGAACATTCATGCCCCATCTGTGTGCACTGAGTCACCCATTTCTGTGTGTGGTGCATGTGTTTTTGAGCGAGTTTGGGTTGATTTCTTATCATTTTTATGATTCAAAAACCTGATAGTATATACACCAAATTCTTATGCAGACAAGATCACCCTTTCCCAACTGCTTCCATTTTCTTTCACAATGTAATGGTAATAGTATGACCAGAATTCGACTTTACCTTTAATAATATGTTGCTATATATATATATATTAACTAATATCACGGAAAAATAATCCTACGAAAACCTGAATAATTGTAAACTGTAAGAATTATAAACAAGACAACTAGATCAGCTAGGTGACGATTGCAAGAGTACTGGTAATTTAAAAATTCTTGAGGGAGGAGGCTGTAGCCCCTTTGCTTGGAGATTTACCAATGCTGTAGACCAACGTAGACTTTAAACAGCACGCAACTATTAATTCATTTGGCATGCACTCCTAATCTATCCTGTAATTAGACATAGTATATTTTACAGCGAATTTTATTTGAAAATGAAATTTAATGTAAATATTAGGTGAGAATACAATATATCTGCTTATTTGTGTAAATCATTTTTCAGAAGGAAAAAAAAGGCTTACTTGGCATTTTTGCCATCTGTAGGATAATGCTGACGTTAAAACCTTGTGTTTAGTAAATATTTGATTATTTTCAGCTCTATCTACCGAATAAAGTGTGTAAATATAAGCTAAAGATAATGTGAACTGATCAGATCCAACTATGTTATATCATTGTGTTTTATGTGTGCCCGCAAGGCTACCGAGTCTTGTGCAACATGGCATGTAAGGTTGACCTTTTCCTAAAACATGCAATACAATTATGTCCGAAAGTTGATAATATAATTCAGTTGAATTTTATATTTAAGAGTGAATGTTTAAAAAAAAATACTGACTAGAATTTAACATGATTGGCTTTAAATACAAAAGAGAGAGATGGATAGAGAAAGTGAGAGATAGAAAGAGAGAAAGAGAAAGAGAGAAAAAAAAAGAACAAGAACGAGAAAAAGAGAATAAGCGCTAGAGAGAAAGCGGGGAAAGGAAAGAGATGGAGATGGAGAGAGGGGCAGGTAGGCGACGTGGGGAGAGGCCGAGAAAGCTTGGGTGAAGTGAATATTGTACGCACATATTTTTATCAGTGACTCTAAATCGGTATAGCCCTCTCTCTCTCTCTCCCCCTCTCTCTCTCTCTCTACCCTCTACCCCCTATGATACATAATGAATGTTGTGCTCTAAATCAATTTTTTTTTATACTTGATTAGTCAGACAATAACAAAAGTCAGATTTTTTGCAAACTTTAAAAGAAGCTGGAAAAAAAACAAAAAATATGATATCTCAATTCTTTTTTTTGGTGTTGCACAAAATATGTTGACATATAACTTTACAAAAATTTTATCTCCAAATTACATGACTGCCAAGATAAAATTCAAGGTTAAAGCAGAGATCAAGGGTTAATAGAACTTTATTTTGTTTGGATATGGAAAATGATGGCAGATTTAGGAAGGAAGACATCTCTTCTTTAAATCACTCATATTTTCCTTTCATTTAAATTGATTTCCTTCAATATATGGCATGATAATACACGTTTTGAAGTGGTTGAAGTGACTCCTTCCTTTATTTCCTTTATTATTATTATTTATTATTATTTTCAACAAAATAACGATATAAAGGTTTTTTTGTCTTCCAGATTGTTCAAATTGACTGCGTGCAAAAACTTCGACATTGGTTGGTTCTTATTGTAAAGGGTATCGAATATATTATCATAGTCCTATTTTCGACTTGCGCAACACGATTCTATCTCTGAAAATGATATCACATATCCCCTCAAGTGCAGCTAATGTTTAATTTTATGATGAATTTACCTGAAACCAATATGCCTCTCTTGATTTTATAAACACGTGTTCAAGTGGTTGGAGTGATTACAAACCTCAAAGTGTTCTACTTCCCATTAGATTTGATGTAAGTATTTCTAAAAGTATGAAACAATAGCTTGATTAAAAAATTACAGGCATCTTGTCTCCATGTTCTAAAAAGGATCGTTAATAAAAAAAAATTCGTAAAACTTCTCAACTGCAAATTCGTAAAACTTCTCAACTGCAGAAGCATAAAGTCATAGCCTTATAACTAAATTTACATTACCAAGTGAACAAATACCCCTCCCGTGTAAGAATAATAAATCCGAAGGTTAGTTAAAGACAGATTAAATGCCTCTTCTGAAGTAAATTTACACCTTCTCTATCTTATTTGCCCTCAGGTTATAGACAGATTAAGTGCCATACTAAGAACGAACAGTCTTCTTTACAAAATTTGAAATGTATAAGCATCCCAGTCTACGATATGGTTTTAAAGATGAAAACCGGGCTGTCAGCTAAAATCTCTTTTTATTACCTCACGCGCTTTACTCACGTATTGTCCAGCGGATTCGTGCTGAAAATCAAAGGAATTGTGCACTTTTTCATAAATTTAAATCATGGAATTTGGCATGTAGGGAATCTCTAATATTAATGTAAAAGAGTGAAAAAGCACTCAAAAGAGATTGAAATTCCACTCTCACAAGGAGTTGAATGAGGGACAACCCTTTTTCGAATGAAAAAAAAGAGTGGTCACTAATTCACTCAGTAAAGAGTGAAACACTAATCCTTTAAAGAGTGAAAAGTTTATCACTCATGTGGACAGAGTGGAGATAATTCACCCCTTTCTGAGTGAAATTATCAACTCGGTCTCAAGAGTATTAACCACTCTTATTCAAGAGTGGTGCCTGTAGTTCAACAAAGAAATGACACTGACAATGAATTTTAAGGGCAGTCAGTTTGTATTTTGAAAACTGTTAACAGCATTAACATGTTTGACATATTACATTAATTTTTTTGGATGAAAAAAACCCAGCGTGGCTCACTCAGCAATCTGCTCTTGTTGGATCCTGCAGTGCATGAATTACCTTCAAATATCCTGATGATTTTGTCACCAAATCCATGGTCACGCAGAAATCAGAAACCACAACATTCGCTATATTGAGAAGTAATCATGCCCCAATGACCCGTATTCTGAACTCCGGTTTAACTTAGACTGGAGTTTAAGTTAAACCGGAGTTCAGAATACGGGCCAATGTGTTGTGCATACGTGCCTGATTCTCTTTCGATTTCGCGCCTCGATACGCGATCGGCTTCTTCACCTTTTTGCGGGACGTACCGGCTTGTCATTGGTTGCCCTGCGTCACTCGTTGCTCACGAGTGAAATAATTCAGTCTGCATTATGATACTGAGCGGAACACGGGCTCACTCTGAGAGTGAGTGAGACGGCTGATGAAGGATTAAGCGCATGCTCAAACGGGTGTGCTTTACCACTCCATTACAGAGTGAAAGTTCCCTCACTCTTAATGTAGAGTGACAAATTCACTCCTTTACATTTAGTATTTTCCTTCATAATTGATTGATTTATATCTAGTTTTTATATACCAAGTATCATGTAGGATTTCCGGGACTTTAAATTCAAAAGTCCTTTAGGTGCCATTATCAAATAAACGGCCATCCCATACATCAAAATGTTATAAAGTCACTGAGTTGTCGAATATAGGTAAGTGCTTCTAACTGTGATCAGTACCAGACATTAGAAGATATGGGGCACATGTGCCCATTATGACCAAAAAAGCTCCAAGAAAGGCCCAAATCAATATCTATATATGTTCAAAATAAGAGTTACTCTTTGGTTTTAACTTTTTATGGTAGACAGCAATTTTGAAATCAAGGTCATAAACCTCGGCAAAAGTTTGTATGAAAGATTTACATACCTTAGATGAAGTTCAGGTAAATATCACTTCAACATGACGTAGTATGTAAGGGCGTGGCATAGCATCTAAGGGCGTGGCTTAGCATAGTATCATACATAATATACCCTGGTTGATGTCCTTCAGCTGTTCCAGTTTACCATACTCATGAGAACAGATGCTTGATATCCAAAGTTGATCCAGAATAAAATTTAGTTGATAGCTCTTCGAAGTCATCGGGAAGCTCCCGCGGCCATTTAAAATCCTGGATGCTTGGTTAAAAGATTTCTGAAACTATTCTATCGCTGTGTTACAGGTACGTTTTCCTTTCTTTCAACATAAACTTTCAACATAAATATTTATGTGGGTTTTTTTCATTTGACATTATTTGAGTGAGTCTAATGGTGCAAACATTTTATATCGCCTTTTTAAAGCGAATTAAATTTAACTTCATGAGTGTATTCATTAGTTATTCGTCTTCTAAACTTATTTTAGATGATATGTTGCCCTATTTTCCCTCTGAAAAGTAGAGTTTTGTTGTATATTTCACGAAGATTCAACCTTTAGATCTTATAACAATGTAAAAAATGTAATCTCATTTTATTTCTTTCATGGAAAGTATTTGTTAAATACTCGTTTCACTTCACTGTTTGCTGAAAGAATATATTATATTTCTCATCAAAGTAAAAAAGAAACCCAGATTTCCTTCGAATGCAACAATAATTTGATACTTCATTCATAATAACTTTACTACCTGATCTGTACATATATATTTCGTTATGTTAAAAAAAGGAATTTAAAAACACGGTTAGAAAATGTATTATTTGGCATGTAGGCATATACCAGTGTATATACCATGTATACTGAGCGAAATCAAACAGAAAGCGTTATAAAAAAAAAATGGTCATCGAGTGTGTACACACTGCCGTGTAAAGACGATGGAGGATGTGAACCCTCATATGCATTACACGCAATAAACTGCATGTACAAAGTGAATGCGGAGTGGCTGATTTCACGAGAATGCTTCAAGTAGAACGTTAATGATTTTAAATATTGGCTTAATACTTATTATTGCATAGATGGCATAAATTAAACAAGGTTATCCAAATTCAACGCTTGGAAACATTTGAAGTAATGATTATTATCAATTATAAAACGGTAAAATACAGCCCCCGATATAGCAGCTGAAGAGCTCCTCGAACGCTGCTGAGATATGTGACGACACACCCTGGACCAGTCCTGTCTAAGCAGACGATGTCCCATAACATCTTACACATTTTTCAGAGCCTATTTTGTCATCTCCTCTTCACTTATTTCTCTTCCTTCACTAGCGTCAGTCTTAATGTTAGTCTGTTGCCTCACTCTTAACTTCGTGTATGGTATTATTTTGATGAAAAATGCAGCGTTAAAAAAAATAAAGGAATCAGTCACTTGTAAACAAAATAAGACGCCATTGTATTTTCAGCTGCTTGCACCGGGGCATGTTCGGCGTTTCAAGAGGGAACGAATACCATCCTGGTATTATTCGGAGGGCTTTTCAATTTGAAAGTGGGGTTTATTTCATTGATCATTGACCCTTCTCCTATGTATTTACAATCAAACGGTTTTAGCTATCAGAATCAGTTTCACTTTCCCTTTATAATGGTGTGAAATAAGGTCATGTTTAAATACACCAAACTCTTTATAATTTGATAAATAATTGCATTGCAATTACGTTCATTCATTATAGGACGTCGTCTGCTTAAGCAGGATCGATCCCGAGTGTGACGATCAAAACATCGCTATATTTCTGGCGAATCCTCGGATATTCCAGATGCTGAGAAGAGCTTTTATTTGTGTTGTTTTTATAATCACCAGATACGCAGTTGACATAAAACTTATACGATTGCCATCTGTAAGCTTCCCAGTTTCTAGTGATACATTAATTGCCATATTTGTGATTTTCTTTGAATATCTACTTTCAAGGTACATGACAGGCAGTAATGTATAAATAAAATGGATATATATGACTGGTTATTTTTTTTGCTCATCGTTTCTTTGTATTTTTATAGCATGGCATTACGACTAAGTTCTCCTGCTATCGTCATCATATTGGTCATTCTTGGTAAGCTGCAACGGTTAGAAAGTGAAATTCATATTTTGGTGTCACCTCTTTCTGACTCTATTGGATACTTTGGACAATTATTCGTAAACACGCGTAGAATGTCATATTGCATTGTGCTAAGATGAACTTAATAATTCGTAAGATAATATACTGTACCTCCAAAAATGTGTATGATCGTTTCTATTTTTTTTGGGTTTGTAAATAAACCCATTATAATATTTCTTTCAAAATTTGATAAAATTACAGATATAGTGGTGAAAATAAAAAGGATATCCCCAATGGAACCGCAAACAATCTATGAAAGAATCTGAGAGGGTAAAGGAATATGAGAAATGACATAATTTCCTCCAGGGCTTTCTCGGTCGTTTCGCTTTCTTGCATTTCATTCATCTATTATCACAGTTGATTATGAAATTCCCCCAATGACACAACATTTATGAAGCCCTTATTTCATTTAACTATGTGTAAAAAGATTGTTCTTACTTTAACATGACAATATATATATATACATTTTGTCTACAGCCCTCAAGAACGACGGCCCGTATCGGTCTCGTTGTTTTAAAAGGGTTCACAATACCGATGCCCCACATTAATTTATTGCGTTTTATTTAAAAACATGGGGTGGTATTCTGAAAACTTTGTTATCTTTTATGTTAAGGAAAACTATGTTAATTGTCATAACAAATTGAAATTGCGCGCAATAAACACAAATCCTTGGTGCTTGCGCAGATGTCTCTGTTAACTTTACGCGGGCACAGCCATCTTTCCGCAATCATTAACCAATGACTTGTCCTGATTTTGATTTGTTATGACAATTAACTTACTCATTCCTTACTCATTCTGTATTTCCTCATGCACATTTCTTTTTTTCTATCCTTATTTTCTCATGTATTTCTTTGATTTTCTTTCGTTTATCTTCTATTATTTATTTCCCCGTGAATTAATTTGTCGTCTCTTTTTGTCATTCTCAATCTTACAGGGTTTTTTTCTTGTTTCATCTTTATTTTCTTTGTGATTACTTTGTTTAGCGATCTCGTGGTCTGTTTGTCTCTTTGACCGAAGAAACTTTTCGTCCCTTGGACCTTCTGTCGGTGGGCTCTGGGTCTGAGGGTATGTCCCCAATTAATCTTACTGATGAAACAAGTACATGTAATTTATTTTTCTGTAAATGTCGTTAAAAAGTTAGGAATAAAACTTTTTAACGACATTTACATAAAGGTGGCAAGTTGAAATCGATCGTAAAACAACACCGTACGCAGATTTTAATACGAGATCATTCGATCTGCATGTTAAAAAAATATTAATCAAATTTGTATTTCCATTTTTCTTTAATCCGCAGTGTCATTGGCCATTCCTGTACTAAGCACAAGCGGGGGCAGGGAATTTATTATCGCCCCCATGCCTAATCAGGCTAACGACGCTGGTACAACCTTCGGGGTAGTCCTCCAAGCTGTTACAAGGAATAACGGCACCGTGCGTGTTTCTGTTCCTGGCAGATCGTTTGAGCACAATACATATCTCTCAGCGGAGTCTGGCCCTTACAATTACGAATTACCAGTCTCTCTCGTCAATGAGACAGCGAGAGGCATTATCAACTCCACAATCGTCATCACATCGAATCAAGACATATTCGCGTTTTCCTATAGTATTGAACAGGGCACGTCTGATGTCTTTTCTGCAATACCAGCACATGGTCTAGGTCTAGAATACTTCATAGCACTGGTATCTAACATAGAAAGTGGTGTAATTATAATATCTGCTTTAAATCATAGTGTTGCGGTAAAGATCTATCTGAACTCTACTGTTCATTTTGAGGGTGCCCTGTTTTACGCTGGGGATATACTCCGATACAACCTCCGACCGTATCAGTCGATTCAGTTGCTCCCAGAGTATACCAACATCACAGGATCTCGAGTCCTTGCAAACAATACCATTGCAGTAACTGTAGGATCAAAATGTGCCAATGTTCCTGCGGATGTGAAGTATTGTGATCATCTGGCAGAACAGTTGGTTCCGTTTACGGCATGGGGGAAGTTTTATACGTTAGGTCCTTTTGCAAGGCGATCTTCAGGCTACATAGTGCAGATTGTAGCCGCTCGAGATAATACAACTATCTCTTACTCCGGTAACACTGTGAATATGAATATGGGCGATTATACCACAGTTGATATGCCATCTCAAGAAATGATCTTTGTATCGGCGAACAAACCCATCTCAGTCATGCAGTATGTCAAAGGAAAAAGAGCAGACGGCACGAGCGCGGTCGATAGTGATCCGTCAATGATTCAAGTTCCATCGAATGAACAGTTTGTACAGGAGACAGCGTTCCCAGTATACGAGTTTACTGGTACTTCATCAAACATTGATACAACCTATCTTGAAATCACAGCTGAATGTCGCTACTTGAAGAATATCGTCGTTTACAAGGACCATCAACGACTGTCAGTAAGTAACAACGATGTGCAGGGGCCTGGGAACGATTTTGTAACTGGGGGCAAAAAATAAAGGTCCTCAGCATTTTAGTGTCTCCTTTTAAGTGCAAAAATCTCTGACAAGCAAAAAAAAAAGAAAAAAAAAAGGTCCTCAGCGTTTTTTTGGGGTCTCTTTTTAACTACTTTTTATCTACAGCACCCCCGGCTCCCAGGCCCCTGGCAATGTGCTGTTGTTTATTGTGGGAGTGAGGAGTCAATCGAAGAAAATATTTCCCGGTAGAAGATCGAACTAAATCAACACGAATAATTGTCTTGATATTGTGACAATATTATTAAGTATAGTGTTTTATCATTGCTTATCTTACAGTGTATTTAATAGGATAAGCGATGAGGGTATCAGGGCTTCATTGAAAGACGACTGATTTGGTTTGTAGAGCAAGGTGAATTTATATTGTTGTTGTAACGCAGGATTAGAAAAAAATATATCCCTCATAGAACTTTTTCATGTACATAATTAGTCAACAGCACTTCGTGTGATCAAACAAAGTTCTACTATAACAATACCATGTGCGGAGATTTCTTGTCACGGCCGGGATTGCAACCCATGCCCTTTAATACATGCCTTAGCTGTGAGGTCAGAGAAGGATATTTTTCACCCCCCCCCCCCGACTTGGCTTGCAGAAGAGAGTTTATGTGTAGACAGCCCAGTTATGCGCTTAGGCTACCCCCGCAATGCAACTGCAGAGGCGCGTTTTTGTTTCCTGTTCCTGGTTGATAATAACGTCATTTTGCGACGTCGCAATTAATTATACACCGCGTCCCAGAAAAATCGAAACCGAGATTTATCGATGTTCAATAATATTAATCACAATATGATTAATAATGATGCCACTCATATGATACATACTTCACGCATGAGTGAATAAAGACAATATGAAGCAGGGCTACCAAAAAGTCATTTGGCCAACGATATCTGAATTTCAAAGAGATAATCACATTTCTAGAAAGTTCATTTTCTGCCATTTCATATGACACGTCAATTGGGATAAAAGAGCCCGAGATGACAAAGTTCTGTTGGCGTAAAGTGATGCTTGCATTTCCTTGTTTTATTAAACGAATCCGTTTGCACTGGCTGCCTGTCCTAGCAATAAGCAAACAAGACAAAAGACCTGATGCATGGCTGATCGGCAACAAAATGGAGTGGTGAGTACAAAATGATAAAAGCTTATAATGAGGTACCTTTTCATTAACCTACTTGAGCATGCAGTTATCAACAGAGCAACTAGCATATCTGGTATTAGAATGTGGACGATCTGGGAGCCTTTAATAAATCTTGGAAATGCAATCATCAATTTACACCAACAGAGCTTTGTCATACCTGGATCATTTTTTCCGATTGAGGTTTCATATGAAATGGCAGAAAATGAACTTTCTAGAAATGTGATTATCTCTTTGAAATTCAGATATCGTTGGCCAAACGACTTTTTGGTAGCCCTGCTTCATATTGCCTTTATTCACTCATGCGTGAAGTATGTATCATATGATTGACATCAAATGAAAGAAGAGGATCCAAGCTTTACAAATATGTGTCATTTATTAATCATAACTGTGATTAAGATATGATAAACATTGATATATCTCGGTTTCGTTTTTTCTGCATGGGACGCACTGTATAATCATATTATTAAATGAACGGACTGCTGTTTGCTTTGACAGCTAACATGGATAGAGGAATATTCTCTGGAGATAGTGAACATGACAGAAATCTGCTCAAAATGGTTGGAGGTTGATGGTGGCAAATATTCTCTTAAGAGTGAACGCGTCATCACATCTGATGGACACGCAATTTACCCGAGGTTTCGTTCAGTCGTTTATAGTAAAGGAGATGGAGAATCTTACTTGTACCGAGCAGCCTCAGGCTACAGGACTCTGATCTCTACGAGTGCCTCTGCATCGCTTGACGTCACAAATTATACACATACTTTACATGGTATGTACCAATTTCATTCAATATTGATTGCCAAATGAACTTTCACACACCTACAATTTTTAATAAGACAGTCAGTCGACAGGTCTGTATGCTAATTAGCAAACAAGCAGGATTCATCCAGATCCTCTCGTGGCCAAATCTTCCATCGTGTGATATCTCGTGAATCGTGAAATTTTCTCTCTGGAAGAAATTAACCACTTTATCATCAAGTGAAGTCACTGATTACTATACCATTGGAAAGAGCACATGTCACACTTTTACATTTGTTGATTACTTTTTATAATAGGCAAAAAGCAAGGCAGCGCGGTTGTTTTTAGCAGAATACGACTTGGGGAGAGTGACCTTTGAGTGACCCAGCTGGCAAACAGCAGTAGAATTTTGAGATTCCTATCTGGCCAATCACAGTACAGCATACTTGGTTAGGCAGATATGTTTGCCCATTGCTTACAAAAATTGTGTTCTTGACCCGAATAGAATGTGTCCTTTGTTATAAAAGATAGTTTGGCCTCAAAATAGACTTGCTAAATAACAATTTTTTTCAAAAGGTGATATTTTTCGAAATCCAGAATTTCACCTACACATTTTGTCATTGAAATCAAATCTTCGATTTTACTTAGATACTATAAACTTCCGATTTGATGCATATTTAGCACGGCTAGGGCCTGAACAAAAGAGGTATTCCGCACTGATCTGCATACGACTTGGATGAAAGAAGCCAGTTTTGTGGAGCTGCCGACTGACTGTACAGTTGTCTTCTTCATTGAAAACTTTACTATATGCGAGGGTGGATTCAATAAATTAAGTATGCCCATCAGACAAAAGTGACACGATGATATTGAGAAAGATTATCCCATTAAACTATCAATGCCATTATTATCATTATTATTATTATTATCACTGTTGTTATTGTTGCTATAACTGTTATTATTATTATTATTGTTGTTATTATTACTGTTATCATTATTATTATTATTATTATTATTATTATTATTACCATTATTATTATTGTTTTAGTTCTTGTTGTTGTACTCATTATCATTGGTAGTAGTATTTTATTCCTGTCTGGGTTTCGTCTAGGCATACTTAACCCCCGTATTGTCTCCATTGGGACCACTGAAATCATCGTAACCTGGAATACCACGCAAGATGCGGTTGGTCTTTACGATCGGTGCACTGCATATGTAGGCGATACACAATCTAGCAAACTAAGCCCTGAGCCGCCAATAAGACTTACAGGACTTCTTCCATACACCGACTACTCCTTCCACATCATCTGCTCTAATGGCCTTGGGCTCACCTCTCGAATGAATTTTCCGGCGCAGACTACACGCAGTACTGGTGATTGTTCGGGCATATATTTATACAAAAATTACAACATAACCCCGTAACTCATTATTTCTTTTCCAAATTGAATTGCTTTGATAGGCAATCCAACCTTTGAAATAAGTTCATTTGTGAGAAAGCAGAAAATTACGAGAAACAGGATGGTGAATGTTGGAAAGACAGCGGAAAAATAATTTGAAAAAAAAAGTTTAATATGAATGTTTGAAAGATGAGATCACGAAGTTTATGCAAATCTCAAAGTGGGCAATTTTGTCAGTCGATTGTGACGTATTTGTGGACAACTCTTACATTTGTTGTACACTAAAATATCATATTCTGTTTTCTCCTAAGCGCCTCTTCCCTCTGGGCATAACTTAAAAGTATTATGGATAGCATGTTCTGTTAGATCTTACAAAAAGAAAACGATCCTACAGAGAAATACCTTTGGAAAATATGACATCTTAGTCTTTTTGTGAGTGGGAAGAAATGGGACCGTTGTCTACCATTATAGTGGCAATACCGATTTGGCCAATTTGAAACCCCATAGATGTGATTGCAACTTTCAAAAGTCAATACATTTCTTATAATTGTTGTCCGATTTCGTTCCAGTTAACCAGTCTCCTTCTTTGCATTCCCCTTTTCTTCTGGAGCAACTTGTTATTAATGTGATTATAAAAGCTTCATTTCCAAATCGTTAGTAACATAGTTTGGTCAACTTAAAAGTGTTTATGTGAAATGACATGCCTTGCTAGCACAACCATTGGTTTTAGTTTTCCATTTCCGAATACTTTTTGAGGGTGTCTTGCCTTAAATTGTGCGATAAAACTGTACCATTAATTAAGACAAGAAATTGAGCTATAACAATATTAACGATTTCAATGTACTGAATTCAAAATACAAATCGTGTATGGAAAAGGGATTACCTTATTTAATGTAACTTTTCTACATAGGTCGAAAAATTGAAAAAAAGGCCCTCCACAGTATATGAAACGAAAAAGTAAACCAACGTCAAACCAATGTGAAAATACAAAGAAAAAGTAAATTCTAAATTGCCAATTACATAACGTCAGTCCACTCCTTAAGCATTTTTGTTTCTTTTTGGTCTTCTTTTCCACTGTACATTTGTGTACGATTTCTGACTTTGCAGTCTTCTCCACCTTCTCCTCCATTAGTTCCTGCAAGACCTCCGATTCTGATCGCAGCCGAGGGTAGAATTGGTCAATTTAGTTTTGAAATCCTTATGCCTTCCTATCACGAATCCAACGGAGACATCAGGTATAATACTTCCAATATTCTACATATTTAGTTGTTTTTTTTAGTTTCTCACGAAATATTCCATGTGCCGCACCACAACTTTCTTTACAACTGCTATCGCATCGTTTTTAATACAATTTATGTAGTGGTAAACATTTAAATTTTCGTCCACCCTAAATTTCACAACACCAATAGGTGAAAAAATATTTAGCTCTTGGATAGGTGGACATTGATATCTAATTATTTTACTTGTTCACATGAAAATTTAGTCTATGAGTATAAACTAAATAATAAAGGTATGATGCTTATAAGATTTTAATATTGAAAGTAGTGCATCAATGATTTGTACTCGCAGTGGTATTACTGTTCATATTTGGACTTCCTATTTCAGACGAGCCTTAAATTAACCTCCTGTCATGTCTGTCACTCGAATGAACAGTACCGGTATTCCATAAAATGAAAAACAAACAACAATAACAGCAAAACAATTGTTTTTTCTTTCGTTTTGTCGGCAGTAGCCCGGTTGAACAAACTTTTTTTCAAACAAATTTTTCCTTGTTTTGTTTGAGTGAATACAGGCTTTTTATTAGACCTGTGTTTTACGGTCAGTGCCAATGTTGAGTACAGTCTACCATAAATAAAACAGAACTTCAAATTTGGATATATACTTACCCAATGTGACCATATTTCAAGATATTAATGTCTTTTATAATTTATTCAAAATATTATCTTGAAATTGTCTATAAATATGCTAGGACTTCTAGATTCTATCTTCAATTATTCAAATTATACCTTCAATTCCTAATCCCCTTATCACAGCTGTTTTGAATTTGTCGTTGTTCAACTCCACAATTCATCGACAAGTATCGATTCCGGCGACGATGCCTACAGCATAGTTAATACAAGGGACTACAGCATATCCAAAGACCAGATAGGAATTCCTTTCAAGGCGTTAGTGTTCAATACGTAAGTCAGATGGTTTCATATAATGCTGTATCAATAATTCATTTTCTTAAGAATAAAGAGGAGAACCCTGCCGGTAATCACGACAACAGGCTATATCGCCGTAAAGTATCTCGATCTCTTTATGGGCTATGCTTCCACCATCAGGGAAGAACATGTGGTCTGCATCGCCATACCTGTGTGTGTGTGTGTGTGCGTGTGCGTCTGCGTGGATGTGCACGAGTTTGTGTGTGATTATGTACACGATTCGTGACAAAATACCCACAAACTGAGGATATTTTGAAGAAAAAAAACATGAAACATTTGTGTGTAATTACAGTATTTACGTTTTTATTTTTTTTTGCATTTTTTTTCCTTGAACAGTTCTCTTTCATTTAAAAAATTAGATAATTGAGTATGGATTTTTTTTCATCAGATTTTTTGCACGGCATATGTAATGTACTCACGTATGCTACATATAGACAGCTTGGCGTATTATCTGCAAACACGTAATATTGGGTCCAGCCATTAGAGGGGGTATGGGGACTCTTCAATTCTCTTTTCCCTCTCTATATCCTTCACCCCCTCTCTCTACTTCTCTCTTCCTCTCTCCATCTCCCTCTTTTTCTTTTTCTTTTTCTTTTTTTGTTGTTGTCTTTTTACCATTATTTATGGGGACCGGGGGGCGTCTTTTTTTTTTGTAACCAAGCCTAGGCAGAAACCCCTTTTTGAAGACTTTGAAACAGACTACAAGTATCGGACTTGTATTTTCTAAACCCTAACCCTAACCCTAACCCTAACCCTAATAAGCAAAAGAAAATTTTGTAATATAATCTTCTGCCGAGGTTCGAACTCGTGGTTCCTTCACCAAGAGAGGACTGCATGGATTATCCGATTGCGCCACACAGAACAGCTGCTCGATGCCCTTGCTCGTTTTATTATATAGCTAAAATTCGTTTTCATGAATATTCATGCCGATTAGTCTTGACGGAATAAACCGTATTAGTATGAAAAAATGCGAAATCTGCCTAGGCTTGGTTACCAAAAAATAACACGCGACCGGGGAACGGGGTGTCGTGCATACGCTTTAATATCTACACCACTGGCCAGACAACCCGGGAAGATTCTCGTCAAATAACAAAAATTACCCAATATATACCTTTATATTTATTCTAATTTTATTCACATAAAATAATAATCATACAAACTAGTTACGAGGATATTGTCTTCTTAATATACAATAGACTACCAGCCAACCGTACCATCACAATTGGATCCCTGACCGAGGTTAAATCGGAATGCAACATGGGGAATGAACCAAATGATGACCGAAGAATTAGACGAGATACCGTCACTGCTTCTACTCTCCACGCTACCAACGGTCCTCTTAATGCTGGGGGTTATTACACCTGTTTTCTACGAGTGTATTCACCGACCGGCCAAGAAGAAGTAGGTTTATTTCTGGGACAGTTTCTTTTTTTCTTTCTTCTCTGTAATCAATCACCACCGGTACAACTTATTAGCCGTTATTTTAGTTAACTGCATCCGTTTCTCATTACCTTTTTTATTCAAAGGGCAAGAGAACGAAAATTATTAACATTTCAATACATATACATTTAATGCATTATCCCACACGTTACATCCCTATACACACCCAGACGTTGTGTGTCCTGACAGGTGATTTTTAAACAGTACTTTGAACAACTTTTCATGCAAATTGTCATAAACCTTTCGCAGGATAGGTTGAAAATCATGTGAATTGCAAATATTCACTGATTTTAGTGTTTACCTGATGCATTTTTTGGGTAAAATCTGACAGCAAAATTGACAGGGTAATTTTTGTTAAGTGGACACACAACCCCCATCCTACTACATGTTTATAGTATAATATCAAATAATGTTGTCTATACTATCCCCTAGATTATCACCCCGGACAACTACCTCATAGGACATCTACCTCGGAAGTAGTATTCTTGTAATGCTCAGATTGCCCCCCCCCCAAAAAAAAAAAAAGTGGACATCGCGATTACATGACTTTGTCTTTCTCGAAGCAATATGCTACAACGGATCCCTAGATATATGGTTTCAAACGACAAGCCTTGTCACGCTTTATGATTTAATATTTCCATTTTTTTATTAGGATTTTTACTACGTCGATGGACCTGCGATGAAACCCATTAAACTTAAAGGTAAGAACACTGATGATATCTTATGATTTAATGCGAAGCTTACTCGCTGATTCAAAACTGTAAGTACGAAAATTATGAATGTTGAATTCTCTGCCAAGCGCCTGTACCTAGAATTAAGTGTTCTGAATACCCGAATTGTACCTAACACAGTCATCAGGCTCCATCTTGATAACATCATATAAACACACACACACACACACACACATATATATATATATGTACATTTCATGTAAATTTTATGTAAATTTTATATAAATTTGTAAAATTTTATCTCCTGTCGTGTTTTTTATTTGACTTTTTTTCGATATCTACTAATTACACACCGACGCAGAACTTTCATGTTATAAATATATATAAATGTATATATGTATATATAAATGTATATATGTATATATATATATATATATTTATATAGTGGTTGGATTAGCAAGTGTTGCCTATAAAATAGAGAGTGTAAACTGTATTGTGCAATTTTTTTATTATTATTGTTCCGATAACAATGGCAATATTACACTATTAAAGCCCTTGTTACTGAAAAGGCACCATCTGTCTTTTTAGAACTCCTTTTTTCGCTTTTATTTACCCAACGCAACTGATATTATAACACATTATACTATTTTTATTCAAATGCATTTTTATACCGAATGCAACATGTATTGATATTGCTTTCATTTATATGTTCTTATTCATTTAATTTTCAAAGATGCTGACATTTCAAACAAAGTGACCGTAACGATCACCTCAACCGTACCTGTTCTTATTATCATCATTATCATCATTGTCTCCTTCTACATCTACAAACGCAGAAGGTAAAAATTCGTTCCTTTTCTGCAACTCAGTTCTATGTTCCAACACCCCTATCTTCCAAAGGGGCACTCGTTTTCCCGAAGGTTCATAATTCCGAAACACAAATTTCCCAAACCAGGGGGTTCATAATTCCGAGCATTTGTTGCGTTATTCCGAAGCCTTTCGTTTATGATCCGAAGATTCATAATTCCGAAAATGAAATAGGGTCAATATTCAGAAGGTTCGTAATTCCGAAAAATCATGTAGGTTTTTATTACATTTTCGGAATATGAACCTTCAGATTTATGAACCACTATGCATATTGGGAATTATGAACCCTTAGTTTTTCGGAATTAAGCACCTTCGGAGTTATGAACCATCTGAGTAACGAACCTTCGGAGTAACAAACTTTGGGTAATACCACATGTAGCCTCTTCCAACACCTTTATCTCCCACTACTCTGATGTTTTGACACCCCGATATTTCGACACTTCGATATCTCCCCACTCCGATATAGTGCCATCCGTAAATTTGAAAATGAAATGGAATATTAGACCTTTGTTTATTATGGGAATTATGATTTTTTTTGTCAATTTCGAAATTACTAATCCTATATTCGGATTTATGAACCTTTGAATTAAAGCACCAAATATTTAGAATTGCATTTTCCGTTTAATTTACCCTGTTGTACAGGAATTTTTGGGGTTTTGAATTTTTTTTTTAATTTACCAGTTTTGGGATGGAACACCCTCATCAGCAGGAATGTTGTTTGTCGTAGGGGTCCATATATGAACCATAGAAATAAGTTTTTATATAATATTTTTTTCTTTATTTAATAAGTTGGGTTGGTATAAAGGTAAGTTTCCCACCCACCACTCTTTATCATCTCATACAACGTGTCAAAAAATAAACCGTCAGATGAATTTATCATGTTGTATAAACCATGAAAGCCGTTTGTAAAGCAATTACAATTAATGTGACATCCTTTTAATTTCAGATCCGATAGAGCTGAGAATACCCCTGTATCAGTAGACAAAACCCTGGCAAAGCAGAATGAACCATCGGCAGACAACAGCCGATACAAATCTCTCACGGGACAATCAACGGACATATATCAGAACGTCCATTTTCAATATGAAGAGGATGAATATGAAATAGTGAATGTAAAAGATGATATGGTGAAAGCATCGAAGATATAAGATAAGATATGAATTACCAGGAAAATAAATGAACAATTGAACATTGATTAAATTCTTATTTAATCCAAACAAGTACTTCGTGTATGTAACGAGCAGTGAATGCTAATGTAGTAACGTGTTTTAACTGTTGTAAGATTATTACTTTTTACCTTTAATATGTTCAAGAAAAATGGAAAATCATTCCACATCGGTCGTTTCGTAAATACAGAAAATGTGTATTAAAACATTTTTTTTGGAGCTAAATAGCTAAAATATCAACTGCCAAAAACCTGATTTAAATTCAGTGCATACCGATCATGCCAGTACTCATGTTTTTGCGAATACTGAGCTTATAGAACTTCATCTTTTTCGAAAAAAAAAATCCATATTACACCTTTAATAGAAAAATTCACATTTGACGTGCCATAATATTTGACATCCCAGTTTACCGTATTTACACAATGTCAGCAAGACCGGCTGTTCCTCTCTTCTATCCAATTTAAACTATCAAGTGTGGTTGAAGCACTCTTTATATAAAACGATCAATATAGTATCTTAATAATAACATTGACTGGATTCTATAGTCAGATCCAGATTCAGATTCAAAATACAGTTATTTCCTTCTCATAATCAAATACATAATGAGATGCACATTCACAAAAAGAGACATTGTGGAGGGAGGCGTGTGGTGGCCTGTGGTGCATGGGTCACCTTTACAATACATATTTACAATTATACAATATTATACAAAAATTATAACATACAAACAAATCTAAAAGGAAAAAAAAGAAAGAAAAAAAAAGAGACCTGCAATATGTGCTACTGACTATAATGTACAAAGTATTTTTTTATAGTACGAGTAAATGTATGGAGTAAAGAGCATGTTTTAATAGAGTCATTTAAGTTGTTCCAGAGTTTGGGACCAGAAAAACGAATATTTTGTTTAAACGCAATTGTTCTATGCATAGGAATATGAATGTCTCTCACAGATCTTGTTGGATAATTATGGAGATCACAATTAAATCAAAGAGATTACAAAACTGTACGGGGAGATATTTGTAAATGCACTTATACATAAAAACGTACTATTGGTAACTGACAATATCTTCCAATTTTAAAAGTTTCAAGTCATGAAAAAAGGGGTTGGTGTGAGTTCCAGATGGTACATCGCAAACGATTCTTATTTTCTTATTTTGTAATGTAGTTAGCTTACTTATATTAGACGCATAGGTATTGCCCCACACAAGAGTGCAATACGATAAATAATTATGGAAGAACTAAAGAACATTGCAAACTTCGAAAAACATTCTGAGGAAACAGAAAATGAAGTCTATATAATACCTACATTTTTGGCAATTTTATTTTCTACTTCATGGATATGCGGTTTCCAAGACAACCGACTATCAATACAAACGTCTAGAAATTCGGTCTTTTCAACTCTTGCAATTTCTGTATTGTTCACTTTTATATTCATTTCATCTATACCAGGAACGTTGTCTTTTTTGCTGAATATAATAAAATTGCATTTCTTGGAGTTGACAGCCGATAGGCTTGCAGCCATTTGCATAATTTACTTAACTTTCTATTGGCTATATTCCATAGGGAGTTAATATTTGTGTCGGTGAACAGTATATTTGTATCATCTGCATATAAAACAAAAGAGAGTTCTGGAGCAGATTTGTGAATACCGTTTATATATATTAAGAACAGGAGAGGGCCAAGGAGTGATCCCTGAGGAACTCCACATAAGATGCTATTAAATTCCGAGATTGATTCATATTTTGTATATTTTTGACGATTATTCAGATAGTTAGTAAACCAGTCATATGACACACCACGAATACCATAGTGATAGAGTTTAGTAGTAGAATTTTGTGGTTTATAGTATCGAATGCCTTCGATAAATCAATAAAAATACTTTATTGTATACTCATTTCTCTCAAAAGCATTTATTATTTTGTTAGTAAGGTCAATTAAAGCCATTGACGTAGAATACCCTCTACGGAACCCATATTGATTTTTACAAAGAATGTTATGTTTATCTAGGAAATCCACGGTGCGTTTATACACAATTCATTCTAGTATCTTTGAGAAGACGGAAAGAACCGAAATTGGTCTGTAATTAGTTAATTCTTCCTCGTTTCCACTTTTATAAACTGGGGAAACTTTAGCTAACTTCAGTTTCTGCAGAAATATCCCTTTACTTAGAGACATGTTAAATATGTGGCATAAAGGTTCACTAAGCTCCGAGATGTCAGATTTAATTACAGGAGGTCTAAAACCATCAATTCCTGGCGCTTTATTATTTTGAAAATTACTTACTATATCACATATTTCTTTAGTTCTTGTAGGATAAAAATACAAAGACTGAGGATAATGACCATCAAGGCATTTATGAAAATTCGTTTGACTATTGGGTATTAGTCTGTCCGAAGATGTCAGTCCAATTTCAGTAAAAAAAAGATATTAAAAGAATACTATTTCTTTTGCATCGGTTTGTGTACTGCCATTGCATTTCATTTTAGCACTTAACTTCTTCTTAACTTGTATTGATAATAGACCAGGTGGCGTTATTCCAATGCGCGCCTTGCAGTACATTCTTAAATATAAATGTAAGATTCATTCAGAGCTGATTATTCTGTTAACTGAACTAGGTAGGGATTTAGATTGCTTGTTTTCTGTGACGTAGATCTCTCCCTGCAGAGCATTTCTCTGACATTCTTTACACATTTTGTTATAGTTAATATTTTTTTAAAATTTTTATGTTTAAATTTTTTTGGGTTCCGTTAGTAAATAAGATTGAATGATTTGATTTGATTTTATTCGTCAGGTATATTGCAATACAAACATAACCAGGTACCATGACAGGATAGCCCATGAAAGCCGAAATGGCTTATTTCCAATGGGGTCCTTATACCTAAATAACTGATTAAAAAATACACTAAGAAAACACATTAGTACGGCTACAAGACTATCGTACACGTACGACAGGTAATAAGAATGTACTAAAGTAGCAAAATAAAGCATAATAACATTTTTATAAAGTAGGCGAAGATTACATAAATGTGAAAACAAGACTTACTCAACGGAAAAAACTACATGTATGTACAGAAAATCATAATGAAACTATCGATAATAAACGTTGGTTACATAAGTCATATAATATAGGAAAAACCATCTGAGCTACAAAAAGGAGAGGAGAAATATAGTTATGGAGTAGACACATTTTTCAGATGATGCTTCAATACCCTTTTAAAATGTAAAAAATTCTTAACTGACTTAACATGATTTGGGAGGGAATTCCAGAAAAGAATACCGTTAAAATAAAAGGAATTTCCAATTTTACCTTTCCGCTTAGGCACTACGAAATTAAATTGACTATTTCTAGTGTCATGCCCATGAACACTTGAAGAGCGAGTAAAATTATTTGAAATATAGTGATCTGCATTAGAGTAAAAAATCTTATGTACATGGTGAATTAAAAGTTGTTGTGATCTAAGGTTTACATGAAGAAGACCAGCTGTTTCAAGTTCACTCTTCCCAATGTGTGTTCTTGGTGGTAAGTGATTGATAAATCTTACAATCTTATTTTGAATTATTTTTAACTTGTTTTGATCCACCTTGCCTAGACTGCAGTACCATGCCGCATTAGCATAGTCAAATAAACATTGTATTAAGGAAAAACTTAAAATGCGTCTTGATTTTAAGTTCATGCAATTTTGATAACGATACAAGAATTTTAGACGAGCATTAGCTTTTTTGACAATACTGTCAACCAAACTTGAGCAAGAAAGATCACTAGCTATATTTAGTCCTAAATACTTCACAGAATCCTGTCTCTTATGCTTAGGTCAGACGGACAGATACGCGCGATACGCATGTCTGCGGATGTGCATCCGTAAAAATCCGTAGAAATCCGCAGCAATCCGTATCATGCGTATCATCCGTAAGTGCATCCGTAAAAATCCGTGGGAGTGCGCAGGAATCGAGGTCTTCCGCGAAAAAGTTTTGAAAATCTCAAAATTATTTTAAATTTCCCGCGCAAGGTCTTTTGCGCAGAATTTAGGTAGAATTTGCGTATTGTTCCGTATCATGCGTATTGATCCGTATCTTTGCGTATTTTTGCGTAAAACGTCCGTATCCATCCGTAACCTAATCCGCAGGATCCGCAGACATACGCAGATCCGCAGCGTGAATTTTGAAAATCTGTAGTAGTAGTAGTAGTAGTGTTCTCTCCAAAGATCGAATCGCAACTGAAGTGATGCTCCACAAGCCGCGGTATATATGCGGATGTTGCGGACGAGGAGAAAGCCGACATCCGTGTGCGTATGCGTATCGTGCGCAGGACTTCCGTATCTTCCGCAGAACATCCGTATCTAGTCCGCATCTTGCGCAGAATTTAAGTGACACTAGCGTGGCACATCCGCCAAAGGGGTGTCTTCCGCAGAACATCCGCAGGATTTGCGTATTTCATGCGTATTGCATCCGTATCTCATGCGTATCTACCGTGGTTTTTTGGCTTTTTGCGCAGATTTTCAACAATTTCTGCGGGTGAAATTATTTTTTTTTACGGATGCATCCGCAGACATCCGTACATGTCCGTCTGACCTAAGCATTAATGAGTTGATTGTTATAACTTATATTGAAATCATCAGTATACTTCAGCCTACCCCGCGAACAAAACAAAATACTTTCGGTTTTACCAATATGTAAGCTAAGCTTATTTGCTGTCATCCAATTAACACAGTTTGATAATTCTAAGCTAAGTTTTTCCCCGATCAGCTTAGGATCAGTACCAGAATATAGTAACACACTATCATCCGCATATAAAAGTAATTTACTGTCGTTGACACAAACACACATATCATTAATGTAGCACATGAAAAGAATAGGACCTAATATGCTCCCCTGGGGAACTCCGCATCTTATGGGCATAGAATCGGAGAGTACATTTTGCAACGAGACAACTTGATGACGATTGGTCAAGTAAGACCTAAACCATTGCACACATGCAGAATTTAAACCCATTACTTCTAATTTACTTAACAGTATATTATGGTTAACGGTATCGAAGGCTTTTTGCAAGTCAAGAAAAACATCCCGACAAAACGTCCTTGGGAAATTTCGTTCCTGACAAAATCTAACAGGTGAATAAGACAAGTTTCAGTGGAATAACCATTTCTAAAACCAGATTGAAATTCGTATATTATTTTGTTTTCTTGAAAGTAGTTCTCTAATTGGGCATACACACATATCTCTAGGACCTTCGAGACTATACTTAAAACGCTAATCGGTCTATAATTGCTAACATTAGTTTTATCTTTCTTTTTATAAAGGGGTGTTACTTTTGCAATTTTCATTTCATCAGGGAAGGTGGAAGTTGAGATAGATAAGTTAATAATGTAAGTTAAAGGTTTATACAAATATTTAGCTCCATCCTTCAAAAATCTGGCAGGTACCAAGTCAAGCCCGGTACTTTTTGATATTTTCAACTTATTTAATTCATCTAAGACAAACTTTCGACAAACCCTTAGTGTCGTATAATTTTTGTAATTTAACACTGTCCGTTCCAAATTCATTTGCGTTGCTATCTGGCAGATTACTAGCTAATTTTTCTGCCACAGTTGTGAAATAATTGTTAAATTCGTTCGCTATCCTCATATTATCATGACATAACTCCCCTTGGATATTAATAACATTCTCTTTAACATTCTTTTGTTTGTTTTTACAACCTAAATCTTTCAGATTCTTCCACAACTTTTTAGAATCATTTTTATGCTCATCAATTTGATTTTGGAAGTATTCATCTTTAGCCTGTCTCACTTTTCTTTGCACCAAATTACGTAAAAGTTTATATTTCTTTTCTAATTCTAAATTACCACAATCCTTTTTCATTCTTTTAAAAGCTATATTTCTCTGTCTTATTAACGAAATAATTTCAGCATTCATCCACTTATCGGTTCTTTGCTTAATTCTTACTTGTTTTAATGGAGCACATTTATCAACTATAGACATGAAAATATTTTTGAAAATTGACCACGCAGTATTTACTTCTTTACATTCTAATATGTCAGACCAATTGACTCGAGATAAAACATTATTAAAATCATCTATACAATAGTTTCTCATACACCGAATATTTATATTTCTATGCTGTTTGAATACAGGTCTTATTAGCTTCCTAGAGCAGTAGGTTAAAAAATGATCACTTAGGCCAATTTCAATAACACCACTTTGACAAATATTTTCTTCTTTACTGCTGATTACATGGTCTATTAATGATGAAGTGGCCGATGTTGTTCGAGTGGGTTTAGTTATAAGTTGACTCAAACCATTTAAATTCAAAATATTCTTGTATTTTTTTGATAATGAAGACTGCTGCAAAAGGCAGATATTCACGTCCCCTAAAATTATAACCTCATCATCATTTGTTAATTTATCCAAGGTGTCAGTGAGATATTCAATAAAAAAATGATCTGTAGGGGGTCTGTACACAACACCTAGAGTAATGGGTTTTGTATGGGGTAATAGAATGTCAATCCATAATGATTCAATATCATTTTGTGTAAGATCTTCTCGTACGTTAAATGCAATATCATTTCTAATATAAAGACAGACTCCACCACCATGTTCTCCTACACGGTCTCGTCTTAAAATACAATATCCATCGATACAAACTTCTTCATCGTTCACGGAAGAGTTTAACCACGTTTCAGTGATTGCAATTACAGAGATTCTATTTTGGGAGAAAAGGAGTCGTAGTTCAGGTATTTTAAACAGAATTGATCTAACATTCAAATGAACAAGATGCAACCCTTTACCATTAAAAGTATCATTAAATGATTCATATAAAGCGCTTTCATCAACAGTATTCTGTATTCTAACTTCAGGGATAGGAGGTAAAATTGGTTGAGAGGGTTGAATATCTTCACAGGATTGAGTAAAAAGGGAGTCACAAAAAGGTGGTAATGAGCACGTCAAACAGACCCAATTTTCATTGGGGTTATGATATAACCTGGTATACTCAGAGAGAGAGATTTCAAGACATTTAGTATGGTACCACTTTTGGCAGGTGGAACACAATAAGCCATGTTGGTTGTTTTTTACGGGTTTATCACATTTACCGCAAGGAAATTTGTAGTTTGGACCGGGATTAGTTTCTACGTCACCAGATAGGAAAAGACGATAAAATATTTGATTATTTGTCTGAAATAACGTAGTTTGAAAGGTGGCCACAGAGTTCTGATAATACAAAATTCGGGAGTGAAAGTATTTTAAGCGTTTAAATGATTTTAGCGTAACATATTCAAAACTAGACGCAACCCCGCAAGAACATAAACACGAAATTAAAAGATAAAATACAAGAAAGTTCATGACACCTTAAATACACACACGCCTGCACCCTTATAAACTAAAAAAAGACAAAAATGAGTCAGTGTCTACATCCCCCCATTATCCTCAAGCTCCATCTTCGAGACACTGGAAACACCGCTTCCTGGGCTATATGCTATATACTTGCTATATGCTATATACTTTCTTTTAGCAAACATACATCTGGCCAAGATGTACATGAAAAGGGATAGTTTAACCCTACTACTTGCAAGATGTTTAAATTCGTATTCATTTTTTAAAAACTTGCTGCGACAATCTTTAGGGATGTTAACAAAAATTACTTCTAAAATAATAAATCCATACTGATCTCTCATATCTCGTATCCTTAACTAGGAGGTATATTGACGCCATAATTCATGCACGCCTTTTCCGGTTCATTTGCAATTCAGGCATAATGTGTATTTTGTGGCAAGACATAATTATATTTCATGTCATATTCATAACAAGATTCTGATATTTTACTTATGCCTTAACGTATGAAAAAGATTGCTTACTTAAGAATTAACAATCTTATATTAAAGGAGAATTCACACGTGACATATTTATGTAACATTTTGGTGTGTATCATGAAAGCCTGTATAAGTCATGGTGTTCGCATTTGACATCGTAAAGTTGTTAAAGGACAAGTAACCCCACGTGATATTCTAGATGCACCTATTGTCTGCTACGTCTTTCCATGGAGGCTGCCATTTTGTGCATGACACGGATCATTAGGTACCATATGCATTGATAATAGCCTACCTTTACAACAGATACGTCGCTTTGTTCTGATTGTATTACGATTGTTATTGGCCATGGGCCTAGATAATTGACGACCCATGAGTTCTAATAGCCATCCTGTAAAGCAGATTCCTCGCTTTGTTTTGGTATTGTTACGATTGTCTCCGTCCTTGACGTCAATTCTCCGTCCTTGACGTATATTTTTTATGAAGTATATTTTTTATGAACAAATTAAGACCTTTTAAAAAATATATAAAACTAAACTTACATTTCAGAATATGTGACTTTATCTAATATATATTTGTCCTCTAAAAATCAATTACAAGTTAACGATGAAGGAAATTTTACTTGGGATGAAAAATATGTTCGTGTACACATAAAGTAATGGCAGCCCCCTTATTATTGCTAGCAGACGATAACTTGGCTGGAAAATAGTGATTTATATCTATATCCTGTGTTTTTACATGAAATTGCATGTATCAAATAAGAGGCATATACTACACCATTCAAAATAAGCTAATTCATACGCTGAGGTTAATTTCCCTTTAATAATGGGCAAGAATATTGTTATTATAGTCCAAAGGGAGGTCATTATAATATTTTAAAGACAGAAATGTATTTAGAACCCTCTTTTGTTTCGTGTTTGGAGGTAAAATGCGTTTGTGCCATTATTCAACCATATTGTCCGGGTATCTTTATATCCACGTATGGCATAAGGCATTTTCTGCAACATCATAAGAAAATGGGATGCATCTATGTAGAATCTAAATACTTAATGGCTATAAAGTTATGAGCAAGAGTTTAAAAATCATGCAAAATATTTCATACAAAACATGATTCTTAATATCTTGTGTGAAGATTCAAAAGGAGATCTTTGGTTTTTAGGTTTTTATGCCTCCGCCCACCGAAAGTGGTGCCGGAGGCATTATGTTTACGGGTTGTCCGTCCGTCCCGCTTTCTCGGTCTAGCGATGACTCAAGAACCACATGAGGACGATGAGGTATGAACTTCAAACTTGGTGCTAGTATGTATCACCATAGGAAGACGGTCTGATTAAATTTTGGGGTACGTAGGTCAAAGGTCGAGGTCACAAAGGCCAAATTCTGATATTTCAGGTGTTAGCTTCGTTCTAGCGATAACTCAAGAACCATTTGAGGTATGAACTACAAACTTGGTGCTAGTATGTATCACCTTAGGAAGGCGATCTGATTAGATCCTGGGGTACGTAGATCAAAGGTCAAATGTCATAGAGGTCATTTTTACAGGTGTACGTGATTTTTTTTAAAACCTTTGTTATCATACCTCAACTATTTTGTATTCTTGACTAGGAGGACATATAGTGATCAGGTTTTGGGGTGATAAGGTGTAAGTTGAAATGTCAAAGAGGTTAAGTAACATTAGAGAATTTTTATTCTGGTTCAATCAAAATTAAAACAAATCAACATGAATGTGCGATATATTTCTGATCTGGCAAGGGCGGAGGCATAAATTTCGACTGCGCGCAGTCGAAAATTCATCTATTTTTTTTTTTTTTTTACATAATGATGTAAGGGTGAGTCCAGGGATGGGCGGGCATTCAACCTTTTTCCTTTCTTCTTCTTCTAAGTGTAATATGAGTAGAATGAGTGGTTTGCGCACAGAAAGGGAGTTTATAGTGTATTGTTGAATGTTTATGTCTTTAATTTGGTGTAAGTTGTGAGAAAGGGCGTGTACGACCGAGGTTGGAGACTGAGTGCACAGAGAGTTTATGTGAGCAATCATGGGACTGCTTGCTCATCCTTGGACTCACTCATGCTTCACCGCACTTTAGGTTTGTTATCAATTTGTAAACATACACTGGTATATAATTTGATCTCTTTTACCTTTTACCTATAATATACACACATAAACCTTGAGTTGTTGTTAAACTAGACTTTATGTAAACATTAATTTTTATAAAGCAATTTTACACCATGTCACTGCAAAACTTGTGAATTGTACATAATTCAGCCTTTTGGCTGCGAAGTGCAATATGAATAAAACCTCTTCATTTCAATTCAATTCACTTCAATTCGACTGTATAGTGAAGCAAAAATATTGATCCGTAAAGTCAAGAAATAAAGTGAAATGACCAAAAACAAATGCACAAGTCATTTGTCAACTCTTCAAACAAAGAGCGTTCTTATTGTTAGAGAGCAGTGCTTAGCTCCATATTCTAAGGCAGTAATCAAAATTTCCTTTCGAGACTACAGTATTTTGTGCTGATTGAGTGTTAAGTAAACAGGTTCTCTTATAACAAGTGCATACTATTTCTTATCATCAAGAATGTTGAATGAAAAAGTTTTAAAACAAAATCAGATTGGTAGTGCTCTGTACGTGCTAATTTAATTACGATCATACTATGTATTTTATCACCTAGCACAAGAGTAGATCACATGAGAATGATAATTAAATATTTATTTCAAGTTAATGTACTCAGCATGAGGTAAACGGTACATTGTATTGGCCTAATTATAACACACCGAGTATTAAATATCATGTTAATTAATCATGTTGAAACTGAAGGAATATTTCATTAATTCATTTCAGCCGGGGCTGAACAAATCCTTAAATCAAACTATGAAAATATGCTTGTATACAGTTACAGAATGATGAGGATACCAATATGTGTAATGAAAAATACGTGTACAGAATGCAATCATTATAGATTAGTTTTTTTCGCTGATAATAATTAAAACAAAATCCTATTATGGGGATTTGCAAATCTGACACACATTTATGAAATGATTATCATGTAACAATGCATGATAATATCCGTCGGTGCACCGCACCATTTACGATTTAAGCGAAATGCGCCACCACGATTTTTTGTAAAGTTTGTTACACCTTTGTATAATTTTGATTTGGAAAAAAAATATTGCTACAGTGATTCAAGGACTCTCTTCATATTATATTCTGTAAGTTATTGTGATAAGTGTTGTATTGATTCTGCTGCCACCACACACAGTATACGGTTTATGTCCCCGCCGAACGAAGCTCGGTAGAGGATAAATGAAACAGGTGCAGTATTTGTGTATGTCGGGGGGGGGGGGGGTGAGTGTTTGTGTGTAGAGGTTGTTATGGGCGTGTGTATGTGTTGTGCCCTTCTCTCAATCTATTTTTTGGTTATAATGTCGTTTTCCAGAAGGTTCATAATTCCGAATGTTCTTTTTTTTTTCTTATTGATGAAAGTTTGATGTGGAAAACCCAAATTCAAAATATTAATAAATGTATTCGGAGGAAAATGGGTCTTCTCTTTAATTTAAGACATTATGTACCAAGGTGCATTCTTATGCTCTTATATAAATCATTTATCCAGCCTCACATGTTTTATGGAATTGAAATTTGGGGAAGTTGCTATAAAAGCTATTTAAATTGTATTTTTCTGGCACAGAAAATGGCTATGCGTGCTATTACTTTCTCCCCACTCAGGACAAGTTCAAAACAATTATTTGTAGACCTGGAAGTATTAAATATACATCAGTTATTTCAGCTCTCAGTCTCAACATTTGTATGATCTACAGAGCGGACATTTACCACATTCATTAGAATAATATTTTGATGTAATGAACCATAGAACTATAGGGAAAGACAATTCATTGTTAAGACTAACAAAGTGCAATACAACTCAAGGCACATTTGCTATTTCTTTTGTTGGGGCAAAACTCTGGAATGATCTACCCTTAAATATAAGAAAGGAAATGACAAGATTTTCCTTTCGCAAGAACCTCAAAATTATTTTGTTGAACAAGGATTAATGTTCAGAGTTAAGGTAGATGTAATAATTTCCTGACTTTGTATAATTTGACATTATTAAAGTATGAATAATCCGGTGAACCAAACTCGACTAGCACTTGTGCTAACTTTTGGTTCTCCCGTTAGCAACATTTTCAACTTCAAAGTTTCTGTATAATATAATAGTAAATCTTTTGTGGATATTTTTGAATCCTATTATGGGGATTTGCAAATCTGACACACATTTATGAAATGATTATCATGTAACAATGCATGATAATATCCGTCGGTGCACCCCTCCCCCCCCCCCCCCCCCCATTTACGATTTAAGCGAAATGCGCCACCACGATTTTTTTGTAAAGTTTGTTACACCTTTGTATAATTTTGATTTGGAAAAAAAATATGGCTACAGTGATTCAAGGACTCTCTTCATATTATATTCTGTCAGTTATTGTGATAAGTGTTGTATTGATTCTGCTGCCAACACACACAGTGTACAGTTTATGTCCCCGCCGAACGAAGCTCGATAGAGGATAAATGAAACAGGTGCAGTATTTGTGTATGTCGGGGGGGGGGGGGGGGGGGTGAGTGTTTGTGTGTAGAGATTGCTATGGGCGGATGTATGTGTTGTGCCTATCTCTCAATCTATTTTTCGGTTACATGTCGTTTTTCCGAAGGTTGGTTTTTCCGACGGTTCGTAATTCCGAAAATGAAAAGGGGTTCGTATTTCCGAAGGTTCGTAATTCAAAAAAGTAATTTAGGACTTTATAGCAATTTCGAAATTACGAACTTTCGGAATAACGAACCTTCGGACTAATGCATATTTCATTTTCGGAATTATGAATGCCCAGCTATGTGAAAGTTGTGTTTCTATTTTCTATTTTCTCTATTACTATGTACCCCCCCCCCCCGCCCCTCCCCTCTCCATTTGTGTTCCTATTATGTCTCTCGCAATCAAATTTAAACCAAACTATGCAAAATTTATTGCTCAAATGATGAAAAAAGTGAAACAAACTTTGTGAACAGCGAAAACATGTCCATAAATTTTCTTTAAGGATACAGATTAGTTATCAACCATATATGGAAAACAAACTGATGAAAACTGCTTATCAAATAATAGCGAGCCAATGGAATAAAATGGAGTCAAAAGGGGTCTGAGCTTTCGATCCTAGCAGAATCTTCGTCAGAGGCAAAAAGACAAACATAAAAAACAAGACAAGCATGTATATAGACTACAGACACAAAACAGTATACATGTAACAGGAACTGTTACAAGATAAGATGTAAAGCATACTATATACTAAAAAATACATACATGTGCATATAAAGTCTGTAATATAAGTGTCTAAACCCAAGGAGGAGGTAAAATGCAAATAAAATATTTGTATATATATATATATATATAATATGCATATAATATGCCTGGGACGTAAATTCCGACAAGGGCAACGAGCACTACACACGACGTGTTAAACCTATGAGGGTTGTATACACAAGCGACACACACGCTAACTTCCAGCGAAGCAAAAAGTGCAAATGTATGACAGCCAATCCGCAGGTCCCCTAAAAGCGCGCTATTTTATTTCCAATTCTGCCTGACTATGAATCCATATTGAGCAAGAACAGCCAGGAACATCTCATTTGCAAACTATTGAATAGCAGTGGCGGCACCACGATTTTTAAAGTGGGGGGGGGGGCAAATGGGGGGCAAAAGAAAATGTTGGGGGCAGGGGCGGATGCAGGATTGAGTAAAAGAGGGGGTACAAAAATGTCAAAACGTAGACTCGTATTTTTTTGGTCTCGCTCAGTAAAACACTCAGTAAAGGGGTTATGGGGCCCAGTTTCCCTCCATAATTCCCTGACAAGCAAAAAAAAAAAAACAAAAAAAACGCCAAGAAAGACGGCGCCAAGTAAAAAAAATCAATATCACGATCCAGCAATATGTAACCAATGTACACACTTTGTCTTTCAAAAAGTCAATTCCAGCATTCTGATTGGCTACCACCACGCAAGATTTTTTTTTCTTTTTGCCTCCAAAGGAGGATTTATTATCATTCAACATTTCAAATATGACATCATGTTTACATTTTCCCCAGCAACTTGAAACATGTTACAGGAATTTCACAATATCTTCAAGTAATCCATATTTCTTTTGTCGAGTCTCACTTATATACATTCTCTTTTCAATTTCTCTTTTGAATACATGTCTTAAATTGAAATATCTTCTGTCTACTCCAGATCTATTTCGTTCAATAATCATTTTATGTATACACCAAAAGGCTAACGTCAATATTAAATCAAACTTTGCATTATTTAATTTTAACAAGTCTGTAATAGTTATGTCAATTTGTACAGAAAATGTTTGAAAGAGGAGATCTTTGACATATTGTAAAAACGGATAATTTAAGTCACAAAACAAAAACGCATGCAAGACATCTTCCTCCGTGTGACAGGTTTACAATTACTATCACTAGCTATTCCCCATCTATTTAAATTTTTGAACAGGCAACAAGTTATAAAGCATTTTGAAATTAAATTCTCGTAATCTATTTTCTTTAATTTTAACTAAATTTCTTAAAAACACATTTTTCCAGTCAATGTTTATATCTAGCTTATCATTCCAATGCGTACAACAAGTGTTTAAACATATCATATTTGACGGTATAAGTGTATACAAAAATTTACTACTTAAATCAATAATTGATTTTTCTTGTTTTCCGATTAGTAAAGTTGGTACCTTTAAACGTTCATAGTGATCATTATTTGTCGATTCTATCTTTATTCCTGGACTTAACCATAATTTCGGAATTGCAAATTTTAATTTTTCATAGTCAAACAAGAATGTACATTTACTTTTCTTTATACCTGAAAGCTGTGATCTAATTTCTGTATGTGTTTTGAATTTTCCATCTTTTATAATATCTTTAAAATAAGTAATGCCTGACTGATACCATTCATCATAATAAAAATATTCATTATTGGCCATAATGTATTGATTGTACCATAAAATCTGGGATATTCTTTTCCCTTCAGAATCATTTTCTCTGAAAATGAAAAAACTTTGGTATTTGTTTACTATCCATTAGTTTTAGTGTGTTTTTATTGTAATTACAATTCAATAACAAACTAATACCACCTAACTTATCAAACCAATAGTGACTTATATTTTTCCACATTCCTGTATTTTGATTTAAGAGATTACTTAACCATTTCAATCTGAAGCTATATAACTGTTTCTGTATGTCAACCATTTTTATTCCTCCATTGCAATAATCTTCTACTAACGATAACCTTTTTACTCGTTCAACCTTTGAGTTCCAAATAAACTGATACATTATTCGGTTTAATCTCTTTAAGAAAATGTAAGGAATAGAATCAATCATAATTAGATGTACAATCTGACTTAAAGCTAAAGACTTCAGTATGACCACTTTTCAAAAGAGTGTTAGATTTCTTCTCTTCCAGCAATTTAAAATATTTTCCACTTTCATCAGTTTGTTTGTCCATTCACTATTCATGGCTAATTCATTGTCTATACTAATAAGGTGTCCTAAATATCTAACTGGTTTTTCAGTCCAGGTAAGTTCATGTTCTGATATGTCCCAGCGTTTACTTTCAATGAGCTTACAAATTTCCGTTTTATATATTTCATCCTTCAAAACAGATGAATTCAATTTCCAGTATCCTGGTCCTCTTTTATTGCTTTTGAGCTGAATTTTAAGTGATATTGCATTATGGTCTGCACGAATGGCTGGTCTTATATCTGCTGATACAATTTTTGAATACATTCTCTTATTTATTAACCAAAAGTCTAATCTAGATGCTCTTTTAAGCGTTAAATTTCTCCATGTAAACTGTGCTATAGCTGGATGTTTTTTCCTCCAGATATCACACAACTTATATTTATACATAATCCTCCTTAAGTTTGGAGATTTTCCATAATTATTGCTTTTGGAACCTTGTACATCTTTAGAAGCATCTAGTACACAATTCCAGTCTCCAGCTAAAATTAAATCAAAATCATTTTCATTTTTAAATTCTTTTTTTTTAAGGTACACATTAAAGTAAAAAAGAAGTTCTCTCTATACTTCTTTTGAGTTGGAGTATATACATTAACGAACATAATATCGTTGTTGTTTATTTTGAGATATAGTATTATCATTCTCCCCTTTATTTCGTTTTTCAATTCAACATGATCCACATCTAATTTTGGGTTAAACAAAACTGCTACTCCACTACCATGATGAGTACCATGAGAAAAATAACACTTTCCATGCCATTCGTTTCTCACAATAATTTCCAGTTCATGTGACCAAAATGTTTCTTGGAGAAAAATGATGTCATCTTTTTGGTACCTAAACCATTTAAATAACTGATTTCTTTTTTCATTATTTCTTAAACCATGGACATTTAAACTTATAAAGTGACAAACTAACATTCAAAGATGTTGTTTTTGTTCGATATCACATTTGTTTGTATACAAATGCGGCTTTGAATTTTCATCTCTATTTTGGCAGTTTCTGTGTTGTTTTTTTATTCCTTTTTTTCTTGTTCACTTTCTCTTGTTGAAGACGTTGTCTAATTTCAGGTGATTCAGCCGAGATCTGTGAGTACTCTTGCTCTGAGTCATCTGATGTTGTGGAATCTGCATTGTCGGAATCAACGCTAGCGTTATCTTTCAAGTGGTCGGTAGGAACGCGATTCGGAGCTGCTGTGTCTATTGTGCGAAGTGCTGGTTCGCTATTGACTGTAGTAGCTAATGCCGGGTTGCTAGATGCAGCTTTGACATATTGCGTAATCTTAGATTGCGAGCGTGTCTGGTAGTCATGGTGAACAATAGGAGCTGAGGAGTCGGCTTTTCTCGCGGTTGCAATGAACGCGTCAAGGCTGGCTTGCATTGTCGGGCTGACGTGTAACTCGCTGTCGATAAGGGATCTGTGCTGCGAGGGGGGCGTGGTCGCTGTTGTACAATCTCGTTGTATGTGACCGGGTTTGCTGCAACGATGGCAGACAACAGGGCTTCTTGGCGTATGTAGAGTGTTGCGCCATATTGAAAAGCAAAACTAGGTGTGTCCAGATAGAATTAAATCCACGAAAGTCAGATTTTGTCGCCTACATCCAGTGCTAAATTGCAGATATCAGGATTGTCCAAATATTACATTCACGTTTTTCGACGATAGTTCCAATATTCTAAATTTCCAAAGTGTGTTAAATGAAGGAATTTTCAGCTCTCAGATTTGGTCGTGACCGTTTCAGATTGAGAGAAAGATGTTTCCTCACAGCCAGGCAACAGCTATGCGCATGTTTGCGCAAGGATGAAGCAACAGGTTGCGCAATGTTTCATTCAACGCGCACTTGGTTACGGATGGCTCGCTTGCCAATCACAGGGCTAAGATTCTATGGTCTTGACCATGTTCTTGACAACGGATGATCTGCGGCTGAATATTGCTGGATCCTGACTCTGTCATAAATTTATGGATGATTTGAATGTAACGATGAAAAAGATGAGATTCCAGCGCTTCCATACATATGTGTCTTGATGGCGGCTCATATACTTTTTATGTGTCTTTTAACAACTTGAAATCTTGTGAAAAAAGGCTTTTGTATGACTATTTCATCAGTTATTTTAAACATTATATTTTTAAACTTCTGACTAAAACAAAATATCCCTGTGTTGGTAAACTATTCATTTATTTTTGCAGAAAGTCTAATGAGCACAGCATTAATATTTATTGAAGAGCATAACTTTAAAGATGACCATGCGATACAGCCGGCTGGGTGCAGGGAGAAAGTCCATTTCGGACACTGGAAATAAAATGCGCGATTTTTGCTCATTTGCATACGACATGCGGTCTGACAGGGGAGCGTTTCATGAAAGGAAGTTGTCGGATATTTTATCCGACAACTGTTATAAGCTACTGAAATCCTTGCATCTGATTGGCTGAGAGCAAATTTGTCGGATAAAATATCTGACAAGTCCTTTCATGAAACGCCCCCTGATGATTGATTGTCTGTTATTGAATATAATCATTGAAACATAAAGTCGAGACGTATGCAGGATATTGTGTCGTACTGTGCGCATGTATTTATGCATGTACTCCTTAGTGACTCGATATAGGGCAATTGACCAGGGTCAAAACCCAGATGGTGTGTTCACATTCATGATCAGATCTCCGCATTGTTCATAGTCATTTGACAACTCCGTGAAACTACAACTCTAAGGAACAGATTGAATTGTTTTAGTGTACATTCTGAAGATCGAAAATAATGCATTCGGCAAGGTTTCTAGCAAGGCGAGTGGTGTCATCGGAAGTTCCACTGTTTTGCAGATTTTCCAGATGCCTGGTTTCCAATTCGCCGAGCCCAACGGGTTCCTCAAATCTAGGAGTAACAACGAAAAGTAAGCATTCATGTTATTCATTCCATTCTATTTGTTTTTATTTTCCTCACTTTTAGATATAAAAAGTCAGTAAGCAGATAATAAGCCCATTGGAATTGTAGACTTTCGCTCTGATATTAATCTAAATCAGCCACAGTACAATCTGTAACGATCTCTTGTATTAGGTATAACAAAATGATAGTTTGGCTGGTAATAACTCAAAAGTTGCAGCGAGCTACAAGTTGAAATTTCCACGTTGTACACTTGAAGAGTGTTTTTTTGAGCAAGTATCATGCCGTGTTTTTTTTACAAAGACCTGGTGGAAATTTTCCATAACCCCCCTTTTCATGACCTACTGTTTGTACATGTTATCTTCCTTGACATATTAAATAGCTGGCTATTTACTGGTTATTTATTTGTGAGCATGCGAAGTGAGCTAAGCATAAAATAAAGACTGAATTTTTTTTTCTAGTAGTGTATCCTGAGATTATGGCACTCAGAGAACATAATGAAAATGAAAACTTTACCACCGAGCATTATATTTTGTCTGTAATCAAGAGGTATATATTTTCGAATAATGAATATTGATAAACGGTTTTCTCAAATGGGGCGTGAACTTCATGAAAACCCTGGGGATTCTTGTTGAGGAATTAGTAAGGCAAACGAAAGTTAAGATTTCTTTCAAATATTGCACCTTTGCAAGTGCTATTAATAGCTTTATCCCACATTCGGGGCAAAATACTTAAAAAGAGGCCGATGAAACTTAAAAGGCCTACATGTATATTAGAGATCAAAACAACGAGAATCACATTTTTTTTCTTTATTAAAATTTTCCAAACTATATCATAATAATATGTATATGTATATATATATATATATATATTGTGAGGAAATAACATATACAACAGCTTTGGCAACTCTCGTGGAAATAAATACAATGCGAAAGGAAATGAGAGAATAATGGTGGCGTAACTTAAATCAAAGTTCCCCAGAGCTGTCCTCCCTTTTTTTGAATTTTTTGCAAAGGCTGAAAAAATGTCTCCGCCGGGAATCGAACCCGGGTCGTTGGCTTAGAACGCCAATGCCTTAACCACTAGACCACGGAGACGGGTCAGTGGTTTCGGCGACACCAGATTCAATTGACCGACAGATTGACAAATCTTCAACCTTATTAATTAATTCCGTTGTGAGGGGCAGGTGAGTTTGAACAAAGACAAACCGCGTGCCTCAGCTGGATCCAACATGTCCAAGCGAATGCTTTAAGATACATGTATACATTAGAATAATTATTAACTATATATATATATTTTTTTTTTTTTTGGGGGGGGGGGGTGACAATTTTACAAGATCCTGAAGCAATGTTATGTGAGGGAGCAAAGCAAACAAGCTTTAGAAAAATCATTCGCATTTACACCCTGTAAGTTCTAATGTAATTTACACTGCGTATTGGGGCGTATAATTATAATCCACAATATAATCATAATTTTCTTCCTCTTATTCTACCCTTTCTCTTTTATCAAATTACGATTTTTGCACCCCATTTAAGTGGCCCCTTGCCAAACAAAGCATATATACAAAAACAGATATAGGCATACCTAAAACTTAGTCCCAGTTTTTGCATATGACAATGGAATGAATGGTAGGCCTATAGCAGAAGCCTTTGACCATATTCACCAAAATTTGCAAATACTTTGTTGAAACTTACAAAATGTTCATAGAAAGACAAGAAATGCAAATACATTTGTTCAAATCTGCACCTGTATTTCATGCGGTATTAATGTTGTCATCATCATCATCATAATCATCATTCTATCGTATCAATCTGAATCATCTGAATCAATACGCTTCATTCATTAGTTAACAAAATGCTTGATTATACTTAATATTTGAAATATCCTTTGATGTAAATGAAACATGTACTACCATTAGAATATATTTTACCTGAGTGTATCTTATGACTGTGTTATTTGCTTATAATCATAATTCATATTTTTATTTACGATTTGCTGCAATCAAAAAATTCCAGATGAAATCCCACATCTGTATATTTTGAATGTGGCAGCTCCACCGCCTGTTTTCTCTTCATGCAAGAGAAACTGTAGTTAAAAGGAAAATGAATGATGAACAAAATTGCTTTATGTATTTGAAGATATTTCAGATTTGGTTTCTATGCAGAATTGCATTCAAAGTCCCTTTGTTTGTACTTGATGCATCTCCCCTACCCCAAATAAAATTTCAGATGCGCTCGTGAATATAAGCCTTACACGTCCAATGTTTAGTGCGCAGCATTTGTCAAACTATGGGCCCCTCTATTTTCCACGGTTCGCTTCATTTTCAGATTGATTCTATTGAACTTCTAATATGCTTTGTCAACCAGGCATGTTCTTTACAAATTTATTTCTTTACAATAAATTCATTGTAAATAAAAAGAAAGCATTCAGCCATGTGTCTATGGAATAAACGTTGGCGTCTCGCCGGGGGCCAAGAGAGGGGGACTGTTCTACTTGTAAAACTACTTCTACCTGTAATAAGTGCTCTTTCCCCTTCTGATGAGTGCCCTTTTTCGAATCTGATAAGTACGGAAGAGATATTTTATTTCGACAAGTCGACTTAATATCCATATTTTGTCCACTTGTAAAGATATTTATCTAACCATGTCGACTTATAATTTTTGGGAAGTCGTCTTGGCAAGATAATATATCTCGCCATGAAGACATAATTTTTTTGGTTAAGTCGCCATATTGACTTCTAATTTTTTGGGAAGTCGTTATTTATTATAACTTCAATCCTATCAATTATGATATTTAATTACAAATTTAAATTGTCCTCTATAGAAATTCGTTGGCATGGATTTGCCCGACTTTAGAGGGAAGACCTGTCTCATTGGTAGGTCATTATATAGCGTGAATATAAGCCTTACACGTCCAATGTTTAGTGCGCAGCATTTGTCAAACTATGGGCCCCTCTATTTTCCACGGTTCGCTTCATTTTCAGATTGATTCTATTGAATTTCTAATATGCTTTGTCAACCAGGCATGTTGTTTACAAATTTATTTCTTTACAAGAAGACCTGGAAGACAGGAAGACCTGTCTCATTGGTAGGCCATTATATAGCGTACGCATGGAATTGGTATGGATGTACCCCCTACGCTCGATGGAAAGAGAGGGGCTATATGTGAGATAGTTACTTTGCTTCGACGGGAGCCCGGATAGCTCAGTAGAGCACTGGTCATGTAATCCAGGGTCCCGGGTTGGAATCCCGGTCGGGGCATTGTAATTTTCTCACATTTCTTTATGATATATTCAATTTACTTCAATCCTATCAATTATGATATTTAATTACATTATACGTTATAAATTATAAGTATCTTTCTCTAAAATTTGCTATAAAACGTCAGAGCTTGCGCGCTTTGCGCGGGAAGAAATTCCCCCCTACACCACCCCTAAAACCGCCCTTAAATGAAATCTGTCTAAGCAGTTGGATCCGTCACGTCTGCCCCCCCCCCAATTGAAAAATCCTGGCTACGCCACTGAATGTCCATGACACATAACCGATGGGGTCTTCCTGGCATTAAATCTGACCTCTGTGACGTTATATGCACATTTTCTGACACCTAACAATTATATACATATTTTTATTTTTTTTTAATATTGGGAGTGGGGGGGGGGGGGGGTTGGGCGAAATTGTAGGGGTCCGCAGCCCCCGGGCCCCGTGAACCAAACATTTACTTTTTTGTTGTTGGAGGTCCAGGTGTGGTGTTTGTGGTGATGGGTATGTGGGGGGGGGGGGGGTGATAAGGCCTATAGTGCAATAAAAGAAAAGTGACACTAATTCCGTGAGAAATTTATGTTTTTACTTTTGGATGCGGGATATGTAGGTTCACAGACGAATGATAAATAATAAGGTAGACTTGGCCGACTTTAAATAGCCGAACCAAATTTTTTAAAAATACAATGAAGGGACGAAACAAACGAGGAGTAAGCCTGACGTGAATTGTCATGAAACAATATAGATATTAATATGGCACGAAAAAGAGACATGATAACGAAGCTTTTCGACCTGCACTCATCAGGTTATCACGCAGGTATATAACAAATTACTTGAAATCAACTATATTATACTCGGTGAACCGGACGCAACCTAGACGCCGTAATTTCAGAACAATTAGAGAAGAAATGCATCATTACAGTCATATGAATTGCCCCCTCCCCTCCCTCGCGTACTAATATTGAGTGACGACTCTGGCATTAACATGTCGGACATTTATATTATTTCTTTTCTGGGGGGCTGAGGTGGTTTGCTTGTAGTCTAGTCTTGTCTTCAGGGGCGACCGAGTGACTTCCAAAGTGGGGGAGGGGCGCCAAGAAAATAGGGCACTTACGATTATAAAGATTATAACGGGCACTTAAGAGAAAGGAAAGTGGGAAATTGTCGACTGAAAAGGGGCACGTGACAAAATGAACAGAGCACTTATCAGATATCTCTCTCTTTCTCTCGAGGCTTCACTCAAGTAGATAAATTCTTGATTTTTTCTTAAGACAGGCTGATTTATACAGATTCGAAGTTGACATTTGACAATATTTAATGCTTTACCATAAAATTCTGGATGATTGTTTGTTTTCATATATATATATTCTTTGAAATAACTGTGCAATATAGGCCCTATCTATTATATTTCTGGGAATGGTTCACATGCCTATGTCTAACAGGGAAGAACTTCTCTTTTGTGAACTGTGACCCACATGCCATCCTATAATTTGAATCTTTTATCTATTACTCTATCATGTATTCGTTTGTTTGGTCAAATGAATAAGCACTACTACTACTATACTACTACTACTACTACTAAAAGGGACACTGTCTTGTCAAAATAAAAGTGTCACATTTCCTTTTGTAAAAGGAGCACTTTCAATAAAGTAAGAGGGGCACTTTCCCCATGTAAAAAGGGGTACTTCTTGGGTATACCCAGATGTTGTGCTTCCGGACAGGTTGTGTATGCAGACAGTCGTTTTAAAACAGCCACTGAAACACTTGTGTTAGACAATATTATAGAGAACAAACTTGTTGCTGATTAGTGATATTGAATGAATATGTTTTATTGAATTAAAAGATAAAAGAGAAGGCTTCAGTTTTGTTCCGCGTCCGGACACCCGACCCCCATCCTACTTTTAAAAGGGTCACTGTACCCCCCCCCCCCCCCGCTCACCTCCGGCGCCTATGAACGCATCCTAGATCTCAGTTATGTTTAAATGGCGTCACAATTTTTGGCAGGTTCATTCGCAAAAACCGCGCCCTTGTGGAGAAAACGAGAAGAGAAATATAAAACAAAATCATACCAAATGATAAAGGATGATATAAGAGGAAAACACTGAAAACATAAAAGAAGGAAAGTGAAGAAGATGCTAGAATAAGAAAAACAGAATAGAAAAGATGATAAAAGGAAGAAACAAAGGATAAGAGATAAAGGAAAGATCAAAAGAAGAGATTGAGAATAATACACGGGGTAGGGAAGAAAAAAGATGAAAGAGATGAGAGAAGGAAAAAATAAAGGAAAACATAAGGAGAGAAAAAAGGACAAGATGATGGACGGATAAAACAAAGAATAAAATAAAGGAAAGACAGCAAGAGAAGATAAAGAAAGGGAAAAAATAACAATATATGGAAAGACAGAAAGAGAAGATCCAAGAAGGATGAAAATACAGAAAGAGAAGAACAAAGAAACATCAAAACAAGAACACCCGAAAAGACAGAAAAAGAAGATGAAAGAAAGCCCAAAACAAAGAAACTTCATATCAAGTAAGAAGGAAAGAAAATAGAAAGAAGAAAATAAAGAAAGACGTAGGGAGGGATAGAAGTAAAGATGAAGGGGGAAAACTAAAGGAAAGATAAAAATTAAATAATACGAAAACAAAGAACAATATAAGGAAAGTTAGGGAAAACAAATGCAGAAAGATAAAGCAATATTAAGTTTAGGACAGAAGAAAAGATAAAAGGATAAAAAATGAACGAACATAAGGAAGAGATGTCCTGGAGGGGGTAGTTGTCCTGGAGGAGTTTTCTTTGGGGTAGTTGTCCTAGGGTGTAGTTGACCTAAGGGGGTTGTTTCCCTGTGTAGTTGTCCAGCGGGTAGTTGTCCGGATACGATCTGTACATGTATATATACCCTGCTTTTTTTTAGTAAAATGTCCCCCCCCCCAGAAATGCTGATAACCCTTTTTTTTTTTTTTTGCTTGTCAGAGAATTTTGGAGTATTTTTGAGTAAAAAAGTTTTGCAGAAATTAGCAGAATTTTCGCTGCTCTTTAGCAGAATAGTATTTTTTTCGCTGGCAATACTGCCTTCAATAAATGACATGCTCAAATAACAACTACCCCCTGGACATGCTCAAATAATATGATGAGGAAGAAGAGGAGGACAACCATGATGATTATTATTCATAGGATCACAATCGATCAACAATGTCATAATTCTTTCTTATGTTTTTTTATATTATGATTATGAAGACTGAAATCATGATTTCAGAGAAAATAATGAAATTAAACAAGTTAGTAATTCCTATGAAACCACACTCAAATTCTCTGAGAGGTGATTTTAACTCACGGTAAGTCCAAACCGTGGGAGGGTATATGCCGATAAATTGTGCGTTACTAAAATCACGTACATGTGTATTATGAAAATATTGCTACTAGGGCTTGATATCCCACCCCAAAATAAGAACAAAAACAAATTTCTCACAGCAATTTCCAAGCCCGTATCCAGACAACTACCCCCTATAAAATAAGCTCCAGGACAAATACCCCCTACGACAACCCCCCCCCCCCCCAACGAAACTTTCCCCTCCCCAATTGGACCATATTGTTGGAACTTGAGATAAAGGCTAAGGATTAGACAAAGGAGTCGAGAAACGGGAGGAACTGGATCTGTGTGTGTGTGTGTGTGTGTGTGTGTGTGTGTATGTGTGGAAGGGGGGGGGGGGTGTCCTCTCCTCCCTCGGAAGGGGCTTTTTTTAGTTAATGAACTGAAATCATGGTTAAGTACATGGTAGATGTATGAATTAGACATCGTTTTTAAATATGAAGGCATTGGTAAATCGCCTTTCAAAGTGTGAAGAACTTTTTTTTTAAAGTAGCGATAATATTGACAAAAGACTGAAATGCATTTCAAGGCTTTCGTAAATAGGCTTACAATACCGTGGGGTTGTCCTTCATCCATTTCCCTTTCTTATTTCATTTAAATAGCGACACTCTTCTTTAACTGTGAATAGCCACCCTCTTTTCACATATTATAAATACCTAACCCTTTTTCCTATTATGAATATGATGAATAGCGACCCTCTTCATCGATTATGAATAGCGACCCTCTACTTATATTATGAATAGCGACCCTCCTCTTCAATTATGAATAGCAACACTGTTCTTCGATTATAAATAGGGACCCTTCTTCGATTATGAATAGCGACCCTCCTCTTCAATTATGAATAGCAACACTGTTCTTCGATTATAAATAGGGACCCTCTTCTTCGATTATGAATAGCGACCCTCCTCTTCGATTATGAATAGCAACACTGTTCTTCGATTATAAATAGCGACCCTCTTCTCCAATTATGAATAGTGACCCTCATCCCTGATTATGAATAGCGACCCTCTTCTTCGATTATGAATAGCGAGCTGCTTCGATTATGAATAGAAACTCTCTTCTTCAACTATGAATAGTTTGTAAATGTTGGTCTCTTGGTCTATATCCTGGGATAACCCGAGCAGAGGCACAGTCAGTATTTTTTCAGCAGAGAGAGATAGGGGGGTGGGGGGGGGGGGGGGGGGTCCAATTTTCTACGTGGAACGAGGGGGAGGGGCGGGTGTTGTGAACCCGGTAAGATTATCCTTTAATATTATCCGGCGAGGCAAGGCAGTGTTACTTATCACATTTCATGTATTTATTATCTAGCTATGATTTATCATTAATTATTCATTTTATATATACACACTATATAAACAGACAGAAAACAGAAAAATCACTAGAAATAATCCCCTTTTCAGAGCTATGTTTACACTGATTATAGAGATCACAAAACAGATTAGACGGTATTAGATGTTACATTTGTTTTCATATCATTCTGTATTCATCTAAGCTTTGGAAAAAGTACATAATCATGAATGAAAAGTACTGCCATCGCCTATTTGCTAAATTAACCCCCCCCCCCTTCCTCTACCTCTTCCTCGAATTTTCCAGTACCTTTGCCTGCTCACAGATTTCCATATCTGCTGTCCATGATTAATAGCAATCTTACTCCATGTTTACTTTTATTCAGACAATTCCACTTTAAAGGCGACTAAATATAATAATATAATAATAATAAGGCGACTAAATATAATAATATAATAATAATAAAGGTAAATTGTTTCTCTAAAAGGCTTAAGGGAATCCACTTTGCACTTATCTATTATTCACGTATGAATTCACCTCTGATCGTACGATGGTTCAAACAAAGAAAGAGGTCACACTTTAAAATAACGTTTCCGGGGGGGGGGGGGGGTTGTATTTCGAAAATTTTTTATAATTATTCTTAGTTGCCTTCCCTTTTATTTTGTCAAATCTTTCCTTTCCTTTTCTTCTTTGTCCTTTTTTGTCTGTCATTATGTCCCCAATCGCCGAATCTCTAACCCAACCCTTCTCTCTCTCTCTTTTTTGCTACATCCCTCTTCCTCCTCTTCTCCTTATCCCATCTCTCTATCTCTCTGTCTCTCTCTAATCCGCGTTCTCCAATCACCCTTCCCTCTCTGTTCCGTCCTTTTACCCTACATGTAGCTTGTCAGCAATAGCTTTCCAAACTCATTGAGGGTGTGCATCCATGGCAGAAGTTTTTGATGTTATAAATGTAATAATATCTACAGTTTGTTTATTTCCAAGAATACGGAGCAATGGCTCAATTATATTTTAATGTACCCCAAAGTTATTCATGTCATCTATAGGCTATAGAAATGAGATTTCTGTGTTTTCACATATTAATAAAATTGGAACGGATTAGTGATTTACATTTAAGTTCTTTGATCTACTTTATTCGAACAGAGCTCAAAACATACCCCTTGCAGTATTTGTTATTCACGGAAAAGGGATATTTAAAATATTCGGGGATATAATGCGGACAGAAAAAAATCCCTGTTACCTTATGAGTACAAAAATATATATGTACGTCATTAAAAAAAACAGAATGTAGATACCTAGTAAACATTTTAGAGAGAGGAAGTTGTGGGGAAATATTGTTAGTTTTAATCTTTTAAGGGTTGGGGTCCAATCCCTCTCCCTAGAATATACCCCTGAACTAGATTGTCAATTCATATTTTTCTTTTCACATTATAGTATCATCTCGGCAGTCTTCGACCACCACTTCGCGATGGGCCCAGCCGGCGAGCTCGGCCTTTGACGACCACGCCGCTCTCTACTCCGACCACAACTGGCAGAGGTCGATTCCAATCGCCGGGGTCGACAAGGAACCCGATGCTAAGATAGTGGTTGTCCGATGGGAGGACGGTGACAGCCAAAGATACCCCAATGTCTGGCTCAAGAGTAATTGTCACTGCGATGGCTGCTACAATAAGGTAGCTCACGGCAGGCTGAAGTTTACACAGGTAAGTAAGCAGGGGCGTCAATAGACCATTTTGATGCAGGGAAAGGGGGGGGGGGGGTGTCGGACGAAATTGCCGACATGACAGCCAGAGGTACCCCAATATTTGGCTCAAGATCAGTGTCATTCGCTCTGTGCGTCGGGATTTTTGTGCTTGCACAAAAATGTGCGCAGAGCTCGACATATGCTCGCGGCAAGCTGAAGTATACACAAGTAAGTTGTGACGTAAAAAAAATCAAAATTGTCCCAAACCATGCATGCAAGACCTTTGTGAATGTCATGATTATCAATAATATAATACACTAAGGATTTGAGGCTCTTTTTTTGGTTCAAATAGGCTCCTCCCCTGGCCCTTTCGGTCCCCGCCTTTTGGTACCCACGGGTGGGGAATGGTTCTTAGAGTGGTGGGAGGCACTTCTTAAGGGCTGACGTGCCGTCCATATTTCATAAATTCATTTTTAAACATTGAATTTCCGCAGGGAGTAAGCCTAATAATTCTACCAACCCATGAAGCGGGTTTGTAGCTTCATGCAGCCCAGCCCATGCCCTTTTCCTGTGAAGGGGAGGTATGCCAAAGAACAGCGTGGCCATAATGCATGGGCAACAACACATGTGTTACGTTCACACAGGGCGCATGTATGGCTTCAATATACACGGCGCTACATACAATGTGTAATTCGTTCGCACAGCGCACTGTGTTCTACATGTAGCCTACTACGTTTCGCCATGTAGCTTCATGGTTTCACGCATATAGAGTTATTTTGTAGCTTCACGTACACAGTTTTGTGTGTATGTAACACTGTAGTCGCTGGGGGGGGGGGGGGGGGGGGGGGGGGGTCATGTCTCGCTGAAGCACATAACCCGGGTGACGCGTTTATGGTATCCAAAAAAGCAAAAATCAAGAAAAAGGATATCAAATTCAGAGATAAGAAAAAGATCAGCTGAAATGACATGAATGGGGAATGGCCTTCATACCTTTGGAAAGATGTTATGGTATATCGCCTCAATTCATTCCCTTATATATATATATATATGACAGACTAAACTGATATGTAGACATCATTCGGGGGAGGGGAGGTGTAGGAGATCACGTCACTTAGGAATATCGGTTGCAACGGTGTAAAGAAGGAGCCCCCAAACAACAACAACAACAACAAACAAACAAAAAAACCATACGAAAAATCCAACAACAAAAGCAAAAAATTCCTTCGAAATTATTTCCACCATGATATTAATCCCTTCTCCCCTCGCGCTGGGGGTGATGGGATGACATTGGAATGGGGGGGGGGGGGGGGGGTGTAGGAGGGAAAAGTCAATCCGTCGGTCCTCCCAAGACCCATATAAGGGCGGCATGACAAATTCATTTTTTCCCCTCATTTTTGCATCCTTTACAGGGCACGTAATTATGTTTTCATGGCCTTAATTTCTCTGAGTATTAAACCACAGAAACATGGCAAGATCAAATCACCCCTCTAGGTCTATGCATGGATATTGTACTGGAACATTATTATATCCATATCATTAATCTTCATCAAGATGAAAATGTATTTTTTCAGAGCTCATGCAATCTTTGGATAAATAAGACATACATGTTCAGGGGCGGATCCAGAATTTAGTATAAGGCGGGGCACACAAGGTGCAGGTTTGGAAAAGGCAGACATGTATTTTTTGGGTCTTGCCAGGTTCTTGGAAAGTCGCTCAGTGGTGGGGGGAGGGCCGGAGTTGGGGGGGGGGGGGGGGGAGGTGGCGACAATTTCTTTTCCTCAGACCTCCAAAATTCGCTCAGGAGTGTGTGGTTATGATGGGGGTTCCTGCATAATTCTTTGACAAGCAAGAAAGGTTTGCATTCTAAAGGGGGGGGGGGGGGCACAATCGACAAAAGGGCGGATCGTACATGGTCAAAATGCATACTTTCCTTCCAGGGGGGGGGGGGGGGCGGGGTAGGGAGGGCACGGGCCGGAAGTACCCCCACCCTTATCCGCCAATGCACATGTTGTAAATACTTTTTGATAAAAAATAACTTTACCCGACTTTTTTACTTATTCACTTGATTATTGTGACAATTTAACGGTACGGTGATTAATCATAAACACAGCTAGCGCCCGTGGATGTCCACGGGCTGCTTCTGCTAGTCTTATAATATAATACACTAAGGATTTCGGGCTCTTTTTTTGGTTCAAATAGGCTCCTCCCCTGGCCCTTTCGGTCCCCGCCTTTTGGTACCCACGGGTGGGGAAGGGTTCTTAGGGTGGTGGGAGGCACTTCTTGAGGGCTGACGTCCCGTCCATATTTCATAAATTCATTTTTAAACATTGAATTTCCGCAGGGAGTAGGCCTAATAATTCCACCAACCCATGAAGCGGGTTTGTAGCTTCAGGCCCAGCCAACCCATATACCTTTCACTGTGAAGGGGAGCTATGCCAAAGAACAGCATGGCCATATATCCGCATGGCTTCAGTGTACAGTACAGTATTATACACACGTGTTAGATCGTTCGCACGTATACGTGTACAGGTCATCATACAGGTATAGACTTACATCATTTGAAGCTTCATGGTCACACACACAGTTTAGTGTGTATGTTTCACGACGTTCGCTACCGGTAATTTGACACTTTATCAGAAAATCTGATAAGAAGAAAATTCCTTCGAAAATATTTCCATAATGATTATGAATACGTATGATGATATTAATCCCTTCTCCCCTCGCCCTGGGGGTGATGGGATGACAATGGAATGGGGGGAGCTGGAGGGGGGGGGGGGGTAGTAGGGGGGAAGTCAATCCGTCGGTCCTCCCAAGACCCATATAAGGGGGCCATAATCCCCCTGAAAATAAAATGACAAATTCATTTTTTCTCATTATTGCATCCTTTACAGGGGACGTACCGCTAATTATGGATGTTACTCTGAGTATTAATAAACCACAGAAACATGGCAAGATCAAATCGCTCCCTCTAGGTCTATGCATGGATATTCTACTCGAACATTATTATATCCATATCATCAATTTTCATCAAGATTAAAAGGAATTTTCTTCAGAACTCATGCAAGCTTTGGATAAATAAGACACATTCACATGATCAGGGGCGGATCCAGAATTTAGTATAAGGCGGGGAAAACAAGTGCAGGTTTGTCAACTTTTGGAAAAGGCAGACCTGGGGGGGGGGGGGGGGGGGGGGGTGGCGAGAATTTTTTTTTCGTCAGACCTAGAAAATTCGCTCAGGAGGGGGTGGTTATGGGGGTCCCTCCATAATTCTCTGACAAGCAAAAAAAAAAGAAGGTTTCATTCTAAAAGGGGGCGGGGGCACAATCAACAAAAGGGCGGATCGTCTATGGTCAAAATGCATACTTTCCTGCCATTGAACGGGGGGGGGGGGGGGTGGGGATGGCACGGGCCAGAAGCACCCCCCCCCCCCGGGTCCGCCAATGGACATGTTGTAAATACTTCTTGGTAAAAATAACTTTACCCGACTTTTTTATTTATTCACTTGATTATTGTAACAAATATACGGTACGGTGATTAATCATAAACACAGCTAGCGCCCGTGGATGTCCACGGGCTGCTTCTGCTAGTCTTATAATATAATACACTAAGGATTTGAGGCTCTTTTTTTGGTTCAAATAGGCTCTTCCCCTGGCCCTTTCGGTCCCCGCCTTTTGGTACCCACGGGTGGGGAAGGGTTCTTAGGGTGGTGGGAGGCACTTCTTGAGGGCTGACGTCCCGTCCATATTTCATAAATTCATTTTTAAACATTGAATTTCCGCAGGGAGTAGGCCTAATAATTCCACCAACCCATGAAGCGGGTTTGTAGCTTCAGGCCCAGCCAACCCATATACCTTTCCCTGTGAAGGGGAGCTATGCCAAAGAACAGCATGGCCATATATCCGCATGGCTTCAGTGTACAGTACAGTATTATACACACGTGTTAGATCGTTCGCACGTACGTGTACAGGTCATCATACAGGTATAGAGTTACATCATTTGAAGCTTCATTGTCACACACACAGTTTAGTGTGTATGTTTCACGACGTTCGCTACCGGTAATTTGACACTTTATCAGAAAATCTGATAAGAAGAAAATTCCTTCTAAAATATTTCCATAATGATTATGAATACGTATAATGATATTAATCCCTTCTCCCCTCGCCCTGGGGGTGATGGGATGACAATGGAATGGGGGAGCTGGAGGGGGGGGGGGGGGTAGTAGGGGGGAAGTCAATCCGTCGGTCCTCCCAAGACACATATAAGGGGGCCATAATCCCCTGAAAATAAAATGACAAATTCATTTTTTCTCATTATTGCATCCTTTACAGGGGACGTACCGCTAATTATGGATGTTACTCTGAGTATTAATAAACCACAGAAACATGGCAAGATCAAATCGCTCCCTCTAGGTCTATGCATGGATATTCTACTCGAACATTATTATATCCATATCATCAATTTTCATCAAGATTAAAAGGAATTTTCTTCAGAACTCATGCAAGCTTTGGATAAATAAGACATATTCACATGATCAGGGGCGGATCCAGAATTTAGTATAAGGCGGGGAAAACAAGTGCAGGTTTGTCAACTTTTGGAAAAGGCAGACCTGGTGGGGGGGGGGGGGGGGGGGTGGCGAGAATTTTTTTTTCGTCAGACCTAGAAAATTCGCTCAGGAGGGGGTGGTTATGGGGGTCCCTCCATAATTCTCTGACAAGCAAAAAAAAGAAGGTTTCATTCTAAAAGGGGGCGGGGGCACAATCAACAAAAGGGCGGATCGCCTATGGTCAAAATGCATACTTTCCTGCCATTGAACGGGGGGGGGGGGAGGGGGTGGGGATGGCACGGGCCAGAAGCACCCCCCCCCCCCCGGGTCCGCCAATGGACATGTTGTAAATACTTCTTGGTAAAAATAACTTTACCCGACTTTTTTATTTATTCACTTGATTATTGTAACAAATATACGGTACGGTGATTAATCATAAACACAGCTAGCGCCCGTGGATTTCCACGGGCTGCTTCTGCTAGTGCGTTTATATTTTCTTTTGCGGGGGTGGGGATAATTATAAAAGCGGCCTCTTGTTATTCACATGTGCTGAGTGCTAGAAAGGACTGCTGATGTTGCCCTGTTTTGGCGTACTTCTCACTGGGGGGGGGGGGGGGGGTTGTAAGATTAGTGAGTGTCTTGAACGAGGACATTTCAGTAGACTGACAGCCCACGAGACCGAGAGTTAAAAAATGTCCAAGAGACCGACAAAATTCGGTCTCGTTGGCTGTCCGTCTCGTGGGCCTTCGGTATTGTGAACCTCAGAAAATTTGTTAAACGGCCCACGAAACCGACGTTATCAGTCCATGGGCTGGTGGTCTTGTCGTCTGTAGCCGTCTTGAGATTTGATTCTTTTCTGATGACATCTGTTCTTTCTTGGTCTCTTAACAGCACCTCGATCTCGACATCCAAGTGGACGTCGTCTCCATCACTCAGGACGGTCAGGTGCTCTCCATCGAATGGAGTGACGGTCACATGACCAATGTCCCTAGCAACTGGCTCCGATGTAATCGATTCGACCAGTCGGACCCCGACCCTGTAGCCGACGCCAAGCTCGACCTCTGGGGATCCGATGTCATGACGTCGGATCGTCTGAGAACGTTCCAGTTCGACGACCTCATGCAGTCGGACGAAGAGCTTTTGGACTGGCTCTCTGAATTAAAGGTGATAATTACCGGGAACATACATGTGGACACAATTACAATATGTGCCATATTTCAATAGGAAAGGAAGAACGTCTAAGAATGATAATGTTGTCTCAAGTACATGTTGCATAAAAGATGTTTTACACCTTTAAAGTCAACTTCCCATATTCTACTCATATTTAGACCGGACACTGGTCGAGTAAACAGAGGATGTTAGACCGAGGTCTATGTTCCCTTTCCAAAAAATATACATTGTCCCAGAGTTGATGCTAGGTGTTTCTAAAAGTTAGAGTAGAATCCAGCGGGCAGCCATGTATAATTGGCTTCACTTGTCTCTTGAAAATTCGTAATATAATCTCAATGATTTTGCTTTAAAACTCAGGTGCTTGGATTATCGCTCGTGAAGAACGCTCCGAAGATATCACATCAGATTCACAAGCTAGCTGAGCGTGTTGGGTACATCGCACCCAACACTTTTGGGTAAGGAATAGACCCAGGGGCCTGGGAACGATTTTGTTACTGGGGGTGCTGTGAGCCAAAAAAAGGTCCTCAGTATTGTAGTGTCTCTGTTTAAGTCCAAAAATTTCTGACAAGCAAAAAAAAAAGAAAAAAGGTCAGCAGCGCTTTAGGGTTTTTAACTACTTTTTAGCTACAGCACCCCCGCACCCCCGTCTCCCAGGCCCCTGAATAGACCCATCCCTCACACCTCCCTCTAGTTTGCCTGTGCCCATAAGCTGTTTATATAAGGTTTTCCTTCTGATAGCGTAGTTCATCACTTTAACATGAAATATAATGGGTGTTTTCGTCGAGTATAAGTAATTCAAAACGTTAAACGTCAAATATGTTATATTTTTGCGGGGGGGGGGGGGGTCAACATTGGAAAAAGTGGACCTTTTTGAACGAAGCGACCGAGTAGGGGTGGCGGGGTCAGGGGGTGTGCTCCTCAAAGGGTATGGGCACGAGCGTATATATATATATATAGTCAGATTATTTGACAGGGGGTGGGTCAAATATGAAGCCCGGACATATACTACCACTGTGTAGGGTTCCAAATTTTGCGAGCGAGCAAAGCGAGCGTGAGAAAAATAAATATGTACTTACAAGTGGCAAAATTTTATTTCATTAGTCACCAATAGGTGAAATGTAAAGCTATATCTCTGGTCATCTTGTTGCCAGAAATCATTCATATTAATAAAGTTTTTAGGAAGTGAAGCGAACGGGGGGGGGGGCACATTCTGTTGTTATTTTATAGAAAGGTAACCCTTATATCTGGGCGCAATAGCAAAAGGCCAGTGACGTGCCTGAAAATTGCCATAACATTGAATATTCATGGACCTCGGAGTCGCTGCATGGAACTATCCCGTTTATAAGGTTTGCGAGCGAGCGAAGCGCGCGAGGAAAAAATGCTCTTCACTTTGCTGCTGCTCATTTCAATATAGAAAGTGGACCTAACGAGTATTCGGGTGCCATGGCGATAGGGCAGCGACGTACCTGAATATTGCAGTAGCACCCTCTGGAAATATTCATGCACTTCGCTGCCCGAAACTATCTAATTTCTAAGATTTGCGAGCAAGCGAAGTGAGCGAAGAAAAATGAACTTTAATTTGCTGTTGCTAATTTCAATACAGAAAGTAAGGTAACCCTAATATCTTGACGCCATGGCGATAATAAGGCAGTGACGTGCCCGAAAATTGTCATAACATTGAACATTCATGGACATATTACAATGAATACTATGGAAATATTCATGGTCCTCGCTGCCTGAAACTATTTCAAAGTTTTGTGATTTAAGGGAAGCGAGCGACGGAAAACGTACATTACTATCTCCCAAATAATATTTCCCAAACACCCCAAGTGTTATATTGGGGTATCTTGTTATTTCTCATTATAGTTTCTAAGAAGTCGATGTTTTATAAAATACTCTCATGGCACTCCGGTTGAACGGGCTGTATTAGAGGGCCATAATTTAAGGACCTGAATGACTTGACCGGGTCCGCCTGGAGTACTCCATGCAACTTGAGAGCGGGAAAATTTTCCATTTTGAAGTGAACACATTAAATACCCCTCTCTCTCTTTTCCAGTATGGTTTCTATATTTCACTATTATATTCCATTAGGCTATCACAAATTTCATTTGAGTCTTATCATGCTTATCACTGCTTATCTTCCCATGTTATCTTTGTACGATGTTTTAAGCAATCTATCTCCTTGTATGGTCAGGATTTCCTGTCCAATCTAACACTTTTTAAAGATCAAAATGCATCAATGAGCACTTCAATTTCGTCCTATAGTCTGATAGGAATCAATAATCATGCAAATGTCAGATTTCAAAGATAGTCTGACATTCTTCATAGGTGCTCTCCCAGAACATGATCTCACAACCACTTTGGAAACCAAGCTCCAACTACATTTATTGGATTTATGTAAATGCGGCGATTTGTCTAAGTCAGTTTATGATAGAATTCGACCACATGGTTCGCTAAGACCCCGCATGTACGGCCTCCCCAGTACCCACAAAACCAACGTTCCGCTTCGTCCTATTCTATCGATGGTTGGGTCAGCGCAGCATGTACTGGCAAAATGGCTACGCGAGCAACTTCAGCCAGGATCTTAGTCTTCTTATGTGTTCATTCGATATCTCTATTTACCAACGTGCCACTGAAAGAAGCTATTGACATCTGTGCTTCTTAGCTCTGTCATGGCGACTTATACTCGCCACCTGTTCCTGAGCCCGTATTCATTAATAATAATAAATGTAACTTATATAGCGCCAAATCCACTCTGTGGAGTGCTTAAGGCGCATGTAGAAATTAATTAAGAATTAAACAGAAGTGTTTTTACATGATTTTTAAAAGAATCAGATGTTATGCACTTTTTGATGTCTTCAGGAAGGCTATTCCATAATTTAGGACACGCATGGGCAAATGATTTTCCCCCAAGATCTTGCGACTTTAGGGATCACAAGAGAACTGGAAGTGGATGAGCGCAAAGATCTCGCGGGGGTGTAATTTTGAATTAAAGAGGTATTGTATTGGGGAGCAGAACCGTGAACGCAGTGAAAAGTGAGCAACAAAATTTTGAAAATAATGCGATGTTTGACAGGGAGCCAGTGTAGCGACTGCAAAACAGGGGAGATATGAGTACGCTTGGTGGACAGAGTAACAATGCGAGCCGCAGCATTTTGAAGCTTCTGGAGCTTGGACAACAGATTTTGGGGTATATTGAACAGAAGGGCATTGCCAAAGTCGAGACGGGAGGAAATTAAGGCGTGATCTTTTCAGTGGCAGACTTGGACAAATATTTCCGAATAAACCCGATATTACGTAATTGGTACCTAACTGATCTGCAGATATTTGAAATTTGATTAGACATTGTCATATATGAGTCAAACATAACACCAAGGTTGCGACAAGTCTGCGACAAATAAATTGTGTAGCCAGAAAATGAGATGGAATTAAAGGAGAATAAATGTTAAAATACACGTTTAGGCCATTCTAACAGCTGACATGATTACCTTTGGACTTGACCAAACACACCACAGATCATATTTCACGTATTTGAGAAAATCTAACTTAAAATCGCAAAAGTGCTAAGATTTTACGTGAAGCTGTATGCAGCCATTTTCTTTGGGCTTCCCGGGAAGTGTGACGTTTTTGCGCTCTGGGTGTGTGATTGGCTACTCTGGCCAGTACTCACTATTTAAACTCACAATAAATTTTGACACTTAAAAATTGTTTTTAGTCGTAATTTAAACTAAAAATATTATGTTTAGCAAGCTTTTATTATTTTTTATCTCAGTTAATTTTATTGTATTTTCTCTTGTTTAAGAGCGTAAATTATATCGATTTTTTTTACATCATCAAATTGATTATCGAGCTCCACGCTTCTTGCATACGTGCGCTAGTCTACTACCGCAAACTCTATTTCGTCATTTCATTCATTCGTGTCCATTTTCTGGATCGAAAGGTTTAGCGTTTAAATTAACGATCAGTAAGCTCTAGATTTGTTACTTTTTGTGAATTTATACTATTATGACTGGCCCAGTGGCCTACGGATATGAACCAGTGTTTTCAGAGCGTGAAATGGAGCAGCGACGGCTTGATGCAGCTGCAGACATGGCATAAGGAGCTGGTGGGAGCGGCTCAGACAGCGATGACGATCGCCAAGCTCCCCCTAACCCCCCCCCCCGGCCCCCGGACTGCAGCCCACTCCTGAAAAAAAGTTCCTTGTTTTCGCTAAGTTTGGGAAGGGATGGAACGTTTTCCCACTCGTCTTTCCACTTTTGTTGGTACATCCGAAGGCTTGACAGTACGGCATCTTATTGACGGTACTGCATGTACGTATACAGCATGTACATATACAGCTAGGAGCGCACGTATGGCAGCATTGCATTGCATTGTACAGTATAGTAGAGCGCAATTACGTCATTTCTTCACAGGGGTCTCTGTATTCCCACACAAAATGGCAGCCCCCTGAAGACCGAATACGCGTCTCGTAGCAGACGATGATCGCATTTTAAAATTGGAATATTTTTGTTATTTTGGGACCTACACACTTGCCAGATACAATTGTAGGTAATGATGTTCTCTATTCAGATAAATTGGTATATCTGCGAAACTTAATATCAATTTTACTAAGCTGCACTTTAGAACCAAATATAAGGAATTCACATTTATCTGAATTCAGTTTCAGAGAACGTGCGAGCATCCAATCGTGAACATCAACCATGCATGATTCAAGCCGATGGACAGCCCTTTCCGCAGCGGATTGATCTCAATTAAAGGAAATCATGAGTTGAATATCGTCTGCATAAATATGATAATCTATGCCATGTTGTAGCAGAACTTGTTGCAATCCAATTAAATAAATTGAAAAAAGAGTCGGCCCGCCCACATAACCCTGAGGTACTCCAGAGGCAAAGCAACTGATTTGCAACCAATTATATAAACGATCTGAGAGTGGTATGAGAGATAGGACTCAAACCATTTGTATGCCTCACCCTTGACACCAAATGAACTAAGTGTGTTCAAAAGAATAGTATGATTGATAGTGTCGAAGGCGGAGGACAAGTCTAGGAGCAGGAGAGCAGTTGAGTACCCTCTATCCATCCCTTGCAGGATGTGGTTGGACACATTCACAAGCAGTGTTTCCACGCTATGATGGGATCTGTAAGCCGATTGGAAAGGGTCAAATCATTGGCCAGGAAATAATCCGAAAGACGAGAAAACACAACCCTTTCAAGAATTTTGAACAAAAAAGGTAAGTTTGAAACTGGTCGATAATTTTGGAGGGAATTTCGGTCCAGAGAAGGTTTCTTCAACAACGGAGTAACGTAAGCAGTTTTCAATGAAGAAGGAACATGTGCCTGCTCTAAACTCAAATTAACCAAGTAGGAGAGGATAAGAGCAAATGTGGAGGAGCAATCCTTTAATAATTTTGTGGGAACAGGATCTAAGGAAGAGGAAGTAAGGGGATGAAGTGGTGTTTCGTCAGGAGATAAGCTGTCGCAGATGGTCTTGACTTTCGCCTGAAAGAAGTGGATGAATGTAGAGGCCATTTGCTGACTGTCTGTGTGGGTTGGAAGAGGTGATGATTGTTGACGATTTAGTAGTCGGTTAGCCACAGAAAATAGTTTTTTGGAATCATCTCGACAGTCTTCAACAAGACCCACAAAGTATGAGCGCTTCGCCCTTTTCACAAGGGAATTGACAAGATCACGCTGGGCGCAGAAATGGTCTCTATCGATCTGAAGTATGCCATTGGACCGCAATTTCCTCTCGAGCCTTCTACGTATCCTCTTCTGGGTACAGATGTCAACGTTGTACCATGGACTGTCCACATGATTCTAGACTTTTCTTGTCCTTGGAGGAGCATAGATATCGAGAAGATTTCCAAGTTCTGAAATGTAGCGATGAACAGCTGAGTCGATACATCCTGTCACAGGGGCAATGATGTTTCGCGTCGTTTTGAGCGAAAGTCTCCCTGTCGATGTCTTTGATGTTACGACAGACCTATATAGACTGGATCCGACGAGGCTTGGCAAAGTTGAGCTTCCATATGACCTGGGGTTTCGAACACAAGGCTCGGTCATCTGAGTTCCGCACCATGACGGCATCGAGGTTGTGACCCTTGTTGTGAGTAGGAGATTCGACAAGCTGGGAAAATGGCGTAACTACTAAGAAGATCATTAAACTTTAGAGTGTTGGGTGAAAATCTATTGTCCAGGTGAATGTTCACGTCGCCAGTAATTACCAAAGGTGGAGTTCTGTACATTCTGCAATCTAGAAAGTCAGAGAATTCTTCCAGAAATCTGGAGAAACTTTGACCGCCAGGCGGCCTGTAAATCACCGAGATGTCCATACAGCTGTAATCATTGGAGATAGATGCAGACATGCATTCAAAACTGTCGTATTTTTCGGGTGACTTGATGACAACCTGGAGACTGTCTTTATGAAGGAAAGCCACCCCACCACCACGCCCAGAGACTCTAGGATAGTGTTTGAAAATATACGAATTAGGGCAAAGATCAGCCACAACTGCATCATTATCAGATGACAGCCATGTCTCGCAAACACAAACAAAATCTATCTTGTGGTCAACTACAAAGTCTTGAAATACAGTTGATTAATTGCGGAGAGAACGGGAGTTAAAAGCACCAAATTTAAGGTGCTCCTTAAAACGATCACGCCCTCCCCTCCTACCGCGATGAGTCCTCCGTCTTCGACGCGTTCTACTGATCCCGAGAGACACCAGCTGATACCACACAAACCGGTTTTGCTCACGCCATTTTCCAGAGGAACGACCATCCCATACATTAAGGACATGAAGAATTTGACTGCCATAAGTATAATAAGTAGTCAAAGAATCATCAGAACAGGTTGGTCCTTGAGATGAAGGGCCAGGCTTGGGGCTGATGTGTCTCCCGAGATCAGCAGTAGAATGCGGAATCTTGTCACAGAATTTGCATATCGTTGAATGGGAGTACCAGTGTACTTGTACTTTCCCTTGTGTCGTAAACCTGCAGTGTAATGTACAAGTGCAGTACATGAATCAATAGTGTAATAATAGGAACACACAATAGATACAAAGGCTATTAGGCTAGCCACCTTCATTGTGTAAACTCGCACAACCGTGCAGACTGTGCACTAAACATGCGGAGCAAAGATATAACAGGCAAATGAATATGGCTACATGTACTTACTACACAAGTGAAGCAGTGGAAAATCAAAAACTTTAATTGTAAAATGTATGAAAAATACAACTAGAAATTTGTCCAAAAAAGTCCAGTAGCCTCCTGAAGATATCAAAATTCAGATAATATAGCTACAATAAATGAACAGTATTTGAAACAAGCAAAATGAAGAGTAAAGTACAGAGCTCTTTGGGCGGGCAACCACTGGGCGCGCGCGACCCCAAAAAAGAGAACTTGGCCACTCACGCGGTTGAGTTTAGTTTCAATGATACAATGTATTCACAGATAGATGGTGTGGCTATGGGATCCCCATATAGTCCCGTGTGTGTATTGTCGGTATGTTGATGATACGTTTGCAATTTTTGACAACCGCGCAGCGTGTGAGGTTTTCCTTACACAACTGAACCGGCTGCATCCCGCGCTAAAATTCACATGTGAATTTGAACTGTCCAATGCGCTCCCATTTCTCGATGTTCTCGTGGAGAGAAGTGATGGGAAATGTATCACTTCCGTCTACCGCAAGCCCACATTCACTGGGCAATACACGAGATGGGACTCGGACAGTGCAACTTCAGACAAGATTGGGCTCATTAGAAACTTAGTGCGCCGCGCCCTTAGGATTTGCTCCGAGTGCAAATTAGCTCCCGAAATCGCGAAAATCAAAACTATTCTCCTTGACAATGGTTACCCCGAGCATGTATCTCGCACCATAACAAGGACGCTGGAGGCACGATCCAAATCTGACACCAGATTCGGACCTGCCAAATGCCCCGTGTATCTCAAACTACCCTGGAGGGGTAAGGTATCTGACAAATACGCCAGTACGTCAGATCAAACACGCAGTGTCACGTTGCTATTACGCGGTATCAACACGCTACCGTCCACTAGCAAGGATGTACTACCCACCTCCCACTTGAGTAATGTTATTTAACAATTTCAGTGCCGATGCAATGCCAGGTACGTGGGCCGTACTTCTCAGCGGTTGGCTGATCGCATTAAACAACACGTCCCCTCGACTATTCGGAACCGCACGACCAATCAGCGCACGCAGCCCGTCTGTGCCTGCAAATCTGAAACGCACGCTAACGGAACAAAGACAGCCAAATGCGATTCAGCGATTGGTCTCCATTTGCTGAACAATCCAGCTTGCGCACAAAGCTATGCCGACGATCAATTCTCAGTTATGTCCCGGGCCAGAAGCGCAGCGTATTTACGCTTACTGGAAGCCGCCTACATTCAATCGCACTAACCCCTTTTTTTTTCGTCTAGGCTTTGCGATTGTTCTGAGATTGCGGCGTCCGGGTTGCGTCCGGTTTCATCGAGTATATATAGTTGATTTCGAGTAATTTGTTACATACCTGCGTGATAACCTGATGAGTGCAGGCCGAAAAGCTTCGTTATCATGTCTCTTTTTCGTGCCATAAAAAATAAATTCCGAAAATGAATGGCCAAAGACGTATATTGACTAGGCCTTATAAATGACTGTGCAATGTTGTGAAGTTGCAGGACAAAAGCAAATAAATTTCACGTGACCCCTCGTGCGCCCCTCCCCTATCTAAGCCAGTTGGTATGGAAATGTTTTAAATTTTTTAACCTAAACATCACTATTCTAATGTCACTTTGATTTTTTTTTCTCGCCTTATGATTCTTTTTTGTTGTTGTTCAAGCAAATTTCTGCTCGCTAGCTTGGGGGAGGGGGATATTCGAACCCTCTGACCCCCCCCCCCCCCCTCCCCCTGGTACAGGCCTGCCATGGACCTACTACAAATAATTCTTTGAATGACGCTTTGAAAATATCGCTTGCAACATGGTATAACGTATAACATTCGAAAATGAATGGGGAAAGACGACATTGATCAATTACAGAATTGCCAGATTAGGAAGATACGGGACAAAATCGAAATGAAATGTATTAAAATAGATCGATATCTTATCACGTTATTTTCCCTTTCTATCATCGCTCCCCTCGCTTCTTCTTTTTTTTATATTCTTTTTTTTCCACGGACCTCATCTATCTCGATCTATGTACAGACGTATGGTTAACCCTTACAACCAATCGCAACAGCCAATGTCATGTGAACAGATGAAATCTGACTGGTTATTGTAGTTAGGAAGAATGGTCAGTCGACTGATCCTAAAATAATATTATCAACTAATATATTGTATTGTATCAATTATTGTTTGCTCATGTAAATTTCGATAATTTTCGACTTGTAAATAATATTTTGGTAAAATCTCCACTTGTTTTCTCTGCTTCCTTTTACATTCCCCATGTAGCACATATAATGACATCGTCGCTATTGAAGGTGCTGACATGCTGGGGTATTGCAATACCTATCTTCAGCCACATACAGACTTCTCATACTATGTGAGCCCGCCAGGGGTGAGTCTTATACTGTGGTGGAATGATGGGGCGGTAAAAAATATTTATTTTTCGGGTTAGCTTAACCCTTAGCCTTGCAATATTTACCACATCAATATCATGAACCATTTACGCCTATAAGAAATATGCGAACCGAATGTTTTCTTGTTAAACTGATAAATACCCTTTGATAATTCAATATGAAATTTATCATCAAGTTAAAAAAAAATCTTAGAAACGAATCCTTATCAAGTCTAAGAGAATACTTTAGGTCCTGAAAGGTGTAAATTATTTTTCCTGACAATGATAGGGCCTAATCATGCATGACAATGGTAATTTTTTCATGTCTTAGTGTTTAGGAGACGTTCATTGAAATCCAGTCATGACAGAAATGCATATTGCATCTTTACTGGGACAGATTGCTCTGTTCCACTGCATCAAGAACACATCGACAGTCGGTGGTGACAGCCTGCTCATTGACGGTTTCAAAGCCGCCATGGAACTGAAGAGAGATGACCACGAGGCTTTCCAAATGCTTACAAAACACGAGGTCGAGCACGTCGCCATAGCAGCTAACAAGAAAATCACACAGCAAGGCTTTTATCACCACGCCAGGCATCCACTTATCAGGTAAACCAAGAACCATTGATGTTTTAGTGATCAAGAGTGGGGGCGACCCCCATTTTTGAAAGAAATTTAACAAAAAGTCCGTTCGAGGAAAGTTGCCTGTAGCAACTATCAAGACGACGACCCAGCAGATATTTCACCATCCACTATGCATCCGCTGACTAGATAGGCTACGAATCATTGGGAATTTAGCCAAATGGGTTTCATTATAGGCTGGTCAGGAGGGGGTGAACCCCTTTTTTTAAGAATTCTTTTTTTAAAAGAGTCATTTCGAGGAAAGTTGCCATGGCGGCAAACAAGAAAATCACACAGAAAAAATGTTATTAACATGCCAGACATCCACTGATCAGGTAGATAGGCTGCAAGTTATTGATGTTTTAGTTAAGCAATATTAACCATAAGGTGAATGAAGGGGCCGCCTACCCTTTTGTAAGAAACTTAACAAAATCAGAATTACGTGTACGCAGATGGCGTTAACAAGTACTTGCCGTGCAACACCCCCTATAACGAAAATGATTGTGATGATGGTAGAATTGATGACGATCATGATGATATTGATGATGATGATGATGATGATGAAGAGATAACCATTATTACTATCTTATAGTATATATTTTTTTAAATGGTGGGATAAAGGTATCCGTTTTATAAACGATTTATTAGATGATCAAGGAAATATTTTAGTAAGAGAAGAGTGTCAAAAAGTTTTCAATCAAAATTCAATTTCTTCATTATTACCACTTTGTCAAATCATAAAATGCAAATATAAATCTCAGCTGGAAAGTTGTAATATAAAAAGTAAATGAACCAGTATGCCCTGCATATGTTTCAATGTTGTTGAAAGAAAAAAAAGAATGTAGGCATATATATCATATCATGTTCAAATAAAGGGACGATCATTTGAATATATTACGTAACAGATGGTATGCAGATGGTATATTATTTGATAAAAAAATATATGCAATATAACTTCAGGGTGATGTTTCGGTGTGCAATGCATACAACAGCAGGTACTTTCAGTACTAACAGTCTTTTAAATAGGATATTATATTTGAATAAGGATCTTGTAAAGTTGAAAATAAGTTTAGATAAGAACTGTTATATTTGTGGAAGAAAAGAAGAAAATAGGGTGCATTTTTTTTTACTCTTGTAACGTGACCAAATCGATTTGGAGTCGTATGGCCGATTGCTTACACAATGGAACACGGTGTAGAATAGATTTATCATTAATAAATGTTTTGTTAGGTTTCATAGAAAAACGAAATGATGCTTTGAACTTTGTCATAATACAAAAATCCATACCGGCTTTCCAGACAACTAAGCAATATATCAGGAATTGCTACACAAATGAGAGGCAAGTTTATACTTGCGAATAAAACTGACAAATTTGATTTTAAAAATTGATAAATTGATAAATAGAGTTTTGATTGTTTAGTAGCATGCTGCTATTTGTTATTACATGTATTTATGATGTACACGTATGCTCTTTTTTGTTGTAAATTTCACTATGCTATCCACTATGTGTAAGCATAACCTTTTTTTGTTGTAAGGAATGTTTTGTCTGCCGGAGCGGTTGTGGGGGGGGGGGGGGGTGGGCTGTGTATTTTGTCCGCTCTCTTTATCGTTGTTCAAATCGATTTCAAATAAAATGGCCTATTGGAGGGTCAAAAAATATATTATTACTATCTTCATAATGATAAAGTCCTAAATGTGATAATAATGAGTTAGCAAGATGAAGATGATGGCAATTACATTCTGTATAGGACTTGAATCGCATCGTTCATATTCATCTTCCACATCATTTTTATTTACCTCAGATTAGACGCACTGGGACAGCTCAAACAAATCACCTTCAATGAGATATACCATGCTTCTCCGTTCCGTATTCCTTTTGATGACGTCATACCGATGTTCTCCGCCATTAAAGCCTTCAACAAGATCCTACTGCGAGATGAAAGTGTATTCGAGTACAAACTCACCGCAGGTAATACCTTGTTATATTATGAATGAAAACAATGAAAACATTCGACAAAATCCTACTGCGAGATGATAGTGCATTCAACAAGATCCTACTGCGAGATGATAGTTGTATTCATATAAAAATTCAATGCAGGTAATTATCTTGCTATATTATGAATGAAAACAATGAAAACATTCAGCAAGATCCTACCGCATCATTCAAGTACAAACTCAACGCAGGTTGCTTGCTACATTATGAATGAAAACAATGAAAACATTCAACAAGATCTTACTGCATCATTCAAATACAAACTCAAGGCAGGTAATTATCTTGCTACGTTATGAATGAAAACAATGAAAACATTCAACAAGATCCTACTGCATCATTCAAGTACAAACTCAGTCCAGGTGATTACATAGAAACGCTTGAGGAAACGCTCCCCTGATGTATATTTATGTTATTAACTCAATTCGCACCTTGTTCATTACGTTCAGTATCAAGAAAAACAAATGCTATATTTGCAATTCGGAATACGTCATTTTATCTTGATTAGCCCTAAACAAACATTACGAAGGTCTCCGTTTTGAACTCACTTACTTTAAACATCAACCTTTCCAGTTTGTTAGGCGTATACAATTCAGAATAATATAATCTTCCAATATTTGGAAAGTCAGTTGATATTACCCAATTTTAGTAATAATTTTAGTAGTAATCATGTTACCTGATAAGAACAGAACCTACAACATCAAAATGAAGTGGCCAGGGGGAGGTTGTCTGCGATTTCCGGAAGGGGGGGGGGGGGGGCTGCCGGCACTTCCGATTTGTAGCAGTTGTTTAATCCAAAGAATGAAATTCCTCCTTTAATCTTCTAGTTGTTTTATGTAATCCTAATTTTGTCAAAAACATGAAAATTATTTTTGTTTTATTATCTGTTGAATTACAACAGGTGATATTCTCACGTTCGATAACCATCGAATGCTTCACGGTCGAAGAGCTTTCGCATTAGATGATGGCAGGGTCGAGCGCCACCTACAGACGTGCTACTTAGAATGGGACTGTGTCTTGTCAAAGATGCGAGTTTTGAAGAAGTCTACGTAGTAATGATAATAATAATACATAACATTTATTAGGCGCTTAATAATGTTGTTTCTAAGCGCACCATATTCTGTCTAAAAGTTAATTACCAGAACATTTTAAATTGAAACATTTAAATTTGAAACAAAATTAATTAAATAAGTGGAACTAAGCTATCTCACTTAACCATACATACATGAATAATGAAATATGACAATCATGCACAGAGTATAATGGTGTACTAATAGTACTAATATCAAATGTCTTCAGATTTGAAAATTTGTTACTTAGTTTTATCATTTTTGTATGAGATTAAGATTATTTTTAAAGACAATTATTCGTTTTCCATCCCTAGCCGCCCTCTCTCAACGTCCCTTGTTCGCGCGTGACACAACTGCATGACTCTAACTGCATTCCAATAACCATACAGCTGGTTAGTGGTGGGTTGGTGGATGGGTGGGGGCTATCTGCTCCATTGAATGCTGATATATAATAAAAAATGAAGGAAAAATGATTTGGTTATTCGGAAGGCGGTATGAATAGAATTATTCTTATCATTCATATAAAATATTAATTTTATCATTCCTTTAAGGTAGGTTTTCACGGGACACGCGAACGATTCGCGAAGGATGCGAATGTCGAAAAAAATGGCAAAGCCCAACATTCGTATTTTAGGCTCCAAAAGTTAAAGGGGTACTCCGGCCTGAAATTAATATGAATTGAATAAATAGAGTAAAATTCAACAAACAAATCACTGAAAATTCCATCGAAATCGGATGAAAAATAATGGAGTTATGGAAGTTTTAAGTTTTGCATTATTTTGGTAAAACAGTTATATTCACGTCATCATGAATATGCAGTGAGTGAGGTGATGATGTCATATCCCCACTTTTTTTGTATTTTATTATATGAAATTGCAATTCAAATCTTCTGCTCCAAGCCTATAACTAAAAGGACTGACTCTTTATTTAATGTGCAAGTTCATCATTGCTGTAACTATTTTGTTACAAGGGAGATATTTATTATAGACATGTATGAAAAAATGAATAAAGATTTCATATAATATAGTTAAACAAATAGTGCGCCGGAGTACCCCTTTAACCAAACGTGCGCGGGGGTTCGAAAGCGTCGTCAATCGTTCGCGGGAGTCGTTTTTAGGGATTTTCAAAAAACGTTTGAAATTTCTTGCGAACGTGTTCAGCATCCCGGGTCGTGATTTGTTTGTGATTTGCTCTCGAAAATGTCTGAAAAGCTTCGTCATAATTATGCGCACGACCTACTCACGACGTGCGTGATGTTCGCAAAATCTTCGTGAAACTCCAAACAGATTCCGACAGTTTGGAGAATGTCTCGCGCATATGTCGCCAAAACAGCGAAGTTCGTTAGATCATTTCTCGTGTTGTTCGCATCAGTTGCGTGTTCTTACTTCTTCGTGTATGTGGACTGGCCATAGTTTAACAACGCTACACACGACATTTGCACATGCGTTGTGAGAACTACGCACAAACTGCTCAAGAATGGTTTACGGCTCCATTGTCGCGACACGTTCGGTGAGAAGCTTCTCCGAATGTTGGACTTTGCCATTTTTTCGGCAATGGGCTGCAGCCCCCCCTCCCGAGAATTTTCAAAGTTCTGATATTCGGGCAACCGCCACTTCATATTCGGGCAGCGAGGAGAAAAAAATACCCACATAATCTTTGCAGCGAGGTTCCGAGATATTTATGTATAACATCTGTATGTACCTTCTGTACATTTTCACTACGAAAAAAAATGTTCGCTTGCTGCGCTCGCTCGCTCGAAATTTAGAAATTGAAAAGTTGATATTCGGGCAAAAGGCTTCCCCCATCGGAAGAAATGCACATTATTACGTGGTGTAGATGGTCATTCCAAGTCAAAGTTTCATCAATAATTACTCCCAAAAATTTGGACTTAGTTTTCTTTTCTACTGGCATATCATCGATTTTAATATACATTGGTGTGTCTGTATTATGAGAATGATGTTTAAAGGAGAATTAAGCCCTGATTACAAATTTACTTATATTGGAAGGTGTAATATATTCCTACTTATTGGCCTAAATCATTTTCTAATACGATATCAGAAAAGGGTATAAATAAAGATATTCCAACACCCGCTATCGTCTCCTACTCATTTACATGGGGGCTGCCATTTTCTTGCTGATTTGGAGTTGTACATGAACCATTGAGAAATGTTCCAGTCAGGAAGATATTTTGAATCCAAATCCTAAATTGATTTTCTTCATTACCTAAAATCCCATATGTGACGGAAAATATAAAGTGGGTGTTTACATGTATTATAAAAATTAAATCTTTATAATGATACTTTTAAATTGTCTGGTTTTGCTTAACAAAAATCTATTTTCTTGGGTTTGCCAAACAGAGCAGAACATAATATATGCAGCATGCATTCTGACTTTTCAAGTCCATTATCCGAAAGCAGGTGAATGCATAGTTTGCCACTATAGATGCTCAGGGAAGAAGCATCCATAAAATTTGAATTAATTTGCTCCGTCCCATACGTCCAGTATCGACAAAATAGATTTCTATTAAGCGAATATCGATTTTCAACAGAAATATATAAGGAAATCTTCAGTTTAAAAATAAATTGACATATCTATTCTATATTTTTAATCTCAAATGGGTTTTTAATTTTGAAAAAGGCAATTGAGCATTTGGATTAAGAAAATCTTCTTGTACACATAAACAAAATGGCAGCCCCCATGTGCTGCTAGCAGACGAAACATATTGCTAGCAGGTAAATTTTGCTCAGAAAAATTTGATTCGTATCGATCTCGTATATTTTGACGCGAAGCCATATAGTCTAAAAAGTAGGAATAAATAACACCTTTGAACACTATCGTCTTTATTTTTTAGCGTAATTCTCCTTTAAAATACATGAAATGAGTCTTTTTTACATTAAGAGAAAGTTTATTGCATTTAAACCAGTTTGATACTTTGTTAATTTCATAATTCAAAGTATTGGTTAAGGAATTAAGGTCTTTGTGAGAACAAAAGATATTTGTGTCGTCGGCAAATAAGACAAAAGAAAGAACGTAGGATGTATTAATAATATCATTGACATAAAGAAGAAATAGTAGTGGGTCTAAGATGGAGCCTTGAGGGACACCGCATTGAACTAACAGGGGATCAGAATCATATCCATTGAATGTAACATATTGTTTTCTGTTTGTTAAATAATCTTTAAACCATAAGAGTGGTTGACCTCGAATTCCATAATGACTGAGTTTGGAAAGCAGGATAGCGTGATTCAGCGTATAGAATGCTTTACTTACGTCACAGAATATACCAACAACATGTTCTTTGTTAGCTATGGCACTTGTAATTTTGTCATAAATTTGAATTAATGCTAGGTCAGTTGAGTAATTTTTCCTGAAACCATATTGATTTGAATTGAGTATATTGTGTTTATTGATAAATATATGTAACCTATTATAAACGATTTTTTCTAAGACTTTGGATATATACTTGGAAGTAAGGAAATGGGACGATAATTACTTATTTCGTGCAGATCGTCTTTTTTGAAAATTGGATTGACTTTAGCTATGTTGAATAGATCAGGGAAAACACCTTGTGATAACGAGTGATTGAATATGTGAGTTAAAGTCTGTGCAAGTGGGTGGATTATTTCTTTTAGAAGATACATAATTATTTTATCGAAACCATGAGATTTTAAGCTATTAAGAGATTGGGTAATATTAACAATTTCGCTGGGATAGTACCATTAATGTGATATTATCCGTGGGTGGGCGATCTGTCTTTTTTCCCATAAACTCTTTGATGATTTTCCAAGTTGCATTAGTGTTTGAACTGGCCTTTTTTATTCTATTAGAAAAGTGTAATTTACGGGATGTTCGGGTTAATTTTGTTAACTTATTGCGATAAGTATGTCATTAGGTTAGTGTCAGTTGGATGCGTAAATGTAATTTATAGAGGCGGTTGCGTGTTTGTATTGACTTCAATAAACCTTTCGTTATCCAATGATTCCTGGGTCTACTTCGCTTGTTATTAATTTTGCCTAGAGGGATATTCTTTTCATAATAATATTGTAATTTGTTATTAAAATGTTTGTATGTGGTATTGACATCATTTACATTGTAGACATCTGCCCAATACTCTAAAAGTAAATCCTGTTTCAGTAATTCTATATTACGTTTGGAATCTTTGCGATATAAAAGTTCATCAAATGATTTAGGGCAACATAGTTTGCATTCACAAGTTAAAAATATGGGTAGGTGATAGGAAACTTCAGAGCACAATATCCCCCGCTGGTTTTGTTATTATGTACGTTGGAAAAATATTGTCAATCTGAGGTGAAGAATGTGAATTTATGAAGTCATATGAATACATTAATTGCATAAGATTTGTTAAATTACTGTTGTCAGATGAGGGGAGGAAGTTGATGTTAAAGTCCAGTGGCGGATCCTAGGGGGGGGGGGGGGGGGGGGGCTGCCAAGTAAAAATTTAATGTGCATAGAAAAATGCCATCATAATATGTCCAGACCCACACAGTATGTTCCTATAGCACAGGGCTGCTTTTTATGGTCTCCATTGCGTTAGTAGATGCCAGGAAAACAGGCTCGCGGCTTGTGGACGATGGGTCCATCGTTGGGTCCATTGGCGGATCCAGGGAGGGGGGGGGGGGGTACTTCCGGCCCGTGCCCCCCTTTTGGAAGAAAAGACCATAGACGACCCTCCATTTTCTCGATTGTCCCCCCCCCCCTTTTAGAATGAAGATTTTTTTTTTTTTTTTTTTTTTGCTTGTCAGGGAATCGTGGAGGGAAACTGGAACCCCCAGTGGCAAATGTAGATTAACGTCTTGCCAGACGACGCTAGTGCTGCGGTGGGATTCGAATCCCGGACCTCGTGGTTCACAGTCCGGTGACTTATCCACTGATCCACAACACCTCTACCTCGTATGCCTCTCCATGGAGCTTTACCATTGCTGTAAACCAACATAGACTTTAAACAGCACGCAACTGTTATTTATTTCGCATGCACGTATATGCTCTAGACATCGCATACTTAATGGATATTTTACAGTATTTCATTTTCCAATGAAATGCCATTATATCATGTGAGAGTACTCTTTTTTCATATTTTTTTCGAAGAAAAATTCTTTCTTGGTGTTTTTACCATCTCTAAGATAATGCTGAAGTTCAACCTTGTGTAGTAAATATTTGATTATTTTTAGCTCTATCTACTGAATAAAGTGTGTAAATATGAAGGAAACATAATGTTAACTTACCAGTTCCAAGCATACATCAATGTGTTTCATGTATGTCCGCAGTAGGCCTGATTTAGTAAGGAATTCTCGCTACCCCAAATACGCAATTTCGCCAACAGATGGCGTTTGTCATGCAAACCACGCATGCGCAGTGCTGACAATATCCCGATTGTGTCGACAAGTGTTTGTCTTTTTTGCATTGAAAATGTCACAGGTATTACGAAAATCCTCCAGTTTGAGTATAAATTAACCGACATGTTTGAAAAGATACCATGATTTATTGAGACAATTGGTTGCATTTTCAAAATTTGAGTGGTTTATGTCATGCGATCCAAAAATTAAGCATTTTAGCACTCATTTTATTCATAAGCCGTAGTATTTCAATACGGACCGGAAGTGAAGTTGCGAAGATGCGGACCATTTCCATGCATAATATTGCCCTCTACGTCGAAAATTGCATATTTGAGGTAGCGAGAAAGACGACTGAGTCTTGTGCAATATGGCACGTTAGGTAGAACCTTTTTCCTAAAACATGCTATACAATATTGTGTACGAGCATGACGAATATGTTCTCCAAAATCTGACAATATAATTTAGTCCTATTATGTATATTTCAGAGTGAATGCTTATTTACAATGCTGACTAGAATTGAATATGATTGTCAATAAATGCAGAAGACAGAGGTGGAGAGAGAGAGTGGGAAAAGAAAAGAGAGATATGGACAGGGAAAGGTTGGGCTAACATAAGGAGACTTGGAGCTAGGGAGAGAAGGCTTGGGTAATGGGAAATCAAAACCCGAGAAATATAGACCAGCTTAGACAAAAGGAAAGAAGACAAGAGACAGAGAAAAGAAAGACCGACCAACTTGAGAAGGAGGTCAGGATAACTTTAAAGAGACACTTGATATTTGGAATCCGTCAGGTATATAATTATGGCGATATTCTCAACTTTGTATTTATTTCTAACTGTAGCAATATCAATAATGGACATAAATCTTGGCATTTCTATTCAAACCTCCAAAGAACAAGCGATGTTTTTAAAAACACACTTGCTTCATTCCCTCTCTCTCTCTCCCTCTCTGTGCCCTTACTATCTTTTCTCTCTATCTATCGATCTCTCTATTTCTCTCTACCTCTCTCTCTCTCATTGCCTCTCTAACTCTTGCCCATCCTTTCTCCCTTTTCTCTTTCCCTCTCTCTGCTTCTGCCTGCCTTTTCATCTTCTCTTTCTTTCTCTTTGTCTTCCTTTCTTCTGTCTCTCTTCACGTGTCTCTAACTTTGTATGTTTTTCTCTTCCACCCTCTCTCTCTCTCTCCCCTCTCCTACCCTCTCTCTCTCTCTCTGTCTCCTTGCATACATCTCATTTTTGTCTCTGTGTGCGCGCCCCCTCTTTACAGAGATATCTGATAAACCTCTTTTACTTCAACTTCTAGTTCAAATTATGCAAAAAAGTTGAGACGGAATTGAACAGCTAAAACATGTCCATATATTTTCTTTAATGATACAGATTAGTTGTCATTCAGATAAAAAAAAACCCACACTCCTCTCCCTCAATATATTTAATTCTTAATTCATATAATTATCCGAAGCAAATAGTATTGTTAAGAAAAAAATTGTTCTTTCTTTGTTCGAAATGAAAAAAAGAGGAAGTGATTCATACAAAAATGTTGCATCATCATAATGCATCCATCAAAATCTCAGTAATATTGAATAACCTAAATTCCTTACTATTAACTACAATTTTGTCACATGAACTTTGTCCAAATAACGCTTTTTGTACTAATTCGCCTTCTGCCGCCAAAGATTAACATTATATATATATCACTATAAGGTAAACTATTCAGTATATTACATAATATTGAAAGAATTATTTCCTAAGTTTGTATCCTCACTGTAGTTTTAGCACACATTTTGTGATTACATTTTACACACATGTAATCAATACAATATGTACAATGACGTGAGTTCACGAAGTCGCCTGAAATTACAAAATTTCAATAATTCCTAAATTGAAAAAAATTGCATTATTAGAAACATAACATAATGAATGATAGTCTACATGAAAATCACCAAAAGTTTTCTTTTAAAAATAATTTCCCAGAAATACTATATGTATATTTGTCTTAATCACTATTATGAGTGGTATACCGTTCAAAATTTTTAACGCAAAATTTCGAAGAAAAAAATAGTTATTGTAGAGTTAGCAAAAACTAAAAGATAATGTTATGGTGTCTTGATTTCAATCTGTAAATATTCTAGAATCGAAAAAGAAAAGATATGCATTTTAAATAACTAATTGAGGTAATATAGTTTTGCTTTCCAAAATGACATCAAATATATTAGAATGTAACAATTACTTTGAAAATCTGGCAAACAATGAGAAATACTCACTATATTACCAAATACTGACTTAAAAAGTTATGTTTTTCGTATCATTATGTTAGAACTATAACGCAATCACCCTTTTTCTAATAACACGATTATAAGGAGATATATTCTTACAAGATACCATTGCTTTCCACTTAATCAATAATTGCAGTAGATATAAAGAGAAACCAATCAAATCTAGTTCATCTAATCAAATACTTGCAATGTAATGTAAATTAAACCCAATCAAAACATTGGAAAATTGTATTTTGTTTTCTTTAAAATATGTCTTTTACCCGCACAAATAAGATAAAATAAGGCTCTTAAATATGAAATGCCATAGTAACAGTACAGATTCATCTTCCAATAATAAATATATACAAAGCCATATTTACAGGAACAGATACATTATAAGTACGACAAGATATGTCTTTTTAAAGGCCCTTTTCTTCAAATATACTGCACAAAGTTTGACATTATTCCACTACAAAAGACCTTGAGATCAGAATTTCCAGTTCTATAGCTGAGTGTTTGTGCGGAAAGCGATGTTACCAAATCAAAAGCAATAGATTTGCTATTAAAAGTGAAATCAATTCATTCACTTTAAAACCGCTGGGTAAAACTTTGCCCAATATTGAGGAAAATTTACCCAAACAGGGGGTAAAACTCATTCCATATTGGGTCAGATCTTACTCAACAAACAGGCATATTCCCTTTTTACCCAATACTGGGTAACATTTTACCCCACTGGTTTAAGAGTGTTGTCAAGCTTACCTCACGAATAGTGTGTACTGCGTTGCCTTTCATACTAGTAAATTTTGAAAACTATCCTGCATAATTATTATAAAAATATATATGTTGTTCGTATCTCAACGTCATATTCACATCTAATCATACTTTGCAAATCTTTGTAACCTACAATTTGAGTAATCCTAAACGTAAGTTTAATTTTTAACCTACCTATTTACTGAAAAGCCCAGGCATGTAATCAATAATAATCGTTTGATCTGTTCAACAACCTACTGTCATTGTAGTATGACGTATGTTGCGATCCTTAAAATTGGTCATCAAGAACTTTCGTTTCCATAGCGTCATGTGCTTGACGAATGTGTACTTATGTTTCCATAACAACAAAAGACGCAATTAAACTGCCTTTTTAACAGTTCAACCGATCAATAAGAATTAATGTTGTGTTGTTAAATCTCGACGAACAGATTTACGCATGGAGGGTACATTTTGTAAATACATGTCATTTGAGAGAACACGCAACATTTATTCATCTTTATGTTAGCAATCTATACATGAAAAGTAGTATATCTGCTTTTAATTTAAAGCTCTCTCGACGATTGAACAATTCCATCTCGAAGTTTGGACATGATAGTCAATTTATGTAGTAAACATTCGATATGCAAGTCGTCAAATGAACGTCCACTGCCATGAATATGTGTTCCCGAGTTGCTCTTTTTTCCACTATCTGGTGACGCCCAATTTATTTATCAACAGTTCATACTTTTTCTTTCGTCAACAAATATGTTGTCCCACTTATACATCCAAAAGAAAATTTGATTTCCACCTCCTTCAGACATTGTCATTGCTCTCGCTCTCTAATCCATCATCGCTGAAATGTATTTTGTATCGAATCTTCACAAATAATGCCCTCCTCAAGAATATTTTCAGCAGCCAAGTTTGTCACATTTTAGAAGTGGCTCACTTTTAGCAGATTTCATCCCATCCTGCCATGTCATCCGGTTGGGTTTCGACAATCTTCGGATTGTTCTGGTTTGCGTTTCAAAGTGTCCGTCGTAACAACCCATCGTTTCATTGGGTGTGATCCCGAAAGCCTTCAGGTAGGTTTCGGTTCGCGTTTAGAAGTGTTCGTCCCATCCTGACATTTCATCGGGTGGCATGTCGACATCCTTCGGGTAGCTGTCGAAGTTGCTGTAGTCGGCGGGTCCGGTTACCTGAAATATGGTACAGAAAAAACGGCAATTGGAAATATTTAAAGGGACCAAACATTGAAAAATGTGGTATATCGTTATATACATGTACATGTACATGATATCATCTATAAAAAAAACCTTTACGAGACATTCAAACGGTACACCATTAAAGAACACATACAGAAACATGAAGACCTGCAATTTACTCAGAGTTAATTGTCGGTGCACGCCGCATTCTAAGAAAGAGCGCAAGCGTCTCGGAGTTTATTTAAACCTAGCTTTTACCATCGTTCAGATTTCTATTTCAGCATCTAAATTTGTAATATTTCTTTACAGATGTAATATTCAAAGGTAAACATTTCAGATAAAATGCCACTGACTAAAGGCAGGGTGTGGTGGAGGTCCTATCATTTTCTCTTTTCGTCCTTTCCCTCGCTCCCTTTCATTTTCTTTCCTTTGCTTTTCTCTTTTCCCCAATCATTTGGGGCTCGTGCCCCGTGCTCCTCTGTAAGGCTATACGAACCTTTGGAGTAAGAGGTGCGACCATTTCTTGCTTCCTGAGACCTTCCCAGTCAAAACCTTGGAACCATCTGAAAAAAAAAAAATTTAAAAAAACCTCAAAATTAGACAAACCTAATTGATTTAATTTCCAAAAGAAAAAAAGGAAAAATATCCTCAGTGCTTAGTACACCTAGCAGGATTTTTTAGTTTGTTTTAAGTGTTTATGAGAGTAGACAACAAGGAAATGGGGTCAGAGAAAGAGGGCTGATTAGGTTAATAAAGGGAGAGAAATGAAATAAGAATAAGATAAGAAACAGTGAAAGGATAAGCATAGTACACGTAGTAAATACATAAGCACAATTCAGTAAGAATGATTATAACTTACAGGAAATATTAAAAAAAAAACTTAGTTAAAGATCATGATCAGGATAATGCAAAATTCTGAATGACCTCTGTCTCGGCTATACTATTACTATAGACACTTTTTATTAAATAATAGCAATACAAAAAGAGGGGAAAATTAAAGGGGATCAGGATGTACAAAATAAGTAACATGGTGTGATATTCCAAAGTCCAAGTAAATAAAAAAAAACATGTGCAAACAAGAGAAGACGAAGAAAACTAGACGAGAGAATGGATAGAATAGAAAAGAACTTAAGGAATAGGTGAACAGTGAAACTCACTTGTGCTTCTTGATATCACTGACGCCGTTCTTCTGATACCCGATCCTCTCGGCGGGGTTGTCCCTGCAGAGCCGCTTGATAAGGTTGGCTGCGCTACGGGGGATCTTTCGTGGGAACTCAACGATGTCAATTCCCTTAAGAATGATGTTGTACGTCTTCATCGGATCATTGGCAGTGAATGGGGGACTGTGGATGAAAACAAAATTCCACGATGTTAATGATATTAATCACATTACATTATGGTAAAGTGCATGCCATATTATGCTATAACGTCCCTATGTGCTTCTAGAGAGTTTAGTAATGATTTTATTATGAGGTAATAAGGAGAAAGAAAGAATCACAATATCAAAGACCAAATGTGTAATCAGGATGACTGTCTGACTTTCAAGAAACTTTTTTTTAGACATAATTCCCTCATCATTGTGCATTTTAGCTCCTTATTTCCTTTTTTTGGCTAAACATCAGTACCTAATCAAAGCATGATGGTAAAAATGCTTTAACAAAATAGCGGTTAAAAGGGTTCAGATATAGTAACTCACTAGTGATCATCTTTTTGCTAATTACATGGTCTGAGTTTAATACGAAATTTGGTTACGGAACAACTTATGCTTACGTCTCATTAATGATGCAATTGGTCTTTAATATAGCATTCAATATGCCTATATTAAAGTAATATTTTCTTAAGCCCATTATGTCTACAGTTGTGATGTTATTTCATGTACTAAATCGCAAGCATCATTTCAAATGCTTAAAACAATATCCCCGCAACATTATCTAATCCTTACTTTCCAGTCAGCAGCTCAAAGATGAGGATCCCCAGGGACCAGTAGTCACATGACAGGTCATGACCTTTGTTGAGGATGATTTCCGGTGCCACGTACTCGGGTGTGCCGCAGAAGGTCCAGGTCTTACGACCGAAACCGATCTTCTTCGCGAAACCAAAGTCGACCTGTAGATCAAAGGGTGTTAACATTGTCAAGTGATCACGATATTATGACCATGTTCGTGCTCATCTAATAATAATAATAAACCGTTCTTGTATAGCGCATATCACATTATGATATAACGTCCGTATGCGCTTCCAAATGGTTTGGATATTATTACCCTGGCTTTTAGCTCCGGCAGCCGTAATCAGCGCACAGTGCATTTCAATGATAAATCCTGCCAGGTAAGCATTTAACACGTGGGTGGAGAGTGGCAAATACGGATTAATGTCTTGCCAACAGACGTTAGTGCCGGGCTGACATTTGAACCCTCAACCCTTAGATTGAGAGTAAAGTGAATGAACCACTATACCACGACACCTCCACTAAAGTTTTTGATAATGATAACTAATTTTTGAACTTGGCCTATTTCTGCCACAGAAGGTCTATGTGTTCTGTAGCCCCAGAGAAATTCAAAACTCTTATTAAATATATTCGGACAAACATCAACTCATATTTGGATAGCAAAGTGGTCTCCATGTAACATCTTAGGTTGTGCCGTTAAGCACAATAAATTAAGTGACAAAATTACTTTAAAAATCAGTGACTGTCAACATAACAAACAGCCTATACTCGCTCATATCTGAAACTAACAAAATTATATTCGGCCAAAACAAAACGGACCCTGCTATACTAGCCGATGTTCAAGAACATAACGAACCATTTTATTCTTTTAAGACCGCAAGAAGACAGCTTAAAATGACATACAGCTATCACCATACGATGTAAATTTCCTTCACAATCTTGTTCACGACCTCGTTTCATTTGCCCTTAATCCGCAGAACCTGTCGAACGCAATCATTACCTAAGAATTTTCAATCTACGGTGTAAAAGATACTCTGGTAAACAAGATCAGTATCCCCATTTGTGAAATTGACAGATCACATTTGTTCTTTCTTTTTAGTAATCATATTGAGAAGCAGAACACATAACAAGCTCTTATTGAATTTAAGAAAAAAGCACATGGAAATACACGATACTACTTATTCTGACAAAACACTTCTCGTGATTTATTAAAGTTCGAAACTGGTTGCACTGGTTATACTGCTTGAATGTCTCATTAATCAAAGGGTTTCCATGGGACTGCGCTCTATATCTACAATCACAACGAAGAAATGTTGCACAAAGAAAATACAGCACTACGCATCTTCATCAAAACAACAAGTTCAGAAGTGCCCTTCTGCGGCTTCAAGGAGTTGAAATAGAGTGTCATTTCAACTACCGTACGCCTGGTAACTACTTCCTATTTTCAAGAAATCCAAAAACTAACATGCCCTCATTATTGTGACTGGGAAAACTTGAGTTCGTGAAACAGTTTGATAATCATTTCGGCGCATGATTGTCGAATTAAGGAGAAACATACTTTTAAAATATTTTAAAATATATATTATGATAGGGACCAAGTAACAGGGATGGGGTGGCTCAGTGTGAATAAATGTTAATCTTAAAGAAGTCTAAATTAGATTATCCTCACCAGACGGTGAAATGCCATTAATGATGATCATTCAAGTAAATTTTCGTTTTGGTTCTAGCTTGTGACTTTCCTGAAGAGTTAACCCTAATCCCATTGGGGGGGGGGGCCTTTTGGGCCCCCTGTAGTTTTTTTCGCCATGCTTCTAGACCGTTTGGAATTTCACGTTCAAACTTCATGACTTTTTTCTTTCTTAATTCATATATCCAATGCCATGTAAACTCCAGATCTGTTATAATTGATATGATGAATTAGAATTTGGATTATTTCTTTGTTATTAGTTTATTTCATATATACTTCAGAGATAAATTCTAAGAAAAAACCCCAATAAAAACAACGAAATACAAAAGAAATATCTCATTCTGTGGGTAAATCCGGGAATACCAATATGCTAATTTATGCAAATTGGTAATATTTTTATCACCATAAAAAACATGGATGGGATGAATTACATCATTTGAAAGTAGTTTTACAAAAAACCTGAATAAAACCTGTAATTTCTCATGATTTTAAATGAAAATCAGATTTTTCCCCCCAAATCACCAAAAATTTGCATATTCAAAATTTAAATTAATTCTAAAAAGTAAAGTAAAGGTCCATTTAAAAAAAAAATCTTATTCTACTTGATATGTTTTACGCCTTTGCCAATTTTCAAGTCAATCGGTCTATTCGTTGCCGAGATCTCAGGGGGGGGGGGCCTTTTTGGCCCCCCCCCCCACAATGGACTCAAGTCCTCCAAATAACCCAATGGGATTAGGGTTAAAGGAAAAATATATTAATTTTCGGCTGTTACGTAATATCCCTGAGAGTATTTGGGACATCAGATAACAATCAAACGTAGAGAGAAATACTATAATTATCATTATCGGAATAAGAAACAATGAAATACACAAGAGCAAATTATCTCTTCTAACACACTTAATGATGAGGACATTTTTACCGGACACTTTCCTGCATGATATTTTAAAGCCACTGCTGCGGTTTTCAACAGATTTATGCACAATCTCAACACTTTTATTTTGTGCTGACATGCCAAATATTATCAATGATTCAGTGTCATTAGTGAAACCTTTCTCTATAGTCCCATACATACCAATTTAACGTAGCCTTTGTTGTCAAGCAGTAGATTTTCAGGTTTGAGATCGCGGTAGACAATCCCTCGACTGTGTAGGTAATGGAAAGCTTCAACTACGCATGCGGTGCTGAATCTCGACGTCCTATCATCAAAGTGACCCCTAGTAAAGAAAATTATAAGGTGATGTCAATCATGATGATTTCTGTCTAAATTCGACAGAAAATATCGCAGATGATGTGGAGCGAAAAGCAATTCCCCAAAGTCATGAATAAGTCAAGGCAATACCTCCAATGTACCATTTAACATAGTCGTTAAAGTAATGGAATCGTCTATTAATTTGGCTGGTGAAAAATCCCCTGAATGTTTACAGAAATATAAACATATAGTAGTAGGGAAAATCAATGTTCAATTTGAATAAGAATGAAAAGAATTCTAGTCGTATCGTTGTAAGATAAACCCTTAAATCGCGGATTTCATCATAATCAGATTAATTTATTGAAAATTCCATACCCACTGCTGCCATCCACAATATATTCCTTCCGGTCACATTATTTTAAGACATGTATTTTCAAAAGTAAACCATTTCAACATTATTAATTTCCAGAATTGTAAATGAACACAATCCTTCAGTTTTTGTGTGGACCTTACATATAAGAAGACCCCTTTTAGCGATTCACTACAAAGAATACGTAAACGGTGACATCATTGGGGCATTTGGGGGGGGGGGGCAGCTCCAGGACAGAACTACAGAGTGCAATCGATAGAGGGCTCAGTCAGGGTGACGAAATTGAAAGGAAAGCATCTTACTTGTCCCTGAGAATGGTCCAGAGTTCTCCTCCCAGACAGACTTCCATCAGCATGTAGATATACTTCTTATCACGGAACGTCTTAAACAATCTAAAAGGAGAAATATCTAGTGAGTCATATGTACATTTTGTTGATCTAAGCTATTGTTTCCCTTTACATTACAAGGGTTATTATTAATATCAATGAATATATCCAAGAAAATAATTCTCTTACTGACTGTTTAATTTGACTTCACAAGTACAGTTATGAAAAGAGTCTTAAATCTGATGTACAAGTAAAGATACAGAAGAAAATTCGTCGCGATAAAAAAGGGTCTGCCCTCGTTCGAGCGTGTTGTACAGGAATGTTGATGAAGGGTAAATAAAGAGTGAACGATATAATGTAATTCTTTTTTCAATATATGAGGTCAGGATAGCTTAAAAATCCCCTCCCCCATAAGGGACTGAGTGTTTTTCGCACTACGGCAGGAACATAAATATATATCTAATTAATTGTCTTCTCTAGAAAACTGGATAGCAAACATAACTTATATCTCACTTATTTTTAGTTCGATTCAATTTCATGTTCACTTTTCTTCATTAGATTACAATTTATTGAGCAATATTTTCGTTTGCATCTTATTTATAACAAAATGATGGGGAAACTTGGAAATTTAGAATGTAAAGACAGATATTACGGTTGAACCTACTTGACAATGAAAGGGGAGCTAGATTCCAACATAATCTTCTTCTCAGAAAAGATGTGTTCTTGTTGTCGAGTCTCCACGATGTGATGCTTCTTCAAACACTTGAGGGCGTATGTCATCTTATCACCTGCCAGCTGTACCTATGGTACCGCAGAGAGACAAAAGGGAGAGAAGTTGTTGATTTTTTGTCGCAGATGCGTGGGTTAATCTTTTATCATTATTTTTGCCTAGGAGCAGTATTTATTATATCCATCTGAGAAATGGTTCCAAAACGGGATACGAAGCAAGGGACCTTTCCAGTTGATTCACGCACTGGGCGATCGCCCTATTCCAAGAAATATTAGCATTTTGATTGATTCAAAGCCGATCTACAAATGCATGGGAAGATTTGATATTTTTCAAAATAAAATCAGTCTGTAAAAAATGTAACAACATTTATATGAAACAAATAGCATTCGATGCTTTGCACACTTAACGAATGATGTATCCAAATAGCTGGCCTACTCTTTTGTATTAGGACAAATGCAACGAAATAGTCATGATAGTATTTTTCACCATTCATACGCAGAAGTGTCAAGACAATACATAATTATGCATAAACTGCATAAGTATTAAACGAATCTGCCATTTCTACTAACCGAAGTCCTAACTGGACCAAGCACTATCCCTAACTCTATCTCGAACTCTAAAACTAACCAAACCCGACTGAAACACTTCCCTAAACCCTATATCTCTTACGCAATAAAGCCAGGAGCAACTGTCAATTGAGCAAAATAATGTCGGATCACCTTGGTACAAAGGCACATGATCGGTTTTCTTACCAGCTCGACTCGACCGAATCCGCCAACACCCAATGTGGCGACTATATCAAGATCAGCTAGGTGTATCGTAGCAAGCTCCTCTTGTATCGGCTTCACTCGTGCAATCTCGGTGTTGTCCATCTCTGAGCTTGACCTACTCGATGATTTGAGAGAAAAAATATGAATTTTACTATTTTGAAAAATATATCAAATTTTCATACTGATAGCGGAGTAGATTTTTTTAAACATGATCGTTATTTTCAACGATGATTTCTAGACAATTTCTACACTACACCATAAGTCTAACCTAAGCAAAGCCGAAGATTTTATGCTGAACTTTAGAAAGTCCAAACATAAACTTTCCTGTCTAAAGGTTTTTGTTTTGTGATTTTTAAACCATGCAGGCTTTTATTTTTGGCAAATTGACATGGACATACATAAAAATAGCCATTACTGAAAAGTTTCCGATCTTGAAATGGATCCTTGGTGTGAACCATTCATAGATATTTATGAACTGTTTTTTTATAATATTTCAAACCAGGCATAAAGGTATTGATTTAGGTATCATATTTTATTCGCTTTAAATGAAAAATAAAAAAATATAGACATAAGTATAGATCATGGCAGCTTAAATAAATCCACTAGTATGGTTTAGTTGCATTTATTTTCATTTAAACTGGAGGTATATTTTCAAAAGCAAACCGCTGGAAATCATAATAAGCAAGCAGATGAATTCCATGTTATATACTATGATTTTTTTTTTCTTCATTGGCATTTTTTATTTCTTTTCTCTTCCCCAGCCCATTGCGACAGCTATAACACTGATTAGATGTAAACGCAATCTTGAGTCAAATCATTTAAAATGAGTGATATTCATACCAAAACAGACATTTTATTTTCTGATGACAAAGCTTTGATATCGATAAATATGTATACTCAGTAAAATATATATATAAACTCAGCAATAAGAAAAAACAATGTGCTGTAGTTAATGTAAAAAGCATGCTTATTAATAGTTGTATATATTTTTTTAAAAAGAAATTCATATTTTCTGAATATTTTTGTCAGCTGGGCCTTAGAAACTCTCAATATTTGTATATAAGAAATAATGACTATTAACTTTATGGTATTATTCAATACTGGTCAAATTTAAAGATCTATTTGCAAGATTTATAATGATCCAATGCAAGCGAAAGCGGTTATTATTTTCTGGAAATCGGTATTTATTTTTGTTTTGTTTTGTTTTAGTTTTCCAAGTTTGGTGCAAAAATCTAGCTACTTACGGAATACTTTATTCATTATACTCACATTCCCCACTGGATCTTGAAAGTTTGAATTTTATATTCCTTCAGATAATGAGTCAAGTGATACGATAGTTGTATTTCCACAAAAACTTTGCCGAGAAAGTCCTTGTGCCTCTTATTGACATGTAAACTCCCAAAATAAACACGAATTGACTTCTAACAAATCAAAATCGCAAACTTACGACTTGCGTTTCATTTCTGGAGTTTGGATTCGCAACTTTCTATATAAATAAGACATAAGACATATTAATGCCTTTACTACTCTGCAATCACACAATTAATACAAAGTTTCAATTAATCAAATGAAAATCAGATGGATAAAATTACATGGTTAGTAAGCCACACAAACCGAAATAAATGATAAAGTTAATAGCTAAATATAGATGCAAAGGGATTACGATTAATAATCATTACGCAAGGATGAGTATGATCAGTGGAGAAGAATTAGGTATTTGAAACTGAATTAGAAGATAACTGGTTATGGGTTTGCTATGAATTTTGCTTTGGTGTTTGGTACTTTAGTGCCACCATCACCGCATACTAATATAAAAAAAATAATGATCATAGCTGTAATATCACCGACCACTTACGATTTCTTATACTTGTTGTCTTCTTCTTGTAGGATGGTGACTGAACGATTGTACCAGCTGTGAGTATATGGACAGCGGTGGTGGCAAAATCGTTATGTTTGATTTCCTTTCTATTATCTTTAATGGAAAACACTAAATGTTTTTATATTTCTGGCCAAGGGTGTCCATATTATGTTTGATTTGTTGAATAAGATTAGATTTATATATATATTTATATATATATATTTATATAAACATATTTCGTGGTAAATATAGCATTCATCCTTCTGGTTTCATTGTTTTCCCTTTCCATCTGCCGATGGCGATGTAACAGAAGTGATTATCTTAAACACTGGCAAAAAAAGTGAAGTTGTAGCGAAATGGTATGTACAGCAGAATATTCTTTTAGTCATAATCCCCGAAAAATAGTAATCATAGGAAATATGAAATTAAAAAAAACCCAAATAGTAGATAATGAAACTGACATGATCTGTTTGAATAATACTGTTCATCGGATGTCTGCAAGTTGAAATTTAGGCTCAGTTTGATTATATGTTTTTGTATAATCAATCAACTCAGTTAACCCATGCTAGCTATCTATATGAATTACTAGAGAACTGTATACGCAGAATGAAAGGTGAATAGAGTCCTTCGTTGCAGTAGTTTTAGACTGGCCGAGGAAGAGGAAAATCGACCGTAACTCCTCTTGTAACGCAGGAAGAATGGACTTTAGCAATTTAAAAATATCCCCACCCCTTTTCCCTCAATTCTCATCTACCCATGGCTATCCACTTGACAATAGAGGGTGATCTAAGTGAGTGTATTATGATATGATGTCTCATGAAGGTCTACTTTGTATGAAATATATAGTTTTATTGCCGGTTTAGGGATTGGGTATAATGATGGTGATAGGAAAGAAGAGGAAACGGTTCTGCAATGCTCTAAGATCATGATCATGAAACTCTAATCTATTGAAGAAAAAAAAATACATCCAAGTCATTCAACATAAAAGTTCCACATTTGCATCGAAACTCTACAAAAATGAAGGGATGAATTAGGCACCGCTAATAATAATAATAATAGCCCACGTGACAAAATCAGATAATAATGCGATGGAAAGGGTACACTGTGTTGTTTCTAATGTACATGATGGGGATGAATTTCTATTTATTGCAACTCACTTGTGTATTTTGCTGTGTGGGATACTCAGCTCCTCGACGCTTGTTCTATTCATATATACATAGTTTTTGTAAAAATATAAAATCAGTTTTTAAGATAGGATATTGTGAGGGATCGTTGAGATTTTTCAATAACCAATTCACGAGAGACTGTCGTTAGATAAATACGCTCCTTTATGTACTCTTGTCAAACCAGTAAGTAATTTTATTGTAACTCTACATTTTGAATGAAAATAATGACCTTTAAAAAAACAGTGTAAAAAGAAATGTCAAGTACATTATTAAGTATATATAACTCTGGGATATTGGCAGAGCCCGTTTAGAGGTTTATAGAGATAAATCGCTTACCACTCGCGTGTATTTTTTCTTTTCTTTTTTCACATACCTTACTCGTTCTTAACAATGTGTCATTGAGGTATTTGCTCCACATATGCCATACCAATTTAAACAAACAAGGACAAACAGAATACAGGGGAAGAAAAGAAAACAGACCAAAGTTCCCAAAACTGTCCACAAACAGAGAAAACAGGTAGAAAGATGTGTTTCCCTCCAAAACATCTCTCTTCGTGATCACCTATGCATCTCGCATGTGCAATGTGCACTGTACTAAAACTTACACTAATAAAAGAAATTCAACTTGAAACCCTAAAATTTCCTAAACGCAGAAACTTTAAGGGTGCAATATGGGAACATACAGGGTGCATTTCTAACACCTTTATACCCTTATAATATTATATTTGCTTTGAACCCTTTGAAAGGACACATTTAAGGTTACATAGCACGCGCTATGTGTGACAAAGGTGAGAAAAAAACCCGAACACCAATTGGTAACATAATTATTGCACCTTTAAAGGTGCTGCGATGGGGATATTCCAAGTGTTCGCCTTGAGTTGAACTTCTATCGCAAAGGTTTGCAACCAAACTTCAAAAACTTAATCATATCAACATCTTGTTAACCTAAGAAAGATACCAACACAAGAGACGATCTTGTTAATACCGGGTTAGAGGAAATTTGTGGAGAAGAAAGACCAACTGAGGCAGTACATGTATTTGTTATACCACTTTGAGACTTTGGTGATCCATTTTATCAACCCTTTAATTGGGTCGTAATCGGTGCTGTCGATTCCTCGTGAAGCCCTGGGTATAAAATCAAATATTATCGTCACCGGAGAGACAGAAGGGCGTTATTCCTCCTTCATACGACTTTTTGCATTTCAACTAGCGCGATTAGAACCTTAAGGAATTTCTTACATAATTGCCAGTCCTGTTTTAATTTCATCACAAATGAATATGAAATCAGTTTATACAGTATTTTATTCCATAACAATTCAATGAATATCCTTATAATAAAAAAAAATTTAAATTCAAATGTATTTATCGCATTTGTGAATGGCTAGTCGTATCAATATCTCACAAGAAAATCATAATATATAGCGTATCAATATTGTAATGTATGTGCTTCAGATGAAGAACTCTTTCAATGAAAGAATAAATTTTCGATGGATTCTGTTTTTGGTCAGTAGCTTCTCCACGAGATAAAAGGCATCGTAATCCGCTTTCAATGAAGGGTTTGATTAAAAAACGAAATCACCGAAATATATGAAAACCCGAATACCTAAATGAGAAAATGACGATTATATGAGAATCAATTACTCCCAACTATAGCAGTCCCAAATCAAACGTAAGTAAAATTAAAGAGGATGATAAATCATGTGATTAAAACATCTTCATTTAAGTGTTCAAACTAGAATCCCTTTCCCTCCAATCAAAGTTTTCAGGCATTACACGCAGTGCATACTTGCATTTGGGGGCTTACATGCGGAATTTGGCATGCATTTTCGTCAGATATTGCAGGGAGGGCAATGGGGTATATTCATGCACCTCTTTTAACATGAGGGGTAGTAGGGTAGGGTAGGGGTGTATGAGATCGATATTACTGACCTGGTTGCTCCTCTTTCCTTGTCTCCATAATTCTTGTTCTGAAGTGCCTGGATGTTGCCGATCAACTCGTTGAAAGCACTGTTACCATGGAGACGAGATGAAATGAGGGCGGGATGAAAAGCACAAGTTAAACCAATGAAAATATAAGAACAGAACTGAATACTTGCAATAGAAAACGCTCCAGAAATAGAAAGAAGTCGTACGTAATAGAATTATAGGAAAGCAGATGGGAGAGATATAGAAACTGTAATACCTTGTTTCAAAAAGAAAAATAATTGCGAACCCTGCGGTTCCAAAGGTAGATTTTTTGTTCTCTTAATCTCCATTCCTTTGCTTCCGTTTCTTGATTTGTTTCATTATTATCCATTACAGTTAAAGGCATACATAGGAAGTCAGCAAGCAAGAATAATTATTATTGTGCAAACTGATGCAACTACTCAGAAGTTTCTATGAACAACCAAGGGAGCGTTTCATCAAGTGTCTTGTCAGTGATATTTACTAACAAATTTGCTCTCAACCAATCAGATGCAAGGATTTCAGTAGCTTATAACAGTTGTCGGTAAAAATCACTGACAAACGCTTGATGAAACGCTGCCCAGGTCTAACGATATATTTTACGCTTGAAGGGAAGTCCATCCTGGTATTAAGTTGATAAAAGAAGAAAAATGAGAGAAACAGATTAGTGAAAGTTTGAGCAAAATTCGATAAGAAATAAGAAAGTTATATGAATTTTTGAAGTTGTAGTGAAATGAGAATATCTAGGGTGCATGTATGATGAAATATTTTCTTTAGAGAAATTGAAAATTTATGATTTTTTCAGTACCAGGCAAATAGGAGAGGAGCTCGCAAGATACGTCACGGAGTTGCCAATATGTGTTTGATTGATTACAACTTCAAAAATTCATAACTTTCTAATTTTTATGGGATTTGCTCAAACTTTCATTGATCTCTTTCTTTAATTTTGCTGCTCATTAAAAAACCCCCAACTTAATATCAGGGTGGACTTTCACTTTAACACATACGTTTGAGATCCCTGAGCACACAAGACTCATGGTATCATAATTAAATGAAAATGGTTCGCTGCATCTTCTGAACCGTAAATTTAAAACGTCGCTCTTGTATATGAGATGCTAATGCGATAAGATTGTTATACGATAAAATATTGCAAACCTGGGCATCAACACGTTAATTCACATTTCAAATGCAGTATCAGTATAGGCAGCCTGGCAGTTGGTAAATTTTTGCAGAAAATTGGATAATGAATTTGTTCAGTCATGTATGTTTACGGGATGTAAACATTACATGTGTCGAGTGTAAAAATACAATGTCAGATTTGAAACGTCAAAACGCCCCATATAACATCATATTTTCTGTATAACTTCTGCATTTTCTACTCCCTTTCCCGTATCTCCCGGTTCCCCCTTTTCCAATAAAGTTGATTTATATTCTTATAACTTATATCTCAATAAAATATTTCCCCGGGAATCAGCATTGTCAATACAGTTAACACGACTGCAAAGACTTTCGAAAAATGAACCTCGTTAGTCATAATGACCGCTATTCATAAGGACCGTTATCCATAACGCGTGACTAAATGAATAGCGGTTTGTATGAATAGCGGTCCTTCTAAATAGCGAGCAAATCATAGAAGAATTACCTCGCTATTCATAAGGACCTCCATTCATAAGGACCGCTATTCATAAGGACCGCTATTCATAACGCGTGTTAAATGAATAGCGGTTTTCTATGAATAGCGGACCCGATCTGAACATGATATATAAAGGACGTGACGGTATTGAAATTGCCCTTAAGTGGATTTTTTTCAAAAGGTGTGCGATCGTGTTAGTTGGTTTACATGTCGAAGCTTAGTAAATCCGAAAAGTTATGTAGGGCTCTATTGCATTTTCGGAATTACGGATCTTCGGAATTATTAACACTTTTTCCTTTTCGGAATTACTAACCCGATATCATTTTTGGAATTATGAACCGCCTGCTGTATGCGGAATTTGTGTTTCAGAAAAAACGAACATTCGGAAAAAGGAGTACCCCCGTACAGCCCATTTAACTGCTTTTAGAAAATGTTTTATACTTCGTTTCTCCTAAAAAGTGTTATTGGATCCCGTCAAAAGACCTTAAGCCTTCTAAGGCTGATTCCATCCCTACCGTATTCTTGGTTCCTTCTTCACTTTTATGCATACTTTCACTATTCCCTCGCTTTCCCTTGCTTCCATTCCAATTATTCCGTTCTCTATTTCTCAATATCATATTCCCCAATGATTTTGGGTGAGAAACCTTATATTTTGTTCAGGTTATGTCTATCTATTCTTCGAAGGATCCAGCGCATTAAACCTGGTATGAGCTTCTCCGGTTTGTAAGGCTTATCCTCTGCGTCTTATTCATGCTCTAACACTCGAGAGAAATCTCTACTTGTAACTTTACCCTCACTTGATTGCAATAGCTAGGGGCGTTGCTAGAATAATTTAGAAGAGGGGCAGGGGGTGTCAGACTAAATTTACCCAAAAGTTTGCTCAGTGTAGTTCTTTATTAAAATAACAAAATTATAATTTCGTAAGGTGAAAGGCAGGATGATCATACTCTTTTTTAGTCATTGCCCTCAATACCCTTGACTTATCTTGGTGTAAAAAACAGTAAACGAGCGCTAGAATTTCATTCAGACAGTAGCCAGATAGAGGCGCCCATAAGACATTAAAAAAGGTGGGGGTTGGAGGTTGAGGTACCAAGAACCCCCCCCAAAAAAAAAAAACAAAACAAAACAAAACAAAACAAAACAAAACAAAACAAAACAAAACAAAAACAAAAGAAAAAGAAGAAGAAAAAAAGAAAAAAAAGAAGAAATGGTAATGCTTAAAAATTTGCTGAGGGTAAAAAAAAAGAGGTGATACCGTCGCTTTTTTTGTACTACAGCTGTTGCAAAGGCGTTAAAGTGGGTCCCTAAAATCATTTAATTAAATCTGCCTCCAGTGTTTTTAGAATAGAAAATTTTAATAAGAAAAGAAAAGAAAAGAAAAATTGTCCTCTAATGGACAAATTTTAAGACAAAAAAATGATTAAAACTTATCAGAACGGGGGCGGCGCGCTCCACCCCACCTCCCCCCGCGAGTATCAGACTATCCCATCCTTTCTATTGATGCCCAAGGTAATCAAGAGGAAGTCTAGGCCTACATTGAGTTTCTTGCTTTTTTGCACTGTTAATGGAAAGTTAATCTTTAAGCTTCACAGGGATGTATTGCAAATTAGACATTTCAAATCAGACAGGATTCTGTTTTCTCTCTTTATCTCCCTCTCACTGTCAAGTTTTGAATACGTTGAGATTACACGGTCTAAAATTATGTCTTATCCAAGTTTTAGATCTCTGTTTGGTACAATATTCAAAATTTGGGGAAAGATGTTGCTCTTCAAAGAAAATCAAAACCCGGCAATATTTCTCTGTGACATTTAACGTTGCGAGTATTTCGGGCTTATGTTGGAAATCTGAGGTCTTGCTAGTAAAATTGCAAAATTTTGCACGTAAAATTTGTTTGTATTTCAGCCTTGAGTAAGAATACTCCTATTAAACATACATCTCTATCAGGCGACTTCAGTCGTATTATAGAGAGTTATTAAGTACTTTTACTGCAATGCATGTTCTGGAAAAATAAGTGGTAAAAATAGAATATCGAGACGATCAGCGTTTTAAGCCCTAGGTCCATGACTTCTATGGACAAAACGTCAAATGCATCAATTAGGGTCTATTTCTTTGACGCGGAAAATCTTTGCCCCTCAGCCTAAAAGGGAGGCCGAAAAGAATGTAGCATGTGCCCATTGATTAGTGTTTTATCCCCTCGCGTCCATGATCCATCTAATACCTGGCACCAAACCTCGGCCTGTATGGCTAGTTTGTCTTTTCAGGTCTATGTGTGTATAAGGATTATGTGTGCGCGCGAGGGTGGGTGGGTGCGTGCGTGGGTGTGTGTATGTGGGTTTTATTCCCTGTCCTGTGTATCACTTCGCACAGCAGTGAGAACGGAGCTCAGTAGTAATGGGAATCAAATCGCTCATAAGAGTCACGGTGAGGCTGAACAATTACGAAAATATGTTGACTTATTAAACAAACAACCCATTTCCTTGGTCATTTAATGCATAAATCAACATTAAATGGCACTTTTTCTAGGGATGTGGATGGGGGAAATAACAACAGTCGAAGCTACCGCAATCATCTATGGCGTCTATTTGTCTTAGAAGCTGAAAGCCAAAACAAAACTCTATTTTGATAGTTTGCCGACATCTTCAGCATGGCTCAAGCTTAAATCTGCTGCTGCTGTGTGCATTGTTTTAAAAGTATCTCTGGCTTTGACGTACATGTGGACGCTTTTTACGTCATAGTTTAAAACCAAGACTATAAAATTATTCTGTCTCCTTAAAGTGCAAAACACATTTTTTGTATGGGTACGGACAGAAATTCTACCAAGTAAGAATAGTCAACAAGAACAATCGTACATATGTGATAAGACCCTTAAGAGTTTAACGAGGTTGTTAAAGTTTTTGAGAGGATGTTCAAAAGAGACCAAAGTCGATACTCCTTAAAAAGATGACCAATGTACACAACAACAAAAATCCCACAATCAAAATTAATTAATGTTTATACATACTCGCCGTGCGTGAATACAGAAATTTCATGAATTACCCATTCCGAGTTTCAAATCACTCATGACGTATAAGACGAGGCGTGCAATGTACGAACACACCCTAAATCGGATTAATTTCATACACGATTAATTCCAACAGCGATAGCTTGTATCATTTCTTTCCCCTTTCATCTTGGAATTTTCTAGGTGAAGGTTTTCTGTTGCATAATTCGAAATCTTATCCAACGATCCATGAGAACGAACAAATATACGTCTAATTTCCTCCGGTGAACTATGAATACCGTTGTAAGAAAATATTCACTGACACGATTTGACGAACTTACTAGTGAGGGAACGGACGGCACTATTTTCCTCCCTGATTAAAGTATGACCAAACGATATAAAATAAACTTGCACATTTAACGTTCCTATTGTTGAAATGCTTGTGGATGCGCATATATACAGCGGAACCCCGTTTTAACAAACTCCCTGTGACCAAGAAAAGTAACTTGTAATTTCATGAAATCTTATTATATCATGGCTAAAAACAAGGTTTTCTTCTTAACGAGGTTCCACTGTACCATATTAAAAAACAACCAAAAAACACCTGTAGCGCTTACACACATCTTTCCTTGAACTAAGTGTGACCAAGAAGAATAATTTTCACTGTATTTACTTACCGTCTGTCGACGACTAAGCACTCACATCCACTTTTACCGGCAAGGACATTCGCCGTTCGTACATCCTCACTGGTAAATAAGAAAGCATAACCATATCAAGGTTATTCATTGTTAAAGCGGTAAAAAACTACCAATTTATAACATTAAAATAGAGGAAATTTCATACATTGTAATTCACTAACAAAAATTACATTTACGTTACATATCAAAACTCCCATCCCCTCAAAATAGTCAGAGCATTTTCTCTGTGATAATGCTGACTGTTATTAAATTGTAAACGTATCGAAAAGAAATTTTAATATAGTATGTATTTTGTGATCACAGTCGTTTACTAAATATGTTTTTCTTTGAAGCTATTTGACCAGAGTGGCTTATAGCCATTGGATCCTAACGAATCAAGGTGACTCCGCAGGTCACCCAAATAGTTCTTATAAAAGTTCTGACAAATTTTCTGTCTTTTTCTACTTAAAATATCAGCCAAATGAATGCAAATGGCTACTATTTTTGTTGATATCATGTCCGACCATTATATTTGTAGTGATAACAGATTAATTGGTTTCATTGACAAATATACTACTTCAGATCTTCCAAAGAAATTTGCTGGAGCTGATCAATATGTGTGGAGGGCATGGTGTTCTCCTGCTTACCTAAGGAGTGCCTTCTCGCCGAAGAAGTCTCCTTTGTCAAGGATTCGAACCTCCTGTGGTTCTTTCTGTCCCTGGACGGATTGGGTTATCCGGACCTACCAGAAACATGGAATAAATCATTAGTTCTCTGACTACCTCTGACTACCGAGTAATGCTTTTTTCATGTCTGAAGATTGAGTCATATCTTTTTCAATATTTTAAAATTAATTATTCAATTCAAAGATACCACCTTTTTTGTCAACCTAATCCTCATTTTTTTATGTACGTAATGATGCATGTTTGTAGACAAGTCCTACTTATTCGGTTATTACTGTTTCAGTGTAAATAAACATTACATTTACAAAAATATAGGTAATCTTCGTGAATACCTTGATTGGTAATTACATAGGCAAGTCACTTATCTCAAAGATGTTCTAAATTTAGGCTCCACACATTTTACATTTTCTTCTTTTTTTGGCCAGTCGTTCGTGGAAAAAATAAACTTCAAACTTCCAACCCTAATTATTCACATGGACGAATGCGACGGTGGTGATTTTTGTGATGATAATGGTGAGTTATGCTTTAAAGTAATTCTGGTATATAGAGACATTAAAAAAAAAATCAAATCGTGTAATTCAACAAGATCGATCTTGTTTAAAGTTACAAGTAAATCATATCTACATAGAATCCGAAGGGAAATTAATCAAAGCTCAATATATAAGCAAAGAAAGGTGAAAAATTTGAGGCTGTCAGGATGAAATACAATAGGATGCTCCAAGCATATTGGGGCAAAAAACGTATTGATCATACAAACAACCAAATAACATAATTCTTACGAGCAGTATGAACAAAAAATCTTCTTTATGAAAGTTAACCCTACTATTCATGGTTGTTAAAGCTGGTGCATTTAAGGAAATTTCCGCACAAATACTGATGTGAGATAAACAATATAGTCCCAAAAGTTTTAAATTAGCATCTCAAAGGACAAAGTAGAAGCATCCCTAAAACGTAATGCAAAATTATCACCCTTAATGGAGTCTGACTAAATAAAGAATGTCACCAGATATTCAAATCTGGCTACAAGAAAATATTTAAAAATTTGCCACCATATGTTCACATCCCCCCCCCCCCCAACCAAAAAGAATTTTAAAAAAGGTGTCATTTTATTTTAAAAGATTTGCCGACAGCCTATAAAAACGTCGAACTTGCTGACAGACTAAAGAGGTGACAACCCTTTCTCTCTCTCTCTCTCTCTCTCTCTCTCTCTCTCACTCTCTCTCTCTAGCCCGGCGCACATTGCACGATCTGACTACGATGCGATTTTGGGAAAAGTTGTTATAACATTTGATATGAACCTTCAAACATGTAAAATCTTCGTGATCAAAGTTTTGAATAGTAGTATGAATACTAAAATCGAAATTCCGGGCTACTGCGCGCCCCCGTGTAGGAATAAAAGCGAATTCAATTCCAAATCGTGGTGACGTCATACCAATCTTGCGATCGACTAAGATTTGAAGCCGATTTCGCCTTTACTCTAACCAGAAGAATTGCAGTTAACCAAAATCTCGATATTAGTATTCGTATCATTATTCCGAACTTAAAATGAGATAATTTCACTTTTTTAAACTTTCACATTTAATGCAAACTGCAGTTTGCTCGAAAATCGGGTCGCAGTCGGATCGTATAGTGTGCGCCGGGCTTAAAACGACGTTCCTGAAGCGAAGCGATGAACCGTATTTTGCACCATCACTGGGGTCGATATTCTACCAGTTTTTGGTGCAAAAGCGGTCTAGAGAACTTTGAAATTTATTAACATTCCACATCAACCTAAACAATTTTGTAAACTTTAAAACGCGCAGCATAATTATATTTTAAAATACTGTAGAATAAAAAGAGGAGAATGTGAAGCAAACTTACCTGCCCCTTGCTAATAATGTAGAAGGTATCACCCCTCGAACCCTCCACTATAATGTATTCACCTTCATGGAAGTAGTCTACTTCCAGGCTATTCGCCAACTTGAAGAGGTTATCGGAAGACAAATCTTTGAGCAAAGGCACACTGTAATTACAGCACAGAAACAAGATGAGGAATAAGACAAGAGGAACAAATTTTATAATAATAATAATAATATTCCGCTTTTATATAGCGCCTAATACATCAATGGTGATGTGTCTAAGCGCTTTACAGATATATTATTACCCCGGTCATCGGATTCTGACATGCCCGCACACAATGTATGCACATTATCCGCTCCCTGGGGAGTATTCCAGCAATGGGCAGTACAGTGACGCTCAAATTGCTAAACAAACGACATTAACTTTCGCATCCTACCGGGTACCCATTTAACACCTGGGTGGAGAGTGGCAAATATATATATCAGGGGAGCGTTTCATATCAAGCGTTTTGTCAATGATTTTTACCGACAACTGTTATAAGCTACTGAAATCCTTGCATCTGATTGGCTGAGAGCAAATTTGTCAGTAAAAATTACTGACAAAACGCTTGATGAAAAGCTCCCCAGGATTCATGCGGTGTATAATTGTGCATGAAGCAAGTGTTTGACTATTCTCCCTCTCTTAGGGATCCGAAGAGTTTAAGGAAAGACAAATCTTTGAGAAAATTTACACTATAATTTTTAGGATAGAAACAAGATAAAGAATAAATGTCAGATAACGGGATATTATGTTCTGTAATTTTGCACAAAGCTTGTGTCTTAATCATTCCCTCTAGAATTAGGAAGTTTATCAGAAGACAAATCATTGGAAAATGGCAAATAGAGATTACGGAAAAGAGACAAAGTATAGAATAAATATTTTTTTTAAATTATTATTTCATATTTTGTATGATAACATATGCTTATTGCGCTTATGGGAAAGAAGAAGAAGAAGAAATGTCAGATATTAGGATTTTGTGTAATTATTACGCAAAAATAATTATAATGACTTAATTTACTTCCTCTCTACTACATTTTTTTTAACTAAGTTTCTTCTTCATTCGCTCCTTTTCTAGCTCTTTCTTTCTTTCTTTCTCTCTCTTTCTCTTTCCCTCTCTCCCTCATATCTCTATCCTTCTCTCCATTTCTTTTCTACATACCTCTTCTGTTCCTCTCAATTCACCACCCCATCTCTCTAGTCCCCTCTCTTTCTTTATCTCTCTCTCTCACCCTCCGTCTCCTAAACCACCCCGTCTCTCTCTCTATCTCTCTCTCTCTCTCTTATATACAACGTGAGTCAATAAAAAGGAAACCCATATTCAAGCCCCAATATCTTACATGCAAAGTAAAATCACTGAAATGTTATATAATTGTATGTTAGTTGATAGCGTCTTCTTCAATTTGATATGCTGCTCACCAAAATGTGATCATGGATGACTGAGCACTGCCAATTTTTAAAAAGCATGTCAAAATCGTCTTTGCCCAAGTTTGGGCTGAATGGTGTCCATGAGTTATTTTTGAAATTCATTATTATGTGAGTGCATTCAACTGGAATCGAGACAATAATTCAACCACCTTGGGTCGACCATCCATTTTCATTCAAAACTTGGGCAGAGGCAAATTTGACATGAATCATGAAAAAATATTACTGTTCAGCTGTCCATTGTCGGATTATTAATCTGCAACGGTATTTAGGGTTGAATCTCGGTTTCCTTTTAATTGACTCATACTGTATACTCTTCTCCCTTACCTCTTTAGGAAGTTGAAATACTCTTCATGTCGCTGCATTCCAGTTTTCATCATTATCAACTGGAACACTTTTCTGTCGATCGCCCATACTTTCGCATCTGTTATGGCTGCAAAACGAAAATGCACGGGAAAAAAGGGGGAAAACACTTAAAAATCATATTTGTTTTTAGATGTTATATAACGCTAATTCTAAGTAAAAAAAAATAAGGAAATCATGTATTCTACACGTTAAATAAGAATTGAAAACCACTATGTACTGGACAAATGGAAATAATTTCGAAGGGCTTTCTTTTTTGCAATTTACAGTCGAAATGATTGATGCTACTATATCACTTTTGTGGAAAGATATTTATTATCCCGTTTCCCTCTATAACATGAATTATGAAATGTACCCAATGTCATATAAAGTCTATCTTCTGCAATTAGCAAATAAGCCACTTCGGAGATGCAATCTGAGCATGAGCAGATAAAGGTCATCTGTACCAAATTCTAAAACCCACTGACACTAATATTCGATATGTGCTCATGAATGTCATGTAATCATTATTCAATTATGCACTAATGGTGCATTCCATGATATCCAGGTGGAAGTATTCTTTTTAAAGGGGGAAACAAAAGCTATTCATGAGGCACCTCTATCACTCCCAGAGTTATTTTTCTGAAGTGCACATAAAGGGACCCTCCATGTCTAAAATATCTGTGGATATTCGGGGTCATTTGTACCATGCGCTAACCCCGAACTGGCAAATTGAGTGAAAATATTAGAAAAAATCTTTAATTCATATTTTAACATGTTTAACCTATGATTTTAACAACAGAATAGAGGTTAAAGACTGAATGTACGAAACACAACATTTGTGAAATACGTTTCTTGCTTGTCTTAACTCTCCAGCTTGCACGATGCAACTGATCACGTCTCGTGATGGGAGGAAGGGGTGGAAAAAACAATTTTATGCATGATTTTTTCTTGACGCTTCTTTGCTGATTTGATAGATAACTTGAGGGCATTGTGGTGTACACGATGACAGGAGTAATCTCGGTAATAGTTTCTCCGCATTTTCTCCCTGGGCCCTGTTTCATAAAACTTGTCATCAATGACAAGTTGCAATAACTGTTATAAGCTACTAAAATCCTTGCATCTGATTGGCTGAGAGCAAATCTTTCTGTAAAAATCACCGACAAGACACTTGATGAAACGCCCCCAGGTCTCAACAAATGTCTCCAGCTTGTGAGCAGAAATCGAGCGAAAATGAGACGACGCGAAAATGAAAATGGCGCGAAAATTAGATGAGTGATTTCCTAGGGAATAATGGCAAACGGATGACGGAAACGGCACGGAGGGGCTTGAATGTGATGTTTACAAAATGAGAAGCAGTGTGGATCAGTATAGGGAAGGGCTATAATGAGGAATATTATCATAAATGACTGTCACTGGGCGAGGAGAGAAGATGGGGTTTATACCGACGTGAGGTATAACTGTGGGTGTTTGTTGCAAACGCACACAATACTGGAAAGTAATGAAATTCAAATTCAAGGATGAGATAGAAAGTCAAGATAATCTGATTGAACAACTGTAATCTACTGCTGTCAGGTTGTGAAGTAATAAAACAAGCTAATACAGACGCTAAACAAAAGGAATAAATAAAGGACATAATTGAAAACAGAAAGGGAACCGAGGCAGGATACAAAGAGCATATGGGAGGGAAAGAGTTATTTTTTTTAAAGGAAAAAATAGAAAGCAAACTTTGAAGGGGAAATAATGTGAAAAGGTCGATGGATGCAAAATATCAGGATACCGAGGTAGAATTCTATTTGGCCACGGTCGTCTGAATTCAAATAACAATGAAATAATAGGCGAGCTTTCCCATAAGAAAATAAGACATTTCCTTCCTTTCTCCTAATGCAGGTTCCAATGACACCCAGGTTATTGTACACGTTGTGCGTATGTCACCAATGGAAGCTCGATGGCTGGATTTGGTCAAAGCTGTATATCGAAATAAAATCAATTCCGTTCTATTTATTCTTCATGATACCGTTTACATAACGTCTTTCGACTCACGCCTAAATGATTTCAATCATCACTCTTGATTCAGCTAGACAACCGATCTTGATTCTCTCTTAGCAGAATATTACTGATTTTCTGCTCCCGTCGCTCCAATCAATTTGCATCATTGAAAGCGTACTCATGGCAACGTGCTCTTTAATAGCAGCCACGGTGGATTTTTTTTCTGATCTTGGGAGACAAAAGTGTGGTCGCAACGAGGAGACGGAGAGGAGAACAGAATAGGGTATTTAAAAAAAGAACCGTAGATTGACAAATGTGACAGAAGCGCGATTATGTAAATTAAACAGATTCAGCAAAATTAATTATATTATTGGTCGACCATTAGGTTCTTGAAGAGATTCTTTCGACAAAGAAAGTGCATGGCAACAGAACGTACGGTAAAATTTTTGAAAACTGCGAATGAAAACATGAATCTTGATGCGAGAGGTAGAAAATGATCGAGCAGGGTGACGTGACGGTGCGAATGGCGTGGATTTAAACAAAGGACGCAGTAAGTGTGAACAACTTTCCATTCTAGACAAACATGACAAATGGGCGTAAATGGATGGTTATTCGACACATACTCGACAAAAACATGTATGCGACAAATTCAACGTGGTATTGTGTGTGTGTGTGTGTGTGTGTGTGTGTAATTCGGTTTTTACAGACGTGTATCAATCAGATATGATTATTTACGTCTGGGACCGACCTTTAACGTCACCATCCGAAAGACGTGACTCAGTCTCGAACCTGGGTTCGCTGAATCAGTTTATAACTTCCACTGGTAGCTGGATTACAGGCGCACGCCACAACGCCCAGTTTCGTACGCTATTATTCTAAACTTCAGCCCTGGGGAGCGTTTCATCAAGCATTTTGTCAGTGATTTTTTACCGACAACTGTTAGTAGCTACTGAAATCCTTGGATCTGATTGGCTGAGAGCAAATTTGTCAGTAAAAATCACTGACAAGACACTTGATGAAACGCTCCCCTGGACCAAGCCCTAACTCTAACCACAAACCTCAAATAAAACTTAATTGCGAACCTAACACTTACCCTATACATACACACACACACACACACACACACACACACGTTTACATGGCTTTACCACCGAGGACAACTATTGTTCCTCTATTGTTACTCGTCCTCGGACAGTCGACGGAATAAGGCACAAATTCATTGTTCGACGTTCGAGGACTATTGTCCGGCTTCCGAGGACCATTGTTCTCATGATTTTTTTTTTGTTCTCTGTCCGAAAATGTTCTCGGACATACGGCTAAACACCCGCACACACACACACATATATATATATATATATATATATATATATATATATATATATATAATGATATTTCATAACAGCGTGTTGGAAGAGCATGAAGAGAGATAAAATGAATGAATTCCAGAGGGGATGGGAACTGCTTTACGTCCACGTCGTCCATCCCGGGTAGCTCTTACGAGTTAGCGAAATTTGCAGTAAAAAGTTAACCACATCCTACATGAGGAATATGTTAAATATGACTGATGCGGCATGCTGTCCTCCCAATGGAGGTCCGTCCTTATCAAGACGAGAATCGGCTGATTCTGGCAAGAAACCGCTCGACATCCTTCAACTGAACGTGGAAGGGCCATGATCTTGGTACAGTCTGCAGCAGAGTACTGCGCACCTGTTTGGACGCAGAGTGCTCACACCCATAGAATTGATGTTCCTATCCATGAGGCTATGAGGCTTATTTCGGGTTCTGTTAGATCCACTCCTCTGAGTCATCTGCCATTCTTGTCTGGGATCCAGCCCGCCAAGACATCACCTGCAGACGTCTCTACAATAAATCTGCACCACATCCTCTACGTCTCATTCTTCGTCTCATTCTTCCTCAACATATTCTTTTTACTCTGTATAACACATTAATTTTGTCCTATTTAAGTTATTGTAATGTGGTTTGGGTTAATACCTATCGCTCGAAATTGCAGCCTTTATACCTCCTTCAGAAAAGAGCAGTCAGAATATGTACACACTCACATCGTTTGGCCCACACTAAAGATTTATTTGTTAAACTCAATGTACTTACTGTATTTAACATAAATGACTATCAATGTGCAATTCTGATATTTAAACATGAAAAAAATATTCTTCATAATTCAATATCTTGTATGATCAAGAAAAACTCTAACTTACATAACTACAATACAAGAAATAAGGATAGATATCACTTATACCCTGCAACTACAAATTTCATCCTTCAGTCTTTTCGACATTATGCACCTGAAGTATGGAATAATCTGCCAACTGAAATTTGGTCTTGCAAGACACTCAATCTTTTTAAACAAAAGCTTAAGAAATATTTGGTGACAGTGTAATATTGTTAATCTTTATTCAGTGTCTAACTGCATTGTATAGGGTTTGTGTGAGATCTATCCTTTATTCTACTATATATCTCAACTTTTTAATAATTTTGCATTAATCTGGTTCTATTTCTATTACATTCATAATATAGTCTTCTACCATCTGGGTAGCCTACTCGACAAGCCACTTGGCTTTTTTTTTGGCTATACCCAAATTCCTTATTATTTATGACTATTTCTCTGTATATTCTGATTTGCATCTACTTAGTTTTATTCAATATCCCTTATCCTTTGTATTATATATATATATGTATTCAATTGGTGTGAAATGTATTTTTATATGGAATTTGAAATAAAACTTGAACTTGAAAAAAGGAGGCCCCACACAGGCTGCGGTCAAGGAAGCCCCTCTGCACATTCCTTGAAAATCCAAGAAAGCCCTGGGTACAACTGAACAGATTGCGGTCTGGTTTTGGCCGATATGCAGCAACCATGAAAAGATGGGGAATCACAGACTCTGACCTCTGCCAATGTGGACAAGTACAAACCCATATACATGTTATCAATGAGTGTCCTGTGATGAGACCCCCATGCCCACTCACAGAGGTAGAAAACCCAGACCTGGCCACCTACCTCAGTAACTGCCAATTTTGACTGATGTGGATGACATACGAGAGAAAAAGAAGAGAATTCCAGAGAAGACATTGGTAATGCATTGAATTCCAACTTTTTTTATTTTAGCCAAATTTTCGATCCTCACGGATCTTCCTCAAGGTAATGAACAAAGTGAGCTTCACAAAAACATATCACTTTGTTCATTACCCTGAAGTAGATCCGTGAGGATCGAAAATTTGGTTAAAATAAAACAAGTTGGAATTCAATGCATTACCAATGTCTTCTCTGGAATTCATTCATTGTATCTCTCTCTCTCTCTCTATCTATATTATATATATCTTTGACGAAATAAAGCCGGGGGCTATTGTCGTCAGAGCATGCCGGAGAACCAGAAGGATACAGCCAGTAGACAATACTTTGACTCTGTCACGCGTACAGATGAGGGACATGCCGTAATTACGAAAATTAAAACCCCTGTTCATCTATTCTAGTTTGCAATATCACTTTGCATTTTCCTTTCTCCTGAATTTCATTTTCTTCAACGAGGCCATCATTTGATATCACCAACGTTGCAGTGTTGTTGTTCTTTTGTATATACGTAGAGCGAAGCAGTTAGGTTTAATGTGCACTCTTACAAATTGAGGGAATAATGGTACTACCGCAAAGAGCTTCTTAACTGTTTCGGCGCCACCTAAGACAGTTGGCAAGCTGTGACACAGAACATTGCGTGCACTCTCTTATGGCACTGCTGATAATGATAGTAGTCGGAGAGTATTTTGATGGCATTTATCTGCTTTCTGGCTGTGTATCTTATGAATAGTTAAAAGCTCACAATAAGTAGAGAGAAATCAACTAAATTTCTATGACTTTTTATTGACGAAAAAATCATCTGGAAAATGCATACAAATCATGTTTAAAATTTGTGTAATATACCTCCTTTCTTTTCTTGAATTATTGTGATACATTTGTTCTTGCATTATGTGATCGATTTCTATGATTCCAGAATATATATGATTTGTATTTTGATTGATTTGTGGAAATAAACTAGACTGAAACTGAAAGTGAATGTGTTTACCACAGAACCAACCGTAAATGGTTATTCGTGCTCTCAAAGAAATGGTGTAGTCGTTGCAACAAGAATATATTGTTTGAAAGATTCTATAGTGGATCCTGACAGACTGCCAGAAAAAAAAGCCAAACAAAAAAGATGTTTATACATACCAGTGATGGTGGCTGTCCTGGTGCAGTTGTAGAGGATGGCCAATTCACCGAAGACTTTCCCCGGTCCCATGGTGGCCAGGATGTGATCACCTTGGCTTACCTCAAGGGTTCCCTCTGATGAAAAGAAAAGGGGAAAATGTGGTTACCATGGTTACACACTGATGCGCTAATAAAGAAGTTATGAAATGCTACAGGGAACTAACAATGGATTTATGGCTTTAAGTCAAGATTCAAGATTCAAGATTCATTTATTTTTCGATACCAATTCATAAATCATATAAAATATTTACATTGTAGAAGAAACTCATCCTTCAAACATAACGCAACTTTGTTTTACATATTGTTTTCTAAAATAGATGTTATAACAGAGAGAGGTGAAGACACGTTTCAATTGTTTCTTGATAATGAATAATCGAAAAGGTAACGACAGGGAACTAGCAAAGATGCGGAGATTGTAAATAGCATGTTCCCAATTAAAATCATTATAATTATATACATGATTCAAAAATCTGTTGGTTGTGTGTTTTTATTAATATATATTCGAGCGACTTGGTAATCGAGGACGAGGGTACGAGCTCAAGGCTTATGTTGTGAACTCAGGACCTCCAAGAGCGAGGATAACTGCTCTATCAATGATGATGATAATTATTCCTTTTATCATTGTCATTATCATTAATATTATTATTACTGTTATTATAATCATCATCATCAGCATCATCATCATCAGCAACATTATTTTATCATTATCATGATGATTATCCTTATTCCTTCTCTTTTCCTGTTTATCTCTCTCTCTCTCTCTCTCTATTTCCCCCTTTCTTCGTTTTTTTTCCATGTAATTTGTAAGTCAAGTCTATTGATCTATTTGCTTAATTACATGTACAGGAATTATAAATAGATATATGCGATTGACGCATCGTTTATCACTAAACAATGCTCTTACATGTACTTAAAAGCTCTATCGTTTCAAAAAAAGGTCAGCTCTGAGGCGTCGCTAGACTATTTTTGAAACAGGGGCAGTGTCAGAGCACTTGTCCAACAAGAGAAAAAGGTTACAAAGATTCTCAGGTTTTCAATTTGTCGATCTGCCTCTAAAAGTTCAAATTTGCGGATGACACTAACAGACAAAGATTTAGCGACAGAAATTCGGGACCAGGGATGTCATCCCCACAACCCCTCTAGCAACGCCTCTGAGTAGGTTCGACTAAAGTTTATCTCTACTAATATCTCAAGTCACATTCATTAGTAGCTTAGGGAGCCAAACGTCTCTATTTGATCAACAATCGGATAAAGGGCCTTTCACATCGGTAGATTAATGCCATTTGTACCCGATTAAGGATAATTAATCGTTGCAGATTTAGTTTTAAATTTTGAAAATGTCATACCACATTAAAAAAAATACAACTACATGTAATTGCAAAAGTAGTTGTATCATCCCAAAGGTAATTCATATCAAAATTAGAATACTAAATTGAAGCTTATTGTACTATACCATGCTGTATTGAGTTTCTGTATAGTATAGTCCTTATATTTGTTAATAGATATTTGAATTAAATTGCATTCCATCATATATATAAATAAGGAAGAAAAAATATAGTACTACTTTAAATTAGTTGATATGTATATACCAAGATCGAATATATACCGAAAATGCATCGATGGACTTTGAAATCTGAATAAATAACAATAACACTAGACTGATATCAAACTAACCCAAAACAAATATTCACTAAATTTTGTGCAAATAGAAACCTGGATAGTCCCACCTATGATGTTTACTTTTGGTGTTACATTCCATTGCCAAAGCTTTATACTTACTATGTAATTACTGTCTTAAAACATTTATTTTTACCACGTTTGATGTTTATACTGTAATATTTTGAATAACCAGGACTGAAATGTAAAATGGTTCTATACTTGGTCATAATATCCTGTACGAAAATATTTTTGTATAATGCACACAAATTTACATAAACTATAAAAATACAAACTTGTTCTCCCCAAGTAAAATGCACTTCAAATTACCACTACGAGTTCATCCTCATCTAATACAATTTATGCAGGTCATGTCTGTAAAGATTAAAGCTATGATGTGAAATGGTGCATGATTCGGAGATAAAAGATACATCTATTTTGAAGTCTTTCTACCTGTTGTCCTTGAGTGGCGATGGTTCATTGTGTTAACAGTTTATGGCACGCTGTATGCAAACGGAGGTGAGTAATTAGTGTGTTTATTCAGTCACACTAATGAAGGCATGGGATGGGTTCATCATTGTAGGCTGTGTCTTGGGTAAATACACGAAGCTGTTCTCAATGCAAAACATCCTAGTTTATCTTGTCAACTATTATCAGTCTAAGCCTTCATTTAGTGAAAACGCACTATATTTGTCAGTATTTCACTGGAAATACCACAATCAGGGCCCCGTTTCATAAAACTTGTTATCAATAACAAGTTACAATAATTGTTATAAGCTACTGAAATTCTTGAATCGGATTGGCTGAGAGCGAATTTGTCATAGAAATGAGGCAGTTGTTATTTATAACAAGTTTTATGAAACGGGGGCCCTGACTGATCATAATTATTACAAATTTATAAAATCAATTCACTGAGATTACACACGTGAACAATAACTGAATATACATTCGCTAAGTTATTTGTCTCATACATAATGCTGGTCAAAAATTGTCAAATAATTCCCCCCTAAAAGGAAAATTTGCCCCATTTTTGCTGACTTAATGCACAGAAGCATAATGAAAAACGGAGTATCCATGGTTGTTTAGACAATGCATAAGAACTCGTCCTGAGATTTCAAAGGTGTAAATCATAACAGGTGGGGTAATAACATCTGACAAAACTTTACATTTGATAATATACCGGAAACTGTTAATATAAATCAACCTCCAAGCAGGGAGAGTATACCATGATAGATAGATAATGCCGTTGATGGGGATGACATTCGTCTTCAATTGACTTACGCCACATGTCCCATGGAGCCATTACAGGCACACACGTGTATCTCTCTCTTTTTACTCGGGTATAATAAGCAATACCTATCAAGTGCAGTCAATAGCTACGGTCATACAAGCGACAACACCTATATAGTTTCAATCGATATCATGTTTATTTTAAAAATCTACACGTTCTACAAATTATTTATCGTTCTTACTTTCCCACAAAATGCAACTTTATCCTATTTCGCATTTCTACTTGTATGCCTGTTTGGCAGAAAATTAAGTAGACCGGTGCACTTTTGCGGAAGAAAATATTGGTGACTTTAGATGAAAAACCTCTCGTATTATATTTCTCATGTTTCCATCGGGAAAAGATAATGAAAAAAAGGGCCCCATTCTTTGAAAGAACTTCCTCAAATTGAGTGCTGATTTGCATAATACGTGACATGGAATACCTTCGAGGAAAACACACTAGCCTATATAGGTCATTGCCCAACCGTTTTCTCCTCTGATCGTTTTTCTCCCCTTCTCCATCTTTCGTTTAAACACTCTTGCGCTAGCTTGGTACGGTTTCTTATGTCAATCCATATGATCTTTTCATAGTTCTATAATTAACCCTCCAATGTACATTTTTCTCTAAAACAATTTTCTAGCATAGAATTATGCACCCCCCAAAAAATATGATATTTGCAATTATTGTCCCACGTCACAAAAACAATGTTAGCGGATTCGACTCGAATCGAGAACTGAAAACGTGCTATTCTAAGTGCTGTCTCCGTGTTAGCAATAAATAACAAGTGAAGCTCCAACTCCAACCAACAATTGCTCCAAGCTTTTATATCTTTAAAGATATAGAGTTAGGATTAGTGTTTCAAGTGGGTTTCAGATCAGGTTTTGGGTTAGGGTTAGGTATGGCATATAAAGTGTTTGGTTCAGGGCTGAACTTAGGAATTCGGTTAATGTAGGTTAATGACCGCGAAGCCATTGTCACCGGAGAAAGTGTCACAAAACCCCCATAATTTGGTGTCAGATATATGCCTGAACAATTTCGAATTTGCCATTATATTTCCATATGGACAGCAGATTCGGGAACTCCAAAATCTGCCTTCTTAAGTGTTTTTTTTTTAAAGCCATGGCCACTGGCCCAAGTCTTACCTGCGCCAACATAGAAATGAGCCCCAGTGTCGCCCTCGTTGATAACGACTTCGCCCCTCTTGTAAGTGATGGGGAACATGCAATCAACGATCTCTCTGGTCTGGGAGATGTCGAAGTTCTTTGTGAAGTCATTAAGAAGGATGGCATCACGAATCAGCTGCTTGGCACTGTTAGAAAGAAAGGGAAGAAATCATCAGATTACAAGTATTCAGTGGCGGATTTCTTTTGGTCGTTGTTGTTTGTCAGAGAATTCTGGAGGAAAAGTGGACCAAAAAATATGGGGGGGGGAAATCTGAAAACTTTTTTTTTTTTTTTTGCTTTGTCAGAAAAATTTTCAGAGATTTGTGTGACCCTCCCTTTTACAAAATCCTGGATCCGCCCCTGCAAGTATTCTTAAATTCAAGTCTATGCCCCTTCATTTGGAGAAGAAATAGCTTAAATCATTCTGCATTGTTTATAAATACGAATTTGTGGTATATTGAACACGGACCATGGAAAAAAAATTCCTGTCTTAAAACGCAAGCATGAATCTTTATTTTTATACAAATTTAGACCAAATGTGACACAAAACGAGTATAATTATTTGAAAGAACTTTAATTAGAAAATTCCCATTTCACCTTATTATATCTTGCATAAACCGTGACCCTAAAAGTGTGTGTAAATTGATTGTTACTATATTCAATCAATACTATTCCCAGTACAATCAATTATATATAGATAAATCGTTGTATGTTGAAAGGACTGTGAAATTAACAAGAGCCCCAGGGGGCACGACGCTCACCTGAGGTGGATCAATTCACATCTGGTGCAGGGGCCCCTATAAGGCCACCCAGAAAAATTTCATGAACAACTTTCATTCTTCATCTATAGAGGTATCTAATACCAAGTCTGAGCTTCCTACCAAGTTCGGTTAAATTCCAATCATGGGTTTTGGAGAAGAAGCTGAAAATGTTAAAAGTTTATGGATGGCGCACAACTTGCCCCCCCCCCCCTCCAGTATGTTACCCCCACAGACCCCCTATAGGGCCACCCAGAAAAAAATTCATGAACAACTTTCATTTTTCGTCTTTAGAGGTATCTCCATACACAATACCAAGTCTGAGCTATTCCTGGTTCTGGAGAAGAAGATGTTTGAAATTTACATAGCTTTTACACTTGGGGGCCCTCCCCCTGGGCCCCCCTGGGGGCCACATGTACCATTTTAGCAACTTTGGATCCCCTACCCCTAAGGATGATTCCTACCAAGTTTGGTTGAATTCCGATCATGTGTTTTGGAGAAGAAGATCAGAATGTACATTTTGCCTGGCAGCGCCCCCCCCCCCTCCAGTATGTTACCCCCACAGGGCCCCTATAGGGCCACTCAGAGAAATTTCATGAACAACATTCATTCTTCATCTATAGAGGTATCTCCATACACAATACCAAGTCTGAGCTATGCCTGGTTCTGGAGAAGAAGATGTTTGAAATTTACATAGCTTTTACAATTGGGGCCACATGTACCATTTTAGCAACTTTGGGTCCCCTACCCCTAAGGATGATTCCTACCAAGTTTGGTTGAATTCCGATCATGGGTTTTGGAGAAGAAGATGAAAATGTAAAAAGTTAACGGACGACGGACAAATTTCCATCGCAATAGCTCACTCGAGCCTTAGGCTCAGGTGAGCTAATAAATGTGATTTCAATTATGTAAACAAACTTATTTAAATCATTCCAGTGATTGTATTCAATATAAGTCGGTTTCTTCATATATATGGAATATACTGTATAAACAAATTGGATTTCAATTAATCAGTCGAACCCATAATTACATTAATACTGATTATTGCAATCATTACACTCTCATACTACTAACGCACTCCTGTTCTGTAATGTAAGAGCAATCATTCAATCGGTTAACACTTTGTCATTTGTTGTCATTGCATGTCAAAATCACTGGCATCAAATTGCAACTGTCATCTTTACTTTGAATGGCGGAACACAGGCCTATCAGTCACTGGTGCGCTACAGTATCAGACGACTGCTTGCAAACATCCTCATAAAACGCTTAGATTAACCCTTTTCGCTTAATAAGCATTGCCGAGCGTTGCTACGGGGTGGAACGTGGACACGATGCGAGTATTGACACTGTCATCAACGGTGGATGCGGTTGCTAGGCAACCCGGAGAGTGTGTCTCATTAAAAAGCGAAGATGCGCTGAGAGGGTGGTTGTACTCACTCAAAGCAAAATATTCCTTCCGCCAAATCCAAAAGCACGTTTCGTTCAGCCGCCACGGCTGCATTTTTTTTAAATGTGTACAATATCTAAAGTATGTAATGTAGCCAGTTCCGTTCACTCATTGTGGAAGGCATCATTCACTTTTTGCTATAAAAAACAAAATAAATGGCAGTGGTAACGGCAGCTTTTCGTTTCGTTCTGGTAACGTTCAAGAGTCACGTACCTATTCCGACTTTTCTCCGCTGTCCTGACCAACTTCATCATGTTTATGCCCGCATTTCTCACCCCACCACCATCTCACTACCACATACAGAATATAATTTAAAGTATTTTGAATGTAACAACATCACATTAGAGTTTCCTAGTTTCTTCATTGATATTGCTTGATACCCAGGTGACCCCCCCCCCCCCCATGATTTGATTTGATTTTTTTTAAATTTGATTTTGATTGGTTTTATTGTGTATGCAAGAAAATGAGTTGAACTGCGTCTGGCGTATGCAGACTATTCCCACTCACTATACCGTATCTCCCGTGAAAAGAGAAGTGACAGGCTACATGAATTTATACCAGACTAAGTTAAATTTAAACCCATTTTTTTTTAAAGAGGAAAAAACACACATTCAGACCAACATTCGCAGTCAGTGGCATAGCGTGGTTCCAGCCATCGAGGGGAGCACTGTTAATCTCCCCCTCCCCTCTCTCTCTCTCTCTCTCTATCTCTCTCTCCCTTTCTCTTGCTTGCTTGTGAGAGATTTTTCGGATTAATAGTGCCTTTTTCATATCCTGGATCAGTCCCTCATAGAATTATATACAAAATGAAAAGGAAAGTTCACGATCAGCATAGCACGTTTACCCGAGCGTGATCCGTTCCTAGACGTGATCATCACAAAAGATAACACAAGGCCGAGTACCAAAGTGAATAGTAATTTATTTTGTTAATGCCGCAGTGACCAAGATTACATATAACAACCCCCATGCAAACGTGAACGACGATGATTAAAATATTACAAATACACTAAAACGAATAACGTAGTCATTATCTCTACCTCAAATCTCACTCCCTAGCCAGCACGTAACAAAGTGTACGGCTTTGTGAAATAACGCAACGCTAAACAATAGCCTCCGAATATCTATTAAATTAATGTCAAATAAAATTGCAACTGCCGTTGAGGGGATTTTTGTTTTTATTGTTGACATGGTTGAAGATGCGAGAAGTTGCATGACGTGTATTCACTTATTACAGGCATACAAAGTACGTGTATTAAATTACTTTTATACAGCAGCTGTAGAAGACGAAAAGTTGATGCAATTTAATGGGTCTGAATATCATCCAAGGACCCCCCCCCCCTCTTTTTTTTTTACTTTATCAGATAAGATTTTTATGTTGTTTTGCTACAGTTCGCGTTATAAGAAAAGACGGTAGGTTTTTTTTGTTGCAACCCGATCACTGACAAATCAAGGATAGCGCCACAATTCCTCGTCAGTTTCATCTTGAGTATATAATATCATAGACACATGATAGATATTAAGTGATAAAGACATCCCTCAATTCAAGTTTTTTCTTTTCTATGAATGATTTTTTTATTTCATTTTATTTTATTTTTTTTGGAGGGGGGAGATTATTTCTTTGTCCTTTTTTCCTGGAAAATATGGTTAGGAGGACAGGAAGAAGTGGCGGGAACCGATCATGATATCAGTATCATTGTCGTCTGCTAAATCGCTGACTTTTTGACTACAGGCTTACCAGCAAGGCAAGAAGTCATGTCAACAAAATCATCTCAAATAAAGAACAGCCACAAATCTTTAAAAAAAAGAAATCATGATTGTGGCAAAGGAGGTAATAATCTATCTTTCTAATCAATATTGGAAATATCTGTGCAGAATTAAATGGAATTAAAAATAAACGTAACAGGTATTTGATTAAATATCCTTTCGTTTTATTTTTCTGTCGTATCCTCAAGTGACACTTTACATGTATAGAATTACAATATCAGATACAGAGCATGACTTGATAAATCATGCAACATCTTTGGCAGGCGTCCGCAACAGGCGGTTTGTCGTATTGATTTCTGTTTATTCATACAGTGATGGGATATTATTAGTAATGGCGACCGCAAACGAAGGTGGGTAGACTATAAGATCTTCAAGCGATTTCCGTCAAGCGTCTTCAGTTGCAGAAAGGCTTGAGGAAATCATCTAGAAGAAATACAAGTAGGCGCCTACATTAAGCCCCCTCTCCCTCACCCCTTCCTTTCTCTCTCACTTTCTTTCCCCCCTAAATATCTGTCTGTATTTATCTAATTTCTCATGGACCACCCGCATCTTTTTCTTATTCACTCTATCTCCCTCTTTTTGTCTCCACTCTTTCTCACTATATTTTTTTTCAATTCCTACTTTCCTCTATTTCCTATTTCATGTCTCTCCGTAACTCTCACCTCTCTCGTACAAAGTGTCCCTATCTGTATTTTCCCTCTTTCCCCTTTTTCACAATCCGCCCCCATTTTCCCCTTTCTTTCTTAACTATAATTATAGTCTCTCCCTCCCCCCCCTCTCTCTCTCTCTGTGAAATCTTCTTTTCCCCCACTTTTGTTTGTCACCATACTCTCTTAGACAATATTATTTCTATGATCTTCCTCTACCTCTTGCAGAACAAGAATGATCTACTGTAGATATTAAGTAATTATTGACATATTATGCAAGGTCAAAGAAACTTTCTTTAGACGACTTTGCAAAAACAAAATCAAGAGGACATTTATTGCAGCAAAATGACTGGGTTTATCACACATTTCTGAATCATGCATTGTTTTTTTTAATTGGTCCGATCAAGTTTGTCAGAGGTTTGTCTAATTTGGCAATTAATAGATTATTTTGCAACGATGCGACAAAGGAAGCAACGATGTAAGGCTCCAACAGGCTGGTATGACATGTCAGGAACACAAATCCTTTCTACAACTTTTTTTTTTAAAGGGAGTCAGAACAAATATTCCGGAAACAGGGTCTGCACACATGCATGTCACCTCGTGTCACACTCATTCTTTTAACTATTGTTTAGGTTTGGTTCATATTCCATATTTTTTCCCTTTTTTTTCAAGCCGAAATGCAATTCCATATTCATGCCCTGACACAAACTGCAAACTGTGTCGCCTGCCCCCTTGGGAGTCGTTTGGTGTTGTATAACCTGTGGCATATATGTAATGTTATATCGAACACTGGCCTAGAATCCTCATCTGTCATTCAATTTCCCAGCAAAGGGGGAAAATATCACGGGCGCAAAAAAAAAAATGCAGTAAATATGAATTGTTCAGAAAAATATGACAAGAAAGAATTAGACACACTGCTGGAATCAGAGATAACCAACCTCTCAGATGTCGCGCATGTTTCTGCGGAGGAGAAAGGTCTAATGAATACATTAGTGTTTCTTGGGGTTTTTTTTCATTGTCTTAAAGATTCGTTGATTTTTTTTTTAATTTATATTTTGCTATATATGCATACATAATAATTATGTATGATAACGTTTACTTGTCTTTGGTATTTGTTCAAAAACATGGTGCAGCTGAAATATGATCCATCAGGAAAAAAAATATATATATATAATTATGTGTGTTTTATTTTAGAAATTCTTTTTTTTTAATTGTTGCAAATAAGCAACTCCTAATCAATAATTATAGTCATATCACTCAATTTGCCCGTGTTTTCTCTTTTCTCGTTCTCTCCGTCTCCATCCCCTTTTAATGACCCCCTTTTCTCTCTCTCTCTCTCTCTCTCTTCTCTCCTTTTCTCCATTTCTCCATCGTTCTTTCTTTTTTTTCTCTCTCTCTTTCATGCCCATTCTTTAACTTTCTCTCTCTATATCTCTCACACACACCCTCTAACTTTATCTCTCTTTTCATTACTCTCTTTCTCTCTCTCTTTCTCTCTCTCCCTCACTTTCCTCACAAGCATACGAAAACAGAATACTTGTCTTGGAAATGTAATACCGAGTGGTATGCACTAGTACTGCACTCCTAATTTTACTCTTATCCCGGGTCGTCGTCTTTAAGCGCTATATATCTGCGTAACTAAATAAAATGCACAATCCTGCACTGCAATACCGCTCTATGCCTTTGTTAGTATACTCCTCAATACATGCACACTCGGACGCTTATGCCATGGTTTGGATACATTTACACATTCCTGTTAGGCAAAATATAGTTTCGGATATGAATTTGAGGAAATATTCGTTAAATACAAGGACACGCACGACAGGATCAAATGTTTATGCCTTTTCATCATTCTAATTCAAAGTAATTGAATCTGAACGGCTCATTTAACGGCTCAAAATTAAAAATGTATTTGTCTTACATGGCTTATGTATTGCATTCGTAAGCATGGTATATTACAGAAGCGTCCAGTCGTTTTGGCGCCAAGAAAGCTAAAATGTACTATGTGCTTATCAACTGTCAAATATGAGTTATTCGTGTGTATGCTGCGCAACAAAGCACTCGAGTTACACTGCACAGTTACACGCGTACATGTTTGTAGCGAAAGGAGTTAGTATATACTGCTATCTCTTTACTGCCGCCAGATTTCACAAAATTGATGAATTATGCCAACTGCTCAGTACACTTTCATTTTCATGATTTAGGCAATGTGATGTGACAGCGAGTAAATTAGTAACCATGCACTGTATAATGGAGGGGGGAGGGGTAAAGGGAGCGGGGAAATTAAAGTTTATCGCGATATCCACATACGTGGTTTATCCACTCCTGTTATATCTACGACATTGCACCTAAAATAATTTACGTTAATTTGGAATGATATTTCTGTGGTTCGTGCATGTGCATTTAGTTTGCGTAAAAATATAGATGTGCCCGATTCTGCGTGCCATTATTCCGAAACTATATTTTTAATGTAAAATATTTCTTCTCCTTTCCTCAATAACAAGTTCTTCTCCGTTCTACATTATACCATTGTTTCTTTCACTGTTAAAATCCACCTAAGTTTGTTCACTTGATAGATTTACTAAGAACTATATAAAATACAACATTCGGGTTTGATTCATTATAAAAAAAGCAACACCAGACAATATTTATTTTTGAAAAAGCAGTGATAAATTATGTACCTTTTTGTTGAAAATCAGATCACTCTCTAGCTGAGGGCACAGTGCTTCAAAATGCTTCCCAAATCAAATCGTTCGTCAGATTAAACATTTTATTTTCTCCAATAAACTAACTCAAAGAAACATTAGCTACATCTAGAGATAGAAAAGAATGACAGTGCTGAATTATGTATTTCTTCGTTACACTTCCGATCACTCATGATACCCACAAACTTCTTTTAAATGCCTCCTAATGCAGATCGCTTTTCAGATTAGACATTTTAATTTCTCCCATTGCTTTCCAGAATGCCATGATTGAGGACGGCCCGCTGTGAGACTAGAAGCTTTAATCGACATCGTTCTCGAAGGCGCTCTGGACAAGATATCAAGTTTCTCCTCCACGAACGACATCGATCGTTTTATTCCTAACATCGATCCCTATCTTCGACCCTTTGCGGATTCAGAGTATGTCAAGCCGATAGCATTTTGGCGTCAAAAGAGGGACATCAGATCTTTGTGATAAACGCCGGGAAACTCACGTCACAACAAACCAATTATTTCTATTTGTGGCTATTCCTAACTCCTATAATAAAATCTATGAGGGAAGGTTTGTGAGATTTTGTAAACCCATCGTATAGAGTCAATTTGTTTGTTTTGTTGCATACTTTCAAAGTAGAGAGTAAATTTGTAAGTTTTGGCGCATTTGGCCCAGGTTTTCCTACCACAATAGTGTATAACGTTATATTTGAAAGTTATATATATGAATATATTCAAAGGCACAGATGAGAGCTGCTGAAAATGTGATGATGTATTTGTCATTGAAGGGTATTGGTGTTAACATTTTTTATTTGCATTTTTCGATGCAGCCGTAACTGTATGACTTAAGTTTCACTCATCGTTTAAGTGTCCGTATTGCATTCCCACTACAAAGTACAGGTAGAACTCCACGGAGTACATTCCCCGTTTGTTTCTTTTTTGCTTTTTACGTTTTACATTTGACTCATGGCTCAGTTATTTTATAATGCCACCCTTTATTCTTTTCCATCTCTTTGAAATGGAATTTATTTTTAAAAATATTCTTTTTATACCTTGAATAAAATCTACGTCGACCAGTGAGATTGGAAGTCCTTCGACTATGGCATGCGCATCCCTCTACATTTTTTTTCTCAAATATAGAAAACAACTGCAGCAGTAAATACGAAAATATTGATTCAGATCGAAAATCTAAAAGCCTTAGCGACCTTCACTGCCCCTCTCCTCACCTCCATCCATCTCTTTCCCATGTGATAGTTGTCTTGTGAATGATTTCAGAAGCATACAAATTACTGATCCTAAAAGAGCATGCTAAAGAATAGAAAGTTATCCACTATTTTCACGAAATCGCGAAATCGATTTTGTTGTTCAGCACTTATAATGACACATCCATCATCTTTTTGTAATGATTGTTATATCCACTAATCAATATTTAACTGTTTCAAAAGAAATCTTTACAAACGCATGGCGGAGTGAACTGATATATGTTTCATCCGTATCATCTCGATCGATTTTCAAAAAAAAAAAACCCCAAAAGATGGCTTGACTATCCAAGATTCCTGCATGCATATCAGCTCTATCTATGTAGATAACATTGGGCATAGCAACTGAACGCCTTCTTGGAAATTCAATTGAGATGTATTTCGCACTGCGAGTTCGTGGATTATAGGCTCCGACGCCATTGTATAATATAGTTTCTATTCGAATAACGTATGACATGGGTGTGCAAAACATTGCTTAAGTACTAGTAAAGAAATGTCGTCAGAAATTTATAGCGTGGAATGAAAAATAGACAGAAGTAGGCAATTGCAAATCACTGTTTTCACACTGATTTCAACTTGTGTTCTTTCCAAATTTTCCAGAAATTATGGAACCATGAATCAGTAGGCATATTACTGTAAATTGCAAATGCATTTCAATTGTTAGCGTGCCTAGATAGGTTTAAATTGTACCCTCCTCGAAGTTAACAAGCTATTCTACTTGACAGAAAGGTGCACTAATTCCTTGGCTATAGGCATTAAAAACTTGTTGCTATGACACTCATAACGATCAGAATACGTCATGTTATCATGAATTAAGTACATGATCATAAAGCTGAAAGGCACCCTGGGCAAAAGCTTAAATGAAAAGGAAAGCCATACACGGTCAAAGCAGAAAGTGTACATATTGATATTTCACGGGGACAGTATATCCTGTTTTGTACGATGCAAGGTTGACGTTAGAATAAAATGTAATGGATGGGTCTATCTGCAGGGAAGCTATAAATAACCAAATAACCGAAATCTAGTGTGGCCTAAAAACACAAATGAACATTATACATGTCTTTCAAACGGGAAATGATAAACGTTGAACAATATGCATAAATAAATCTAGGCAAGGGCATATTGCAGTGATAGGCAACAGTCTGTATCACGTTATTCTGTATCCAGATATTGTTGTAATTCTATAGACATCATTCTTGAGAGCATTGGCTAATTTTGTCCCATATGCTTTTTTTTTCTTAAACCAATATATTTCCGAATATAAATATTTGTTTACATCAATTTTATCAAGAGTTAACACAGTGACACAGTCCGAATGAAACGGGAAAACAGCATGAGGTTGTAGCTTGGGACTTGTCCCTCTGATTATAAATATTAATCATCTTGCCATTAGTTTTTTTTTTCTGTAACCAAGGTAACGTCTCTCTGGGCTTAATTAGCAGGTCAACGTCAATCTTAAACTCCACACACAAACACTGGACCATCTTAAATTAGAACAGATCAAGCAAAATACTTAAAAAGGCCAGATCCCTACTAATGAAACAACTTGATGCAAGTGTGTTCCCGGGTGGCTCGTTAGTTTACAAACATTAAGGTACCAATACTTACGTAATAGACCGCTTCGGTAATTTATGCAAATGTATACATACCTGTCAAACAAATGTTGTTCTTGACAACCTGAAAGCTTGCCGGAGGCTTGTCGGACATAGCAACAAATAATGTATGCAACTGGATTCCAAGCATTGAGGCTCATTTATAAAAAGCAGGTTAATGGAAACTCGACACTAGGTGCTCAGCGAATATATGTGCATAAATTTGTATACATTACATAAGCGGTCTATTATATACCATATAAACCCAAGAGCCGGATAAGGGTTGGAAAACGGTTAATTATATCTTAACCTGTTGAGTACTGAATTCTTTAATTCTCATTCGTAAGCAATGGGTTAAATCCTATTAACCATACCAGTAAATTCCGATCAAATCCAGCACATACTAGAGACTTCATTAATTTGAATGAAGAATAGAACGATTTCTATTTCCTATAAGAAACATGTTAATTCATAGTTTTAAAAAATATTTCATCAAGCCCATTTTAAAATTTTCTATGCTTTGTAGTTCCAACATGTCCGAATGAAAACTAACCTTGCAATTACCATCATTTTTGCCTCATCTAAGAGGGGCGTAATTACATTAGGCCTCCTTAAGATAAAATTTATTGCGTTTATATCAACAGTGAACATATTTATCTGAAGCTTGATCATTCCGCTCAAAGCGTCATTATTTCCATAAAGACATTCCTGAGTTGTTAACATCTCGTATGTCTATCCTAGAACATGCGACATACATTCATGACGACATCCTTTACTGAATTATAAGCACTACCTGAATACGTGATGATCATTCATAAAACAGAACGGTAAACGCCCGCGTCTTAATGTACTGTTGCTATAGAAACGGAGGTATAATATACAAAATGGAGATTAGATGGCATAGGAATATGATATGATATATTAATGGATTAGGGCAAGCAGCGCATGTGAACATGATTCTACGCTATTCTGTATGAACTCATGCGCATGCTGCGTGATCACGGACTTTAGATATTATCATCATTGTTGATATAAAATACATTCTGTTTCAAGAGGCAGAATAACCATAGTAACAATTACAATTTTAGATAATTGATTATTAGAAACTTATTCGGGCAGTTTATCCCTGCTGAAGGATTTTTGTGATAACAAAGATCTAATGAAATCCAATGCTGTTTTTTTTTTAAAGATATAGAATTCAGAATCGATCCCATGATTATTTGCATGACTGAATGGATTTCGAACAAGCGCAATGTCTCTGTTTTACTCTCGCTAAGATAATTCCATTAAAAATAAAATGTTAAAAATAGTGAAAGTGAACAGTGGTTAAAAAACCAGGGTAGCGCTGAATTTCATTCTCTCTGAAGTGCTACACAAATCGAGATGTTCTTTGAAAGTTGATGTTTGCATGGTTGAATAGATAACGTTGACGAGGTTGACGGTTCACCATTATGTGTAAGTCCTGAAAAGGACTATTGGGTTGGAGAGGGATAGTAGCCCGGAACAGCTCGGCACCGCCTCACTCTCTCGATCCTGAAGACGGACTGTCCGGAACGTCCAGCACTTTTTCCCCATTTCATCTGGTTTACTAGTCCTTTTCAGGTCTTCACCTTTTCAAGAAAAAATTCTCTATTACTCCTATTCTCTCTCTCTCTTTTATATCTCCTTTTTCTCTCCTTGCTCTACTATATCTTTCTCCAAACCAACAGTCATTTTCAGGACTTACACACGTGGTGAACCGTAAACCTCATCAACGAAATCGAATTTATTATCGAAAACACTGTTATTCAGTGGATATTAAATTTTACGAAGTGGCTATCCATTCGGCTTGACGGCTTCATCATATAGGAAGCCATTTTCTAAATATTGTTTGGATATATATAGTGATCAATTACATGCTCAGTGACGTAGAAAATGAGCTGAAGGATGAAACAAGTCTTGCGCCTTTTACAATTTACCCTTTTAATAATAAATGACTTAATGAGAGGATGCAAATTTACAAAATTGAGTTTGGAGCAAACAGTGAAGTCTAAAGTTTTGTTCTCGTAATTAGTTGAATAATAGGTCAAATAAAATGAATTTCTTGTTATCGTCCCTTCTTCCTTCCTGTTTTGTTTCTGTTTTGTTTTTGCCATATTTTTATTTGATATTGTTGTTCTTTTTTATTTATTTTTTCCTCAAAATTGAATAAACAAGAATCTGAGGATATCTAGACAATGACGGGACAAATATCATTAACCCATAGACTCCGGGAACCGGATGGCTCATGTATTAAGCCTATGAGAGTTACATAATCAATGGTTTAATGTAATACCAATCCACCTTGTCTTTAACCCCTGAAGTGCGTGTACAAATGAAATTGAATGAAGAAAATTTGTTTGGAATTCGACCCAGTAGCATTTTTATGTACAAGAAAAATGTGAAATATTAATCAACATGGAACCCCTTCATCCTCATTTTCGAAAAATCTGGACAAGAAACTAGGAATCAATTTTACTTGGCCTTATGAATAACTCAAAGTCTGATGAGAGAGAAAATTACCTTCCGATTGCATAAAGTATTCCGCCTATTATAAAATTATTTCTGATTAGTGGATATAAATTTGAGAGGTGGGCTCGAAGCGAGAGGCATTGAAGGACAGATCTATTATAATTATGGAAGTCCTTTTCTATATGTCGCCAATTAGATATTATGGATGATAATTACTGCAAGTGCGGTGAAATGGTAAATTAACTTAATAAGTATTTCGTCTGTAATTAACAATACACTAATTTTCATAACGATAATAATCGGAGATGTTAAAGGCACTCTGTTATCCTTGATCATCATCACTCAATATTTATTGTGCCCTCTCTCTCTCTCTCTCTCAATCTATATAAGAGAATCACTACACTATTATTGACCTTAAGAACACAATACGTTCTTCATACAGAGGCGCGACGGCGCAGTGGTAGAGCAGTGGTCTTGTGACCGAATGACCCGGGTTCGAAACCAAGTGGATGCGCTATAGTGCCCTTTGGTAAGGCATTAATCCTCATTACCATATCCCTCGGAGAGGACTTAAAGCCATCGGTCCCCTGGTTGCTTACTTACAAGCATACACATGCTCTCTCAGCAGTCAGGTGAAATAAACCATCAAACTTTTAAAAATAATTATTAAGGGGAAATCCGGTATACACCTACACATCCAGGGAGGTGAGAACCGAGGGTTATAGTGAAAAGCTTTGCTTTTCCTTTCCAAGGCACAGAGGACGCCGAATAAACTAATAAATAATAATTATTTTTGGTCTCACTTTACCCCCCTCTCTCTCTCTCTTCCTTCCTGTATTCTTTCTGCCCTCTCTGGCTTGTCTCTCTGATGTTGCCTTTCTCCGTATTCAGGTACATTTATCTCTTTTTTCCGTATGAATTTAGAAAAAACGCAAGTTTTATAGGACTTCGTCACATATCAAAGAAACGCGAGTTTTGTTTAAATGGATTGCATTACCCAACAGCACACAAGGTTTCTTCAATTGAACCTCGCACTACAACAGAGATATTCAATGGACATCATCATGATCAATCTTATCTTTTTTTCCTCGGTTGATTAAGCGAGTCCGTGACATTTAACTAGCTCACTTTTCGAGTATTCACTTAGTATGCACCGACATGCGTATGAAATGTCTGAAAGTGCACTCGACGATTTCTATCCATTTGTTTTAAATCTTTCTTTATTGATGTCACTTTATAGGGAAGTCAATAAATTCAGTAGATTCGATTTTGTTTCGTGGTGTCCGGATGTCCTAAAAGTAGATACCTGGATGAAAAGGCTACAGAAAAATAAACTGTATTACAGGAATTAAATTATAATTGCAATGTGGTGCAGACGTCTACTTATGAAATTGATTGATTAATGGTGGTTTAACAAACAAACAAAAAACGATGGTGATTGTGAAGAAGAAACATGATAATTTCTCTTCTTTGTATATCAATTTCTTTAATCGAATTAATTATATCTCCATTTCTATTAAAAAAAACTCTCTCTCTCTTTCTTTCTTTCTATTCCCCGCTCTCATTTTCTCCCTTCTCCACTCCTCACTTCCTTTTTCAATCCTTCCCTCCATCGCGCCTTTTGTCCATCCATCCATCCTTTCATCCATTTATACATCTCACCCTCCCACCCTCGCTCCCCCACCCACTCCCATCCATTCCACTTTCTTCACTTCACCATCCTCCTTCAATCTTCCCTCCCTCCATTCTATCGTCATCTTTCTGTCCCACTCTCCCGCCATCCATCCGCTCATCCCTCCGCTCATCCCTCTCTCCATCTCTCTCTTTTTCTAACCCTTGAAACGATACCGAGCGGCTGATTAGCATGATTAGTGCTCCCATTAGCTTCCATTTTCACCTGTGGCTAGCTTCACGATGATCTCAAATTACAGAACCTCCAACCTGTCTATAGTGCGACTCAAAAATAGTTTACAGTTGGAAAAGTCTCGCCAAATAAATATTTCATTGTATTTTCAGGAAATTTTCATACCTTTGCATAGTTTAGGGTCTCTTCTATCAAATAACACCAAAACATCTAACAATATTTCATGCTTGAATGAGCAAAGGCTACTTTTGTAAAAGGGCGCAAAATCCAGACTTGACAAGAATTTGTATTCTGGATGATATCAGCAAAGGTGAGAGTTGCGTAAAGGCTCAGAAGTTTACATATTCCGATGGTTTTATGACAATTCATTTTTTTTTGGAGACGCCCTGTACTTTGGAGAGACCACTCGCATATTTGGGGATGCAAGCTCATTATATTTTCGTAAAGAATTACATACTCATCATTATAAATGACGCAATACAAAAATAAGGTAGCGTAATTTGTTAATTCCCTTCATAACGAATTCTTTCACGTTATAAATTTATAGCATAAAAAATAACATTAATTTCGTATTACATAATAGTTTTGTGCATCTTTATAATCATGTATTGCACACTTATGTAAGCCGCAACAAGAAACTGTTATTTTTTTTCTTTATATATAGGAACACAATATTTCTGGGATCGGTAAAAGGTAAGTATTCCTTTCGTAATACTCATCCATTCTATTATTAGTCCTGAAAATAGAGACTAATTAATACCATCCATTTGAAAATAAATTTTTATTTGATCTTGAAAATTTGTTGACGGAAGAGATATACATGTAATATGTAAATAAGATATTTGGATAAAACTGTTGTTATCTTAGGCGCAGAAAGCTAGAAAATTGTACGCAGCGCGAGTGAGTAAAAAAAAGGTAGTTTTATCAATTATTTATCTGACCAGTGCAATCCCAGGAGGCCTATTTTATCGAAAACTATGGAATTAATACCCGTTTAATGTTTATAGTGTCATCATGTACGATCATATAACAACTTTCTACAAAAAAGATCGTGTAAATGACGTAATATAATCCTCAACGTAACTATATATCGATGCTCCCCTTTATAGATTGGCATTAATGGGGCAGAAACTTCATCACCATTAACCTAGGTGCAATCTATCACACCGTTTTCAAATCATCGGGTTTTTGTCATGTAGGAAAACCCTTAATGTCTTCAACATAATTAGAATTAGTGAGCTGATCGTGGACGTCATAAGGTGACAGGAATTACCTGGGGTAAACCATGGAATAAAGAGCTATGGGAGGAGTGTTGAAAGGGGATTCTCTACCCTTTGTTTTCTTTTTTTCGTCCTAATGCCGTGTACTTTGTTTTACGATGCTCAACACGACGTATGGCGTAATAAGATCGTAGTCACTACAAAATCTTTCACATCGAAATTTTCTCACAATGTGTATACGAGTTAAGTACGAATACCGAAGAATACAATACGTCCTCAGACGTAGGATTACATGATTTTAAGCACGTTCAGACGAAAAAAAAACCACCCCGTATTAACCTCAAACAATGCTCTTAGCATGTTACTAGTGAACTCGTGTTAAACCCGTATAAACATCGTACACGATCTTTGGTCACTACGATTAAGGTGCACGAAACGTATCCTGGTTAATACGGCGAAAGGAACGTTAAATATAATATTGCACGGGATATCTACTAACAGCTGCAGGTACAATTATATCTTTGGAACTGTAGTTAAGAGAGAGAACCCATCCACCCTACCAGCCCCCCAAACCGACAACAGCAACAACTTCCCGCCATGCATTCGGCATAAAATTGCCAAAACGGATGCATAAGGACGAGGGCACGTTTTTAGAATTTTTTTATAGTGCAGTTTGTGTGAAACGTGACACAAACATCCTAGGAGTGCACGTCCATGCCCTTTACCTGTGTATGGATACATTATTTCAATTAGAGCTATATTAAAGATGATATTATACACAGATACACACTGAGAATAAAATCCATGTTTAACCTTTACATTATTCCAAATGCAGCACCTCAAGTTGAGTGGTACTATATATGAAACCAAATAGGGTGCCATTTTTAACCCATTTGTATCCTATAATATACATTTACTTCAAATTGGCATTTTTTAAAACAGATACCTTACATAAATCGCATATTTACTAGACTGTAGAAGTGTAAGAATTGCACTCTCGATATATTAAAATGGTGATGCTACATGGGACATTTTATGGTTGAGAACTTTTATTTAATGTTTCTGGTAATGGTATAGCTGTTCTTAACGTTTCATTACTGCGTGTTACCCCTTGATGCCAGTAGGCATGTAGAACATAATCCAAAGAGTTTGTTTTAAACTGCAAATTGATGATTTTTCGTGACCCTTTGAACATCCTAACGATCATCATCCTGATTCGATTCACAAACACATGTAAAAAGTTGATTACACGTGTAAATCGGGCACTTTGATCAAGCAATGATAATGATCATGTCCAAACAGTCCAATGATGGTGATCGAAAGATCGATATTATGGGGCGTCGTCTGGTCTTCTGCAGTAAATAAGTTTCGAGCTTGTCTTATAGTCCATTCACAACAAATATATTACTAACATTAAATAGAAATGATAACGTGTATTAAATGGGTGATATTGATTAAGCAATAATAACGATACAGTATGTCCAGTGATGATGATAGAAAGGTGTATCGATTTTCGAGTCGTCTGCTGGTCTGCTGAAGCAACAAGTGCTGAGTTTGGCTAGTCTATTTCCTTTGCCATGCAGAGTCAACATCGAACTAACATCATTGTAGCTGCGGAAGGACAATGAACGGAAATTAATTCCACACTGATTAAAACAACCTGATTCTAATGGTACCTGGATGCTTTCTGTCCCCCCTCTCTCTCTCTCTCCCGCAGTCTTTCCCTTTTTCTTTCTTTCTCTCTTCTTCTCACTCTTTCTTTTCCTCTCTTTCTTTTTTTTTGTCTCTCCGTCACCCTGTACCTCGTTTCCTCCTATACAGCCGTGGAAAAAATTATTAGACCAAGAATGGTTACAGAAGGGTTATTTTTTGGTAAGAAGGAAATAAAATATCATAAAAGCAAGGTACACTTGCTGGAATTTGGTATTCATTCAATGAAATACAAAGACAAATCAGTTTTATGATTTTGTATGCATATTATATAGTACCCTTATTACAGAAGCTTGGTCTATTAATTTTTCCAGGGCTGTATTTCTTTTTTCACTCTCTGTGTCTCTCTGTTACTCTCTCACATTATCATTCCGCCTTCCAACCTTTCTTTCTTTCTCTCTCTCTCTCTAACACACACACGCACACACCCTCACACACACACATACACACACACGTTTACATGGCTTTACTTCCGAGGACAACTATTGTTCCTCTATTATTACTCGTCCTCGGACAGTCGACGGAATAAGGCATAAATTCATTGTTCGACGTTCGAGGACTATTGTCCGGCTTCCGAGGACCATTGTTGTCATGATTTTTTTTTTTGTTCTCTGTCCGAAAATGTCCTCGGACATAATGCTAAACAAACGCATCTATACACTAATTCCCCCCTCTCTCTCTCACGCACACACACACACGCACACGCCCTAAATCCCCCCTCTCTCTCTCTTTCTCACTCATTCTTTACCCCGCTTCCTCTCTTTTTCTTTCCCTCTCCTCTTTTCTCTCTCTGATTCCTTATTTCACCAAGAAAAGAAGGAGACTAATTAATTATATACAGAAAGCTTGTCAATGGTCAAGCAAATAACTCAATAGCACAATCATAAGGCTGACTTAAGAATAAAAAAAGAATGCATGAAAGTTAGAATAGGCAAGAACCGAATAAAAGAGTTCGATTGAATAATTAAAATTTTGCCCATGGGTGCCATCTACAATTCCTTTGTACTTACGTTTAATATTTCCTTATTTCTTTTACATAAAGGCCAAAGCTTCAAAGAATAAAGAAAAGAAAATACAATGAATATTACACCCTGAGGCCCATTTTGCATCGATGGTCCTACTTGAGCAAAAAGAAAAATAGATGTAATACGTATAAAGGATATGTTTGCATTTCTTTCTGTCTATTTTCCAATCTACCACTACTTTTTTCCATCAATATAGGTCCACCATGTGACTACTAACCGGAAAGGGAAATGGACAATGTTATATCCAAATTATTGTTCGACGAAACACGAACTAAGCAAGCATGTGGTCTGTTATTTACAAGGGTGACCATATCAACGAGAAAATAATATTTGGTCTTGAATGAAAAAAGGAAAGAAACACGACACAAAGATTACAGTACCGTAATTAATTTCAACCCTTGTACCGTACGTGTGGGCAGTTTTAATGTTGGTGGTCTTTGTGCATTTAACTGTAAGAAAATACAAGCGTCACGAATTTAATATGATTATGACATTGTAAATAGGAGTTAAGGAGAAAGATTTGGTTGCTGTTTATAGGATTTCTCATTTGATGCGATTTGAAACTCACGTTGTTTTCTGAGAAGTATAATAAGGTGACGTCAGTCATTAGTTCAAGTTATTTTGCGATTAAGTTGACGCAAGACAAATATTATATATTCTTTATGATTATGGCTTAAACAAAAATGTACGCCATAAACAAGGACATTAAGCCTTCTTAATAGTTGCCATGGTTTGTAAAAAAATTAGTTCCAAAACAGATCGGGGGTTTGTTGTTTGTCAAACTAACGTTGGCTTTGAAGTTACCTAAGAAATACAAAGGCCGTTTGGCATTTTTGAGATTTCCAACAAGGCGTGCACTTTGTTTCAGGTACTGAAAATAACCGCATGTTTGTGTCCAACTTGTTCTATTTTCTTCAAACAGTCATTCTACAAAGCATTTTCTAAGTGAATTGAAATATTGACTGCTATCAATAAATTGAACGTTGTTTGTGTATGTATGAATTCATAACTATGTTTTCCATGAACACCGTTTCCCATTTCGACCGCTCACCGAACTGAATTATGACGTTGACAGGAAAACATTAGTCCGTCGTTACGGATGAAACATAATGATATCACACGTTTTGTTCGTTTTCCCTCGGTCAATGAATCGTTCCTCGTTGCATGCATTTTTAAAAAGTGTACGACTCGAAGAAAAGCAATTACCCCCCCCCCCCCCCACGCGAATTGGTGCACTGACAGCAGGCCAATGTTACATGCTAATGTGTCCCTCACAAAGCTGCGGTTTTCAGTTACATCAACTGTCACACGGACTTGTCATGTTCACGCATGGGAGTAGTTTAATTTCATCATAAATTTCCATCAGCTGCTACATTTCAGATGTTACTTAGCTATATAGCTGTAACTATTTGCAGACACCTACGAAAGGTGACAGAAAACCACTACAATGTGAAGCTTTCAGATTCACTTAGAACATTACGGTTTCAAGTTACATCAACAGTACCATTATAATTTGTCACGATATTTTAGCACCTTCATGCATATAACGGATCTTTTAACTACATCTTAAATTTCCATCAGTATCTGTTGCTACATTTCAAATGTTATTGGGCTATACAGCTGTAAGTATTTGCAGACGCCTACGAAAGGTGACAGAGAACAAGAAAATAATTATTATGCCTTATAAGATTCACTTAAAACACTGCGGTTTTTAGTTACAAGTCATGAACAGTGTCACTATGACTTGTCACGACAATTTAGCAACTTCGTGCATAAAGTATCTTTGAAATACATCTTAAGTTCCCGTCGGTTGCTAGATTTGAGATGTTACCTTTGAATAATCATTTGCAGGTGCCCGGTAAATGTGACCTCCAAAAAGAACAAAGATTTGAACCCTACAGAGTTTCCGTAAATGTAAATGTATAGATAAGGCATCGACCTGAAGTTTGTAGGTCACTCGACAAATTAAAGATTTTTGATTGATTCTTGAGGTTACTACTGTTAGGGAAATCTTATCCGGGAAACAATAATTAATAATGGATTCAAAGCTGAAGTCCGGATGAAAAATTCACAATTATTAAGATATTAATTATTATGATGTCACTGTGCGAAGAAATATAAGTTGTCCGTGAATGGTGGTGCATTATCATGTTCCTTTCACATTATCGCGAATTAGGTCTAACAACCCCCATTCAAAGTTTTCTAGCAACGCCCCTGTCTATGTTTTGAAAGTAGTCATGCCTTAAGTTGTTAACGTGATTTCTAAGGCTTTCCCTCCCCCTCCGCCCCCCCTCTCTCTCTTTCTATCTCTTTCTCCATATATACCTCTCCTTCTCAGTGCTCTCCTCTACCGCCTTCATTCTTTCTTATCTTTCCGTTCCTTCTTCAAGTCAATGGCCTTTAATAATGTGCCAGTCGTGTGTTGTGATGTGAACATAAATCAAATTAATTTGATAAAGATATAAACTCCAAGCCAGCTAGGAAACGTTTAAACACATACAATCACACGCTGTTCCTGAGCTATATATAGTCCAAGGTAAACGACTCGATGGAATTTATTAGTGGTGGTTTCTATCCATATTAATATTAAGGTTAAAATTTGCACCCTAAACGGTACAACAGCAGCAAACCTAAAAGTGGGTGTAACTTTCATTCTTTAAAAAGTGGCAGATTTAGGAAGGGGGAACGCCATCCCGTGCCCCTGTAAAAAGCCAATGCGGCCTATCTGAAGTACAATGAGTCCATGCCAATTGCCTTCTTGCGCCCCTTTCAAATTTTGTTCCTATTTGAGGAACTCTCCCCCCCCCCCTCCGATTTACCTGCCTTATAAGGTACACATTTTTCACTTGGGATGAGGCTTGAATAAGGAGGGTGCAAGACTGAACCTTAAGCAAAGAGGCTAAAATGTGTATATTTAAGCAGTAGCGGTTGCGTTTTCTGTTTTTAAGGGGCGCAATTGTGAAAAAATATCTCTGGAAGGCACAATAGTAATAATACAATAAGGGTTATCAGAATTTTTCAGGAGCCATTAATTTGGGTCAAACATTTGATAAGGGCGGGGGGCACTATTTTTATTTCGTAGCCACATTAGTTTTTTAAAGGTACGAGCCTGTTATCCCCCCCCCCCCGGTCTGCTTGATATATGCTTGATTTGGCATCCTGAGAGGTGATGATATTCTAGCGGTAAACGATGCAAAGGTTAAACTTCTACGGTACAGTTCTAACTCTTCGCAACTTCAGAGGTTCAAAGTGTGCAGGTGAAAGTAGGGGGCAAATTTTAACCTCTAAAGGGTTAAATGTTCACCTTATGAGCTTTTATGAGGGATCAATGTGTTAGAGTGGAAACCTCAAATATTCAAATAGGCCTATGCACATTTAGTGGTGCTGGGCCTTCTTGCATAAAAAGTTGCGATTAAACGCAACTCAAAAATTAAACTCAAGTCCCAAATACGCGATCCTGATTGGTTGAAAATCGAGTTGCGTTTAATTTTTTGAGTTGCAATTCAATGCAACTTTTTAAGCAAGAGGGCCCTGGAATTGTACAAGTTAATATAAACGTCTATTTCTTAGTCCATACCTATTAATAATACATAATGATATAATTCATCCAAAATTCTTTCTTTCTTTTCTTCATGTTCTTGGTAGTGTTTATAAGGGGCACGTCACAACTTGCTGATGTACTTTACTCCAATTGAGCTGATAACTTTATCCAATAATTTCGTGCACAGATAGTCTGAACAGACACGTCCACTACTTCAGGATTATAAAAAAAATGATATTATACAAGTAAAGAGAATCCAACACACGTGGTTTTGGTTTGGGAAATAGACGCGGAAGACTCGGACGCTAATTAGGCACGCTAATTGTATTGTTAGGCCAACGTATATTTAGATGTAATTCTCAAAATCACTCTGGTGGTTTGTGCCTAAAATTCATGATTAGTTTTTAATCACGGTTTGTCGCGAGAACGCTACAATGACATCATCATTAATGGATTTTTCTTTGTTATTTAATACATTATTCATATGAATTATTTATACGCGACTGGGATACAAGTGTATATCCCAGCGTTTAATCAAGTGAAATAACTCTTATTGCATGATGTGGAACCAGTACATCACACTTCACATATTTTACAACCTTGTACTAGATCTACATCACGGCTGTAAATGTAATATGAATATATAATTATTCTAACTGTATAAAGATATCATTATCCAAAACAATTCGGTGTCTTTCAGTCCACAAAATTTTCGTTAGATGTCAAAAGACATATAAATAAAAACAAATACATTGTTGTAGAAAAGAATAATCACACCAAAAATATTGAAAATATTTCAGATTTCAGATATATAGTGTACAATATTCTGCACCCACACACGGTACAATATAAAGTAGTCACAAGTGTGTGTATATTATGTGTATCAGTATTATGCAACACTGTTTTTTTTTCAAACACAACGATGGGTTACTAAGCTGTATAAAGTGTAATTTGATTTGGTACAGAAAAGATAGGAACAATGATGTAATAAATGATTCGATCGTGAAAGCATAACATGCCTGACAAATAGTGCGACGTAGATCGAGCGTTTAATAATGCGCACCACTTATACTATGACGAATTGTACAGAAAAGGGGATTTCAAAACTCCGTTACATTTTGTGCGCTACCGCATACAGAGGGTTTTCATTGAACACAAGGTCGGGTAGCTTTGTTACTCTGTTAAACATTCGCTTATCCTTGGGTGCGTAAAAATCCATTTATTGTTGGATAGACTGCATTGGATGTCATTTTTGTAAATACTTACGAACACTTTGTCGAATCCAAGGTGAAATATAATCATTTTAATTAAAGGTATTTTTCTGAGCATGTATGTCGCTCCACCTTTGTTCATTCTCATTTTCATAACATTAATCTAATGCAGTCTTCATCACTGATACTTGTTTTCTTACAACTCAAACTTTAATTCACTTTATTTTGCTTGTAATGATCGAAAACGTTTCTGCACTAGGTTGTGTTGTGTTGTCAATTATATTGTATATTGTTGATTGCACAATACATATTGTTATATACGTGTACTTTGAAAACTGAAAATGTAATGAAATAAAATCTAAATTTGAAAATCTGAAATCTGAAACCTTTTATCTCCTCTCTTTCTATTTGTCTCATTCTCTAGATCCCCCCTCTCTCTCTCTTCACACTCACTCAATCACCTCTCACACTTAATCCTTCTTTCCTATTATCTCCTGTTTATAACTCTCTCTCTCTCCCCCACTACCCCTCTCTTTTTTTCTCTCTCCCTCTCTCTCTCTCTCTCTCTCTCTCTCACACACACACACACACACACACACTCTTTCTTCCTCTCGCTCTTCCACTATCCCCTCCCCTTCTTTTCTAAAAGTAAATATCAAGAATTTTTAGGAAAATATTCTGTTTACGTTCTAACTTCCCTTTCCTTACTCAATATCGAAGTAATATTTTTAGTGCCTACGATGAATCATCGAGAGAAAATTTAATCTATTTATTAATATATGATTAATTAATGAATTCTGTCAAGAGGGTATTTTCGCACAATTTCAAAGAGCTGTCGGTGGCTTTATTATATGAAATAAATCCCTGTGTGTACGTGCTTTCTAATTAAAATATCTATGGGCATAATAATAAGTTAAGCATGTCTGAAGTATAGATGTAATTCGTATTTTAAAAAATTAGTTAAATTTACATATTAGTATATGCCCCTTTTCCCCCTCCCTTCTCTCCCTATCTCTACATTCTCTCTACCTCTTTCCCCCATTTCCATCTCTCTCTCTCTCTCTTTGCACACACACACACACACACACACACACACACACGTTTACATGGCTTTACTTCCGAGGACAACTATTGTTCCTCTATTGTTACTCGTCCTCGGACAGTCGACGGAATAAGGCATAAATTCATTGTTCGACGTTCGAGGACTATTGTCCGCCTTCCGAGGACCATTGTTGTCATGATTTTTTTTTTGTTCTCTGTCCGAAAATGTCCTCGGACATAATGCTAAACAAACGCACACACACAAACACACACATATATATAAATATATATATTTGGGTGGTTGGGTGAGTGTGATGTCTAAGTACAGACATGGTGATGTATGTCTATAGCTACAGACGTCAAACTATATTATAAAACATACCATATACAATATGTCATTTCTTTAGAATTTGAAAACGTTAGAAAAGGTCGCAGGAGAAATGTCTATAGCTGCCACTTATGTCATTCATAACTTTCCCTTTGTATAGCATTTATAGATCATCTTTATTGCTAGCCATGAGTATTTTCCACGATGCATATTGCAATAAAGCTTTATGCATTTTAGAGACTTTTTTCCAATGACTTTTCCAAATGACATAGGGAGAAATGAGCACATTGGCAAAGGTGTGAATTATACGTGATTTATATATTAGTATTGTACACTGAAAGTTTTGCAAAAAAAATGTATTCGCCGGCAATCGAACCCGGGTCGTTGGCTTAGAACGCCAATGCCTTAACCACTAGACCACGGAGACGGGTCAGTGGTTTTGGCGGCACCAGATTAAATCGCCCGACAAATTGACAAATCTTCAACCTCATTTATTAATTCCTTTGTCGGGGGCAGGTGAGTTATGAACTTTGATTTAAGCTACGCAACCATCATTCTCTCATTTTCATTTCTCACAATTATATCATTTCCACGAGAGTTGCCAAAGCTGCTGTATATGTTATTACCCTGCAATGTATATATGTGTGCGTTTGTTTAGCATTATGTCCGAGGATATTTTCGGACAGAGAACAAAAAAAAAAAAATCATGAGAGCAATGGTCCTCGGAAGCCGGACAATAGTCCTCGAACGTCGAACAATGAATTTGTGCCTTATTCCGTCGACTGTCCGAGGACGGAGGAACAATAGAGGAACAATACTTGTCCTCGGAAGTAAAGCCATGTAAACGTGTGTGTGTGTACATGTGTGTGTGTGTACATGTGTGTGTGTGTGTTAGAATTAGATTTAGATTTGGTTAAATTTGTGGAATGGAATATCCAAATATTTACTTTCTTTAATATTGTCGATCAGGTGGCTCATATTACTTTTTTGTGAAATCTTTGCATAAATCTATGTATTTGACAAAAACAAAGTCTGATAGAAAGAAATTATAAACTTACGTGGAATCTTTGGGGTGCCTCTGCAGTTCTGTATGCTGAACGGTCACATTGGTCTGCATACCACCACTCTCACCAGACACACCCTGTTTCTTGTTCCTCTTATTCTCCAACAACACGGCCAGTTTGTTACCCCCAGACCCATCCAACCCCCCTGTATTCTTCTGGCTAAGTACAGCTCTGAGTTTATTAACCTCTTCCCTGACTCGTTCGAGTTCATCATCTCGTTCCTCGAGCATAACCTTCCGTATAGCGAGCTCCTCATGGCATTCCTTCAGCTGGATCTGGATCTCCCGGAGCTGGATCTGAAGCTTTGTCACCTCCGTCGAGTTCGTGGTGGTCTTGTGGTTGAGGTTCGAACCCGTGTTGTTGTTATGCGTTGTGGCGCCATTTCCCCCACCACCGTTCGCATCTCCCCCTCCTCCTCCTCCTCCGGCGCCCGAGCGTGCCTGCTTACTGTGCAGGCCCGCGCCATTTCCCATGTCGTTTGCTCCCTCCGACGGTTGATGTGTTGTCTGCTGCGACTTGCCTTCGCCGCCCAGTCGTAACCCAAAAGGCATATTGATAACGTTATAGCGCACACACACGGGTGAAAAAAAAAATCGTACACGTCACTGCACACAAAAGATACGGTTGGTAGATAGATATCAACACAGTGCGCGCGCACCGTATCTTATCATAATCAGGATCGGGGTCCACCTGTCACGGTTTTATTGGCACGTTGCTAGGTAACGCTTGTTGTTACTCCACGTGCTTTTACCGACCATAAAATTACACCCTACTCAAGCAGACGACGAGTATGATCGATAGTTATCTCTCAGGTATAAAGGTTATCAATTTTATCGAGATGTCACGATACTAGTATGCAATCCAAACGTTCAAGTATCCATTTTGTTACGTTCTCTTTCCATCGAGTTTGTTTGATCAATGCACTCTAAATCCACAAATGTACACAACGATCGAGGAATGTGAATATAACAAAAAACAAACTCAAAGTGCGCTCTGAGGGGTCGGTTTTGGAGTAAGATAATTTGTCACTTGTTTCATAAGCTCACTGTAAATGGCTCCTCTCCTATCTGTTGAAGAGTGTGCTCTCCAGATGGGACTTCGGACTCTCTCAATGGCCAACTTCCTACCGCAAATAATCCAGAGGCTGGTTTATTGCAGATCTACCTGGAAAGACAAAGAACGCAAAAGGAGGTTAAAGATGATTAATTGTATTGACATATCCAACCATTAAAGCCCAACAATGGACCATAAACGCTTGGACGGTGGACAGGGTACATCCCTTATGATTTCCTTTCTGACATAATCTCACGTTTGCAGTGATTTCCCTCCAAACAGAGAAGAGAGTCAAGGTTGTCATTCCAGGAATAATGAAGTTTAATATGTGAACAAACAATATATATCAAACAAAGAAAATAATATAAAATCGTTTTGTTAAATTAATCTTAAACGCTATTCTGAGAAAATGGATTTAATAGCCACATACAATAATATTCCAGGAATAATGAAGGTAAGCGGAAAAAAACCAATATTCATCAAACGAAGCAAATCGTTTTGTTAAATCAATCAGTCTTAAGCTGTTCTAAGAAAATGGATTTAATAGCTACATTACATACAATTACATTCGAGGGGTTTCCTATATGTTTCGAAGTCTTATATTTCCCTATCTTTTCGCATGACTGAATAGTGCTTCAAACCATTTCAAAAAGTTGGAATAAAAACATATTGGACATTCAAGCAAAACTGATATTATTGTGTGAAATTGTAAAAAATATTCTTATAACATTCTCCCAACGCTTGTCTCAGTCTTCTTTCGTTTCGTTTCGTTTCGTTTCGTTTCGTTCATTAAGAATTCCGTTTGTGAAAGGCATACTTTGAATTGAATATCAATGGTAAATTTAACATCTCAATTCCTTGAACACTCTTTTTAAAAATCAATTTGCAGAATCAATCATAATAATAATAGTGATATATTTCTTTTTAGATATAAAAAGTGAAATCATTACAGAAATGACAAAAATAAATTAATTAAATCCTGCAAATATCAAGAAATTGAGACATCGCGTCGAGGTTACATTTACAAATATGACAGATTTATCAGAAAGGGAAGAGAGCGGGAGCGAGAGGGGGGAGAGGGGGGGGGGGGGGAGAGGGAGAGAGAGAGGGGGAAGAGATGAGGTTGCCGTTTACGTCATAATAATCCAGTTTGATTTGAACTTCAAAAACAAGTGACGTTTCTTCGCAAATTCATTGATTCATGACTTCTCTTTTTATCTTTATTTTTCCTTGTTTTGTCAGCATAGTCAGTGTCTTTCTTCCCAATGCCAAACTTCAACGAAAAATTCCACCATGTCCTTTCCCTTTCAATTTGCGTCAACTAAAACCATCATGGACATAATCAATATGATGTTCCGGTCGATTTTTTGGCCGCACTCGCACCGTACAGGAAGCGAATACGAGAAAATATGACATTTCCAGCGTACACTTCACATTTCGTCAGCCTTATGCCAAAAGGGCCTTAAGGCCATAGACTTTATACAGTGATAAGGCCCTTTTGGCATAAGGCCGACGATTTCAAGATCTATTCAGGGGCCTGTATTCTGAACTCCGGTTTAACTTAAACCATGGGGTAAATGTGTGGTTTATCTATGGGTAGCCAAAAATGTCAAAACTTTGTTTATATTGTATGTTCCTTATGTTTACTGGATTCTGGTCTCATGCTTTTAACAGTCAAGAAAAATATTGTACTTATCATTCCCAGACAGTTTTTAATAGTTTGAGTACCAAAGATGCTGATAAATTGAATATGTACTGTTAGAGATTTATGTCACATTTGGCTGCCCATAGTTAAACCACACATTTAGACCATGGTTTAAGTTAAACCGGAGTTCAGAATACGGGCCAGGGAGTTTTACAATATGACTATGATGTGTTCATAAAGAATTTCGCTTGAAAAAATGTCATAAATCGAATTCAAGACTGTCAGTACTTCCGTATGATGGTATAAGCGTGATAATGCATTTAAACCAACGAAGAAAAAAATAACTTGGAAGCTACTTTAAAATGGATTTTACCCAGTGAAAGAGAAAGGGAAGGACAACTTTACTTCCGACGTACCCTATATATTAAAACGTTGTCTACTTGCACATGTACACAGTGGCGTCACAAAGGGTCTTTAAAAAATAGGGCCCCGTTGCATAAAACTTACCATTAACGGTAACTTTACCACCAATGGTAACTCCCATGGAAACCTTGATTTTGATTGGCTGTTGAGCGATGTTACCATGGTAGTTACCATTGATAGCAGAGTTATCATTAATGATAAGTTTTATGCAACGGGGCCAAGGACCGAAATGAAGAGGAGAAATAAGTAGAAGACAGAATGAGAAAATAAAACGAAGGAAAGGGAATGGAAAATATTACGACGAGGAAAAAAACGACTGCATATAGCTTAAAAAGTCTGAGTAAGAGCGCAGGAAACAAACAAAAAACCGCATTATTTATCATGCTACGAACTGCATTTTATCACTTGATGATCTTGTATGGCGAATGCAAGCTCATGTTTATTAATCATTTCTGCTGGCTTTTAGGTTCTTCATACAAGTAATTATCCTTCATTGAATGTCTGCCGCTATGTAAATGTCAGACATCCGATTATTCTGTTTCATTGCCGGCGATTGTGATAATTATGAAGACAAACAACATTATAGCAAACTCTTGTAATCATAATATCATTAACAAGAAGTGTATGCGGTCATCATTACATAGTTTCGAGATCTATATTATAGTCTCGATATAATTTGTTCGCGCGGGAACTTATCTGTGTGTTGCTTAGCGACTAATTGCGCCCGTACACGTTGGACGAGGACGTTCTTATGTATACTAATCAATGTCATATATACTGCGACAATGTCGATTAGTTCATAGCGGGAAATAAAATATAGCCATTATCGGTACAATAGCCATTGCGTGATAATAGCCAACTTCTTTTTCTTTAGTAAATTAGTTCTCCCTTCTTTTTTTTTTACCAAGCAACGCAATACACAACGTTCAACACTTTTCCTTCTTGCAATTATATTACGCATTAGTAGGTTTTCCTAATTTCATTGTATGTTATGCGACATGTGACAATAATTACCTTCAAACTTAATGGGTTTTTTCGCACTATCAAACAATTTCACAAAGACTTTTTAAAATTATCGTTTTACCATATTTACTCAATCTATTTTTTTTTTGTTTCTATTCTGTTGTCCTTTTTGATATCACAAGACCCTTCCTAATCTTTACAAATATGACCTGGAAAAAAATTAATCCCTAAAAAAATCCACTTCTTCCTCTTACCGGAAATTCAGAAACAAAGTTGGAACATTTTGATAAGTGAGGTAGCTTGCACTATCTATGAAAAAAACCCCCGTCTACTTTTCGTCTTGTTACAAACTTTCATTCATAGATAGAGGGCAGCATTCCGAATCTCGACTCACTCATTTTCAGCAGATGATACAAACTAAGGTAGATAAATTCATTATAATCCCCATAAGGAACAAATCACAAATCCACTGATGGATAAAGGATTTATTTATCTTTACATTCAACATTTCCCTCCACTATTATATATCACATCTTCCTTTCTGGGAACACAGTCGTATAGGTGAAGGCTCTCGACTCTCATCCGAGAGAGATTCTGGGTTCGATCCTTGCTCTCATGAGCTTACATCCTTGGACAAGTTATTTTACCAATGCTTTCGTCCCTATCGAATCAAGTGTATTAAATTGGTATCTGCATGCAGTGCTGGGATAATAGTTGCAGGACCCACAGGATGGGCAGTATTAATACAAATTAGACTACTCTGGGTGAAGAGACCAATATTAGTATTTATTATCTTATTTCATCACTTCGGAACAAGACTCTGTTTAATTTCTAGCGCTGCTCTTTAAAAAAATATTAATTCGTATACGCATAATGAAACCAGATTGTAATTAGCCGAGTGAAAAATACAGGTTCCTATTAATCTAATGGATTATATTTCATTGCTTCAAGTCGAGAATAATGCATTTATCGCCGGGAGCTGTCAGTGCATTGTATAGTAGTATTACCATTATGGTATTACAGGACAACCTTTGATAGGCAATACGTAATAGTAACTGAGTGTGCGCAGTTTGAGCTATTATATTCATACTAAATAATTCAAAGATTAATAATTTTGATGGATTAATTTGGTTCATAAGGCTCGTGCTGTCAGTTCATCATATATTTTATTTAATTAAAAAACCTGTCCCATCCCCTGGCGAGAATGCGTTCCTTTTCCGAGCTTTCTGCCTATTATTTTCAATATTGTATCTGGTTATATTATGGTGAAATATTAAGTGTCCTATTCTAAGATAATTCATTGTACTATTTGCAGCCACCTTTTGAAGACAAAAAAATCTAAGGAACTTAACAATAGAAAGCCACTCAAGGCTTTCCTTTTAACCTCTCATTTCATTTCAAGTCTTGAAATTAACTTAAAATTATTCGTAGATTTATAATGATATGATAGCGTTTATTGATTTTTTACACTCTCTTTTTATGTGGCAAATTAGATGAATAAACGAACTTAATTGAACTGAAATTAAAAAATAATTTCATCACACATGCTTTATGGAAATTATATTGGCCTGTGCATTGGGCTAAGGTCATACATAACTAGATATCAATTATGGCCATGAAATAACAGGCATTTACAATAATATAACCATTGTATCATTTGGAGATCTTATACCAATAAAGATCTGGGGAGCGTTTCATCAAGCGTTTTGTCAGTGATTTTTACCGACAACTACTGATAAGCTACTGAAATCCTTGCATTTGATTGGCTGAGAGCAAATTTGTCAGTAAAAATCACTGACAAAACACTTGATGAAACGCTCCCCTCTTGTAATACAGTATCAAGTCATAATGATGCATTTAGTAAATAAGGGTACGGTAATTATGTTTTGCTCTATAACAACTTTCATTCTGAGTATCCTTTAATCCTTTGTGTCTCTTTCTATGTTTATCTGTATGTCTGTCTGTCGATCTATATGTCTATAATATTTATCACACTTTCTCTTTCCGCAGCCCTCTCTCTCTCTCTCTCTTGTCAATCCTTTTGGGGCCTCTATCGGCAGATTTACTTTGATGAACAATATAAAAATGTTACATTACGGACCACAAATCGAAAAAAAATACAAACGTTCCCATCGTCTCTATTTCTACACAAACCCTTTCCAACAGAGCCTTCTTCATCATGATTTTAAAAAGTTAGAACTCAATGTGGTATTACGCCACCTGCCGGTAGGAACATGCCAATCTTTTGAAGATGTGAAACTACTATAGCTTTTCCGACTTCCTTCGGATGATGTCAACCAAAATGATCGCATTCACATTTTATCGTTTCAATCCGTGTTTTAAAAACATTTAGACAGCTAAACCTGGCCTCTGTCGTTCAGAGTAATAGAAGCATCAGACACTCTTTACTTCCTATTCTTTCATTTTTTTAAAAGGTTTTACATCTCTTTATACGATACTCTCGAAAAGCAGGTCCCATTCAGATACGGTAATGTCTCTCCCCCTCTCTCCTTCTATTCTCTCTCTCTCTCTCTCACTATTTCTCTCCTCCCTATATCTCTCCTTCTCTCTCCTTCTCTCTCTCTCTGTGTCTCTCTCTCTGTCTCTATATCTTTCTATTTCTAGTATTGTTATCTCTATCTCTCTGAGTTTCCTCAGTCCCGCACTCTCTCCATATTTCCCCTTATCTATCTATCTCTTTTTCTCTCTCTCTCTCCCTGATAAATGATAACATTGTTGTGTGCTAAACTAGCCTCTTAACTTTAATCTTTGCACTGAGCAAAACACATTTCTAAGCAAATGACATTCTCTCCACGATTCTGCTCTGTAACCACAATTCCCATGGTGAATGAAAGGTATACTCTTAATGGTAATTACATTACACTCCTTGTTATATGTTAATCATTGCTATACTAATGAACATAAATAATAAACCTACAGATTGAGCTAGCCAAGTTTGATACAGAATACGATACACGTAAGATGGCAGGATCATTCGGAGTCAAAGTGCGCTGAACATTAGTGGAAAAGTCTCCTAAATATATACAATATATAGGTGGCGCTATAGAGCATGTAGAGAGGAACACGACAAAGGGGCATCTCGCTCTCTCTCTCGTCAAACCTTTTTTTCCTTGTCTCTATTCTCACCCCCGTCTCTATCTTTCTCCTCCCCTCTCTTTTCTGTATCATCCGCATCCCTTCTCTCTCTCTCTCTCTCTCTCTCTCTATCTCTCCCTATCTTATCCTTTTCTCTATTCCTCACTTCTCTCCGATGTTTGTTTTTTTTCTATCCGCTCTCTCCCCTTATTTCCGCCACTCTCCATCTCTTTTCTTTCCTCTTTCCTCTTCTCTCCTTCTAACATTCCATTCTCTTCCCATTCAGTCCCCCTCTCCCTTCGACCCCACTCTCTCTCTCCATCTCTCTCTATCCTCTTTCTTGCCCTTTTCTCTCTTTTCCCAATCGCTCCTTTTCCCCTTCACTTCTTTTCCTCCTTTATTTTTCCTTCCTCCCGCCATACACCCCCATTCACACGCCCACATACTCCTTTTATTTCCCTAAAGTTCTATATCAATATGCCAAGCATTTGAAATCATATAAAACATCAGCGACGCCCGGTTGAAAGCGCGATGACATTTTATGGACAGTGACAGCTAAAGAGCTCGCTATACATCTCGTTTTTACGAATGCAGTATGGTTTTTGAGGTTTCAATGGAAATGGGTGCTTTAAAAGCAGGGCACTGTCCGATTATTTATCCTCTGTGCCAATAAAGGACATGTTAAAAGTTCCATTTGTTTCAACCGGCAAACATTTCCTTGCAACACAGATTCTACACGTGATTATGTGATTCCTTAGAGTCACAAGTATTTTTCTCCCTTGTGCTGCAGCTCACTGAATATATTGCAGCATATCACTCAAATTTTAACCATGCTTTATTATTATATCCTCTATTTAAGGTAATATGTTTAAGGGAATGCGTTTGAATTGAAAAGAACTGATTCAGTTCAAGTTTCTAAGGATTGACCGGCTTTCTGCTAAAAAAAATCATAATTTATTATTAGAGAAATGTAGAGAAAATATAATTTGTTTAGAGCTTCTGCATGTTCAGAGCTCACTATAGAGGACGTGATGGAAAGTAGACGCCTACTATAATATGAAAAGTGGCATAATGTGGATCTAGCTGTTGATAGGAGGGGTAGATTGGGGGTACCGGTCTTGCTAGATGGATGGAAATAATGAGGGAGAACAAGGCGATCGAGGGAAGGGGTGTTGGAGAGGTCGTAATTCGTTTCATGTTGCCTTCTCTTCTTTCCCTCCTCGTCCTCGTCCTCCTCCTTCCGCTTCCTCTTCTTCTTCTTCTTCTTCTTCTTCTTATCCTCCTTTTTTTCCCCCTTTTGCCATTAATGTGGGGAAACTTGACCCCTTCTAGCTCCGCCTTTCAAAGTGACACGGACATTAAATCAATAAAACCAAGGGTATATAGATCGATTGGGAGGGTTGGAAAACGAGCGTGTGACATTGACACTTTGGTTAAGGGGGGATCGATTCCGCGACCGTGATAAAATATTTAATATGGCTTCTGCTCAGAAAGGAGACAGTGATTTTTCCCCCAAGTAAACCAAAAACAAAGTATACGATATAATATCGTACACATGCATTATGGCAACAAAAATTAAAGGATCTATAGCTACATATTATAATCTACATACACGAGGAACGCGATGGCTCAGTGGTAGAGCACTGGTCTTGTAACTGGGAGAACCTGGGTTAGAAACCAAGTGGATGCGCTAGTGTTTTACGGTAAGGCATTAATCCTCATTAACAAGTCTCTCGGAGAGGACTTAAAGCCGTTGGTCCCCTGGTTGCTTACTTACAAGCACACACATGCTTTCTTAGCAGACAGGTAAAAATAAACCATCAAACCTTTTCAACCCTTTTTCAAAATGAAGTAAACAATATCAATTGAAGCAAGATCAATACAACAAAACTTCCCTTAAACTCCCTATGAAAATTTCATGAAGAGCATTGGCATCCGTTGACGTTTAGATTGTTAGGCATTGTCGCTTGTTCGCAATGTTTCTTGGACGACAAGTTCTAAAACATGGAGAAAATTTGAGGACGTGCAAGAGAAAGAGGGTAAGGTTGTGATCAACCTTATATAAGACTCGTTTTTACATGCCCTCTTTAAATCCATGACGTCACCAAACGTCAATGGCCATTCTCGATCGGCGGCCCCTTTCACGAAGTCTTCGAGAAGAATTTCCGATATTATGGGGTCCCCTTACCTTCTAAGTTCCCTTTCCTCTTACAAAAAAAAAGATGTCAGCGACCTGTCTGACACGTAACAATCTAAACATGTCACGAATGCAACCAAAAAACCACTCTTGTTTTCTACTGATCACTTTTTTCCCCGTAATCATTTTGCGTTCATCCAATATTCCAGTGAGCGTCAACCGCTCGACTGACCACGTGTCATTCTAAAATGGTTTCCTGCATAGAACCTCTATTTCTTGACAAAAAATGGGAAGTTTGAATGTCTTCAGGGAGATGTGAGTTGGTCTAGCGGAACTGTCATCTGTACAATGTTTAAGAATCACAAACCACTAGATTTGTTTTCTTCATGATAGCTTACAGAAAATTATGTACGGGGAAGTTGAGCGATATTTTTAAAATAAATGTTCCATAGTTATGTAAGGTATTTTACCTTTATTACTGGAATTAAAATAAGCATTTGAATACACAACATTTGCAATTCATTGTCACGTTTCCCAAAAAAATCAAAGGGTTTTATTTATTTCAATCTGTCATGCGTTCATCAATATATTCCTTACGACAAAGACGCGCATACTTTGTACGATTTTTATTACTTTACTAATATAATATGTTTCATTATTGAATTTGTTTTGATAGATGATTTATTTTCGTTTCTGGAAGATGCCCTAGATTTCAAACAATGGTATTTTTAATCAAGAATGAAGTTGCGAGAATAATTTCAAATTAAAGACGTTGTCACGTCTAAATGACGCTAATTTCAGATTAAAGGGGTTGACACGTCTAACTGATGATCTATTCTAGTTCTGCTTTTTTTAATTTTTCTTTTTTTTTAGAAGCTTTATTTTTGGCCCCATAACGATAATGGAATCTGTATCTATATCTACATCTATATAATAAAATTTATTAATTTTTTTGTACTTGGGTACTTGGAAGTTTTTTTTTTTTATTTGGAAGTTGTAGAATACCAGGCCTTTATTCGTATTTTAAACGTGACACCTTAAAGGGAAATTCCATCCTGGTATTTTGTTGACTTGAATAACAGCAGAAAAATGAGAGAAACAGATTAGTAACAGTTTGAGCATAATCCGAAATAAGAAAGTTATTAATTTTGAAGTCGACGTAATCAATCACACACAAATTGGCAACACCGTGACGTATCTTGCGAGCTCCTCTACCATTTACCCAGTACAGAAAATTCACAAATTCTTATTTTTTAGTTTCTAATGAAGGAATATATTTGTTTCATACAGGCTTTGTGTAAAATCATATGAGCAATGATTATATCTAAGGTGCATGTATGTTTACATATTATTCTTAAGAGAAAATGGATATTAAAGGGATACGCAACCGGGCGGCCGTGGGGAAAGTCAGGATTGCGTAAGCCCCATTCACTCGTACACAAAGTTTGTGCGTCGAACGCGTCCGTTGGACTAAGTGGGATTACATTTCGACTGCACGAAGCCGACCGAATCTCGCACGAGAGCTCGAGCTCAGGTGAAGTGTACATGTTTGTGCGGCGACCAGTCTATCCGAGGTTTGCGCCCCGAGGGGCAACGGCATAATCAGGTAATGATCACGGTGCCCTCTCGCGGCATTAAAACGTCCACAATCTTCGGTTGAGTATCCCTTTAATGATTTGGGGGTGCAGGGCAAATAGGAGAGGGGCTGTTTGATTTCAACTTCTTATTTCTTATCGTATTTTGCTCAAACCTTCGCTGATCTGTTTCTTTAATTGTTCTGCTTCTTTTAAAACCAACTTGAAATTATGGTGGACCTTCCCTTTAAAGGGATACTCAATCGCAGATTGTGGACGTTTTTATGCCGCGAGAGGGCACTGTGTTCGTTACCTGATCAGTGCCGTATATAGAGAGAGTCTGGCCAACTCGGTTTCAGTTGGGTAGCAACATGGCGTATATTCCTTTGTTATGTAAGCTTGCAACAAAGGAATATGCGCCATTTTCTTACCCAACTGGAGCCGAGTTGGCCAGACTCTATCTATATACGGCACTGTACCTGATCATGCCGTTGCCCCGTGGGGTTCAATCTTCGGACAGACTAGTCGCTGTGCAACATGCACGCTCTGTCTGAGCTCGAACTTTCGGTCGGCTTCGTGCAGTTGAAATGTAATCCCACTTAGTCCAACGGACGCGTTCTACGCACAAGCTTTGTGTACGAGTGAATGGGGCTTACGCAATCCTGACTTTCCCCGCAGCCGCCTGGTTGCGTATCCCTTTAAGTTCTCGACCTGATCATCAGCTTCACTTGTGTGAATGCTCTTTCATCATAATCCTGACTATTTGTGGTTTGCGGATTTCAAATCAATATACATAACATTCTTCACAATCCTTGCACAACGCTTTGATTATAAACACCACAACGTCTATGACGCACAATGGAAGATAATATTGTTATTATCTGGTGCATATAGGCCTACCGCAAATAAGTGGTTTGAGGTTTCTCTGCATGTTATCTGAAAATGTAAAGGACGAAGTGAGAAACGCCGATTTAATTGAATCGCAAATTTCTGTTTTTAAAGATGTGACCAGACTCGCCATTATTAATATGCCTCATGCTCAAACCCCCTCTATCCCGCTTCTCCTTCCCTTCCTCCCTCGTTCTCTCACTCATTCTCTCCTCTCCCCCACCCCCCCCTCTCTCTCTCTCTTCCCCTTCTCTCCCTATCCCTCTCATTTGTATCCTGTCCCACTGCACCCCAATCATGCAAATCCCACCTCTTTTACACTATCCCGTTTCGTCACTCTCTATCTCGTATCTTTGTTTGCGCATCTCTCTCCAACCCCCCTCTCTCTCTCTCCACGAACCTTGCCAGATCTGGCGACCATCCATCAGAAATCAATCCTATCTATAACACCCCAAAACGATATGCATCATGTCGACTGTAGTGGGATAGAATTTACATTATACGTATTGCCAACTGCCCTCGATAAACCTCATTCTGTGGCGCCCTCAAGTTTCAAAAACATACCAAAAAATTGTGATGCGATGAACTTATTTTTGTAAAATTCCATCTCGTTATTTAATGTTTAGTATACGTCCACGCCAAAGGCATTTTTGAAGTACAACGAGGAATCGATTTGCGGCGAATATAAAAGGAAACTTCACATCCGAGAATTTGGAACGAATCTGTACATCACCTGCTAACATAAAGCGAAGAAATCCTCCACCAAGTTTACATGACATTTGCGGAATAAAAGACGCTCCGAGCTTTCAAAACCAAATGATATGATTTTGCAGCTGTGGGCATTAAAGTCTTAAATAAATGATTCTCTCTTTAACAGGAAGAACTATTGGGTTAGGAAGAGTATTATGTACACAGGAGTAACTATGGAGATCACGTGAAGAGGTGCATGTCTTATGATTGACTTCCCCTCCTCCTTCCTACACACCTCCCTCTCCCTAATAAAATACCAACAAACATGGTAAACAGCCTAACAAATTTTTAAAAATAAATAAAATGAAAATAAACTCCGCGACAGAATAAAACCATTCTAAGTTAGGGGGATAAAAAATATCTTCGCCAAACAAACACCTAGAAGCGAACTCCAATTTGAAAAGCATACAGATATATACCCGTCCCCTAAAAAAGGGAATATCCACTATGTTTCCTTGTGCAAGCAAGTAGTATTTGCATCAAAGAAATGGTGTGATTTAGTGAACTTTTACCCCAAGCACGATGTCAAAGACATCTGGACTGAAACGTATTAATAAAGAAGAATTGCGCACAATCAATCTCAATTGGGGTGCAATTGGACGCAGATAATGGTCCCATAATTGCACTTTTACCGTGACAGAGATACCCATTCAACATGAAAAAGGGTGCATAAACGCGAGGATAAGAAGTTCTTTCCTGAGCTCCCAACAACTGAAGAAGAGAAATGGAATGACCCTGGTCGGTATTACTGGGATAATTCGAATTTTCAGCGATCATTATTGGAATGAGTTTCTTCAAATCGATTCTAGGCATGTTACTGAACCGAGGGTGAGATGGGACACAAATAGTGTTGTTTTTTTCTTCAGAATTATTGATGATGATATACGTTAGAATGAATGCGAAAATAGATGCCTAGATGCAGATTTATAACATTACATTTAGTCCACGTGCGTAGCGGTCTAATTGTTGCGTTCTGAAAATAGGCCTATAATCAAAATAATATATTCTAGCACCTTTCACTTTTACTTTACTTAAATTGATTCTATGTATTATCATTTGCATATCTGTTCTGTATTTCCGCATAAATACCAGATTGTAAAGGAATAGACGTGTATGTGAGGTTGTACATGTTTACGCATTCAAACCGATGACATCGAACAAAGAGAACAATGGGTCATCGGTAGTAATTCAATAGGTCATCGGTTGTCAACAATTGGTGAGGTTTATTCCGTCAATGAATTTTGTGACGCAATTTAATAGTGGAGTCATCGGTTGAAATTCGAACAATAGAAAACATAGATGTGTGTGTGTGTGTGTGTGTGTGTGTGTATAGTCAGTGTTCTGCTTCGGAATATTAGAAAATAGATGATGAAGTCGAAATGAATTTAATGAATTTCGTGAGAGATTAGAAAATTCGCATTTTCGCCCATATATTATATAATACTATATAATATATTCTGATGACACGATATTATATATACTGGTACATGTGATATTATGTCATCAGTTAAATTGAATATATTGGTCTCGAACGTGAACTTGCATTTGATAACATGTATTTCGTGCTTGTGTGTAAAATTATCAAATTCATCCCACGAGGACCATATGGCAGTAGTTACGTGATATGAAATGTACATCACTTTTATCAATTACGTGAAGTATGATTTGTTTTTTGTTAAACCTTTTATATTTCCTTCTTATCCTTGGACACTGCGTGTGTTCAATCAAAATTATCAGCGAAGAAAAAAGGGCACCCCTTAAGCAATAATCCTTCCGTTGGGACGTTAGTGTTGAAAAGAATAGAATAAAGACAATGATACAAGACAGTTGCTTTGTGTTTCCATGGAGATATCTTTGCCATTGGGTATGACCGAACTTTCGTAACGAGCCATCTTGGGACAGGTGTATTTTGGAAAATACCATTGAGCGAGCAGTGACTTTAAATATCAAACATCGTCCTCCCCTTCCCCCTCCCCCTTTCCTTATACGGTACAATGGCAGTCCGTGTTTGATCTTGAAAGTAAATACATCTGATACAACATTATTCATTTATTGGGTTGGGACACAGTACAAAAGAGGCAATATACACAATTTGATATTATTCATTTATAATTTTTACATATAATATGACACCTGAATATATATGAAAGAAATGTTTCAAATGAAAACTACTCCTTAACACCTCCGAAATAAGAATAATATATGCTTACCTAACCAGAACACAACGTAATGTCACCGAAATAATTCATTCGAATGTATCTCTATGACTTCTTAAATTTGTACCTGCCTGGTGTAGAGGGGCGGGGTGGGAATGAGGGTGAAGTAGGAGATTGGGTTTGGATGGGTGTTTCATTCTTTGGTCAACTTGCTATAATATGTATAAGGTAATTGTTTTTTAATGTCAGTAAACTGGCTCCATGTCATGTTTTATATACTTCAAAACTGTATCATTTTCATATTTTGTATTTATGACTGCTATCATTTTTTTGTAAATATGTATATATGTGTTTCGTTTTTATACCGAAATAAAAACAATGTATATTTTTTCTGCTCGTTTGACCCATCAGAAAAAAGCTGCCCATTGCAAGGTCTCAATACGGCTCACATTCGCCTCGAAGTATATTTCTGTATGGTTCTACATGCATAAAGCGATGGTTACTGCACTTCCAGTAAAAAAAAAGATATAAAGAACATTGATATACTGATGCTTACAGAATAACCGTGCAGATATACTGCGTAAATCGAATGAGAGAATATCTTCACCATTCCCAATTTTTGCAGGGTGTGATAAAGCTATGACTATTGAACTATTAGAGTATACGATGTTTTGAATAATTCACACTAGCATATCATGTAGCAGCATCGGTTTATATTGATCATAATTAATCACTAGATATTTACGAGAAGTCATGATCTGATTTTTTTAAAGGAAAACATCTGCCTCGCTTCCTGACATGCCTGATGAGCAGCGTAGTTCTTCCTGATATCATTTATTAATAAAAGTAATTTTAAACATGGTTCAACTGACCCAGTTACACAGTGAGCATGATTTTTATTCACTACTTACTGATTCTTAGGACGAAAACATCCAAAAAGATAGCGTTGACTTTGGTTTCCAAACAAAGCGGTTAACTTAAGTGGAGATAATAGGCTTAGCAAATGTGACCTAATATTATGGTTTTATAACGACCCCCTTCTAACTAGGGAAGGGGCTCTTCCACCTCCCTGTACTAACGTTTTCAAATTATATCGCCATCTCCTCTCTCTCTCTCTCTCTCTCTCTCTCTCCCTTTCTCTCCTCTCACCCCCTTTCTCTTCCCCTCTAACCTCTCCCCCTCTCCTGTGAACATAATCTGTTTTTTTTACAGACGAAAGTTACAGTTAATATGCCTTCTAAAGTGAGTGTAAGATGTTTTATAGATATAATATCGGACAAGTCACTCTACGCAGGGCCGTAGAGAGCAAACACGCAGAGGGCATCCACTGTCCTCCAAAGACGGTTGTGTCCCTGACTGATGATTTTCAAAAACAAATTTCAAGCAGTCTTATTTTATTTTTTCACCTACTTCATCTATTTTCAACCTATTATTTGCTTTTGAATGAACTTAAGAAAAACAAACTTTGCAACCGTTTATGATTTGCGGGTATCTGGTTTTCATCTATAATGTCAACGACTCCGAAACAACACAAAAACAGAATAGCAACCGGGGACTTACCTCACCCCACACAAGTTTTAGCTATGACGCCATACGGTACTCTATTTCATGTACATAAAACATTTTTAGAAAAGAAAGAAAATATAGATATGTATATATATTTGGTTCTAAACACGTCATAACCTCTGCAATTCACTTTGGTATCACCTTGATTACACAAAGCTATCCTCTGATCATGTTACACGGAAAACATCCATTATAATAATTAAGTTGTGAGAGAAGTGTTATTATATACCGTTTGCGCCTACAGGTATACACCCGCCACAGACGGACCGAGGATGATGTAAGTAATAATAAAGAAATAATTTGGAACGAAGAAAATGCGCCCACGTCCGAATGGCATAATATAACCCTGCAATAAACAAGATGAAATCGTACTTTTTCCGTGAATATAGCCCGAAGCTTAGAGTCATGTGAGTGACTCCCATTCATGTACTAAAGTAAAAGGCAGTTTTTCCAAATACAGGGGTGGCAGTCTGTGGTCGACTATTTGTTTAGATGGAATTGACCGAAAAGCCGTTGTTTCCGAAAAGGATGGAGCCTTAAAGTAGAACGTTAATGATTTTAAATATTGGCTTAATACTTATTATTGCATAGATGGCATAAATTAAACAAGGTTATCCAAATTCAACGCTTGGAAACATTTGAAGTAATGATTATTATCAATTATAAAACGGTAAAATACAGCCCCCGATATAGCAGCTGAAGAGCTCCTCGAACGCTGCTGAGATATGTGACGACACACCCTGGACCAGTCCTGTCTAAGCAGACGATGTCCCATAACATCTTACACATTTTTCAGAGCCTATTTTGTCATCTCCTCTTCACTTATTTCTCTTCCTTCACTAGCGTCAGTCTTAATGTTAGTCTGTTACCTCACTCTTAACTTCGTGTATGGTATTATTTTGATGAAAAATGCAGCGTTAAAAAAATAAAGGAATCAGTCACTTGTAAACAAAATAAGACGCCATTGTATTTTTAGCTGCTTGCACCGGTGCATGTTCGGCGTTTCAAGAGGGAACGAATACCATCCTGCTATTATTCGGAGGGCTTTTCAATTTGAAAGTGGGGTTTATTTCATTGATCATTGACCCTTCTCCTATGTATTTACAATCAAACGGTTTTAGCTATCAGAATCAGTTTCACTTTCCCTTTATAATGGTGTGAAATAAGGTCATGTTTAAATACACCAAACTCTTTATAATTTGATAAATAATTGCATTGCAATTACGTTCATTCATTATAGGACGTCGTCTGCTTAAGCAGGATCGATCCCGAGTGTGACGACATCAAAACATCGCTATATTTCTGGCGAATCCTCGGATATTCCAGATGCTGAGAAGAGCTTTTATTTGTGTTCTTTTTATAATCACCAGATATACAGTTGACATAAAACTTATACGATTGCCATCTGTAAGCTTCCCAGTTTCTAGTGATACATTAATTGCCATATTTGTGATTTTCTTTGAATATCTACTCTGGAGTGACTATCTTGAGTTTTATGGAGTAGTTGTAATTTGTTACGTTGTATCATCATACACAAACAAGGAGCAGTCGTGGTTATACCGTAAAAAAAAAAGGGGGTGGTGTGTGGAGGGGGCGGTGAAGTCTACAGATCCTATCATGGACACTCACACCCTGCTGATGATAACACTAACAAACTGATGGCGAAACTATAGTTGGAGTTAGCTCTGCTCTTGCTGCCAAGGAGAACGACATCACACTGACAAAATCAACGTCCCACCCCCTTCCATCTCCTCCAATTCAACCGAACCCCACCCCTTCTTTTCTCTTCCAGTATGATTTTGGCTCTTTTTTCATCTCGTCGGATCTAGTAACATCCCTGATTCAGCCCACATCCAAACCCTTATACTCAAAATCAATCACAAGGTACGGGGTTCGATTCCCTGCCATGGCACTAACGTCATTTGGCAAAAATATTGATCTACATTTTGCAACACTCGACTCGGATGTAGTAAGTTTGGTAGGATTTAATCCTTAAATGCACTGAGCGCTACAGTTGCTAGAGCTAAAGCGCGGGTAATAATATGCAGGGCCCTTACGGAGAACAGTATTTAGTATTGATGAGGCTACCCTGAGTGAACAAGATATATTATCATTACTATTATATTACTATTATTATTATTATTATTATTATTATTATTATTATTATTATTACATTAGAGACACTAGATACTCGATAAATAACTTTCATAACTGCTCCAGAAGTGAACTTTCCTAACCGCTCGAGAGCTGATTAAATCGAAAGCGTTGGCCGCGTGGGGAACATAACAATGTATCGTACCATTTTCAACAACACATACTACAAAGATAATTCCGACTTTATAAAAATTTTGATGCCTGGCTTAATCCCAAGGAGGCTTCTAAAATATTGCGAATAAATATTTGATTTGACGCGTATGGAATCTGATACGGCTATCATTTCTGATTAATCAAATATGCGTGTGATGGGGGAAATAACATGAAATAGATTGACGGAGCCGAAGATGAATTTGTCAGGGACTATTGAATAATCTCGGCGGTGATCATTGCACTGTTGCCATGGTAATAACAATAATATGTGATACGGTAGTAAATGACATACTCGAATCCACTGGCCGGCAGTACCCAACCACCCGATAGTCCAATTAGTAATAGAAAACATTCGAGTTAATAGGATTGAGTCTATGGGGGTCTCTGGTGCTATTTCGTCTTCTCTAGAGGACTTAATGTCGTTATTAAAAGTTAAAACCACGGTAGATGTGACTGCGTCCAAAGGGAATATAATGATTGCGTTCCCTACATCACTTTGTCATGTCTAAATGACCCTGATTAATGTCCGTCTGCCACTGTTATAACCACGATATATTGAGGGGGAAGTCGTCAGCTACGAGGGCACGTGGGCATGTGACTCACTTGTCCCGTGCTATCGGTGGGGCTAAACGAGGATTTAGCCCTACCGATAGTACGGGACTGAGCTTTGCCCACTCTCTGTTCACACTGCATTTTTTTCCAAAGTGGGCTAACTCCACGATAGTACGGGATTATTTCAGCCCTGGAAAAATCAAATTCAAGACTACGGTATTTTTGCGAGCTTTACAAAAGTAGCACACGGACAGAGATTCAAAGAGACAGAGACTCAAAACCGGCCCATAACCAACAAATTCTTGGTCAATCGAGGTAAAAATAATTCCAGGGTGGTGTTTCATAAAGCTGTTCGTAGGTTACGCACGACTTTACGCACGACTGGTGATCAGTTCTTGTGCTAAATGATCGAGAATCTGATTCGTATAGATAGCACCTAAGAACATGTTCCAGTCGTTCGTAAAGTCATGCTTAACTTTACGAACAGCTTTATGAAACACCACCCAGGTCTATGGTTGTTCTGCCCCGTTTCATAAAACTTGTTATCAATAACAACTGCCTCATTTCTATGACAAATTTGCTCTCAGCCAATCAGATTCAAGGATTTCAGTAGCTTATAACATTATTGTAACTTGTTATTGATAAAAAGTTTCATGAAACGGGGCCCAGGTGTGACTGGGGTATTTACCAGCAGCGAAGATTTACATTTAAAGGGTGAAGTGCAGAGATGGAAGCTATGGCTCACAGTCTAAATGCAGAAATCGCGAAGAAAATGTCAAATTCGATATGTTAAACAGTCAATCCCCCATATCGAATGTCTCGTATCCTACGCAGGTATTAAAGCCAGACATTGCTTTTCAATCAGTCCAGTTGATTGAAAGTTGTTTTTTACTCACAGTTTCACACCAGAAAAGTGGGTAAGGGATATTCCCCCGTTGTAATTCCATCGTGAAAAAATTCATGCAAGATACTGACGGATTTGGATGTCTATATAGCCAGGCTCACACCACGCGTCATTTGTCGACGTTAGGACAGCGTCAGTGAGTTGTACGTTCAAAAGGGGAATGCAAAATGAAGAGTGCTAATAATGATTTGAATAACTTGCATGTGGGTGAATTGCCTTTATAATAATATGTTCGATTAGCGCAGGTACTGACGCAATTGAAATAATGACTCATGCGAGCCCGGCTTTAAGCTGGGCTGAAACGAGGCGTTGTTTGCTGACTTTAGAACCGCGTCAGGGCCTGGCAAGGTTTTTTTCGTCATGAAGGAGTAATATCGTTTAAAAACTGATAGCAAAATTAACAGTGCAAGCAATACTTTTAAAAACTAACGTATGGGTGAATTTCCTTCACAGGCACGATTAGCACAGGTAATGACGCAGTCGAAATAACGCCTCGCGTGAGCCGGGCCTAATTTAGACACCCGTGCTCACGCAACAAGTATAAAGATTAAAATGATGCTGAACTATGCGGACTGTCTGAAATAAAATGCAACGAGATTTTGACTGGCATTATCTTTAAAAATTTATATTCAAATTCAAGTTCGTATTTATTTCATTTCCAACAGAAAGAAAGGCATTACAGGTATTATCACTTTACCATCCTCAGTGAAATTTCGTAGGTAATGATGTACGTAGATTCACTTAAATTCCATGATCAGGATGAGAATTTTACAAGTATCAAGGCTAATACTATACAAAGATATGATCATTTATGTAAAACGTGGTAGCATGTTCGAAGTGTTGCAACGTGAGCGTTTTTCATTACCGAACTGTTCGCAATTTTAACTCGATGCTAATAAGCAATAGGACAGCGAATTGCCAGTAACTTTTTTTTTGCAATTTCATTTATCGAGATATAAATGGCATTGGAGCTAATATTAAATAATCAAGGTTCCTAATAACATTTTCATTAAAATGGGTACATAAAATGGTACTGTCATGTACACAGGACTAATGTTATTGTCTGATTAGACGAGTCAATTAAAACGTTGGTCGTTTTTCCTTCCTCACCCGCATAGTAAAGTTCATATAGTACTTTTACAAGACATTAATACACATTTGCCACTCTCTACCCAGGTGCAGTAAACGGGTAAACGGTGGGAAGACATTCATTGAATGCTTGAGCGTCTTGAGAGCCGGGCTATATAAAGCCAGGGTAATAAAATGATTGCAGATTGAGCCCTCAGAAAGAACAGTATTAATACTGATGAGGACATCGTGGGTAAAAATTGCATACTATTATTACGTCACTGTGACAATCCTCTCTCTCTCTCTCTCTCTCTGAAACTCCGAATGATATTGCAACATGATTAACCACAAAGTGACTACGTATTTCAATTTGTTCTTACTGTGGTTGTACGAATGTCAATAACACTCTTGGTAATTTGGAGTTATAAGCAGCACTGGAACAATAAATGACATTGGAGCTATATTCAAGGTAATAATAATCTAACATTTTAATTGAAACGTTATGTGTACATGATACGATACTGCGAATATAGTCTGATGATACCATACCTGTCATATCTTGCATATATCATCCTACGTGACTTTGTTGATTTATAATGTATCCTGTACATTTTTTAAATGATATCTATCTTCTGGTTGGAATGCTGAATAAATAGGTAATATTAAAAACACACCAGTTATGACGTACACTCCTAGCATGGTTAACAGAAATGTTAAAAGAGACAAACTGACAATCCGCATAGTCTCTGCATGTTGCATCTAAAAAAAAAGATTGTGGTCGAATTATTAAAAAAAAAGGATGGATCGATTCTTTAAAAAAATAATAGTATCTATTCGTGTTATATGGTAAATGTACCAATTTCCCAAGCTTAATTACTTCATCTTCAAATACAAATTGACTACACAATCTGAGATAGATGACCAATTGATATACATTTTTTATACGTTTTGCAAAGGCATGCTTCGTTGATAATTACCCATACAAATTACCAATAAATATACGTTGGTAATTAGAAGGAAATGTGTATACTAAGAAGTAATTCATTCGGCTTGCACAGGGATTAAGGACTAATACATCGCCAAATGAAAATGGCTTGCCAAGTAATTTCCATAATTGGTGGAGAATAGATATATCATCAGGTTTGTTTACCCAGAGATAATTATATTCCTTTTTTTTGTTGTTGAGTGATAATGCTTCCTAAGAACCGCGGACATTAAACTCGAATTCATATCGGAAGTATTGTTATATTCAACAAAGGGGGGTAAACGATTTACAGAGTTTCACTGCTGCTGTCAAATATTGCAAATCAATATGCGACTTCATATTTTGAAATAATCTGTTAACAGCCAGAAGGGCGTTAACTCTATACTTTAACATAGAGTTAACGCCCTTCTTTCTCCAAACATGATAGAGCTTTCTCATGCAAGTGCAAATGCAATATAAGTTTCCGCAAATGACTTGCTCAATTGCTCATAATTTTACGCATGTTTAATTCGTTATCGTCAGTAAAAATAGCTGGTATAGCGCATAATACTATATTCAGTGTTGATATGCACAGAGGTTTAAAAGGCAAGCGATCTCTTATGTGAATCTAAAACATAATTATTAGCTACTTTAAGCTTTCATCTTAAGCTTGCATAAATCACAGTCGAACCACAATATTCATTACAGTCCACTTGAATCCATTAATAGTCATTGTTAACCGCAACAAAATACCCTTAGGAATTTTAGCATTTCGTTCTAACGTAAATGCTCATGGATTATTACGACTAATTCTCTAACACAGTGCGGTTGATCGAATCTTTTTGAGATATAAAAGACACGTATATTATACACATACAACGTCCGGATATAATGTGATTGTTTCCGACTTTATTATAATATTTTGTTATGTGAAAATGCCTCCAGTTTTAATGAGCAATTTTATTAACGCTGGATTGAGCTGTTTCATACTTTTTAATGTTTTCCTTTTCTATTTTGCAATTATAAATTCAACTCTAGCAAAACTTTGAGATTAAGTCTAAATCAAATCAAATCACGTTCTTTTTCAGGATTTGATATTAGACGAAAACTTGATTAAATCATATTTTAAAAATGAGGCAAAGATACAATTGTCATCATTGAATTATTTGCTGAATATTTAACCAAAATCATGCCAAATTTTGTTACATTTATTTTCCTTTATTTCCAATGGTATTTCTTCGGAATGAAATAGTTGAATCTATTGTAATACTAGATGTATGTTCGGAATGAAATAGTTGAATCTATTGTAATACTAGATTTATGTTCCGAATGAAATAGTTGAATCTATTGTAATACTAGATGTATGTGTTACCAACGCCTTGTATCTATTGAAGAGAAATAATGGCAAAAGGTAGATCCACTATCTGTAAATATGACGTCAGTATGAACTAAACTCATCTATCAATCGCATTTTTACCCTGATGCTTTATAAATGACATTTTCTTTATTCCGTGTTGTCGCCGTTTTTGAATAAGCAATCTCTTTTCCCTACTGAGCTTTTTAACAAACCCGTCATATCAATTTTCGATAGACTAATATCATTAATATTTAGCAGGGTTTCATTAATACTGAAAAGATGCAACAGGTTTTATGTTTAACAACTTTAAAGGGCACCATGATAACTGTAGAAATCGATAAAACAATCAGATCGAACTAAATATCGACCAATATTCGAACCATGTAGTTTGCCATTTTCCCGTTCTACAGGCCTTTAGGCGATTTAATATTAAAAGCTAAAGACCCTCCCTTTTTTTTAAGCAAAGAAAATGACTGAATTCGCTGGCACATGTATTTTCGTCCATCCCCCGAGCATGCGTGGGCCCTCTATTAGATATTTAATAACACTTCATTCATCTATTAATTGATGTCTGATATCTAAATAATTTGTTTCATAAACAAGAGAGAATGTCTAAAATATTCGAACAAATATTACATTAAATGTGTTGGAGGAAAAAAAAAGCTGCGACGTGCAGTACAAAGGTTAAAAGGATGGCCTTATAAATTATGACAAAAAAACGAAATAAGAACCATAATGTGTAGATAGTAAACTTATTTTCCAAATCGCTCTACAGTCCTAGTATTCATGATGTAAATAATTAAAGATAATTAAACCTAATCTGGCATACATTAAGTACACAAAATAAAACAAATACACAAATTTGCATATGCAAAAAATGGATTCGTGTGCCCCCTCTCCTGGCAAATTGTTTGATTACAAAGGCACCTAAAGACGGGAGAAATCATTTTTTTTTTTTTTTTTGTTCTTAGTTGGAGAGAGAGAAGAAGCAAAATACTTACCCTGACTATCAACTTGGTTAGGAGAATAACTGCTAGTTCATTCTTGTATGCAAATCTCGATACTAAAGACAAGACTGCATTCTGGCAATGAAATGTGAAAGAAAAATAAATTCATTTTGACTTCCCATTACGAATGATCAGCTAAGTCTACAAACAAAACTCTTGCCTAGACAAAAATAGGTTTATAATAACACACTTAAAAGGAATCGGGTATCACTATATTTTGAAAAATTCAACCGTTTCCTTCCTTTGCACTCTGAAAAGTGGTCTTAGTTTAAGACTTTTACAAAATAATGATATTATGGAAAAAGTATTGGTCATTGTAAACATTAGAGACATTGAAAATTCAAGTGTTACTGACCCCCAGAAATCTGTCGACTACGAAAATCGAATACGTCATAGTTAGAGAGCTATCCCAAACATTATTCGTACATCATGATATTCCAGCATGCAGGCACATAAACCTTGATTGCATCCGTGCCCTTGCAATCATTTCTCGTACATGAAACGTGTCTTGATTTCAGCATTTATGCCAACCAGTTGAGAAGCTTTGGGTCGAACGGGGGCGCGTGCCCGTCCAATTGAATGGGAAAGGGGATAAGGGGGAGAGAGGGCATAGGTATAGAGAGAGGGGGAGAGTGAGAGAGAGCGGGGGAAGGGAGGAAGAGGGGCATAAAGAAGAGAGGGAACAAAGAGAGGGGAGAGATTGGAAGAGGGAGAAAAATGTAAAGTGGCTCAGAGAGCTTGAGAATAAGAAAACACGACACTTTTATCAGATTGGTTGCTCTGCTCTTGCATCACATTCACCTACCCCCCCCCCCCCGATTAATGGAACCACGCTACTCCCCTGATACCAACAAAACAACCGCAGTCTGAACCTGATCCAGAAATTGAGCTGAACATTTGACAGAAAGGTGATAGACCTCTGAAATTTTCTCTAAATCCTATTTCCATGTAGTTATAAGATCAGAACACTCTGCCCGTTCTAGGTTTACCTTCATGCATGTTCTGTCCTTAGGTATACGCATACCCGACCGCCAAAAATTAAATGGTTTAAACATCATCACCCGATCCTATCCTGTTATTGCTCTGAGCCTAAATCTCTAAACAGACTTAGAAATTTGCATATTTGAGAGGATTGTAAACCACTGAAGTTAAATATCAGACACTCGGTATGCTTATCAGGATAATTTTCTCAGCGAAGTGCTCGGCCCTGCACACAAGAGGCGTCATTTTCGATTGCGTCATTACCTGCGTTAATCAAGCCTGTGAAGGCAATTAACCTATACGCCAGTTATTGAACTGAATTGAATTGAATTGAATTTATTGATACATCCGTCATTATAACAGAAGAAAAGAATACGCCATTTATCAAAAGTATTTGCTTGAAATGTTCATTTTTGCAATCGCTTTTTAAACGATATCACTCTTTTATGACGCGCTAAAGACCGTACCAGCCACTGACGCGGTCCTTACGTCATGTATGTCAGCAAATGACGGTTCGTGTGAGTCGGGCCTAAAGCTACATTCTTGGTGATCGTAATGGTGTCTTTTCATTATTATACTATATAATTATTATGCCATTTAGTTCTGGTGCCTTGTAACGTGAAGTCTCGCCTATAAACTAACTCATCATGACTGCACATTACACAGGAATAAAAAGAATAGTTGGAGCGTGCTAAACCTTGGTAGCTAGAGTATACGGGATGAAAATTACATATTGTCATTATACATTATACAAAGCCATCCTTGAACACCACTCTGTTATAATTATGATCGATATTTTCACATCTAATTTAGATCCATTACTATGATAATAGACAGATGCTGTTATTATGTTGGCTCAGAGTGTGGAAAAGAACAGACACACACTCAGTGTTCTATTCGTTATACTAGTTACTTTTGTTTTTAGCAAGATGTTAAACGTGCATATATATGGTTCTGTGTCGGAATGTAATGGTAATAACTCATTCATGTCATTACTCTCTCTCTCTCTCTCTCTCTCTCTCTCATATTTTTCTTTTTAATACACATCTCTCCACCACCTTACTTCTGTATTCTGCCTCTGTTTGTATCGTTATTTTCTTCAGTTTTGTCTTCCATCTGTCTAGCCTGTCTCCCTTTTTCTCTCCCCATCTCTCTCTCTCTCTCTCTCTGTAAGTATCTCTGCCCCTTCCCATTCATGTCCCCTTTCGCTGTCTCGCACTTTCCTTCTCTCTGTGTCTCTCTTTATTCCCATCCCTCTTTCTCTCTCTCTCTCTTCCTTCCCACCTCTCTCTCTCTCTCTCTCTCTTTCCCTCTGTTTCTTTTTTCCTTTTTCGACCCTCTCTTCTTCTTCTTCTTCTTCTTTTTCTTCTTCTCCTCAAGGTCTATCTAGTTCGTGTTTGGGTGAAATGCATTAGAAAGCATAAATTCTATATAGCAAAATGTAATATAGACGATATTAATAACCAATATATATGTACATATCTAAAGGCATTATATCATGAATACAGTACAATAATTATATATATATATTTTTAAATCATTCAGTTTACCTATAATATCTTAAACCGATTTTGTGTTACTCTTTTGTTTAAAGTATGTATATTTTTAAAATAAAATATGCCTCAAGGTCTGCCCGAAGGACGCTAATTTCGATTTGTATGCAAAGTGATTATGATCATTTCATAGGGTTTCAATCTTATCTGTTCGGTTCTATCATACGCAGGAAAGATCTTGAAGATTATGTGCAAACAACGTTACGCAGAGAACCATACATCACTTAACCCGTTCACTATACTGAATTGTCTCAGTCCCATAGACTTAATACAAGGAGCGCCAGTCTCCAGTAGTTGATGGGTTAACAACCTAGATATATAACATTATTCACTCAAGCCAAAGACACATCTTTAGGTATCCGTAAAATGACCAGCATGTGTTTAAGAACTGATGTGGCAGCATCGAACATTTAGCCTGCTCGGGTTGGAAGATGAAATCTAAGTGAGTTACTTTCATTTATACTTGCAGATTTTACCATCAATTGGCAGTTCTTTCTATATTTTACAGATGAATGTCATTCTAAGAATTCTACATAGCTTTGGTTTGAATGGCGCTAAAGCGTATACATTATAAGCGCCGTCTAGTCAGTTCGTCATTGTTGTAAATCTCAGTTTCGACCTGCATTTCCTGAGCCATGAACTGACTGACGAACCAATAAGCCAGTTCATAATCAGATAATTAGCTCATGGTACGAATGACACTAAAATGACCCCAACTTGTAAGTGCATGCGGATTTGTTTTGGTGGACGCGCTACTTGTTAAAGAACTAAAATCATTTAATAAAAACAAAAAGATTAAAAACAAAACAACTAAAATCATACTGGTGCGTACGAAATGACAGCGTATAAAGGTCAACTGTACTTGGTACAAATGACCTTTATCTGCACATGCGCAAGTTGTAATTACGAACTGGCTTATATTTAGGGTTCCGTTTAAGAAATTAGAAGAGTAGCTTTTGGGACGGTTTAATGAGGTCGGCAAGGTCAATGAGGTCATTTGTTTGAGAACAGATCATTCAGACTCGGTAGAAAACTATTCTGGAGATTTTCCAATGACATTTCCCATTTTATCTATGAAAAAACACTATTCTTATAGACTTGATAACCCACGCGATGTGCTGCGGGAAACCCCCAAACACGGGTTTTTTTCTTCTTACTTTTTTCTGTGAAGAAACGTATAAAGCTCTTCTTCCTTTTTATTTTCCCTCTAATTTTCTTTTAACCTTGATGAATCTTATTGGAAATGTATGTCTATTGTCTTCTTTATGACGTTAGACCTTTCATATATGACCTTCATGGGCAGGAAATGTGACTAATTATGAAGGTCATACACGAATGGCATAACATGTATGACCTTCATGGGTAGAAAATATGAATACTTATGATAATTTCACTTTTGTTTGTAAAAAGTCTGAAAATTAAGTCATGAACTTTTGAATGTGTATTCATATACCATATGTATTCATAAAGGTTACGTTAATAATAGATCTGCATTACATAAAGTCAAATGCCATTAATGATTGTACTCACGTAGCAGGGCTTAGATGGTCCTACATTACCTATACACTAGCACTTTCGTTCAAATTTAAGTAATCTTGCATTGTTGGAAACGTTTATTTTTGGAAAGTCCGAATGCAGTGATTATTAAAATGATGAGGTTATTCAAATGATAGACGGTGAACATGTCCCTACAAACACGATGATTGTATTTTGATTAGATAAATGTGTATTACGTATGGTAATGTAGTATTACGTTGTTTTATATGAGCAATTCAACGAACCTGGAAGCTTAATCATTTTTGCCGTGATTGGTGATAATTGTGTCCTATGTAAATAATTAGTTGTCCGAGTGCACAGTGGAGCGGCTGGTCAAGTTTGAAAAAGTGTTATTTCAAAGGCAGTAATTGTGTTTACTTCTACGACGAGAAAAATATAACAGTGACAACACCAAAATATGACTACTGTTGTAATCGATTGACCGACAATAGAGTAGAGTTTTGACCATCTAACGAAAAACGGTATGTCTAGACCGATAAATTTGTAAATAATATTCACGCTAACGTCATAAACTCTTATGTCGTTTGCAGGCAACAGGGAACAAATACTAATACTGTACAATATTCTAGGTTGAACACTGCAAGAGAATGCAAAGTATCTTAAGAAAAAAGGGACACTATAAGTGCTGCCTCTCCCCCCCCCCCCACACACACACAACGACACGCCCAAACAAACCTTGGTTGTGTGGAAGCAAAATTAATAATTAATACGCACTGTGTGAGAAATAAGAGCACCTTAGCATCTCGAGGACCGCAATTTGACTTTGTCAGCCAATAATGTGTTATCTGGAGTTAACGTTTGTTTATTCGGTTAGGTTTGTAGAAAACATCCCAAGCAAAACTCATTCGAGTTACTATGCATGACTGTGCAGAGAATGAACAGGCTTGAAATGATTGTAAGAAAGAGAGAGGGAGAAGAGTAAGAGAGATGGAGAGAGAGACTTGAGAGAGAGAGAGAGAGAGAGAGAAAAAAAAAGTGGGAGAGAGAGAAAGAGAAATCGGTGGGTATCGCTGATTTATTGCAAGTCCCAAATATATACTAAAAACAAAGCATAGGAAAGGTATATCGGTAGAAATTAGTTGGGAAGGCCTACTGCACGAATCCTCTCATTCCTCTTATTCTATAAACGCAAGTGGCATTCTAGCAAACCTATACAAAATGTATTAACGTTATACCAATCAGAATTATAAATTCAATTTTGACTAAACTCAAACGAAATTAAGGGGTGCATTTCCTTTCCCCTCTACCATAACCAACACGACCACCGCTTACCTATTGTCTCTTTGTACGCTATATTCCTCTGAATCCCCCCCCTCCCTCTCTCTCTCTCTCTTTTCTTTCTCAATGAACCACACGTACTATACAGGGTTATGTCACACCCAGGGTGCTCTCCCAACGACGGAAACGAAGGCCGTTATTCACGAAGAGGTGCTACATTTCTCGCCCCGTCAAAATGTCTCTCTTGTTCCTCGACTCAAAAAGTCAACAGGACATACAGCACATGCATGTAACACGCACAGCAATCGCGATCTATTTTCGTCAATCTTGCGCCTATTTTGCGTTTCTTCGCATGTACTTAGTCGAAATACAATTATTAGCGAGATACAAAATTGCCGTGTCCTGCAACACAACACTCTAAAAACTCAAGTGCTATTTTTAGCACCTCAAGATTTGGAGGCAGCACCTGTAAGGGCACGCATAGGGACTGCACAAATTGTGTTAAAGTAGCACTTGTACAAGTGCTATAATTCAACACCAGTCCAAGTGCTACTTTAAACACTTTAAGTGTAAGCCTTTTTACACTTCTGGTGCTATTAGACGCATGCAGCTCGCAAAAACCACACTTCTAGTGCATTAAAACGGCACTACTAGTGCTAACACTTTTGTAGTACTAAAGAACATACACAAACAGTATGCACAAAATCACACCTGTAGTGCTGAAAACTCACCCTTCTATAGTCTGTTAAACAGCCCTACACTAAGGTCTAGATTTTGTTTTTAGATTGATATGAACTGGTTGTATACATGATGATGTGGACTAAAACCATGGCATGTAGATTTAAGTGGCAATAAGCCAGTTCGGGGTTAGCACATGGTACAAATGACCCAAATATCCACAGATATTTTAGACATGGAGGGTCCCTTTATGTGCACTTCAGAAAAATAACTCTGGGAGTGATAGAGGTGCCTCAAGAATAGCTTTTGTTTCCCCCTTTAAAAAGAATACTTCCACCTGGATATCATGGAATGCACCATTAGTGCATAATTGAATAATGATTACATGACATTCATGAGCACATATCCAATATTAGTGTCAGTGGGTTTTAGAATTTCGTACAGATGACCTTTATCTGCTCATGCTCAGATTGCATCCCCGAAGTGGCTTATTTCGGAGGTTTAATTGTTCCATTTCGGCAATCCACAATCGTGACACCGCCTTCCAAACTTCCCGGGCATGCCGGGCCCGGCCGGCGCGGTCGATCGCGCCCCATGCCTGGCTGACCCCGCATGATCAACAATTTTCATGTCAACGACAACGCGTTCCGTAGACGTTTGGCCACACCACACATGCTGAAACATGGCATTTCCACTTCATTGCTTTTCATCATGTTTCATATCCACCACCACAAAGATTAATGTAAATATCATATTATTTGATACCTTTATTCGCATAAAATTACAGAAGTTCTAAATTTTTACTTACCACGCCATGCCTGTGCAGCAGATGATGGCTCTTGCACTACAGTTGCGTAATAAGCGATTTCGTAATTGGCCCATGAGCAACTTTTCGCAAATGACCTTTCCCTTTTTGGATAGGCATCTTTTCAAAGAAAGATAATACGTAAGCTTGCCCGACATAGCAACCTACAGAATTCAAACTCTATGAAAGAAAGACATCGTAGACCAGGTGACTAGAATAGCACGTCAATGAACACTTGGGAAAGCGCATTGTTTGCAAGTTGGTTATCATTTGGCAGACTGTCAAATACCAACCATCAATGAACACTTTGTTGCTTTTCAGTGGATTTAATGAAAAGTATAATTAAATGAATATATGAATAATCATTACACTGTCCATGTTTATCGCAGTGAATTTTAAACGAACATGCCAGTTTATGTCAAATGACCTTTATCTGCTCATGCGCAAATCCTAATTATTAGCACAGAATTGTGCAGGTGCTATCACGGGACGTTGGTCAGCACTTGAAGTGTAAAACGAGCGTCCTAACATTCAGCACTTACTTTTAGCACTCAATTTTCTTCACCTTATCATCTCCCAGACGCAAATGGCACGTGAGGTGTTAGAAATAGCATGTCAAGTGCAAACTTTCAATTAGCACTCGTTTTTCAGCACTTCACTTTTTAGAGTGAACTTTTTAATCAAGTCATTTTTTAATAAAATGAAATGGAAACTCAATATCAATATTACTATGTGAAAAGGATTACAATGCAAACTTTTAAAATGTAAACTTCTCTCCTCTCCTATTACTCCTCCCTTATACGTTACCTATTTCATTTTCTTGGTTACAAAATATTGTTTACGATGATTTAAAAACAAGTCTTGACTTTTCTGAGTTATATAGGAATGAATACCACAAAGCCACTTGACTTTCATGATTTCCACTACTTTCTTTTATTCATGAGCAGAATCCTGAACCTTGATTAAATAACCAAAGTAGGAACTAAAAACTAGAACTTTGATATATTTTAGATGTTTGAAATCAATGAAACATAGTGTAATTAAACGGTTTACGTATCATGTTGCATGTTTTCACTTTGAGGCTACGACAGGTTACAAAAAAACGGAAATGTATGACAACGACTACATCTGAAAAGATGTTTAGTACTACTACAGAATCGGAAAACGGCGTTGAAGAGAGATGAGTACAAGACGAAAAGCTTCAGTATGTCTCCCTTCAATGACTACATCGTACTTTAGCCTGGTTGTAAATTTTCCACCCAAACATAATATGTCATGACGAGTTCCTATTATACCTTAGTTTCCTGTAATCATACCACATTTTAAAAAAGTGCAGAAAACATCTCCTTTCTTTACCATTTTTATACGCGTCTCGTTTCTTGTAAGCCCAAGGAGTTTCACAGATAATGCGATAACTCCTTGGTAAGCCATATCCAATGTTGAGACAAAACTGAAAGCAATTAAACTTTAAATAGCCAATGATGATATGGTTTTACGAGGACGACAATTACACTTCAAAACAAGACTCCAGCTTCATTGCTGACTTCAAATGACGTGCGGAATAATGTGATGTAAAACTGCACTTTAAAAAAAAAAGAATACTTCGCGTCAGTTTTCATCAACGTCAATGTTTCATTTCTCCTATAAGAGGCGATGTGACGTTCACTTCACTTTCATCACAACTCTCCTTAGCCGGAAATTAACGCAAACCTACGATCAGAAATCAATGGAAAACGATGTGGAAATTGCAAATGTAATCAAATATGTAGATTATTGAAAGCTTTACCACCTATACGCACAGTGTATCTATATTTTGTGTCTGCTTCAGTGGAGGACTTTATAGATTCAATCATACAAGTTATTATGGGCGTTCCAACACAAGCTTTCCTTTCCAGGTTTTCACATCCTTCTATTTTCTGAATTATTTACTGTATTGTACTCTTTGTTCACCGCATTGTTAAAGTGTATTCTTTGTTAACCACATTGTACCCATGAGAAGGAATGATAATGTCAAATTTAAAAAAAAATACATGTGCAGAGGTTCAAGATCTTGCTGTGAAATGAAGGAGAGCACCTTTGACTTTCTTTGTTTGAGGTATATGTCGATAAATTATTCTTGTTATAAACAAAGAAAAAAGAAGCTAAGAGTATACATTACAGTAAGAAAGATTTTCAACGTTTTGCAAAGAAAAGTTACTTTATATCTGTGGAAAATTCTATAATGTCACTTCCGTTTTTACCAACATTGGATTGTCTTTAAAATAACTCTCCGTTCCCAAATAATTATGTTGCTTTCAGTCAAAGCACAGAAATCAGAAAAACGGAATTAAAACGGTATTTACGTATTGTTTGGGTTTTCTCAAACTCTTTTGATCTGTTCTAATTTTGTCTATTTTAATTGAAATCTAGCTAAACTGGGGTCGGGGTTGCCCTTTAAGGTGCACATAATCTGGTTTTACAATTGGCGAAAACACTCAAAATGTAAGCGAGGCAAACAACGACCTTCTCTGGCTCTTGATTCGAGTGGTAAACTCGTGTTTTGAGTGACTCGGGCTGAAGCGAAGAAAGGACAGGCTACCAAGTGCTACAATCCGCGAAAGAGTAACTGATCTGCATTTACAGAAAGGGGCGTCGATCCTTTTTTGCAAGATAGGGAGTGGGGTGACCGAAAGAATGAACTACACAAGATACAGATTTAATTCCGTACTTATTGCCGAATACATCCAAGAACATCTCCAACCCCTCCATAACTTTATACGGCGAAGATAAAGGACTTCTGTATCCCGGTCAGAGTTGCATGTAGACATATTGTTGCCACACGGTTTGATCAGTTTCAATACAATATTCAAAGAATTGAGCCAAAATAACCAATATTTGTACATCTTACATTGTCACCCTCTGTATTATTTCTAGACATGCTGAATATAAATGATATCCCTCAAAGTTTGTTCCTCCATTTCGATATTTGGATTCTATCATGATTCTAAACATTAATTCCATTTATATACATCAAAATATAGACGTACGACTAATTTTCTTTCTTTCTCTTGCAACCATCTAGAAGTCATCTCCACCTTTAATTAATGATACTGAAAAATCTGTTAAAAATAAATAAATAAATAAATAAATAAATAAACTACACCCCAAGCGTATTAGTTAATTATTTCCTCAACAGAATGACAATATTTTTCGCTCGGTTGGCGTCTTATTTTCGCAGCATTCTCCCCTCCATACAAAATGACAAAAAATTTCCCGTTTAAATTAAATCTTGTGATGTATTTTGAAACTTGCTATATAGACAGCACACAAAAGACATCAAGAAGTAATGTTTTCCATATTATAGGCAGGTAATTGTGAAGAACAGATATAAGTAGCATAATTCCAATCCCCCCCCCCCCCCCCCCCGTGTGCTTTTCCAAGTGACGACGTCCTGCTTAGAATATCATGAAGGAGTTAAATTGCCCATTGCAAGAGAAACTGATTACTGTGGTGGTAGCAATTATTTAATATTCAGCGAGGTCAAAATGAATGCTTACGCGATCGCATTTTTTGCCAATATTGGTAAGAATGTAACGGAAGATTAACCATGTGACTTCACGCGATGAGAAGACGTCGAGACCAATCAGAGAGAGAGAGAGAGAGGTGATAAAGACAAATGTTTAAAGGTAATATCAACCATCTTAAGAAAAGAAGAAAATATGTAGGAGGGGGAAGAAGAATAGTAGGAGTAATATAGTAATAGCAGTAGTAGTAATAGGTAGGAAGGAGTAATAGTAGTAGTAGAATGAGTAGTAGTATGAGTAGTAGTATGAGTAGTAGGGGTAAAAGTAGTAGAAGTAGTAGTAGTGGTATAGTAGTAGTAATAGTAGTAGTAGTAGTATATTAGTAGTATAGTAGTAGTAGTTGTAGTAATAGTATAGTAGTAGTAGTAGTAGTAGTATAGTATAGTAGTATAGTAGTAGAAGTAGAAGTAGTAGTACTAATAGTAGTAGTAGGTAGGAAGGAGTAATAGCATGTAGTAATAGCATGTAGTAGTAGTAGAAGTAGTAGTAGTAAGAGTAGTATGAGTAGTAGAAGTAGTAGTAGTAATAGTAGTAGTAGTGGTATAGTAGTAGTAGTAGTAGTATTAGTAGGCCCTATAGTATAGTAGTAGTAGTAGTCGTATAGTAGTAGAAGTAGAAGTAGTAGTAGTAGTAGGTAGGAAGGAGTAATAGTAGTAGTAGTAGTAGTGGTAGTATTAGCAGTATGAGTAGAAGTAGTAGTAATAGCAGTATAGTATAGTAGTAGTAGTAGTATAGTAGTAGTAGTAGTAGTAGTAGTATAGTAGTAGTAGTAGTAGTAGTAGTAGTAGTAAAAGTAGTAGTAGTAATAGAAGCAGAAGTAGTACTAGTAGTAATAGTAGTAGTAGTAGTATAGTAGTAGTATTAGTAGTAGGTATGAAGGAGTAATAGTAGTAGTAGTAGTAGTAGTAGTAGTAGTAGTAGTAGTAGTATAGTATTATAGTAGTAGTAGTAGTAGTGGTATAGTAGTAGTAGTAGTAGTAGTAGTAGTAGTAATATTAGAAGTAGTAGTAGTAGTAGAAGCAGCAGTTGAAGTATTAATAGTGGTAAGAGGAGGAGGATCGAATCCAATTCAGACTCATACGTACATCTAGGCTAGATAAAAAGGGTTGGTAGAAAGAGACAGCGAGTGAGGGAGAGAAGGAGAAAGAGAGGAAGAGAGAGAAAGAGAGAGAGAAAGATTGATTTGTATCCGGAATGACCTTCTGAACTGAAGAAACCGGAGGGAAAATATCGATATCATAAAGACAGACGCAGTAGTGGGATAATAATATACATATCCATGGCGACGCATTGTATCACTTAAATACATTGATCCTAGAAAAGTTGTTCGAGAATCCAACATATCCCCATGACAACGTATGATAAAAGAGTATGCCACTAGAATAGAATATCATTTTTCGCGTACAAATCCAATAAATTGATTGTGAAGAAAATAGACGGTAGAGAGTATTTCCCTTCCTTTTGAAAAAATAATCTGATAAAAAAAAATGATCTAATAAAGTTCGGATTGGAGACATGGTAGGGAATGCCAATCAGCGTGATGAAAAGCCGTAAGGAACGGTTGCTAGGCAACCGATGAAAAGCTATAATAGCTGTAATAGTGGCATTGAAGGAACAAACTATTTTAATCCCTCATCTCGACGGGATCAGACAAAAAAGTCAAACTAAACGTATCTACGTAGTTAAGAGCCATGAAATCAGTAAGATGTCTTTAAGGCGTTTTCTGGGAAAGGAATTTAATCTTTTGAGCGAAAATAACTTATTTAGAACCATATTTCTTTCTTCATCTATGCAAAACATTGAATATCAAGGAAAACATTAACTAGAACTCAATCCACAAAAAGATGTGATCAACGTGCGTATAACGTCACAAGTATCACAACACAGACTGTTACTCCTCCGTTTATTTCAGTGTCCATTATGAAAGAAATCCTTTTCCCCTCCCTCATTTCTGTGGAATTGGCAACCCTTCTGATGTACTAAAAAAATGGAACCGTCATCTGAAGCTTTCAAAAGAAGCTGTTAAAATATACTGATAACGAAAATATTCAAGTAACTGAATGCACTGAGCATTTAACCAAACCATGTATGCCCATGTCGTCGATTGTAAGATTGAACGAATTCCTTGGAAATAATTATGTGTGTTCCTTACCAATGCTTACCACAAATGTGAAATCTGTGGATTTTGTCAAATGCCTTAACATAGCTTGTTTTCAGATATAAATCCTCATGAGGCAATAGCCTGCTTCTGGTTTGAATAATTACAATGAGTGGATGGAATTAGAGCAAATATTTACCAGAGGATTGATGGTAGTATGATCCCCGCTAATGAATAAAAGCGACTATATCAACTAGAAAACAAGGGGGAAACGGATAAGGATGAAATTTGTCTTTCATGTTTTGATTTGAACGTTTCAACATAAAGAATTTATTTATACCATGTCGACCAGAAAATAAATGGATAGGGTTTCTTTACAAACGCATTTTAAAAATCATTCATAAAGATTGAGAAGAAGTATTATACGGATTATGGCGATCTAATGAAATTGCTTGTAAATTACACCTCTGATGAAATCGTTGGACATGTTATTCGTACCGTGGTACGATTAGAATTATTTTGTAGCGAAATATTTTATCTTTCACTTTCTAAACGTTGTGGGAACATAGTGCCATCCAGTGTGAACGCGGTGTTTTCACGTTGTCCACACTAAAGGTGTTGTGGTGGATAAGTCACCGGACTGTGAACCACAAGGTACGGGGTTCGAATCCCTGCCGCAGCGCCAACGTCCTTCAGCAAGACATGAATCTGCATTTCCCACACTCGACCCACAGTAAGTGGGTACCTGGTAGTATTTGGAAGCGCATAGAGATGTTAAATCATAACGTGATAATATGCGCTATAAATACAAGAACAGAATACATATTAGTAATATTATTATTACGAACGTGAATACAATCCTTTCTCAAGTCGCGCTGTGTTTTACAGTGTGTTCATTCTGGCTCGGCCACACTGTGATTGTCCGTGTGGACATATTCTCGTCACACTGTGCAGCACTATTTCCATAAAGAACACAGTGTTTTCATATGGTCCACACTACTAGTAGATGAAAGGGAATATAATTCACGCTGTGTTTGCCACAGTGTTCTTTATATCACGTTGACACTATGGACACATTTTGTGTCATACTGTGTAGTACTGAGTCACACAGTGTGAACGAAGTGTTTCCACACTGTCTACTCTATAAAAGTGTTCCAAGCCCTCTCTGTATAGTCAAGGAGGTACTAGGCAGGTCAAGAAGTCGCACTAATTTTTAGCACTGTGGTCCTTCCGCCAGGAATGTATACCGTATCATGTACAATCTCTATCAATGATTACTACATTTACTACCATAAACGGTGCTATACTCAATGAAAAATCTATGGCTTACTGTTGGAAAACGATCATAATAATTATAGCCACTGCTTTTAACTTAAATACTAATACTGCTGACTTCAATTTTGCTAGTATTGGAAATCATGATTAACCCGTTGGATACTGAACCCGAGATAACATGGGCTGGAGTCCATGGAAAAGCATGTTATACCAAATTCAAATCGGATCCAACGGGTTAAGGCAAATGGCAAATGGCTCAAGTTTACTAGAACAAAGAAAATAGGAACAAAGTCTTTATACGAAAAGACGGAGGACAAAATAGGATGAAGAAGGGGAGACAAGTAATTACATATCCGACCAAAGACGAAGGATTTGATGAAGAAGCTATTCCAATGAAATCATTGGGAAATCCATGACATGTGGCAATGTAAGTGACGCAAGGTTCGTCCTCGTTTTCTTCGTTAATTAGTTGTCGGAACAGATTCCATGAAATCGGACAAAGCAAGGTTAAGAATACGGGTACATCATTTGTGAAGCCCTTCACCTTTACGACTTTTTAGGATTTAATGTTCTTGAAAGTAAATGTGCTTTGGATTGATTTTTAGCATTCTCAATTTATATTTCATTTCTAGAAAGTCAAGAAAGCGTAGAAGTTAGTTATTTCATGAACATGCGTTTCTTGTGATTGAAGGGAAGCATGCGGCGTGCTTTGGGATAACCCAGTTATCATAATCCTGGACTTATGGCTATGGTATATTGCTGTCTTGAATAATACTTTAAATGATAACTTATAAGTGAATAGTAAAGACGTCGTCATATCGTTCTTTGCTGTTTCTTGAAGTTGAAGTTCAGATTTGGTAATTTCCCGGTGATTTATTAGATATATAAAAAAGGACTATCATACAACTTAATGAATGATACCCCATTTGGTATCATCTATTGCTTCCGTTCTGTGGTGCGCTATTAAATACAGGAAGTATAATACTTCAGTCACACCGCCAAACCGATTCCAAACCGATCGATTTCGGGGCCATTGGGTGTAATGTAATTTTCTGTTCGGTTTGCTGTCGGTCTCGTGTCGGTCTTGCTGGTGTGACTGGGCCGGTTATATATAACGTTGCCAACCGAGTTATGCTAATTACGTAAAATGTGATATCTCCGATACAATAATGACGTCATCAAATAACCTTTATCAAAGGAAGCCTTTTGCGGGTAGAAGTAACAATTACGCAATGTTTTCGGAATAATCTACTTGTACTGATGTGAAGAAATATAGAATTTCATTCCAGTATTTAATCAGTCTCTTTCGAACAGGCTAATCCCAATTTTTAAGAGAGAACGAAGTAAATATATACATTTTCGTTCATTTCAAACGTCATGACATTTTGAAGATTTTCTTGTCATCATTATTGCCTTCATCGTCATCATCACCATCGCCATCGTCAAGGACCCCACTGGAAATAAGCCATTTCGGCTTTCATGGGCTATCCTGCCATGGTACCTCGATGTGTTTGTATTGTAATACACCTGACGAATAAAATCAATCAATCAATCAATCAATCAGTCATCATTATCATCACTATTATTACTTTTATATCATTGGTAAATATACATCATTACTTTCATAATTACTGTTGTTGTTGTTCTTGTGGGTTTTTTTTGTTTTTTTTTGTCTTTTGAGTTTTGATAAGGGTCGGACCAATGCTTCCATCTTTCAAGAAGTCCCTTCAAATCAGTAGTAGTAGTAGAAGACTTTCTTGAATAACTTGCTTAGCATAAGGCTAATATGCCACAAGGTCCATCTATCAAAGCTATTTGTTGATTTACACGTCGGGGTAACTGGGGCGCTATCTTATCAGACAATTTACACAGTCTGTTTGCGATTTACTTCTTGTTCCGTTAACTTTGTCAAACTGTCTGACACGTAAAAGGGAAAAACCTGCATTACTCACTGATCTAGTAAATCAATTAAGACACTTAGTTGTTGCTAAGATTTGTGATCGTGGTTTGACGTACACTTTGTCCTAACTAACCATAACAAGGCACTTACCACATTATATTACCACTATACGTGCATGGTCATGTAGATTTGAAAGGCGATAAATTGGACCACAGAATGGCGCAATGGAACTTGAAAATTTTGAATGTGAATCAACAATTTGTCTAACCAAATGATCCATCTACGGTATTACCTTCTAAAACATTTCGTGTAAAGCTAATATGCCATCAAAATCTTTTTCTGATACGTTTTTGGCAGATATTGTATTCAAAATTATGTAAAGTTGTATTGCCGCTATGACAGAAACCAACGACGGTGGCACAACGGTTACATGTCGTTTTTCCGAAGGTTCATAATTCCGAAGGTTCGTATTTCCGAAGGTTCGTTACTCCGACGGTTTGTAACTCCGAAAATGAAATAGAGTTCATAATTCCGAAAATGAAAAAGTGTTCATATTTCCGAAGCTCCGTAATTCCGAAGGTTCGTCACTCCGACGGTTTGTAATTCCGAAAATGAAAAAGGGTTCATATTTCCGAAGGTCCGTAATTCCTAAAAGTTATGTAAGGCTCTATTGCATTTTCGGAATTACGAACCTTCGGAATTATGAACCCTTTTTCATTTTCGGAATTACGAACCTTTGGAATAACGAACCTTCGGAGTAATGCATCAAATGTTCGGAATTATGAACCCTATTACATTTTCGGAATTATGAACCCCCTGCTATGGGAAATTTGTGTTTCGGAATTACGAACCTTTGGAATTATGAACCTTCGGAAAAACGAACCTTCGGAAAAACGAGTGCCCCCGGCACAACAGGCCCATGACTCGTTTTTGAAGCCCAAGTGGCTACCTGAAATACACAACCGACGCATGTAAACTCGTTATTCGCAAATCTAGACTCTTCAGCCGAAAAACGTTTTTACAGTGGCCGCATCAAAGACGTGGAACAACTTTGCATAATTAAGAGAAATAACCTGTCTTGTCACCTTTATAAGAGAAAGAGAGAAAGAGAGACATACACAATAAAGCTTGTTCACAAGATTTTTGTTTTTGTTTTTCTTTCTCTCTCTCTCCCCAGTACTGTTCACACCCCCTTCTTTTGTCTTCTTTTTGTTCTTTTCCCCTCTCTTTTTAAATACTCTTTAAGAGTGCTCAAATTAGCACGTTTCTTTCTTTTTTTCTTTTAATTTATGGACTGTCTTTGTCAAACAGGGGTCCATGAAATACAAGCCATGCTTATTTAATAGACCCCTCCTTTACAATTACAATGTTTACATTATACCAATTATCGTTTACATTATACTAATTATCAAGAGATACCTTAAAAATGAAAGGCACTTCTTCCCACAGTAATCTCATGTAATATGATTCTTTTTTGAGTCACTCTGTGAATTTTCTGTTTTCTTATCAAATATGTGTTTAAGCGCTTCTGAATATTCGATATTATTATTATCAAAAATTTCAAATTTCCCACCGAACAGGCATCTGAAGATTGTGATAATTTTTTGGCGCTCCCCCCCCCCCACCCTATACAAATATTTGGATACGCCCCTGACAGGAACGTAATGTAGTATCACTTTTGTGGTATGTGTCGGGCCATTGAGGTCTTTGAGGGGCAATGGTGCCATGGGGGGGGGGGGGGGGAAGCATTTTGCTAAGTGGACGAAATGCGAGAGAACAGGGCATTCGAGTGAGGGGAGGGTGGAAGATGGGTCGTTTCATCTATTTACGTTCCTCCCCCCCCCCCCCCCTTTCCAGTTGCTTCTGTTCCTTTCTTAGTTTTTCACCATTATATGGGGGCTAGTGCCGCCGTACCCGCGTATCTACGCCAATGAGCATTATGATATTGTTTTCAGTGAGCAATTGTAAGGGCTCCACGCATAAAGTGTAGGCAGGAGGTAATCAACAGTTATAACTGTGATATAATATCATATAGGCTAGATATAACCTTAATCATAAAGCCAAGGCATTTCGCTGATCACCAAGAATCCTGAATTAAAAAAAATAGCTGGCACGTTTGCTACCATTATTTTTGGTTGTTTATTTTGCTTATGGGTTCAACCAATTGACAGTGGCAGGATTTTGGGTCAAGGCTTAAAGACGTAACTTATATTCTCTTGCGCAATATTATGAAGCAATAACCTCGTATCGCGTATCGCGTATCGCGGGAGCCTTTGTGCGGGGCTCCCTGCACACGATTGACGCCTCGCATAAAATTATATAGGGCTCCATAACATTCATACCTCCGGAAAGGGGGATTGATCTAGCCAGGAATCGAACCCTGTGTCTTTGTATAGGTCGACAAGAAAGCTAACCACTCGACTAACTCGCATCTCTGGTTTTATCAGGCTACAGTCAGGAGCACTGCCATATTTTTTTTTTAAAATAGAGATAGGGTTTTCGGCCCAAAGTCGCCGACAAAGTCATTTCTATTATAGCAACAGAAAATCAAATTGGTGCAGAAAGCACACCAAGTAATATAAATTGTTACCCCTCAAATACACAACACTGTTCATGTCACAATGGCTACACGACACAGCGTGTCGTGTCTGTGAATACATAGAGTGGTCACAGTGTTTGACCGGTTGCCATGGTGATGCATGCAGAGTGTGAATACAAGATAACACCATCATGCTGATTACACATAAATTAAATAGGGGCCTAAGTATTAACAGTTAGTAGATAAACATGGATTGCCTCATCAAGTATCGACTACGCTAGAGTAAATTGTATACCATAATATGGGGTACCCCTATACCCTTATCGCTAATTACAATTGTTACGTTAGGTGAAACTATCTTTTACTTCCTTTTCTTAAAGTGACAGTAAACTGAAGCTCCTAAATAGCGCCATCTTTCGACAGGATTTGAAAAGTGTCCGTGCCTCTTATTTTCCCATCATGCCCCATTCTAGTTTGTAAAAGCATAGAATTGTACCTACAGGCAATTTTCCATATTTGCCAAGTCCAAAAATAAAAGTTTGAAATATAAATGTGCCCATTATCCAAACAAGCTGTTTGTCAAAATTTAAAATAAAATGCAATTAATCTTCCATCTTAATTTAGCATTCAATGTAAGATGGCGCTGTTCAAATTCTACCAGTTTAATGACATTTTAAATCATAAGCCTACCATTATCACTTGAGATATAAACTATGGCATTGTTTTGTAATGTAATGAGTTATAAACTTTCATCTTTATTTTCACAGTAGGAATTTAATCAGTTTATTGTTATTTTTGCCAAGCAACCTTTAAAAAGGGTCGCCTTCATTTCTTGCACAGCTACAGCGACTTGGAGGACTTCTCCGAAAGTCAGACTACAAGACAGTATCCAAATACCATTTTACAAATACCTCTACGTAGCCTTTAGGAAAGGTCGTTTATCTGAAAGGCTTCATCGACTTCTGTAAACATATAAATGCCATACAAATATAAATGTCATGCAACGCAAGTCAGATCTATTTTGCCTCTTTTTATAACAAAATTTAGTTAACTTCAGTCGTCAGAACAAATGCCCTAGTGCCCTCCCATCTTAAGTACTTTCAGAACTTCGCCTCACAATTTATCTAGGGCTAAAACTTCTTGGAACGTATAAGGGGAAGTTTTAAAAGAAATTCTGCAAACTTAATGAATTTTCAAGAATTTCCTTTAAAATAAATTACTAGAACGTATCTTCATGAAAATTCTGTATGTTTTAGTCATTCGTTTGTTGTGTTTTGAGGGGTGGAAACCTGGAAATCCATAAGAGCGGAATAGTTGCCCCCTACATATACGTCCGTGCATGGTGTCAACAGATTATCAGAAGGATGTCAGTATGGCCCTCAATTGCTTTGTAGACACTTAAGTACATGCACTTAACAAATTGACCTTGTCACCTCTTTTAGAATACAATACTGATATTCATATTTCACCCATTTACCTTGAAATTTCCTACTACAAAAGTGACAAAAAGTATAGAAGACAAAACAGTCGATTCTCGAAACACAAAGCATGCCATTTAATACACGCTGATCAATGCGTTCTTTTGTGAAACTCGATTCCTTTCACAAGCGAGTCCCTGAATCAAGTTTGAAAAAAGGACTCAATGGTTGGAATAAGAATACTTACACGTCCCTTAGTCGAGGTGTAGAGTTATTCCGCTGAGTTATGGAGCGTCATGTGTCATTTATTCTGTAATGTCAAAGAGAATAGAATATTAATTTTAAAAAAACCCCGTCAACATGAATTCCATTTCTCATTTTGTTGTCACGACTGCCTGTATAGCATTCATTCCTTTGCTACAAAATTACTCTGATTTTACAGAACAAAGAGGTTTAAACTTGCACACTCCATTTTCAAAACAGTCTGCTTTTTAGAGTGCGGCCCTCTTTCGTTTAAATATACAGATTACATGGTTTACTCTTAAAAGGTCGCCTAAACTTTAAAACTGCATGATTAAAGTGTGAAAATAGTTGCAGTTTCTACACTGCTGAGAGCATCACATTTACAAAATTTTAGCAGTGGCATGTTGTACAACCCACAAACTCAGTAAAAGAAAAAAAACCTTTCAACGGAATTAGTGGCAATGGGAACAGGGTGATAATTAGTGGCAATGGGAACAGGGTGATAAGTAACCTTCATGTATCCTTTCATTATATTCAGCATGTTCGGAGCGGTTCTCGCAAGAGTACGTACAATAGTACATTGTGTACGATTGATGCAAAATACATGTACATGGTTCGGTTGTAAGAATGCAACCGATGGTTCAGGAGAATTGTCCTTCGCAAACATTACACATTGTGTGTAATTGCATCTCGTTTCCATGACATACAACTGAAAGCCTGCATGCTCTGATAGCGACAGTAAGAAAGTGGCTTCGGCATACATGAAGAGAGAGAGAGAGAAAAAAAAATACCCTGATGATACACAATTTCAGGGTAGCTGTTGAGTGGTACTCATTTGATGAATTACTTTTAACAATTAGCGGATTATTTTCATTCTTTCATTTGCTAGCCAATGCCGAGTAACTGATAAAATGTAAAATCGTGTGCAATTACACTAGTGATGTAGATACAAGGGACATAGGAGAGAAGAAAAAGAGAGAAATAAAGGAAAGGGTGATGATACGACCCCCTCCCATACCCTCCCCTCACTCAATGGTCCTGTTCTATCGAGTTTCATCTCACAAGGAAGACCAACGAGCCCCTCCCCGGCCGCTGACACAAGTGCCCCCTCCATTGTTTGATGGAAAGACGACTGGCTAAGACCATAATATAATTAAGTGGTATGAACAGCTCACAGCTATATTTGGAATTTGAAGGGGAAAAAAATTGGACACGTAATTGTATTACATACTTAAAAACTAAAAAAAAGAAGAAAACGTAAACACATCAAAAAGAGATTTAAAATAAAAAAAAATCATCTCATATCTTTATTTCTCCCCCCTCTCACTCTGAACATCCCCCCCTCTCTCTCTCTCTCTCTCTATCACTGAGCGTAATAGACACATGAATGAAGATTGTTATTAATTCATGGAAAAACGTGCACTTTACCCTTTGAAAGAGTGAAAAAATATTTGTAAATTATAATTTGATACACATTTGACATGTCTGACGAAATCTTTTCGCTACAAGAATTTAAAGATAAAGTGGAGTTCTGGGGGCGTTTCATGAAAGGACTTGTCAGATATTTTGTCCGACAAATTTGCTCTCAGCCAATCAGATGCAAGGATTTCAGTAGCTTATAACAGTTGTCGGATGAAATATCTGACAACTTCCTTTCATGAAACGCTCCCCAGGTCATGAGATTGCATTGTGAAAGAAATTGGGAAAGGTTGGTTATATAGCAAATAAGAATTGGTGTATGCTGTAAGCTTTTGGAATCACCAAATTGACTCAATCCTGAAGACAGTCACATGCACCGCACACAGAAATGTGTATATGGGGGCTACACACAAATGTTCGGTCCGAACATTTCTGCTATTTCGCGTCTTATTTCGAATACGAGGGCATTTGAAGGGCAATCCTTTTCAGGGGACATTGCTACTATGATAACCTTTCAAACTATAACATAAAGAGAATGAGAAAGCTGAGCGATCTCACAAATTATTTTTCACCTTTACCAGGGGAGCGTTGCATCAAGCTTTTTGTCAGTGATTATTACTGACAAATTTGCTCTCAGCCAATCAGATGCAAGGATTTCAGTAGCTTATAACAGTTGTCGATAAAAATCACTGACAAAACGCTTGATGAAACGCTCCCCAGGACTCAACTGTCTCTTTAATGTCACCTAGATTATCTTAATTATAATTATGAAACCGCGCATTATCTGCTCATAAAGGTTCAATGGTCTGTCTATTAATACCAAGGGCAATACAAACCAAATGAAACAGATGGAACAAAAATAAACTTAATCACCATAAGCATATTCTTATCCATGAATGCCTAATAATAACGAATCTAATGAGTTTGGCATCACATTTTAATATCGCTCACCGCAACATCAAAACACTGACGTGTTTGTTTCGAACATATTAATATTCTTAAAAGGCAATCCAACCTTTGTCAACAAAAGAAGAAGCTGATTTGTGTGAAAGAAGAAAAATAAGAGAAACAGGATGGTGAAAGTTGGAAAGAATTCGGACAAAAAATAAGAAGAAAGTTACGAGAATATCGCTCACCGCAACATCAAAACACTGACGTGTTTGTTCCGAACATATTTAATTTTATACGGATTCATATTGTTGAAATAATAATAGGTTCTTAAAAGGCAATCCAACCTTTGTACAAAAAAAAGAAGCTGATTTGTGTGAAAGAAGATAATAAGAGAAACAGGATGGTGAAAGTTGGAAAGAAATCGGACAAAAAAGAAGAAGAAAGTTACGATAATATCGCTCACCGCAACATCAAAACGCTGACGTGTTTGTTCCGAACATATTTAATTTTATACGGATTCATATTGTTGAAATAATAATAGGTTCTTATAAGGCAATCCAACCTTTGTACAAAAAAAAGAAGAAGCTGATTTGTGTGAAAGAAGATAATAAGAGAAACAGGATGGTGAAAGTTGGAAAGAAATCGGACAAAAAAAGAAGAAGAAAGTTATGAATGTTTGAAAAATGAGATAACTACATCTCTGCAAATCTCAAATTGGCAATTTGGTGAATCGATTGTGACGTATTCACGCGGTCAACTCTCCTATTTGTGATAAAAAATGATAAATTCCGGTATTCTCCTGAGCGCTTTTTCCCTTGGGGTAGTACTCAAAATATATTGTAGATAGCATATTGCCATAGGTCCTCCAACAAGAAAAACTTTAAATGATCTCCATAAACTATTGACCCATCACAAAAAAATACTGGTACTCAACATGCCCAAATAAAAAGTCCGCAGTCCATGTAACATTTGAGAACTTCAATGGTTGCGTCTAGTTTAGCCATTTAAAAGCATATTAATGGAAAGTTTGTTTAATAAAAATATAATCGCTTAATTGTATTATAATATTAGTGCATCTCTTTGGTATCTCGTTCTTGTTTTGCTTTTTTTGCTTTTACGTGGATTAACAACACAAAAACTTGGTATAAACTGCATTTATTAACTATTTATTCAGAAAGCATACTGGAAAGATTTTTTAAACAAAAATATAATCGCTTAGTGTATTTCATGTATAACATTACTGCATCTCTTTGGTATCATTAACTAATTCTTCAGACGAAATTCATTCCGTGTTTTATTGTCTTGCTGTCGATAAGAAATTTGGCTGATATGGTTTTTTTTCTCCGCAGAAACCCATGGTTAAATAGTTCCTTTAAGTGCCCATATGTATTTGGGAGTCGCATCATTTGGTTTTGCAATTACGAGCAATGAGTGAAGAGCTCAGGGTTTAGGGATCAGAAGTCAATCAATGACCCAAAAATATATACATAATATTTTATTTCGACAGGGTACACAAAAGTATGATTAATGGGAACAGCTCATTGTGACACAAAGCATGACATTATAAAAAGGTGTAACACGAATGCAAAGTGGAAGAAAATACCATCTCTATTATTTTAGCCATCAACTTCTGGTTACATTACATGGGAGCGTTTCATCAGTTTTGTCATGAAATTTTTGCTGACAAATTTGCTCTCAGCCAATCAGATGCAAGGATTTCAGTAGCTTATAACAGTTGTCGGTAAACAAAACACGGACAAAACGCTTGATGAAACGCTCCCCTGATGCTAAGAGAATGGCGAGGAGAATGTCGAAAAGGCCAATCCCGAAAGACAACAACAACATACGTCTATATTAATTTCTTCAGATTTTGCTCATTCTATATTTTTCTTAATAAAAAACCGGGATCAAATCATTTACATGTTGATATATTGGAAAATTATGAACTTATCATAAGCAGATCATATGCATCTGTAAACAGCTCTCGTAATTTTTTTCAGGAACGAGATGAACTTCCTCGACAATGTAATAAATGGGAGAGAAAATGACACATTTACAAACACACACATGGCCTGAAGGTCAATATTATCCTACTTACCAACACTGACAGTGGGTTGTTGTTCACATTGCCCAGAGCTCTGCATCTTTACAACAAAAATCTTCTTTTTGCCTTTCAAACAAACAAAGTGACTGAGATATGGCCGTATGGACAGATCTGCAACCGAGTCTGAACACTGTATTCAACGTGACAATCACTCTGGCCTAGGCCTATTATATGCTTCACTCGTGATCCCGTACATGAAGAATCGTGTTGGAACCCCTAGGGACCAGACAGAATCCCTACAATACAAGTACAACATCGCTTTGTTCTATATCCCACACAATCATGACAATACAAACCTCCGCAAAGTATTGATCAGCTAAAGTATATCTGCACTGAAGAGTTATTGGAGCTATTGATGCGCGTTATTTCTGTGAAGAGTATGACATAAAGTTGTGGTCAAAACGGTTATTGTCCCGGCAGTTCAACGACTGTCCAAAAAACTATAAAAATGACGTTGGTCAGCCTGTGGCATTTATGGCTATCGTACATCGGTCCGTCGGTATTGGTATAGCAAATTAAAGGGCAATCCAACCTTGGTGATAAGTTGATTTGTGTGAAAGCAGAAAAATAAGAAAAACAGGATCGTGTAAGTTTGAGAGAAATCGGACAAGGAATAAGAAAGTTACGAATGTTTGAAACATGAGATCACTACATCTATGCGAATCTCACATTGGCAATTTGGTGAGTCGACTGTGACATACTTGTGGACAACTCTCCCGTTTGTTGTACACAAAAATGTCATTAATTTGCGGTTTTCTCCGAAACGCCTTTACCCTCGGGGCAGTACTCAAAATATATTGGAGATAGCATATTGTTATAGGTCCTGCATGAAAGAAAAAATCCTACTAAGTAATACATTTTGAAAAAAAAATGACATTTTAGTCATTTTGCGTGTTGGAGCGAATGGGGGAGTTGTCCGCAAGTACATCACAGTTATGTTACCTATTCAGCCAATTTGAAATTCCCATATGTATAATGATTACAACTTTCAAAAAATCATAACTTTCTTATTGTTTGTCCGATTTCGTTCAAACTTTTACCAATCTGATTCTCTGATGTTTTCTCTTTCATTCAGAGCATTGTCATTAGGGTAGGATTTCCCTTTAAACGGGTAACAATACCCCCAGTCTCAAGTGCTCATGTGGCACATCTAATATTCTGTCGGTATAAATATGTCAGCAAAGTATGCCTTTCTAAATTGTCAGCATATATTAGCTGGTATACACTCTCTCTGTAATTGGCCTAGGAGTGTCCTTTACTCAGTGTGACCAGCGCCAGAAATTAGATTATGCTAGGGACCAACGAAAAATTATGGTAAATTATGCCAAATTGTGTTGGACCCATTGACACGGGTCTTTTTACTCCAAAATTCTCTGACAAGCAAGAACAACAAAAGTTTATGACTTTTTTTTTTTTACGCTAAAGGTTATGCCACATTGTGTCAAATTACGCTAGGAATAATCCTAGCTGCTCAAAGGGTAAAAGCCTATATTCCAGAAAACATAATTATGTATATATGCCTTTATTCCAAAGGGCATACGAACAGTGAAAGTGGGCTTTATCCTCATTTAAACAACAACTAAGAAACGTGATTAACGTTAGATATTAACCTCTTATGCTAGTATTCAGTGTATTAACTTGCGGGTATATAGACATAAGCATATTGAGAGCGACGGAGGTCAAAGACAAAAGAAAGTTTTACTGGTGGATAAATTTAATCTATCAGTACAACTTGATGAAAACTGATAAAAACTTATCCCTTTTTAACGATTAAGACTAAAATATATTAATGTTTTGTTAGCTTTGTTACGGTATGCATACTATTGGCGTAATGATGTATAGGCCTATTAACCATACAGCGGAAGATGACGACTGACGATCGTAATGAGTTGTTCATTTTGAGCTGTCATGAGCGTAGCGCAAATGCAATAATTTTGCTATTGATTGTCTAAGGTAGATTTCTTTGAAAACAGCTTCCATTCACTCGTGATGGTCTCACTGGAAGCTTGTCACTCTTTATTTGTTATTTTATAGGGTTTTTTCTCTCGTTTGTTTGTTTGTTTTGTTTTGTCTTATGTTTTATTTTTTTGTGTGTGTGTTAGTTCTTTACTTACGAGAAAGGTGATTTCAATTATTCCAATGTCTTTAAACACTTTGATTAATTTTATCAAACGGAGAGATGAAAAGACGTTTATTTTTACAAAGGCTCTTTTTACAAAAAGCCTCTGTAATACCTTCAAATATAAACTATGGTTTAGAATTCAACTGACACACTTTGGAAGTGGTGTTAACATCTTGACCTCGGGTCAAACCTTGCATAGGTGTCGTAATTCTACGCCATTTTTAGGTCAACGTACAGTTCATATAGGAAGGTGTGAATGCATGGATAGAATGTAACCTTGATAAACCGAAAGTGGTACGATGTCGTATGCAATCATAATATTATGGAGTTTCTTCTCATCAAAGTTTTGTTTAGTAGACAGATCAATGCCCTTCGAATGTGAGTAAGTTCGTATTTCTGCTTGAGTGACGTACGTATACGGGTCGAAAGGGGTTGCAGGAGCCATACCTGGAACCAGTGGCGGATCTACATAGAGGGAGAACTGGCCCGTGCCCCCTCTTTTGAAACCCAACTGGCATACCTTAAGTACACAATGAAAAGAAATTGCCCCCTTAATTGTGTATTTTTCCTGCTCTGTGCCCCCTCTTTTACAAAATCCTGGATCCGCCCCTACCTGGAACCCACCTCTATATCATGCATGCATGTAAATGAATAATAAACCCGGATTTCCGCCCCCCCCCACCCCCAGCCCTCTGTTCGTCATAGAGCTAAAACAGAATCGATATCACAGCTTCATGGTTTAGTAGTCGACACTCTGGTCTATCATAAGGCTACAGCTAGTTCACCCAAGGAGTTATCACAGACCTGTGATAACTCCTTGGTTCACCTAGGGACCCTGGTTCACCTAGTTGCGTCTTTACAATGGTGACACTAGTTACAGATCCCCCGTTGTAAAATACTGGATACCCCACTGTGCCTGCTAGCCTTTTACGTTTTACGCGGCCAAACCATGTAGGATACAATGCGTATTCTATTAAAGGTGATCCAACTATCATGAATAGTGCATAATAATTATGAACTTAAGGAAAGGCTTAGCATATAACCTCGTCGCATAGCTCTCAAAACGCAAAAAAAAAAAAGACCACGAGAAGTTATACTTTTTATTTCTTCTCGATCTCCACACTCGTCGTGGCTTAATGCATGTAATGTGAATGAGACCCGTTTAAAGGACATTGGGGGGGGGGGGGTATTGTGATTAATCACTGAACAACGGATTGATTGTAATCACATTCCTGGACCATTATCCAATTATCCAGTGGAAAATGGTTGGGTCGGCCTAGATGATTAAGACCGTTTATATCCACAAGTCCAGCCTTGACTAAATCATTATCCTGGCTTCTGGCTTCATCATGCATGCATGACTACAATATGTTGTTGTTATGTTGTTTGTCCAGTCCAGATACAAGCCTATATAGTCCAATCTGTTTTAAGCGTGTATGTGTGTACTAGGATTTTGGACCCATATAAAGTAGGCCTATATCCAATCCGAAAGACGCGATCCGGATTCGAGCTTGGTCTGTAATATCGGAAGCTTATAATAAGGAGGGCTGGTCACATTTTTCCGATGACGATAAGGATACCGAGATTTAAAGGTACATCCAAGAGCTGCCCTAGTATTCTTACACGTACATACTATATAGTACGGTGTACCTTTAATTTAAATTCTCGTTATCGATATCATTATCGGACAAATGTGACTAGCCCTCTAGATTGACCAACTCCCATCTCTCCTATTAGCGGTCATTCTGCATGGTCGCGGAATCAAAATGGTAGTCCGTATAAACAAAATGAAAATCTGTCTAACTATAATCATTTAGTAACATTGACCTCATAATAGAGGTCAAACAAACCAAAGTCCAATTTCTGCCATCTTGAGGGCGGGGTTGGCAAAAGTCACTTCGTGGAAGTCCTATGTAAAGTATGTATTTCTACAAAGTTTCACCAATAAACAAGTCCCTTCAAGCACCCACATCTGCCATGCACCCCTACTGCGCACACCCACCTCTGAAATACCCCCTACTGTCACACCCATACTCAAAAGTCAATGATTAACGGTTATACTTTTTTTTTTTGAAATTGATATACTCAAGCTATCATAAAAGGCTACATCTCTTGACACGGTGCCGTTGAAAATAGAGCTTAAGTTGTTTTCCTGTTACGTTTAAATCCACAGACTGTTAAATCATGACAAACTGGATCTCAACTTAATGGCCATCTAGAATCTGTTTATATCCAGCGGATGAACATGATCTCACTATTTTCAGATCGCCTCATCACTTACCATTTCATTTAATCCACAACTTTTACTAATGCAGTTGTTTTCATTTGTTCGGTTTTGTTGTTGTGAATACACATTTTTAACCACTGCCCAAAGCGACACCATTTTACTTCGTACCATGTAATACGATCTCGCGACTCGATGTGTTCTATTTCTACGAGGACAACAGTTATCCATGGTATAGAGTGATATCACCATCCGAAATAAGAAGTGCTGTAAATTATATATCATTGCCCACAAAACACACATTATATTTCTGAGACGAAACAAGACTACCCTGACATTTAAAGCTTTGACGGCGTCTCCAAAGAAATTAACCTATCACTTGATTCTAGTTTCATTTGTAATACTAATCCGGTTCAATTATTCTTCAGTTACACGTTTCGCTGTAGGCAAGCATATATTATACATGTAAAGCTGTCGGGAATATTCAATTTATATGTAAAGGTGTCGGGAGGGGGTAGGGGAAAGAAAACTCAATTTCTTGTGTTTTCCTTCATCGGAATAGATTGTCGAAAGTAAGAAACAAATTTCTCTAACGCAAGTGACGGATCCAGGGGCAGGGGGCATCCTGGCCAAAATCTTCATACGCAATGCCATGTCTCCCTCTCCCCAACCCGGCAAAAACGTAAGCTTCCATTACTCCCACTCCCCCCCCCCCCCCTACACACACACACACACGCACACCCAGCTCTACATGGCTTTACTTCCGAGGACAGGTATTGTTCCTCTATTGTTCCTCGTCCTCGGACAGTCGACGGAATAAAGCACAAATTCATTGTTCGACGTTCGAGGACTATTGTCCGGCTTCCGAGGACCATTGTTGTCATGATTTTTTTTTTGTTCTCTGTCCGAAAATGTCCTCGGACATAATGCTAAACAAACGCACACACACACACACACACGTTTACATGGCTTTACTTCCGAGGACAACTATTGTTCCTCTATTGTTACTCGTCCTCGGACAGTCGACGGAATAAAGCACTTCATTGTTCGACGTTCGAGGACTATTGTCCGGCTTCCGAGGACCATTGTTGTCATAATTTTTTTTTGTTCTCTGTCCGAAAATGTCCTCGGACATAATGCTAAACAAACTCACACACACACAGAGCTACACACACACACACACACACACAGAGCTACACCCACACACAGGTACACACACACACACACACACACATACAATATTCGGAGAGTCTGTGAAGATGTACATTGTGCCTGGAAGGGTCTTTGCCAAAAATAGTCGGACAAAAATTAATGAATTTCATGGAATTTCTCTGATATAAAATAGAGATGTTTACAAAGAATGGGCAGGAAATAAAAATCATCGAAATCCCCCACCTACACCTTCCCACAGACGGCTAAAATCCCTTTTCCATTGATACTCTATTCCTTTAGCCATTTCATTCTAACATGTCCTTTAGCTGCTGTACCCACTCATGCTCTGGGGTTTTCCTCGGAATACTTCTTATCCAGGACTATTTTTTTAGGGTATAACAAAATATATGTCAATAAAAAAAGAAAAACAGGTGGATCACACTTTTCCGACAGATAAAGTCTGAAGAAAATTTGTAACAACCAGAATAAGAGAAGAAAGAATAACACATAATATTTTCCGAGGCTAACAATATCTGACAAGTAAAAGCTCCAACTGGGGCAAGCCCCCATTTACTCTGTGGCAACTTATTACAGCGAACCACAACGACATGGCACATTATATTTGTCACATCCTTTTCTCTTTTCGAGGCAGAAAATGACCAAAACCACTGCGATCTGGCATTTATTTTTTGTTCTTTTTGATTTACACGGTATTTCATCCTTCCCTTATTTCAGTGGAGTGGTACATATAAGGTCAAACATTCACATACATGATCATTCAATTACAATTAATAAATACTATATTGTTTATAAACATACTTAAAAATCACAAATTTGTTCACACCTTAGAGATATATATTTTTTTAATTTTACGAGGTCAAGATGGCGAACCGAATATTTTTTCGCTATTATTAGGCTGCACCCATGAATTAGGAACTTCTTTAAATATAAAAAAAATGGCAGAAAATTATTCGTGGAGACAATCGTTCTGATTCGTTGTGGATTCATACAGAATAACTGTCACAGTGGACTCCCAATGTGACTAGAGCTTCAGTAAGAATCAGCTGCGGCCGTATAAAGTGATATTCTTTTATTTTTGAGGGGTTTCAATGGGCTGCCTCTTTATCAAATGCTCAGTTAGGTGTGAACAAAATCTCTGCTTATAAATCGAAAAGGTTCCCATTTTCTCAAAATATCCGTATGTGTATATTTTCATGAGGATATCTGTAAAAGAAAGCTCTTGTACAATATTATAATAATTTTTATATTATATTATATTATATTATAATTTTAAAGATATATCTGTCTATATGTGATAAAAGCGAGATTTTCATAATTCGTCTAATTGTTTCTGCTTTCTTGTTTTTTTGTGTGTGTTTGTTTCCTTTGTCTTAACGGAGAGGAAGTGGGAATGGATTTAATGTCACAATCTTTCATTATACATGTAAATCAACAGCAAACATTTTGGAGAGCATGCACGTGGTAAAACAAAACAAAAAAAAGGGAATAAAAAGAAAAGAGGGTATAGAACGGTAATTTGCAAGTTACGTAATATTGCTTGGGAAAAAACAGAAAATCAAATTAATTACATTTGAAGGTTATATTTAGAACATGATTGCAAGTCAGTTTATAAATAAATCAATTTTGATATAGCTTCACCCCCCCCCCCCCCCAATCTCTATCTCTCTTCCTCTAGATTTTTAAAATTCTCTTTATTTATTTCTCTAGTACTCTTTATTTCATTCTACATGTATTTGTCAGTCATTCTTTCTCTCTCTCTCTCTCTCTCTCTCTCTGTTATTCTCTCTGCATTCATATATTTTAATGGACAGTCTTGTCTGTCATTGTCTGTCTGTTTCTATATGTCTTTCTCTCTATGTCTTCTCTCTCTCTCTCTCTTTAATTCTCCCCCTTTTTTCCTCCTTCTTCTCTCTCGCTCTTTCTTGTTTATCTCTATATCCCACTTATCTCTCTCTCTCTCTCTCTCTCTATTTCCATGTGGACGGAAAACTGACCCCTGAAATAAGACTTGGTACCTTCAAAACGGCTACAAAGTACTGAGCTATACTGCTATATATCTTCTACAACTGACTTCCATCACAGCCGTGTTTAGCCTTCCCCTTTCTGAATGTGATGTATAAATTACCAATTATATACCCAAGCGGAATATAGGATGCACAGAGTGGATAAAAGCTAAATTGTTTAGTTAGAAAACAGGATATATCCACATGGGACGGCAAGTTATTTCCATCAAATTAGATGCAACGAAGCTGACCATTAGCATGGTTATAATTTCCTCGAGGGGAAAATTTAGCATTACCTTGTCAACGGACAAAGACAAGACATATGGGTCAAATGGTAATCTTGTGGCGATGGAAGGTCACTTGGTGGATGAAATAAATAAGTCATGTCCACTTCGATAGTATTTTATTCAATAATTTCATTATCATTATTATTATTATTATTATCATTATCATTAGTATTATCAGTATTTATTATCATTGTTATTATTGTTATTGTTATTATTATTAGTAGTAGTAGTATCAATATTATTGTTATTATTTTTATTATTATTATCAATATTATTATTATTATTATCATCATCATCATCATCATCATCATCATCATCATAATTATCATTATCATCATTTGTTTCTGCATACCTTTGGCTGACTAATTCAGCGAAATGTATACAATATCATACAGGTCAACTCCAAAGGGATTGTGTTTCATCAACAACAACATCAACAACAAGAAATAATTATATGTAAAATATATGCATGGTGGAAAGCATATGTGTGGATTATCACTTTTGCCTACAGGGGAAAAGAGAGAGAGAGAGAGAGAAAAAAAAACTTCTTTTGATTATCCTTTGCGGATTTTCTCGACTTACGAGACGTCATTGACTCCCTAATATGTCGGGAACTCTTCGGGATGATTAAGACATCTCGCGCTGCAAGCCAAAAGCTGAATTAGTAACAAGAAAAAAACCAAAGGCATAAAATTTGAATAAATAATGAAAAAAGCTCCGTTCTCGGAATATCCTCGGGCTTCAAATAAGGCCTGAAATCCCTGTTTTGTGGGCATATCCGATTTAAACTTATCTTCTGAAAAACAATGAAGATATATACTCTACCATTTTGACGGTTTATTTCCATTTTGTCCAATGATAATTCGTCTCGTATTCACGATCAATGCACGGTTTTTTTTTTCATTTTGAATACGAGTGGGCGGTTGTTGGGGTCCGAAAATCACGGACCTACGTACAGTATCATAGGCACACTGCGTGTTGTTTGTATGATCGGGGCGCCCAGATTTTAATCTCCCGTTACACAATTTTCGTTAGGTTTGCACGCTAAAGATTTTCTTCGATAATGTCAATTGATTGAACGCACAAACTCAATATAAACATTGCTTTTTAGGCTATATTCGTCACGGAATGGACACTGGGTTTAAAGGTACAACGTTATTTATTTGTTTCTTTTGAATGAAAGCTATATATATCTTCAAAAATAGACCACAAAGGAGGCTTAACTATACTTAATATTGCGTTAAAATGTTTTGTTGCTAGACAAATGTTGCCTTGAAATTATATAATTTCTTTAACGCAGACAAGGGACTGGAAGAAATCTACAAATCGTCTCTTGCCCTATGACTCATTTGACTAAGAAAGAGATAGAGGGGTGGCTATTTCTGCTATACTGATCTGGAGTGGAAATCTTGAACGCTTTTCTGCAAATAGTCTGTTTCTGGCCTTTTATTCTAAATTGTCACCACCAACATATAATTGCCGGTAATTACAATAGTGGTAGTATTTTCATTTCGATGACGTTAGAGATTTCGAAGCAAAGTACCTAGCTGAAGTGAAATTTTGAGGAAAACTGAAAACAAGTCCTCCCTTTAAATGTTTATGTGGAGCAAATGACTGTATAATGGGGACACCGAGGAAGAACACCTAATGGGCATGTATTAATCAGCTAATTAGTACGACGACTATTAATAATGTGTAGCACTCGATGCACTGCACGGAGCACGGTTGGTCCCACACGCATCATTTCATGTCAGCGTTTAAAAGGACATTTAATATTATTGTCCCCTAATGGATATGGGGAAACACATTTATACATTAATGTCCAATACGGGCTAGAGTGCCTTCAGCCAATAACAGGTGGAAATGGCGCGCATCATTAGTCTATCAAAGTGATGTCCGAATGAAGAATATAACATCCTCTTGTCATGGCTGTAGTATACCGAAATAGCTTCAGGGTCACACTGCTCTTTACATGTAGTTCCAGTATTATCATTGAAATGGAAGGAATTGAAATGAAATGGCGAAAATGCATACGACAGGAATGAGACCGACTTTGCAACACGATTATTATGATTATACAAATAGCAGAAGTGCATCTGCATGTGACACTTTCGCTCTGTCCATTAATGGACAATAATCAATGGATTTATCACTTAAAATGGGTTTCCAAGCCGAGATTAATTCTCCTTCACATAGAAAAGTATAGGGCATATGTATTGATTGGTCATTCTGGAAACTAATAATAAACATGATGCTTGGGTGGCTTATGCCTGCTCTCAAATTTAATCATTTTTTACAATATACATTCCCTTTCTCACCCACTCTTGAATAACGTTGATTGATTGCCAACGTTAAACAAAATCTTCGATTCGATGAAGGTATAATACACGGATTATTAATTTGTATTCCAATTACATTTTGCCTGGATAGTGCTTCCTTTTCATATAGTGACACGATGTAGCTCTCCCCGAGAGACGATGCCGAACTCCCCTCCCCCTTCCCATTATAGTGATTAATATGACAAGATACATTTTATGCGATGAAAGTTATTCTATCAAATTATAGGCGAGCGATTCATAACGAGTCCCGCTATACCTCGTTCCTTTCGAGCGCTTCTCTATAAATAATTTGTTCCATCAGTATCACGGACCGGGATAAATGTGTCGATACCACGGATATCAGAGGCGTGTCCACTATTAAGTCTATATTGGATTCCAAGATGCATGTCATAAAATATGTTTTAAATGTTTGACTGTCATTTTTGGAGCATGTAAAATCACTATCCCGAACGAAGCGATGTTGTGCATTATCAATTTAATATGACTGTATAACACGAATCAGTATAATTACGCTGTATCGTGTGTATTGCAGTTCACCTTTCGCGAGTCAAGAAAGGCCTCTTTTTATTTTATTCATTTTTTTTTGAGCATGAAAAGAATCATCACCCAAAGAGATGAAGTTAATTATTTATAGAATTCTGAGAGACTGAAATGCATTAATACAACGAATACAAATTGTGAGTCCACACTATTACGTTTATACTGGTTTCCAAGTTGCCAGTAATACAACGTCTTTTCAAAATGTTCGATTTTATCATTAGAGCATGTAAAAATCTTTGTCCAACAAACTGACAACTAAACAATTTGGTATTGAGGAAAGACAGAAATATCAAATCACAGTTTAAAGCTAAAATCAAATCCGCGGTATGTACACCATGTATAAAGGCCAAGAAATAAGTCCAAGAACCACGTCTTAACATGTACATTTGGATTTTTGAAGCATGGAAAATCACAATTTCAATCAATAAAGAAAATTATCGGCAGTGTGAATCATCATCTATAAAGTAAGCAATGAAAATAGGAAGCGGCTATTAATCTTCAGGAGGGAGGGGGGTGGGGTAAGCGCGCAATATGTGAATAATTATGGGTATCCGTTGGTATAGGGTTAATTTTGAAATGATTGGGGTATCACCCTGTTTCTCATTATAATACTCACAAAAGAAACATTCGTTATTCTCTATTTATTATTTATTATTTTTTTCAATTTGCAGTGAGAAAATCTGTCACTAATACAAGCAATATCTGAATAATCATCGGTAACCGTGGGGTAGGGTTAATTATGAAATGATACATTCGTGATCCCCCTCCCCCATTTTTTTAATGAGAAAACTATAACTAATACATAACATGGACTTCAGGAATAATGCAGGGGTGGGATTGCGTGCGCGTGTGCGTGTTTTTGTTTGTTTGTGTGTGGGGGGGGGGGGGGGGGAGGGGGGGGGGGGTCACTTAATAAAGACGTGTCTATAACTTCAAAGCCTATGTCCGAAAGTCAAGATAAATTTAGCTTTCTATTGTTGATATGCAAACGTGGCTGCAATTATACACAATTATTTTCGGGATAAAGAATAGCCCGCGGGCCTTCAACTCGGAATGTAAATGCATGTTATTTTGTTCACCGCATATATACTATTATTGTCCAGCTGTGTACCGTCTAAACCATGTTTGTTAGAGGAATGTCGAAGAGAGTACATTTATTTACCCGTTTTTTTACAAAAAAATATTCATACACTTCCAGATTTTGCATCATCTGGATTTGTTGTCCTTTTGAAATATTCTAGGTTGTGTAAATACCTATCATGTTAACACAGTACTGCTGACATATTTTTCTTTGTAACGCGTTGTTTGGCAGTATTGGAATACAATTAATCTGTTTGGAACATTATGATGTCACTTACCGACATAGAGCAGTCCCAATTTCACTCGAAAATATACTTTATATATTAATTGCGAAATCAAGAAAAGAAGGAAACCATCGCCTCTGAAGAGTGTTTGATTTGAACTGCACAGCTTATAAGTACGGCGGCGGAGCCAGGATATTTCATCTGGGGGGGGGGGGCACAAACTGTGGCATATCGGACTGGTAAAAAGGTAAAAAACGTTCTCATATAAGTGATAGTGGGCGCACGCTTGTATTACGTTTAGCAAAACAATTTTTTGGCCAAAGGACACAAACCCCTTATGACCCCCCTCCCCCCGGATCAGTCACCAAAACGTGCATCAATGTGTATATAAAGTTGCTTGTAATGACGAAACGCCTATGAATTTGACATATGCGTATATTAAATTTTGATAATTATTTACATATGAGAAGGAAAAGTATGCTCCCCGCCGTGATTGTTACTTTTTGTCATCGTCATAATTTACGGGAGATTTTCGGAATTAACGATCAGGGATTCATATACATTACACTTTAGTATTGTTACTATTATAATTAGTATTAAATGTGTAAGTCAATAGTGAATATGATTCAAAGGTTTTCTCATATTTCATTTTTTGTTGTTGAAAGATTGGGAGCTTCAAGTGATGAATATACCATGTATGCAGAGTCACAGAGATATAATAACCTTTCGATTCCTCACATTAATGATCACTGCTAATAAATTAAGAATTTGGAATGAAGATGTATATGTATACTGCCTCATTAGAAACCATTCAAAATTATGTTATCAGCTTCTGTTGTTGATAATGTACTCTTCTCAACAATTATTATCACAGGGCGTGATTACAATGCCTGATTACATATCTCTCTCTCTTTCTCTCCTCCCTCTCTCTCTCTATCTCAATCTCTCCCTCCCCCCTCTCTCTCTCTCTCTCCCTCTGTATCTCTATCTCTCTCTCTCTCCCTCTCTCTCTCTCGCTCTCTCTATCAATCTCTCAATATATTATTTTGTTTCTCTGTCTTTGTATATCTCTTGCGTACATGGGTTACGAACCCATTGACTCTCATGATAATGTAAGACATTGAAATATTTAAAGAATTATCTGAAACTGGATGCACTGCCTTGGTTACATCAAATCAAAACCCAAGTTTCTGAGGAAGATCATGTTCCCGTTATAATATCTTGACAATTCCTTCAATTTCCTTTAACGGGAATGACTGCCGGAAAAAATTACCTCGATATGAATGAAATTAAAACTATACTCATGAAAGTGAAAACACTTTTCACTTTAGTTTTAAAATAGTTTAGCCTTCCTAAATGAAACTTAATAGATCACTTCAACACCCACCTCCAAGCCACTGTGATGCTAGCTGAAAGAGTAGAAGGTATATGCATGTATATAGCAACAGGGCGACTACACCCCCCCCCCCCCACTACCGCCCCTTAAATTATCTTAATTACCATCAGAAAACATCCTTGGTAACCAAATAAGAGGAGCGGATGCTTGTCTTGAGGTAATTTTCCTGGAGGCGTATTTCGGGGCAGCTATCCGGGTCTGATGGTTCCGTGGTGATAACTGCAGGGGTACTGCTACTATTTCAGTTTAAAAAGTTCTGGCTATAAAAGATGACAAGAGTTTTACCAAAATGTTAATGGACCGTCTCTGATATAAAATATAAATGTTGGAACGTTCTATTTTGTGCACCTGAAGTGACGATAATTATTTTGGGTTTTCAATTTCGGTACTTGTTAGGGTAGGCCTGCGCTCGCTAACTACACTGTAAAAAATATCTGTATTTTTACAGGGAAAAAATACAGATTAGTTCTGTATTTACTCATAACAGCTAATCTGATGTTATTTGTACATCAATGTCATAGGAAAAAGTTACAACTAATCTGTATTTTTACATCAGAAGTTATGGCGACTCTGCTGACACCAGATTTGCTGTAAAATTACAGACAGTTTTTTTTTTTACAGTGTACCTTAAATCCTTAATTGAGTAAATATATTCATTGGCTGTAATATGCAAACACTCACCTTCAAAGGGATACGAAAGAGGCCCAATTCGGTCGCTCTGTCAGGTCAGAACCAAAGTCACAGATCTCGAAAGAAGGACCAAGTCTCAGAGGTTACACAAAGTTGATAAATTTCCCAAGAATTGGCGATCAAACAAGTTGCCTGTTTGCAAAATTCTCCTTTTTAGTCCGGATAAAGAATAACAATCACTTCTTGTGGTTGATTCCTTCCCCGCCGGGAGACACGTTTCAGCCTATTCTTAAATTAATCGATCTGCTGTAATGAGAAAGATAAATACAGTGTCTTCCAACAAGGGTAATAGTTTTTTTGAGAAAGAGATATATCGCGAGCGCCTATTCCAGTTGAATGCGAGCTCCGATCTGTTCAGTGTACGTGTGTGTATGTCTTTCCTATCCAAAAGCTAACACGATTTGTGTGTGTCTATATCCATAGAGCACGTATTTTACTTACTGGATTGGTGTACGTACGGGCGCGCCACAAGCACGATAGATTTACCTACAACTGGTGGTATATTATGCTCTACGTTTTGGCGTACGCAGCCCGTGGCGAATGCAGCCCAACGATGATGCAGCCAGCCGACAAGGGTGGGGTTGGCTTGATTACGTAATATCACCGGGTTCTATCGAATGTATACAAGCATGACAAAAAGTTTCTTGAAGCATGCGATACTTAAAAGTGAGATTGGAGAGGTCATGTCGATAACACAACGCTCTTTAATATTTTTCATTATCTATTTTTCACGAGAGATGGAGAGAGAGAGAGAGAGAGAGAGAGAGAGAGAGAAAGGAAGGATGTAGGCTACCTTCCCCAAAGTCAAACAAAGCAATACAGGAAAATTAATGAAAATGCATAAGTTATACAAACTGCAAAAAAAGGTTGATATAGTTATACAGATTCAAATAAAAAATTCAGGTCTATACAGAAACCTTTCAGTATTAGATGGAAGGATTAATTTTCATCAGTCTTGTATTAGTAAGCGAAGCCGAAGAATTTTGTGAGCACGGTAAAATGTAATTACTGAAATAATGCTATTTCAGCATTCTGCTGCAAGCAGGGACCCGCTATTTTGAATGGGGGTTTGTGATACCCAAATTTGCCGACAAAAATGATGCATCCTAATCCCCCACCCCCATATACAGATATAATAATAATAATAAAAATAAATCGCAGATGTAGAAATCTTGATCATACAGGCCTGTTTTTGCAAGGGGACTTGGGCTAACGCCTTTTGCCCGAATATCAACTTTTCAATTTCTAAAGCGAAGCGAGCGAGCAATTTTTTTTAACTCTTCGTATTGAAAATGTACAAAAGTTACATACAGAAGTTACATAATTATCCGGGAATCTCGCAGCCCAAATATGTTGGTATTCTGACACCTCGCTGCCCGAATATGAAGTGGTGGTTGCCTAAATATCGGAACTTTGAAAATCATCAGGAGGGGCTGCAGCCCATTGCCGAAGCGGACACCTATTGCCCGAATATTAACTTTCAAAGTAAAATTTGAGTGGGATGTGACCCCCCCCCCCCCCCCTAGCGACACCGCTGGCTGCAAGTGTCAGTGAATGTGAATATCATTTTGCCGATGGGGTGGAGATCAACCGCAATCACAGAGAATGACCTTATATAATCCTTTACCTGGGTTTCTTAATTATCTTCATGATTTGTATAATAAAAATGATATATGTCGGCTGAGAGTAAAAGTAGTTGACTTTGCATAAATCTGCCATGTCTCGAGAGGCTTACAAAGACTTATGTTATTTTCCCATCTTACAAAAACTGCCACAGCAGGCCTTAACTTTACATTGTTCCTTTGAGGGAGGAATAATTTACTCGGTGTTTGTTTTGGGGATATAAATGGTTAAATAGTAACTTTAACATGTCTAGAACGTTTGATAGATAGAGGGGGAGGGGGTAAAGGAGAGTGAAATATATTCGAAATAACTGTATACTTTTTAATGAAGGCCGTCTAACCAATCAAAAGATTTTCAAAGCAAGGGAGATGATTATTTCTGAGGTTTTGAGATGCCACAAATGAAAAAGGTAAGTCTAGTTTTATGCATGAGTAACAGATTGATTGATTGAAATCATGAATTTTTAATTACTGAGAACGAACAAAAGATGCTGCTCCTCTCTTCTCATTGAAAAATGATGTTGAATTCTGGTAAAGGGGAAAATAATTTGATTTCTCGTTCTATTTGTTCCACTTTAACATCAGAAAAAAAAATCAAATTTTACTAGCACAGTTGTCAATTTCAAAACGTACGGGTAAAGAACTCAAATCAAGTATAATGTACGGCAAATACGTCGAAAGTTTCGAGAGATAAAGGAACGACTGGCAAACAAGGAGGAAAATGTAAAATGTGGGGAGCCTAAATAAAAAGCATAGCTTGTAAATGATTTCTGCATATAGTGGAAGAATAGGACAGTCATGATAGCAGTAATCAATATTCCGTGAAGAGGGCTGCTCTTGAAATGCTCTCAGAAAATAGAAAAAGCTTGAAATTCTGGACCAAATTTTGAAGCCACATGACTGTAGTCCCATGTACCCAATACCACTGTGTTGTCCCATATACCCATTCCAGTGTGTAGTCCCATAGTGTGTCGTCCAGTATACCCATACCAGTGTGCTGCAGTGCTTTTCACCGTTTGTGATTTTCAGCTAAGTACTATAATGTCCTGCAGCAAGACATTAATCTACATTTGCCTCACTCCACCCATGCAGGTGAAGTAAATGGGTACCCGGTAAGAATAAAATTCTTTGAATGTTTAGCGCCTTAAAGCCGAGGTACTATGATTGCAGTGCCCTGAAGGCGAGGTACAGAACAGTATATAATACTGATGAGGATACCCGTCATGGGTAAACAAGACATATTGTTATTATTATAAGGATTCAGAAACCCTCTTTTTGTCTTAATGAAAATTTAATCTCCCTTTTTCCAATGCAATGATTACTTACATATTTTAATTCTCCTTCCACAATTTACAATTTGGGTTGACCTATTGATTGATTGATTGATGCAGGTTTTATTTCATCTCATTTTTCCATATACAAAACAATATGATTACAATGTACAGAATCATGAAATGAAAAAGGAACCTACTGGAAAGCATAGCTTGTTTGTGTAGGTTCCCAAGAATAAATATAACATTTACATAATTATCTTTATAACATGGGAAATTGAAAGTGAAATATATATTTGAAAAAAATATATATATACATATACATATACATATGTATACACATACATTGGCATATCTCTCAAAATTACATAATTAATCAAGTAGTCATGAATCCTGTATAAATAATGAATTTTTCATAACAAGATGCTTTACACCGAAGATCAAATGATAAGACAGGACTCAGAGGACAAGAAACTGAGAAGACACTACAAGACAAAACGGGACAAAACAAGACAGAGAAAGAAGGAAAAGGGAAAACAGGTGGAAAAAGGGGAAAAGAAAACAACAAACGTCAAGAAAAACAAGAAACTGACAAAACTAGGACAGGACAACACAGGACAAAACAAGATAAAGAAAGAAAGAAAGAGGAAAAAGGGGGAAAGCAAGAAAAACAAGACAGAACAAAGACAAAACTGCACTGGAAAAGGGGGGATGACTTTAACTCATAGATGAATTGTAGTTTTGAAGTAAAAGTTTTTTAAACCCTCTACTGAAACTAAAGTGTGTGGCTTTATTTCTAATTGGATCCGGAAGAGAGTTCCACAGTTTTGACCCAGTAAATATAAACGTTTTATTTGAAATCAATGTTCTTGTTCTTGGTAGATGAAAAAGCCCGGCAGACCTAGTAGGGTAATCATGAATATTGAGATTCTTTGAAAATATTGAATAAAATATATTGGGCAATTCGTTTCTATTCAGATTATACATAACTATTCCAAGATTATAACTATATAAATCGCTTATCTTTAGTATTTTATGTTTTTGAAAGAGTGCATCGGTGTGCGCTCGGTAGTCCGAATGACATATAACACGCAGCGCTTTTTTCTGTAAAAGTAAAACTCTATTTAATTGATAGTCGGCACAACTGCCCCATGCTACTATACCATAGTTTAAATGTGGAAGGATCAGTGTGGAATACAGATTTAAGAGTATACGGGTTTGGAAGTAAAATTTAACCTTGTTTATTATACCAATATTTCTAGAAACGACTTTACAAATGTTATCTATGTGATCTTTCCATGATAGCTTATCGTCAATGGTGATTCCCAGAAATTTAGTGTTTGAAACCCTTTTTATATTTGTATGATCAAAAACTACATTACCTGGAAGATCATTTATGATATTACTAAAAACCATGTAGTAGGTCTTTTGTAGATTGAGTGATAATTTGTTGGCTTTGATCCATTCAGAAACTCGTTCTAATTCTTGGTTGATTGTGGCAATCAAAACGTGTGGGTCTTTGTGGGAAAAGAAAATATTAGAGTCATATGCAAAAAGAATAAATGATAAAACATCTGAGGATTTATAAAAATCATTTATATAGACAAGAAAAAGAAGCGGACCCAAGATAGAACCTTGTGGGACACCACATGTTACATTTTTTAATGTTAGAGTCGATATTAGCAATTGAAACATACTGTTGCCTATTGAGGAGGTAGTTCCTGAACCACTCCAAGGCTATTCCTCTGATTCCATAATAACTGAGTTTATACAGTAGTATATCATGATTAATTGTGTCGAAAGCCTTGGAGAAGTCCAGGAACACCCCAAAAGTATGTTCATACCTTTCAATCCCATGCACTAGTAATCTTATTAAGCATTGTCAATAATGCATGTTCTGTACAATGTTTTTCACGAAACCCAAATTGCAACTGGTATAATAATTCATGCGTATTCAAAAACTTAGATGTACGTACAAAAACAATCTTTTCCAGTACTTTAGATAGACATGTTAACAACGATATTGGTCGGTAATTTCCTAACATCATATTGTCTCCCTTTTAAAAAATAGGAATAACTCGAGCTAATTTCATTGCTGTAGGGACAACTCCAGTATAGAGATGGACAAATTACTAATGTAAGTCAGGGGTTTAACAATTTCATTTAAAGTTTTTTTTAATTAAAACATTACTAATGGTATCATGCCCTGAACTATGTTTATTCTTTAACTCATGAATTATACCTGCAACCTCTGTCTCATCTGTAGGTGAAAAGTACATTGAGTTAGGGTTAGGATCCTTAAGAAAATCTGTGAAATGATTAGAAGAGTCAGGAATGATACTGGCAAGATTTGGGCCAATACCAGCAAAAAAAATCGTTAAATGCATTTGCCAATATTTGTGAGTTTTCAATAATTTCCCCATCTAAACTTATTTTTGAAACCGAACACTTTTTTTGGTTACCTTGTAAAACATTCTTAATAATTTTCCAAGTATTTTGTGCGTCTGCTTTGTATAGGTCAAACTGGTTACAAAAGTACATTTTTTTGATCTTCTAAGTATACCAGTAAGTAGGTTCTTGTAATCAGTATACTTCTTTTTGTTCTTATCACATGGTTTTGAAATTGTTTTCAGATATAGATTATTCTTCCTGTTAATTGAGCGCAAAATGCCTGGAGTGATCCAAGGGTATCTTGGAATCTTTTTATAGTTAGAACGCTTCTTTTGTATTACTGGAAAACAACTATTCATTTTAGCAGAAACAAGATTCATAAAAGAATCAAAGGCTTCACTAGCATTATGTATACTGTAAATTACAGACCAGTCAACATTTCCAAGCTCTTCTTTGAAAAGATTCATATTATTTTGAGAAAAATCACGTTGGCTATTAATAGTTTCTGTGTTTAATGCGGGGTTGTTTTTAATTTCAAAATGCGAGAAAATAGGAAAATGGTCTGAAAAATCGGAAAGAATTATACCGGAAGAAATGGTACAACGAGCATTTGTAAATATGTTATCAATGAGAGTAGCCGAATTACCGGAGATCCTAGTTGGCTTAGTAATTAATGGAAGAAAACCAGCAGTGAGTAGTACATCCATAAAAGTTTGTACAAATGTTTCTGCATCATACTTTAAGAGATTATCATTGTAATCACCGAGTAAAAAACATTTTTTATTTACCATGTGGGGGTGCGCTAATAGATCATGGAAACAATTTAGAAATTCATTATGAAGAGAATTGGGTGGCCTGTAAATGATTCCAACTAAAATGTTTTTATCACCTGGAATAATAATTTCTACAAAAAGAGTTTCTATAAAGTCATTCATGTAATTCAATTCAGGCCTCAGCTTGTACTCATAATGCTGTGATATAAACAAGCCGACACCTCCCCCTGCTTTTCCTATTCTGTTGTTTGAAATCAAATCATATCCAGTTAATGAATAAAAAGATAATTGGGTACTATTGGTAAACCAGGTTTCTGATAATCCCATTACAGAGCAATTGAGTTTAGAATTTATTAGAAGGGAACGAAATGCGTCGAAATTTTTGTTGGCACTGCGAATGTTGCAGTGCAACATTAGAAAATCATTACTTAGGGGTTCAGATGCAAGCTGTCTTTCCGTATAATAAAATGATGGTGTATGCTGATATGCATCATCATTTGGGTCAGAGACAGTATCAAGATTCTGACTTTTGGAATTCATGAATTGTACAATAGATTCATGAAAAGCGCTACTCGAGTTATTAGTAAAGTTTGTATTCAGAGCAGACTGAAACGTGTCATATAATTCATCATTATCTAGGGTGTAAAAAGGAACATTTTCATTAGCAGTCATCATAACGAAATCATAGAAATCTCCGGTGGAGTAAAGGTTGAGGATGGAAAATTTAAAATACAATAGGGAACTAAAAAGAGAGAGGGTGTAAGAAGATGTGCAGAACAACTAAATGACATGACAACACATGTCATTAGAAACGAAAACACAAAAACAAACACATATAAACACGAAAGACGAGGAGAGAGACGAGGATGGACACTTGATAATCGGCGGGAGAGCATCTTAACGGTTTGGCAATTGACAGCAACCCGCTACTTAAATTAGGCACTTGACAGCAACCCGCTACAATACGAACGTAATTTTGGAAACAATTCAGTATTTAATTCATGTGTGCAAATTATACAGGTAGGTCAACCAATATATACACGCGCTATGAGCATGATCATGATGATGAGAGTATATATTTTGTGTAATACTATACATGGATATGTTTCTTGTCGTGATAATTTAATGATTCCAGAAAAAAATCGATGGCGTCGTTATCCAAATATTTTGATAGCATCCTCTTGTTTAGAATGTCCGTGAGATTTTCTCGCTTGAGTGAAACAAATCCTTCCATCATATCCATGCATATTGATAAAATAATATCATCTGGGGAGGGGATATAATTACTCTCTTAAAAAAATGAGTGATCACTGACGTCACTCCAAGATAGAGTGAAACTTTACTCTTTTAAAAAAATATTCAATATTCACTCCAGACTAAACAAGTGATCATTGACGCGAACTCCTGAGGTAGTGAAAATGGAGTGAAGCATTCAGTCTTATTTTAAGGGAGAGAGGGTAGATATAAATGATAGAAGTGATGGGAAATTTATCACTTCCGTCTCCCGCAAGCCCACATTCACCGGGCAATACACGAAATGGGGCTCGTACAGTGCAACTTCATACAAGATTGGGCTCATTAGAAACTTAGTGTGCCGCGCCCTTAGGATTTGCTCCGAGTGCAAATTAGCTCCCGAAATCGCGAAAATGCTCCCAAAACTATTCTCCTTGACAATGGTTACCCTGAGCATGTTATATCTCGCACCATAACACGGGCGCTGGAGGCACAATCCAAATCTGACATCAGATTTGGACCTGCCAAATGCCCCGTGTATCTAAAACTACCCTGGAGGGGTAAGGTATCTGACAAATACGCCAGTCAGATCAAACACGCAGTGTCACGTTGCTATTGCGCGGTTTCGACACGCATTGTGTTTTCTACACACAGAATGCTACCGTCAACTAGCAAGGATGTATACTACCCACCCCCCACTTGAGTAATGTTATTTACCAATTTCAGTGCCGGTGCGATGCCATGTACGTGGGTCGTACTTCTCAGCGGTTGGCTGATCGCATTAAACAACACGTCCCCTCGAGTATTCGGAACCGTACAACCAATCAGCGCACGCAGCCCGTCCTGCAGTGATTTCCTTGCATCTTTTTTTGTTTTTCATATTTTCTTCAAGCTTATGCTGTGCAGTTATGAAATAAATCAATGATGATAAACAAAGGAAATGATATAGGCCTATGACAAACATTCGGTCAGGTTTTGCGAAAATACGAAAGATCTCCTGGTGTGTTTGTATATGATGGCGACTTGTTTGACCGTAAAGAGGAAAAATACCTTGTAAAGAATTAGCAGAGTATAGAGACTAGAGAGATGGGCTGAAAGCATTGTAATGATGTTTCATGCTAAGACCGTTCAAATTATTTCTACCTCCTAAACTATCGTATTGAGCCCATATCATTTCCATGACAGTGACACCCCGCGGGCCTCGTCCATAGATAAACGCACTATCGAGCATTGCAATTCTTTTATATCCCTCCATTATGTGCTATCTCTTTCAAATCCATAAATGATGCAGCTCTATCCCGACTATTATGATCAAATTAATGCTTACGTGGTTCCGTTAACGCCGCCGATCTCTATATAATGAAATTATTTCCAATAGTAACATTGCAGTTGAGAACACACGATATATATATATATATATATATATATATATATATATATATATATATATATATTATAGGGAAACTACATTAATAAAAAAAAGGAAATAGCAACGTATGTTATCAGATCTAGAAAACCCATTAAAATGAATGATGTGCAATGAAGCATACTGTTGCACGCAATTGAATAAGAAAAAAGTGAATCTTTAAAAAAAGTGATGACAAGGAAATGAGCAGAGTAAATTATATATACCCGGAGAATTATTCAGAAATAAGCCAAAGCAATACTTTGGACATCATGCTGACAATTGACATCCAATCAAATTACTTTAAACTATGTACAGATATCTTTTCACGGTGTTATGTTGTTTGAATAGACCATTATTATGTTTCCTATAGCTGGAAATAATGGATATTATTATACACATTATTGTATTATACGTAACGTAACCACACATTATTGTACGTAAAGTAACTGAGTCTGCTATCGTAGAATAATATCTCAGTGATCAGAGGCGTAGCGTGAGTTAAACCATTGAGGGGGTACTGACATCACTGCGGGGTATTACTCGGAAAAATGAAATGCGAATTTACAAGACCACTGATTAGGAAGGGTTTTCTGTCGTCTTTTATCGTCCTTCCCCCATTCTCTCTTCATTTCTTTTTTTTTCCTCATTTGCTTTCTTTCATTTTCATTCGATGGGGGGGGGGGGCGTACCCCTCCCCTCCCTGTAGCTATGCCACTGCCAATGATATTATCCCTCCCATAGTGCTATGAATGATAGATCGACCGTAATATCGGAATGTTATCCCTGTCCGGTTTCCTGCACGATCATCATATACCGGTGGTCTATTTTTTTATTAATATCTTTGAGACCCGCCCGGATAGTTTGATGTATCGTGTAGGGTTTATTGATTCGCATGTTGACAAAAGCGCGGAATATTGCGTTTCATCTCGACAAATTAAACATATGCATTCTGATCATCTTGACAGCGGAGGATAGCTGATTTCATTATGCATGACGCGCAAAATGGATGGACTGTTTAATTTGGTATTACGCGAACAATGCATCACCGATGGTTTTTTTTCCTGTTCCACGTCGCGATCAAATATTAAACACAGTATGATAACACGAATAAGAAATAGTAAATATCCAGACGGATTATTCAATCGACAGACCATGATGGACAAATCGTCGGCTGTCCAAAAGGAGGCCATTGAGATACTCTTGACTCTGAAAATGCTAGAAACTATTTTGGGGCTTTTGTGTTTTTGTTTCTCTGTGATTTTGTAAGAGCCACAGTACAGTTTGTTTTCTTGCCCCCCCCCCCCTCAAAAAAAAAATCGATATTATCATCAGGTTGTAGAGTAGTGAAGTGATTGCATTGTGGAAGAACTGTAGTGATTGAAGTTAAAGGGAATGATTGATTATGTATAGTAAATAAGAATAAATGTACTGTGAGATTTTAAAATCATCGAAATGATTAGTTGTTACTTCTGATAGAGACCCTTTTCCTTTCTAATAGTACCATTTCTCCTTCTTATAAGTGCCCCTTTTCCCCATATGATTTTGTCTTCTGATTAAGTACACATTTTTACCTAGCTTACAGAATGTGCCATAAAGTCCAAGAGCCGTATACCAACGAGGTACTAGGCAAGCTTGCCTAGTACCTCCATGCATATACCTAGCTCCAAAGATTTAGAGAGGCTTTATAGAGCAATAGACGCCCCTACTATATACTGATATCAGCACAGTGTGACGCAGGGGGCAGGAGGGGCACCATGCTCTAAATTATATGAGAATGAGCAGTGCCTTTAAATTAAAGCAACTGAGGACAATTTTAACTAATATCTTCCAAAGATCGCTCGCTACGCTCGCTTGCAGTTACAGTTGATATTCTTATCATATTAAAAAAATCACATCAGGAAATGTGACCTTCATGTGCTTTCCATTCTTCTATTGATGATGAGATTGTGCTTCAAACCGTATCAAGTTTGGTTATTTTCTCAAACAAAATGTAATCGGTCGCAATGCGACCTCATAGATACATAGAAATATAATTGCTGAGACAATGATAAGAAACGACAGACTGAACGTATGGAAATAATTATAAATGATATAAAAAGGCCCTAACATGAATTTGCGGTTGTTATAATTATCATTTATTTAAAGCAACAACCTTGGGCTTCAGCACTAGATACAAAATCTTTCTTTTTTTTTGGTCGCTCGCTTCGCTCACTCGCTCGCAAGTGAATAATCAGACCATTATACACAACTGCAAAGTAATATGATTATCATTATTTTGTTTAAATCTAGAACAATCTTAAGAATGATATAAGCAATAATGTGTCGAAAATGATCCTTGGTATTTTATCAATTAGAATGTAGGGGTATACTAATGTCTAAAAAGTGTATTTTCTGCCTTGTTTTCACCCTCTGTAGGTGCCCCCTTTTTTGTCCAAAAGAGTGCCTTTTTTTAAAGACTCTCCGCCGCCCCCTTGACAAAAAAGTTTTCACATTTTGAATAATCGTCAATCCTGCCCCATGTCCGAACACTGCCAAGCCCCCGTCTATTATAGTTAGTTGGTTAGTTGCAACTTCATATTTATCCCTTATAGCTTTCCTAACCTTTCCCCTGCTATTTACACATGCATACAGCATCAACTTCAACCATGCACCGCGCCGATTCTTGATGTTTGTTCAAAACCGAAGAATAATATTCTCAAAAGTCGATTCCCTCACGAGTGGTTTACGGTCGGATTTCATTACCAATCGATACATCGGTAGTCATGATTCAGACAAAAGTCAATAGACCTGTTATATATACACTACTATGGTATTTTACAGTAGCGGATTCAGGATTTTGTTTTAAAAAAAAAATTGGGGGGGGGGGGTCACAATTCTGAAAGAAATCTGACAAGGACAAAACAAAAATGACATTACAGTGTTCTGATGCCCTCGGGTAAAAATATGAAAGGAGGGGGTATGATTTTAAGTACGTGTATAGTATGCCACATGGATTTCGAGGGGGGGGGGGGGGGAGTTCGTTCGAACTAAATTCGCCGGTGGTATCTCAATACAATACTGAAAGTAAAAATCACGTGGGTGTGCATGAATGGAAAATTATTATGATACTTCATGTAATGGGTTCATCACTATCATGTTAAATGAGTCCGGTAAGATGTATGAAAAATAGAAAGATGATTATCAGGAAGTATACGGACATCAATGAAAAAATAAAAATTCAAGGAAAAGATACAGGGATAAAGGAGGGCAGATGAAAGGAGATCTCGGGGAAAATAAAGAAAAGGTCGATGAGAGTGACCGAGGAAAGGGATGCAGAGAGAGAGAGAGAGAGGGGGGGAGGGTTGAAATGAGTGGGAGGAGGGAGAAAGCAGGAATATAGCCAACACAATTCGCCAGACCTCGACAACATGCATCCCACCACCAATCAAATCTAAGAATCATAATCAGACTTGAGCTATACATGTATAATGTCTTGGCTTCAATCTAGTCATATTTTCCACTTCAATGAACACTGCCACTCAGAAAACATACACAAGTATTTCAAAGAGAAGTTAACCCATTGCACACGGGAACCGGATTGTCCCTGTGTAAAAGCCTATAGGGAATAAGAGAAATCCAGTAGTCAAGGGGTTTATATTACAGCATCAGACCTGAAATCAAATTCATGACCTTTTAAATAACGTTTCAGAACATAGAAAATGAATAGATATATCTTACCTTGACTCAATTCATAAATTTAATATTCCACGTTGGAGAAGTTACTCTTTCAGTGAAAAAGAGTAATATGGCGTTATATCTACAGTAGTATTCACCCATCACATATCCATATCCTGTGTACAAAAAACGTGTGGTAACGCACAACAACAGGCAACTCTAAAGCGAATAAAAAGTAAGTGCTAGCAGTCACGACTTGCGTAGATGAATCGAATTTATAATTCCAAGTCTTTTTATCGTCGCCGAGGTTGCATCATGAAAAGGAAGCCGATTTTATATTACTTGAGTCACCTCGCTTTGTAACAGTGTCTTTTTACGATCTCGAGGTTTTTATGGGTTGAATTCCCTTTTCACTGTTTTGTTTCCTTGGGAATAAACTATTTCTATAGTATACCCGTTATGTCAGTGATCATTCTGAAATTGTATGCAGCTCGAAAATTATGGACAGTATTCCGCTTGCTGTGTTGTATGGTATCACTACTAGGATGATATAGAAGACCATGAGAGTCTACTGAAAGCTAGAAGGGCGTTAACTCTGTGTTAAAGCATATGAAATAATGCCCTTCTGGCTCCAAACAGACGTAATTATCTTTTTTTCCCCTCATGCTATTGCTCGAGTTTGAGGCCTATGTGTTTGTATGGGAAAGTGGAGAGAAAAGGAGAGAGAGAGAGAGAGAGGGTGAGCGAGAGAGAGAGAGGGAGAGAGAGAAAGATAGGGAGAGAGAGAGAGAGAGCGAGAGAAAGAAAGAAAGAAAGACACAGATGGAGAAAGACAGTTTGAAGGCTGCTTTCTTCCATTTATAAGCATTATAGAAAATAGATACTGACTGAAAAATTATTTACTTTAATATTCACTTCAGCATTTATTCCTCTAATACTATAGGCCATACACGTCTTCCTGTTACTCCTATGACGGAGTGGAGGGGGAAATGGGCTTGGGAGGGGGCTGGGTCTCCGCCAGAGAATATAGGGGTACGAGTGACAAAATCAGTGAAAAGCAATAAAAACAAAAAGAAATTTTCCTCTTTTGCAAAAAAGTGTCACTTTTAAAATCTCGCCAGCCCATAGGGGAAGGGCGGGGGGGGGGGGGGGGGTGGACAGTAAAGCCACTCTTTTCTGAATTAGAAAAACGGCGGCCCTTAGTACCCCAGTCTATGTTAAATCAAATGAAATTAATTCCTAGGTCTCTCACCATTTCCTTTTTTCGGCCCACCTCATTTTCTTTTTGATATTTGATATTTTTATTTTGAAATGGAACACAGCAAAAACTGTGGTGTTAACTGGTGTACATAGAGGACCACACCCCACAAATTTTACACCGGTGTTAAATCTGTGGTGTTAAATCAACACCCAGTGGTGCTATTACAACACCTTTGGTTAATTGTTATTTAACACTCTTTGGTGATATGTTGAAACACTGGGGTGTAATTTTAACACCCTAGGGTGTGGTCCTCTATTAACACCAACTGGTGTCAGTTTTAACACCCCAGTTTTTGCAGTGAATAAATAAGAATCTGAGGACATCTAGGAAATGAAGTAACAAAAATCATTATCTGACGCAATTTCATCTTGTTTTGAACTTCTAAAGCGCATGCACAAATAAAATTGAATAAAAACAATTTGTGTGGAATTTAACCCAATTGGGTTTTTATGTAGAGAGAATATAAAATGTCAAGTAATGTGGAACCCCTCCTCCCCGTTTTCCAAACATCTGGACGAGAAACCCTAGGAATCTACCCCCATGCACGGTCCGAGTGGGCGTGGCATCTCCTCATGTAATGCCATTCATTTCATTTCATTATTCATTTCCATAGCTTAGTGATCGTTGTGTTTAATATGCAGAGCTGGCCCTTTTAACAATAGTAATCAGAGCCTTTCAATACTTTTCCCATATGATATCGAAGATTATATAGGATCACTGTATTAATGTTTCTCTTTGCCGCCCCTCCCCCTTATCCTTCCGATCCTATACCCTTACAAGCTGAGCCACCATTGGTGAGCCATTGAGCATTCTCAGGAGTTGCGCTAAGCCAACGCTAGCCCCTCGCTCCCGGTCCCGGGCTTAAGAGGGCGGGGATATGGGCGCTAACTGGGTCGATACTCGCGCGCGCTGGAATTGAGCACTGTGCACACTGCATGTAAAAAGGCTTGGGATAGAAGGCACGTGTAAGGCTCGTATCATTGAACATTTATCGTTTGCAAGATGGCTTTTTCTACGAACGTAATCTCCCGGAGTATGGCAACATCTGCAGCAAGAATGGCAGCTATCAAGAATGTAACAATCATTGGCGGAGGTCAAATGGGTGCTGGTATTGCTCAGGTAAAACTGTGTGTAGACCCACATGATCGCATCTGTGTTAGTTTTAAGTGAGCAATACATTAAAAAATTGAATCTAGGCCTAAACAAAATAGAAACTACATTAGCTGGCTGGCTGGGGGGTATTTGCAAGAAAATTGCAGTGTTTTTCTATTAGCTTTAAGAAGTTAAGAAGGCTCGATTTATTGCTGCACAAAAATATCTCTCTTGTCATGCTTGTCAATGTCGCGACAATGTCACAACTAAAATTCACTCATACTATTACTCCATAGACGTTATTGTGGCAGATTTAAATGTATCTTTACAATATCACCTCCCTTGCAATTCTAAGGGTTTATTCCTTATTTTTGCTGTATTTATGTCCAAAACTGTTTATACATCTTGATCTACATATATTTGATTCTACTATCGTAATAACAGTGCTATTTATTTTTAGCTTAAACAGGACAAAATCTTATCAGTTTGCTTTCCCTTCAGCGGAGTTCTCGTAGAAGATGCTTGGCTATGGCGGCATTGTCGTAGTTGTTTTGGTGCACTAGTCTACAATTACAGTCGTTTTGATATATACTAACATGACTAATGCTGATGGTGCTATATATAGAAATACCATCCTGTCATGCCTGTGGAAGAATTATGCCATGCAAAATCTTTTCCCCAAAACTTCTGGAGAACAAAGCTAGATACCGAATCAAGCTTCTGGGGCACTTTTCCGTAGAGATTAGTGCTTCCGGGATCAGGCAAAGACCTTTGATAATGTCGAGAACTATCAAGTAATGGCAAAATCCTGAGAAAATACTTTTTTTTTTCATTGTAAGGTGATGAAATATTTAATATCTTGACAAATTCTACAATTAGATCTTTATCACCTTGATCAATTGAAATGTTCAGGCTTGCTCTTTTGGACCTCTCACATGCTTACTCGTGAATGGAAGGCTGTCCCTGCAGTACATGTGAGGTTATCTATAAGCATCCTTCCATTTATGTGTGAGCAGGGGCGGATCCATGAATTTGCAAAAGATGGGGCACAAATCTCAGAACATTTCTGACAAGCAAAAAAAAAAAGGTTCATCAGATATTTTTGGGTCTTGTTTTCCTCCAAATTCTCAGACATTTGACAAGCAAATAGATAAAAATCAAAAATCATAATTTTGCTGCCTCTTTGTCCTTTGAAATTCTCTGACAAGCAAAAAAGAAAGAAAAAGGAGGTCATTAGGTCTAAAAGGTGGGGGTGGGTAGGCACAATGTACACGTTGGTTCCTGAGGCCAAATTCGTTATTATGCCCAGCCACCATTAAATCCGCCTGACCCAGTGAATATTTAGTCAAGTTTCTTGTGTTTTTATTATTGAAATTCTGATCATTTTCAACAGAATAAATGCTATTGTTAATTCATAACTCAAAAAAATATCAGTCAAGAAGAGCGGGATTCGAACCAGCAACATTGTAGAACGTGCGGTGTAGAATAAGGATACTTCGACCATGCAGATTTCTTTACCACTAGACCACGAGCAGTTGACGGTACAGCTCGTTGCTCTTAAGACTTTATACCTCCACTCTATAGAAATTCAGTACCTCTTTTCTGCTCACTGTTTTTCTGATTAGGATTTTTGCCAATTTGAGGATTACTGGGCATATTAGCTAATATAGCCTTTCCTGAAAGGGGGGGGGGGGTAGCATGGGCCGGAAGTATCCCTCTCCCCTCCTAAATCTGCCACTGTGAGTGCATTCCAAAAGGCTTTGTGACCCTGTATGAAAATATGATCAACCAACTGTAAATATAAAACTTCAGAAGAGAGTAATCCTTGTAAGACTAGAGATGAATATATATCATCTTCAAGCTCGGGACTTTCCAGCCTCATGGGATCAATGCTACATTTCGATCGTTCAAAATTATTCATTGAACTTTAATTCAGTGAACTTGCTCAGTAATTATTCCACTTTGCGTAATTTTCCTTTTATGACGTCTCCTTTTAGATGCGGTTTTTGCTTATCGTACGCTTTTCATGAATTTATTTTATTGCGCAGTATCTTCTTTTGTGACGTGACGGCATGTATATTTTGAATTGCGCTTTCATTTTCTTTTCATTTATTAGCGCTCACTTTACGCGTCCAGCTTCTTTTCTTTTTTTACTTGTATCATGGCTACTCATTCGTCTTTTTAAATTTTTGCATCTTATTATGTGAAACTATGCACCAACTTTTCCTTCCTTTGTGGCGTCACTATCTAGCGCATACATCATGCGTCAGGCTTACTTTAATTATTTTTATTACTTGTATCTTGGCAACTTATGCGTCTTCTTAATTTTTTTGCAGCTGATTGTTTATTTTCATTCTTACTTTGATAAAGGTCTTTGACCGAAACGTCAGTCCAAATTTTTGGCTCCTGCTGTGTTTATTTGACTCCTGAGTTTTTACTCTTTCTTCGATATCTAATTGTTTACACACCGATGCAGAACTTTCATATTTTGTTTACGCTGTACTTGTGTTTAAATGGAAGATGGAAATATACCTGTACCTACCTACCTTTTTTAGAGAGAACTCAGGAAACACAAGAAAGACGAACTGATCAGGAAGATGTCTGGTAGTGCTCTCGGGCTGGAGAATCTTCTTGGGTGTCTCGATTGCTCGTCCCCTGCCTTGCCTTGAACTTGTGTAAAGTTCAGTTTATCAAATTTCCTTTCCAACTCATCCAGTCGTTTGAGAAGTTGGATGTAAACCACATCTTGCTTAGTTTCCGTTGACGCTACAATGGCGCTTGGTGTAGGAGAGAGCTGTACACTTGCTCTTTCCACTCGAAGGGCAATGTTCAGTGCTTCGGACAGAGTGGTTCCACCCATCTCGTGTATCTTTACTTGTAACTTCTGGTCGACTGCGAGGAATCTTCTGAATGCTTCACCGTCCTTGGCTTCCGCATCGTATTTGGGAAAAGCCTCTCCAACCATAGTTGGAGCCCTTCAGTACTATCAACATGGTTCATGCATATTGACTGTTGCAGGTGTCATATGATCCAAAGTTGCAGCAAAGTCTAAAATTCCATAAATTATTAATTTGAGTAATTTTGAAACCATTAAAGACATTTCTGATAAAGTCTTAAAACATCAGTGATATTTCACTGTGACTTTACCCGTAATAATGGTCCCGGTCTTTTTTACAGGTAGCAGCACAGACTGGTCATGCAGTTACAGTGGTGGACCTCAGCCAAGAAGTCCTGGACAACTCGAAGGCCTACATTGAGAAGAGCTTAGCTCGCATAGCAAAGAAGAAATATGCTGAAGACCCGGATGTAAGTGTTTTGATTACTCTTTAAGTTGCTCAGCTGATTGCTCCTGGGGAGCGTTTCATCAAGCATTTTGTCAGTGATTTTTACCGACAACTGTTATAAGCCTGAACACTTCAGCTATTTCTCGTCATATTTCGAATAGCGCTCCTTTTCAGGGGACATTTCTACTATGACGTTCTGCCAAGCTGACATAAACAAATGAAAAAGCTCACAAATTATATTTCATCTCTCCCAAAACTCAACCTTCCCTTTAATAAACTAGTTCACTGCATAAGGATTATAGACTAGACGCACAACGAATAGTTGATAAGAACTCTTCTGATGAAACTGGTGAGTTTTGAACAACACATACAGATCCCATTGTAGAATATGACTCATTCCATTCATTCTTTTTTATATGGTAATGATATTTTCTTGCTCAATTGGCAACATGAAGATAAAGGGAGAATCTATATTTTTTCTTTAACAAACTGAAAGCACTTGTGTATCTTATAGTGTGTTTTAGACAATAGGCCATGTACGCTTGTATTCTGAGTAGTTTAAAAAGAACACTTTCAAGTTCTAAAAAAGGATTAACTATTTATCCCAAATTCCTCAACATTCTCCCTTTTTTTAAACTCATTTTCGGAAGGGAGGTAAAGAGTTCATCAGCTCCGTCTTGGGGAGCATTGAGATGAAAACGGATGCAGAAAGCGCGGTGGGTTCAGCGGATCTTGTTATTGAAGCTATCATCGAAAACATCAAAATCAAGCAGGAACTCTTTAGCAAGTTGGACAAAGCAGCACCAGCGTAAGTTGTGGTCAAAACCTTTATTTTATTCAATCAACTCTAACCTGCAATGTATTTGAAATAGCATCTTTTTCATGCAGATACAAAGAACTTCACAATGAAAGATGCATCTGTTTTAACCAAAACTGATTCATACTGGGCCTAAGTTAAATCTTGGTATACCGAGTTCACTAATTTATCAATTGTTCATGCTGACTGACATATGAGGCATGTAGAAGGCACTAGGTGCGAATTGATGAATGTAGCACATTAAGAAATTAAGTTTGCTGAGAGCTATACTTGAAGCAATTTGATTGGTGGTAGGTCCAATAAGTGCATTATATCTCTGTGATTTTTTCAAAACTTATTTTCATGTTTTTTTCACATTATAAGCCTATTTATCTTTAATCTAAAGGATTGTTGTGATCAATGGTAATTTAAACAAATCATATTTGGAATGTTTGCAAGTATATGCATGTCCAAAAGAAAAGGAATTAATCATGTTTTGTCAGCACTTTACAATACTCCTACTTAATTTTCATTTCTACTCTACAGAAACACAATCTTTACCAGCAATACCTCTTCACTGCAAATCACAGACATCGCAAGTGTGACTTCTAGGAAAGACAGATTCGGTGGTCTTCACTTCTTCAATCCAGTATCCATGATGAAACTTGTCGAGGTAATAAGATTTAAAGGGCAATCCAACCTTGGTAATCAGATGATTTGTGTGAAAGCAGATATATAAGAAAAACAGGATGGTGAAAGTGTGAAAGAAATCGGACAAGGGATAAGAAAGTTATGGATATTTGAAAAATGAGATTACTACATCTATGCAAATCTCAAATTGGCAATTTGTTGAGTCGATAATGACATATTTGCGGCTAACTTCCCTGTTTGTCATACACGAAAATATCATTAATTTGCGGTTTACTCCGAAGTGGCTTTACCCTCGGGGTAGTACTAAAAATATATAGTAGATAGCATATTGTTATAGGTCCTCATGAAAGATAAAGATCATCCTGAGTAATACATTTTGAAAAAAATGACATTTTAGTCATTTTGTGTGTTGGAGAAAATGGGGGAGTTGTCTACCACTACATAAGATTTAACCCATTGCCTATGGGGAGCTGGGTGGTTTCTGTATTAAACCTACAGGAATAAGAGAATGTATTAATCAATAGGTTAACTTATGATAAATGTGTGACAGAAGGGAGGATTCTAAAAATTCCATACCTGATTACCAGATTGTTCCTAAATAATTGATTGCATAGGAGGGGAAAATGTCTTTTCACACGTGATGAACACCAGTTTTTGTGTGTAGGCTTCAAATTTCTGTAGAGTGCTCTACATATTTTCACAGCACCTACTCAAAATTATTTTGCAAAATTTCTGCCAGAATTGGAAATAAATTGAAAAAGAATACCAGGAATACATGTATATCATTCAGTATGCACTAAGTCGTCTATATTTCATGAATATCCTTATTATTCCCACATATTACTCAATTTTTTGTCTCGCCTGTGTAGTAGAGCACGACTATAGGCGCCGCTATTTTACCAATCTTTTTCTTTGTTTTAGAGGCATGAGATTTAGCTCATTACTATAAAGGTTCATGCCGCCATAGTATTACACGCAAGTAAATTTGGGTCCGTGACAATATGCTCGTTATATCCATTACCTTTTTATAGTCGACCTCGTTATGTCAAGTTTCCCCTGTACATTCAAACCTATCTCAGCTCTTTTTTATGCCTCCGCCCACCGTAGGTGGTGCCAGAGGCATTATGTTTTCGGGTCGTCCGTCCGTCCGTCTGTCCGTCTGTACGTCCGTCCGTCCGTCCGTCCCCTTTTCGTTCTCGCGATAACTTCAAAACCGTTTGGCGGATCGGCTTATAACTTGGCCCATGTATGCATATGGGAGGGACGATGAACTGATTAGATTTTGGGGTCTCAAGGTCAAAGGTCAAAGGTCATAGAGATCATTATATACATAAAAATGGTTCGTTCTTGTGATAACTTAGGAACCGTTTGGCGGATCAGCTTGTAACTTGGCCCATGTATGCATATGGGAGGGACGATGAACTGATTAGATTTTGGGGTCTCAAGGTCAAAGGTCAAAGGTCATAGAGATCATTATATACATAAAAATGGTTCGTTCTTGTGATAACTTAGGAACCGTTTGGCGGATCAGCTTGTAACTTGGCCCATGTATGCATATGGGAGGGACGATGAACTGATTAGATTTTGGGGTCTCAAGGTCAAAGGTCAAAGGTCATAGAGGTCATTATGTACATAAAAACGCTTATTTCTCGCAATAACTGAAGAACTGTTTGACAGATCAGCTTCTAACCTGGCCCACGTTTGCATATGGGAGGGACTATGAACTGATTAGATTTTAGGGTCTCAAGGTCAAAGGTCAAAGGTCAGAGGCATTATGTACATAAAAATGGTGTGTTCTTGTAATAACTTCAGTTGTTTGACAGATCAACCTCTAACTTGGCCCATGTATGCATATGTGAGGGACGATGAACTGATTAGATTTTAGGGGGTCTCAAGGTCAAAGTTCAAAGGTCATAGAGGTCATTATATACATAAAAATGTATGGAGTCTAGGCCTACCTATTTTAGAAATTTCAAGGGGACGGTGGTCTATTTGCTATAAAATATATATTTCCTTGGTGTATTTGATGATTGTAAGTCATCAATGGTAATTAAGTTCTTTATTTGAACATGAAATGAAATAAATTTTCTGTCTCCTGTGCTTTTGAAGTGAAAAGATTTGTAATTTTGATGGACCAATCCTTTTTAAAGTGTACATGTATGCCATACATTGCCAATCTGGTGATGGCGGAGGCATAAATTCCGACCGCGCGTGGTCGGAGATTCATCTAGTTTTGTTTTGTAATATAGATGTTTTTAATAATCTCATTTATTCAATCTCTTGTGTTTAGGTTGTGAGAATAAATGATACCAGTGACGAGACATATAACAGCCTTATGGATTTCTCAAAAGCAGTTGGCAAGACACCTATCACATGTAGAGTAAGTAAACCTAGGAGAGATGTTTTCATTGTTCTATATTTACAAAAAAAAGTTTGATTGTTCCATGTTATGTTGTCCCCTTTAAAGAGAAGGTTAGGTTGTGGGAAAAGGTGAAAGTTAATTTGTGAGCTTACTCATTCTTTTTTACGTCAGTTTGGAGGAACATCATAGTAGAAATGTCCCCTGAAGAGGATTGCTCTTTCTATAAAATGCCCTCATATTCAAAATAAGATGAGAAATAGATGAAGTGCTTGAGCCGAACATTTGTGCGTGCAGTCCCATGTACCTGTTCTTGTGTGTAGTGCATGTGCTTTTCAGTGAGAAGAGTCCATTTCTTATCATTTTGATGATTCTAAAACGTCACAATGTACTGTGACGTTTTAGAATCATCAAAATGATAAGAAATGGACTCTTTTTTTTATGTGGACATGATCAACCTTTCCCAATTGCTTCAAAACAGTTTCTTTCATAATGTAATCACATAACCAGAACTCAAACTTTATCTTTAAATTGGAAAATAAAGTTCTGATTTGAATAATCACCATTTAGAGGTGTCATTTCCTAGTGGGGAAGTCCCTTGGTCTAGGACGAAATGGTCTGTGGTTCGATTCCCAGCCACTATGCGAGCATCCCTTGTTTGTTTTTTTGCTTTTCAGGTACGATAATGTAAATTTTGGCAAGTGTTTGTCAGTTTCTTTCAAGTTTATAGTACGGGTTGAAGCCACCTGGCGACTATTCAGTGTTGCAGCCAGTTCTTTCGAAATGAAATACCAGAACTTAAGATTAGCTTTTGGTTTCTGCTTTCTGGATGGTGCTCAGTGATGCCCATCTATTAAACCTTACCGTCTAGGTTGTTGGAATGACCAAAATCTATGTGTTCTCTGACTCCCATAAACCCTCTATATTCTTAATTTTTCATTTTTACATGTAGGATACCCCCGGCTTTGTAGTCAACAGACTGCTGGTACCTTACATGTGTGAAGCTGTACGGATGATAGAGAGAGGTGAGTTGACATACACCTGTAAGAATAGATATACCAAAACTATAAAAAGAAGAATATCTGCAGTCTTTGATACACATGTCTGTTTCATCCTTATGCATCACTCCTGTAGAGGGGGTGGGGTTGGGGGGGGGGGGACTTTGCCCCCACCTTTCATGAATTTCACCAGCAGAAGAAAAAGAAAATAACAGTAAAGGAAAAAGAAAAACAGAAGGAATAAGACCAAAGCAGAATGAGACCCAAGGCTAAAGATGAAAATACCGGTAGTAAGAGAAAAATAAACAGCAGCTATGAGTACACTATCACTGTACATATATAGTTTTACCAGGTACCGATAGGTGTTATTATTTAAAAAAAATTCCTGTAATTGAAGCTAAAAATAAAACCAGAGCATTTTGAAGAAATTGTTGAAAATTGTTTCTCCATGAATGGTTGGTCACTTCTCCATTTTCTCCTCCTCGATCCAGGTGATGCCACTCCACGGGACGTTGACATCGGCATGAAGCTAGGAGCTGGATATCCTATGGGACCATTCGAGCTGACAGACTATGTTGGCATAGACGTCATCAAGTTCATCCTAGACGGTGAGAGAGAAATACTTTGATACACAAATTTTTTCGCGTTGTCAGGATTCACCAAAATTTAATTTTGTAAGATATTGAAATCAGATTGAATCTCTACATGAAATGTTTGCAAAAGATGCAAAAATTTCTGCTGCCAAAACACCTGTCATTAAAGTAGTTGATAAAAATGGAGTGGCATGAAAATACACTTCAGGAACGTAAACGGCGAAATTGTTAGTGATAGTGGTGAATTTAATTTTTTAATTTGACATGCAACTGAACAAAATGAGAGTTTTGGTAATATTAAGCCAATTCAAGGTATTGGAGGTATGTTTATCCGCTCTATGGCTTAGTGATATGTTTTTACCTTCGGGAAATCGAATCATGATTTTCAAAACAATATGCATTTTGCGTTCGGGACGCATCTATTTGTGCCACTTCATATTGCAAGGCTACCTATAAACAAGAAGTGAAAGTTTCAGTTTCATGTTGCAAAAGTTATTTGTTTTACAGTAGTTGTTGCTCTTTCCATTTTTTATTTTTACGTCCTCCAGCTCATTACCCTTAAAGAAAGGTGGACTACTGGGTCAAAGGACAAACAATATTTTGAAATGTTTAGTTCATGTTAGGTTCAGGGTTGTCTTTGGATCGGTATTAACTGTCTATGACAGCATTTGAGGCCAAAGAAAATACGCAGTTGACAAAGGTCTCTACAGGAGCTTCTTTTTATACTTTTGGCCAAAATTGTTCTGCTATTATTTATTTGTAGTCCTGAATATTCTAGGTTTCTTTGATTTTGAGAGAATGTATTTTCAGTGCTTACCAGAACTACAGATTACATTTAAAATATATTGATAAACATATTGATAAATCGATCTCGATTTGCTCCGTGAAGTCGATCTCGATTTGCTCTGTGAAAACTGTATCAATAAAACATACATGAAAACATCATAAATACATGTGCATATTGTTAACAACAATGATCATAATCCATCCTATCTTCAAACATGAATCTAACAATTTTTGTGACAAGTATTATGTATAAATGAAAGATCTAACAAACGGCTTAATATAATCAGCATCTCATTTGCTATCATTACTAAAATATATACTATCCAAAACTAGGCGACTCAATATGTTTAAATTATAGCTTGACCTATAGCTGACCGACATGGTGTGACCTTCCTTGTCATTCACCTTGACATTAACTCCCATAATCAAAGCCTGAATCTTTTTATTTCAGTTAACTAATTATTTCAAAGCCAATATCTTAAAATGAATCTCTTATACATGACAATATCATACCATCATCATCAATAGTCATAGCATACAAAATACATTTATATAGACTTGACCTTATTTCTGGCTATACATGTAATGTACTATGTGTATGTATGTATAACATACATGGAAATTTACAATGTTATGTAATCTACATGTACAATAGCTGAATCAGAGCCAAAATAAACTAACAAATTTGCACTTCTAACATACAATATTTCATGAAATATAGAATTCATATGATAAACTAACCTCTTTGCCTCCTTTATGTACTAATAAGAAAAACCAGGATACCCTGGAACTTAGGTGATTCCAACCTCAAATCTGTCAGATTTTCTCATTCAAATGATTCAAAGTAAAACACTGTCTTGGGTTGGACACAAGTTGGCGCTATGTCAGTAAAAGATGCTGCAAACCCTGAGTGAAAAGTAATGCTGATCACATACATGCATGTATACAATGAATTGGTTAAAAGTGCTACATCATTTGTGTTATAACTAGCAATAACATCTTTATCACATCATGATAGAAATATCAAAAGATGATATCAATATCAAAGTAGAAAAAATACATTTTCAATGAACTTTCACTACAAAGGCTTTGTAACAAAAAAAAAATTCAAGAAATTCAAACTTGATACTACTATTCATCACCATTAGAAGATAAAATGATCAGATTTTGGAGCCATAGGGTTAAATGTCAGATGTCTGAGAGGTCATATTAGCTGAAATTCATAGCTTTATACTCTCAATTTTGCAAATAACGTGTGAACTACTTCATCATTTCGTACCAGTATGTATGACAGTAGCAGTGATTTTATGCAATGTCAAGTCGATGAGGTCAAAGGTCACTGAAGTTGCTTTGCAATTTGTTATCCTCGTAATTCAGGCTAATAGGAGCTGGTATACATGTGCTTGTGCACAAAGCATGATATGCAAAAAGTGAAAATACATGTAATACATGAGTAGTGGCAAAACTGAACACAGTCAGAGGTAATTTGGAGAAGCACTTGCGTTCTTGTAGCTTTCATGAAACACTTAATATTGTTGAATGTTTTTTGTTGTTCTTTCACAGGTTGGCATGAGGCCCACCCTAATGAAGAACTCTTCAAGCCAAGCGAGACGATCAACAAGCTTGTCGCAGAGGGCAAGCTTGGTGTGAAGACTGGTGAAGGTTTCTACAAATACAACAAATAAGAGATCTATTCATAAACATTCCATGATGTCTTTGCCTTACCACAACTTTGTATGCTGCCTGCCATAAGGCCACTTGAGCCATTGACAATACTATGTGGCAGTTGCAGCCTTATTGCAGGCAGCAGAAGACTTTTTCATGACTTTGATGAACTGAGAAGTATATTCATGCAGTTGTCTTTATGTTGGCAAGCAATATGAGAATCGATTTAGTGTGGGTGATTTGTTATGGAACGTATGGCTTGAGGTTCATTGCCAAATTGAATCTTGCAAGTAATTATTTGCTTTCTTGACATGATCAGTGTTTGAAATTCATCATTTGTCTTAGTTCTTCGATTTATTTGATTTTTCAGAACTGATTGTTTTGATTATACAGTGTGTGTTCATTGTATGCTGGAAATGCAATAGGATCTTACAATGTTACCTCTATTTTTTTAAATTTCGTACTGAAAATTGAAGTATGATGGGTAATTATTTATTCATTGATATGGAGCAATTGGTAAGTTGCATAGCAATGGTCAGGAAGCGGGAGACATTGGCCCATATTCTTGAAAATGGCCTAAAGTTAAATCTCGCAGAGTTAGCCTACTGATTAATGGAGGGCCAATAGTCAACCCAAAAGTGCTGTATAACTTTCTGTAATAATTAAACACAATAAAGAAATTAAATTAATTTGGTAATGAAATGAAAATGAGAAATCTATTTCATGTTGACAAATTTTTGAATTTTCATTTAGTTACAGAATTAGCCGGTGATTTGTACAGAAAAAAGGAGGTTGACATTTGGCATTCCATAAAACATTGGACTGACTTGATGCACTTCGTTGAGTTATAACCTGGACCAAAGTTTCAGGAATACTGACTATTGTGTTAAAAATACAGTCTGATAACCAGATTTAATCCCATGGATAGGAGGTGTAGGTACCTTAACCCATTGCTCACAGGAACCGGGTGGTCCCTGTATTAAGCCTATTGGGGATGAGAAAATTCAGTAGTCATCGGGTTAATTGTTTACATGTACAGGGGAGCGTTTCATCAAGCGTTTTGTCAGTGATTTTTACCGACAACTGTTATAAGCTACTGAAATCCTTGCATCTGGTTGGCTGAGAGCAAATTTGTCAGTAAAAATCACTGACAAAACGCTTGATGAAACGCTCCCCAGGTGTACAATCACACATGTGTGTCTTTACCATCTCGGGTAACACAAACACCATGCAAATCTATTTAATCAAAATATTAGAAAGATTGAGAGATCAACAATTACAAGTGTACAATCATACATGTGTATCTTTACAATCTCGGGTAAAATAAACACCATGTTAACCTATTTAAATCAAAATATCAGCAAGATTGAGAGATCAACAATTACAAGTGTACAATCATACATGTGTATCTTTACAATCTCGGGTAAAATAAACACCATGTTAACCTATTTAAATCAAAATATTAGAAAGATTGAGAGATCAACAATCTGCTACTAGGAAAAAGTGTGTGAGTTTTATCATCACCACCAGGGCCCATATTCATGACACTTTCCTAATTTACAATTCCATGTCTCTTTTCAATACATGTGAGCATTGGATTGCATACTAAGGGTTGCAACTGAATTCTTGTCTTTACTTGGAGGTTGGCAACCAGCTTAATTAGGATTTTGTCAATATGGGCTCCAAACTCGTGCTATATTTAAAAATAGTTAATAAACTGTACTTTACAGTTCTATAAAGCAAGATTAAATGTATTTTTATACATAGAAGTGTATAACTCTACATGCATAACATGTAAATTATATTCACCTTTTCTGTTAAAAAGTCAAATATGCTTGGTTTATTTTCATATTAGTTTTCTCAGTCAGCTGTTTTTACCCCATGCTTTTACCATTGTAATCATACTTAAGCTAGGATTATGTTCTATCTTTGTAAGGTAATATCAGATGATGGCCTTCTGCCGCTCAGCTCATTATTAATGTCCACATGCCTCAAGACTACATGATTGACCAAGCTTGTGTATTCAATATATGATGCAAATATTGTACACAGGGTTTTGATCATGATCGTAAGCCTCTATAAGTTGGTGTTTCATTATTTCCTAGATGCATTTCTCTCTCACTCACTCTCTCTCTCTCTCTCTCTCTCTCTCTCTCTCTCTCTCTCTCATATCATCAAGCAACTTGTTTTCACCCATTTGGTACACTATTTTGATGAATGAACCTCATAATAACATATTAAAAAATTTATGATGAAAGGTATTCATGGAGTAAGCAAATTATAATACATCGATTTTATTTTATGTTCTCAGTTGAATGTGTAATATGAATTATTGAATCGGGAATAAAAGCATGAAGTGCTTGGTCCAGAAACTCCTGGTATATGAGCTTGTGTTGTTATATTGACATGTGATTGTGATTATGTAAATCTTGTCTGTTTTATCTTTCAAATGTTGAATTTTTAACTTAGCAGGGACAAACCTGAGGGCCAGTTGATCAAAAATTAACTCTCGCATGGTTTTTCACTTTTATATTTGACATGAAACGACATTACTTTTTAAGTTATCAAAAAATAAATTAATTCCTACCCTGACAGATATATATACTCCCTGTCGGCCGCCCCATTTTGAAATGGATCAGCCCCTCGCCATAACTCATTTGTGGTCTATGCAACAGTGATGCATTCCATGATACACATGTTTAGGTATTCTTTTCAAAGAGAGGGAAATATAGTCTTGTCTATAATTCCAGCAACTTATCTTAAAAAAAAAAGTCCTCATACCAGAACTCGTGTAAATGACAAAACACATTAAACATGCTTTTATACAATAAAATATTAAAGGGTATCGCTTGCCTGAATACTAGGAGCCAAACGTATATTTTGACGCGTTTGTGAAATTAACATAATAATGGACACAAATATTATGACCACAACCAAATAAGTTATTCCGTGACAATTAGGTTACCCCCCCCCCAAAAAAAAAAAACAGATAAAACTCAATGATTGAGCAAAAACTCTGGAAAATCTTTGCATCCACTATTGCAAAATAAACATTTCATAATTTTTCTTTTTTTTTTCATTGATTGGCGAGTTGCGGAGCAGGGACGGATCCGAGGGGGGGGGGGGGGGGGGGTCACATTTTTTTTGGTTTTTTGCTTGACATTAGGTTTTTTGTGAATTGGACCATCCTTCTTTTTAAAGGCTTGGTAGCAATTTTTTTTTTTTTGGGGGGGGGGGGGGATGGGCTTGCTTTTCAAAGAGTGGTGGAATGGGCCTTTTTTTTGTACAAAATCCTCCATCCGTCTCGGGATAGTTACCGGTAGTTTGTTTTTCAGCTTTATATCTGAAACATTAATCATTCATTATAATTTAAATATTTGTTTAGGTATTGATTTTGGGTATCTATTGATTATGTTAGATCATTTCTAATAATCTCTTCGATATGATGAGCAATGTTTTCGAGGGTGTGGTTCCCCTCTTTGGATGGGGATGGTACACTTTTACTATCTTCTGCTGCAGGTGTTCTGTAAAGGATCTCCTTTGGATCATCCAATTATAATAAGCGGGTAATAAATTTGTTTATATTTGATAAAAATACAGTTTTATGAATAATCTATTATTTCATCAGCATGAAATGACATTTATTACTTTATACAGACATTTTTATATACCTTAATGAGATAAATTATTGGAAGAAATTAACATTATTCTGCAGTGTATCGATTTAGAACCCCTCTAAAATAGTGGACGCGTCTGCCGTTGTCAATAACGCTATGAGTCTTTGAAATGGTATGCGTTAATTGTGAATGGTATACGGTGCATGCTAATTTGCAGTGTATATATAAAATAATGCAGAGTCGAAGCGTTTACCGAAGAAGATGTAGATCAGAAGCCAGGCATTAAGCTGGAGTTGTTTACATCAAGAAAATGTGGATTCCTCCTCAGAAACTACCCTGAATTCTAGTTGAAATGGACCTATTTGAAATACTAACCTCCATAACAATATTATTAATGACTCTGACTCTGAGAGGATAAGATTAAGATTGGTGAGTAGAAACGGTGAGAGAGAAGATGAGAACGTGCGTGAAATGAAGACGAGTTGTTGACCGATTTGCTACCGTTTCAAGCGGCCATGCGAAACGGCATGATCTGTAGCAAATTCCAGGGGCAGTAAACATTGGTAAAGTTTAATTTCAAAGATAATCTGAGGTTGTAGTGACTATAGTTTTACTTAGTCTTAGATATGTTGGCTATATCGCGGTTGAGGAAACTACTTGTATGTTAGCATGCAAAAATAAAGTGCAGAGGCTACATGAAACTTGAATTGAAAGTTAAACAGAAATAGACCTAGTATTAGTAACCGTCTGTTACTGGTGTTAGTTATCTTTAAATTTAATATTTCTGACATTTATCAACCTTCCCCATAGTACGGAGGTCTAGTGGAGCCAGACGTCTCAGCGGAACAACCAACGATACAGAGAGACTGAAGCTTTTGGTCTACATGAAAGTATGGATGGGGAAGGAGGAAACCAATGTCTCTAACGCTTTAAATTTAATGCTTCTATGCGGCATGTGCGGAGTGAATGGTGGTTTTCTGACTTTCCTCAACCATGATTGATAATGCTGATATGTTAAAAATCGTTGATATCTGTAAATACAAACATGTGTAGGAGCTAGTAGAAGTACCGGTATAGCTGTTGACTCATTTATATCAATCTATGAGAATTACGAGTTCATTCTAGACTAAGTCTAAGTACATGTAAAGGTAAACGTTAATTACTTAAATTAAAAATTGTCCTAAAGACTAAAGGCTAGTCGGGTCCCTAGCTCCGGCCGTGACTAGAAATCGCTGAACATGTCTACATGTATTTTCATACATATTCTCCCCCGCTCATAGTCATAGCGACACGACTATACTTCGTGTGTAGAATCTAGGCAGTCATAACACCTCTCAACTATTTCAAACACCACTGCACAAAAGTCACCAACATTCACTCAAAATCAGCATTTAATTTACAAAATCCGACCCCAACATATCCAAGAAATACAATAAATTCAACTCACCGATGTTGGAAAAGATAATTCCAAAAATTAAATCCGTAATTTACTGTCGAGTCTGGGGATACGATCTATCGGAGTCATTGTGTACATTTCCTGGTCGCCATGAGCGCTGAAATCTCCCCAAAAGAATTTTTTTGTTAAAAATTTGGTCACTATCGAGTACAGGGAAAAGTCCTGAATTTCTGCGTTCGCGATCGTAGACATCGATGTGCGCTTGCGATCCTGAGTTTCTGTGTTGACAAAATTTTATTGGCCGATTTTAGTCTAAGACATCGGCGGTATGAACACAACACGTGATTGCGAAAAATTTGGCGGGGATTTCTTCATTTTGGACATTATTTTGACTTTGGATTTTGCTCGAAATATCAAAAGTTCTTCCTAACGGCCATTTGAGGTAGGAGTGACATTTGAAAGGAAGTATTTAAAAATTTATCTTATTTCCCCCCCCCCCCCATCATACCTTTAGTACATGCGACAGAAGATACCTACTTTTTTTGCATGTACATGTATATCGCGTAGTGGTCAATATGACCACTATTCGTGGTGTGATTCTCCCCTTCCACAAGACCTCTTACCTACAGATGATCTAACCCACTCACGCATATGAGATTATTGTACCTTACACTCCATACCTTCGCACTGCAAAGAATTAAGAATTGCCTCCCATAGCAAGTGTGTGATCTCTAGCACATAATCCATTATTACCACAGAAGATATGAATGTATTAGTGCGAGAAATAATACTCCAATCAGAGTCATGATGAGTTTCAAATTTTCGACCTTTTATTTCAGATCATCTTCAGGAACTACAACATTAGTGAGCATGAACTGTTTATATATAGTCTGAAAGTCTGACATCAAATGAACTCAATCAGATAAATTACAAATTTCTGTTTGTAATTTATCTGATTGAGTTCACCACATAGTGATGGCTCCATGAGTGGATCTAACCTGGACTAATCCAGGCCATTGCACACAAAACCTATTGTAGTAATTCAGATAGGTACAGCTACATGTAAATGTAAATGTGTGCAGAGGTACGTTGTTGTTTTAAATGACCTTGTACATGTATAAGTGCTTATTTCCATTCAATTCCTTAAATTGGATGTCAAGTTAAGATGAACACAATCATGTATTACAAGTTTGCATCTCTCTCGAAGGAAAACTTCTTCAGTGAAACCTGATTGTGCATCGATCTGTATGTGCTATATATTTCAAGCTGAATGACTTTAATTACAAGAGGGCACAGCTAAAAAAATTGTACAGCTGTATGATTATTTGTGTGGATTGGCCTTTCAGAAAGTGCTTTTGAAAGTCAACCATCTCACGTTGTAGTGCTCTTGCCCAATAGGCTTTATGTATACATGTATGTATGTAAATCTCAAACAAATGAAACTGCAGATAGAAAACAATAACCTGGTCTACATGTACATGTAAGGTACCATAATATGATCCTAGTCTACAAGCTACGGTTCATTAAGGTCTCCTCGTTTGCCTTCTCAAAATACTGTTACATGTACATGTACTCAGTCATATATTTATGTTTAATATACTTGTAAAGCCTAGTGTTACTGTTGTTATTTATACCATTGTTGAAAGAAAGTGTTAATGTTATTGTTTTGTTACTTATTGTTGGAAGAAAGACAAATGAATAAACTTGAAACCTGAATCTACCCAAAATTACAATTTTCAGTATCTGTCCTTGTTAGGCCTGTAACAAATACATTCTGCTTCATGAGAAATTGGCTTAAGATGTATACATAATAATAATAATAATAGCTATTAGCTACATTTATATTGCGCCCGTATCCATCCAAGAGGATGCTCAAGGCGCCTACAAAGGAGTATTATTACCCTGGCTTTAGCCCAGCTGCCCTAAAGCGCTAAAAGCATTCAAGGAATAAATTCCTACCAAGTACCCATTTACTGTGGAGAGTGGCAAATGTAGATTATTGTCTTACCAAAGGACATTAGTGCCGAGGCGGGACTCGAACCACGAACCATGAGATCCACAGTACGGTGATGTATCCACTAGACCACGACACCACGAAACCATGTACATGTACATGTAAGGTTCACATTGTCGGTCAAATATAAGACTTTTAGCCTTTTTAATTAGGCCAAGTAAAATTGATTCCTAGTTTCTCGTCTGGATTTTTTTTCATGAGGAGAAGGGTTCCGTTTTATTTGATATTTGATATTTTTCTTCTACATAAAAAATCCTGTTGGGTCAAATTCCAAACTGATTTGAAATCTTTCTTCAATTTTATTTGAACATGCACTTCAGAGGTTTAAAACAAGGTGGAATTGCATTACATCTAAATGATTTTTGTTACCTCATTGTTTTAATTTATATGTCAATTGAGTACTCCCGAGCATGCTTTCGCAAGTTGGGAGGAAAGGCCTGATGGTCATAGTGATTGTAATTGCTTTTTTCTCTTCCAGGCAGCTTGAGGGAGCATGCTCAAAAACACATATTATTGTTGTATCTGTCATATACATTATGTATTACTAGTGTTACACAATTTTGTTTTCATTGTCAATTTTATTGTGCATGTATTGATCTGCTAATAAAATAATACTAATAATAATGTCCTCAGATTCTTATTAACTTCATATTACATGTAGAACAAAAATAACAAGCAACAAAAATATTAAGGCAGGCCCAAAAATGAAGGAGAGGGCGAGAAACTACAGTGTAGGAATTAATTTCTTTGGCCTTATCATGAAAGTATGATCAGGCCCTTTCAAAAGCAGATTTCTTCCCTCCGAGTAACTCAAGGCTTCTAGTGACATGTACAATGTACAATAAAGCTGAGTAATAATGAATGTTTTCTCCTGATTGAAGCAGCTGCTTGCTCTCTCAGATTCTTTGTTGACATTCTGAATTGATTTGTCTCAATCTCTATTGACATTGTGTTAGCAATCGTATAGCATATTGTCTAGCAATTTATCAAGTGTGAGGCATACAGTCATTACAGTGTATAGAAAATATAAAGATTTGGAATTTAGAGAGGGAGAGAGAGAGAGAGAGAGATAAGAAGGAAGGGGAGGAGGGGAAATTAAAAGAGTACCAGTTGGAAAAAACTGTAACCAAAAGTGTTTAGAAACCAAAATTTTGAACAGTGATAGTGATGATATGACCCCCCCCCCAAAAAAAAAAACAAAACAACAACAACAACAAAACAAACAACAACAAACAACAACAAAACAACAAACAAACACCAACAACAGACAAACAACAATAACATAAAAATCACACATGTTTTTGATGAGCTCTTCTAGGACCCTCACTTCATACATGTATGTAGTGGTTATTTCAGTGTTTGGTTTGCTCTTATGTTGTAAGAGGTGTGCAAAGAAAGTATTATTTGGTTGTACCACATGTACATGATACAAAGACACAATCACAATGGGATTATTGTGTATGGTTCATTTCTTACAACATACATTTAGGAAGTTTACAAGAAGTGTAGAAGTACATGTATGTCTAGATATATATTATTTACATTATATTATTATGTTGTTTACACTTCAAAGGTTAATATAATTTCCTTAAAATACCTGTGTGGAGTGTAGTGATTTTTTGTAATTCACAACAACTTGGTATGTACATTTACCTATTTTTATAGGATATGAACGAGTACACAAAGTCACATATATGGTAGAATGTTATAAGGATGTTAGAAAACTTTACGAGACTGAGAAAGATCTGTTGGTCTTAATCTTGTCACACACAGCCATCATGCCTGTTGCAAGTACTATACATGTAGTATACAAGTCTCCCTGAGTGATTGTTGAGTTATTGGAATCTTGATCTTGCCAAAGTTCATTCTATTCTGTTTGATAAAGATGGGGTTAAGGCTTCTTTAGATTTTAGTTTTACTGTGCTCTATATCTCCTTTTCCTAAATGTAGCAGTGTCCAGCTCCGTGAGAAAAGTACATGTAGGTCTGGTCAAGAAATTTTGGTAGAAACAATTTGTATTCATTTACATTTTAAGTAAGGAAAAACATTTAATTATAGTGTTAAAGATCGTTTTTGTCTTTACACCTTTCTACCAATCAGATCCACCATGCCTGTTTCTAGCAGTATCCAGGTCTCCCTGAGTGAGGTGCTCCAGGTAAGGGGAGGCCCCCTGGAGGAGGAGGAGCTATGGAGCATCCTATGTCAGAGCTGTAAGGCCATACAAGACATATTTATCCAAGGTGAATTGTTATTTTCATATATTTTTTCTATTCAGTGTGCCTGTGAATGCAGACATGAAGCTCATGTTCGTAATCGAGAATGGCAGTTTATGAATAACTTGTGAGAAGAAGAAGTGCTTTTTTTAATAAATCCCTGAACATTGGGTTAAAGCCCTTGCCAGAATATGACACATTCTCTTTATTCCTCTTTTTCTCTCTTTATTCCTCTTTTTCTCTCTTTATTCCTCTTTTTCTCTCTTTATTCCTCTTTTTCTCTCTTTATTCCTCTTTTTCTCTCTTTTCTCTCTTTTTTTCAATCTCTCTCCAATGGGGCGTTGCAAGAAAGTTGCAATCTATTGCAAATTGTAAGGGAAATTAGAACAACCATTCTGAAATTGGTTCAGGGTCTGCCCATTCAAGAAGATGCGCTTACAACAATGATTTTGATTGGTCAGTACCGATCAGTTGCAACTTGCAATCAATCGCAACTTTCTTGCAACACCCCACAAGTCTCCTTACCACATTCTTTGCAAATATGTACATGATATATACAAGTTCATCATTGAGACCTTTCTTTTTCTTTTCATGACACACACATTAAGTGACTTACAATGCCTTGTAATTTGTATTTACTATTAAATGTGTACATGTATGTTGGTATAGATATTGATACGATGTAGAATACATGTACATGGGAATATTCTTCACTCAGTTGACTTCCTCTTTATCTCTTCCACTCCCAACCCTGTCTTCATTCATAGCTCTTTATCTCCCTGGTCTCTCTCTCTCTCTCCCCCTCTTCCTTCTCTGTCTCTTGCCATCTATCTCTCTCTCTGTGTATCACTCGCTCTTCTCTCTCTCTCTCTCTCTGTATGTCTGTGTATCTCTCTCTCTCTGTGCCTCCCCTATTTGTTGTTTTCACTGTACAATGTATAATATGCATATGAACTAATTACAAATTCATGTAGGGTATGCAGTGTATTTTGTTCGTAACTTTTGCAGTTTGATAACCTTTTTATTATCCTTTCAAATTAATGTACATGTACAGGTCGTGCAGTAGCTGCCGATGGGCCTAGCTTTGTGGTCAGTCCATATACAGTTCTCTTCAGTCCCAGCGGTACAGTCCAGTTTGCTGAGAGCATCGATGTAACGCTCCCGAACATTGCCAACTACCTGCCTCCTGAGGGCATCGGAGGTCAAGGGTCATTTTCAAATGCTGCTGTTGAGAAAGTAAGCAATTGTTCACATACCAGACTGTAACTAGTGTGCATTAATTGAACCCTAAAGACCGCATGAGATGGATTTAGTTCACATAACAACAATTGCCAATGGATCTCATGTTCTTAAAAGCCCTGTTGTGACAAAAAGTGTTGATATCCTTGCACATATATGAAATTGGACCATTCCTAATAAACTTTGGTTCTCGCATGCATGCATTCTGACAATCGGATGAGATGTCATTAGCTTTAATTGATACATGTATCACAGGTCGTAATGACAATACAAACCATGCAACACTTGTATTGTCGGTTTCATGCGACAAATGTCTACCAGTGAACAGCTACATGTACCATACATTTATGCGATCACAGTAATAATTAATTTTGTGGATTGCCAATATTGTACATGGGAATTAACCCATTGACTACGGGAATCAGATGGTTCCTGTATCAATCCTGCGGGAAGGTGAGAATTTAGTAGTCAAAGGGGATAAGTGGCATATTTTTATCTGGAATGGTTATTTTGTTTTAATGACGATGTACAAGTAGTTATGTTTTATTATACATGCTGATGTCTTTTTGTCTTCCTGTAGATGTACATCTATGCTTTAGGCAAGTCTCTCTTCTGGGCTTCCGACTACATGCGTATTCCTTACAGTAGTGCAGTCCTCAGTCCCACACTACAGACATTGTTGATGGGCATGTCAGACAACAATCCAATGACACGTCTAGCACTAGTACAGATATTGGAGGTAAATTTAGGGGATTATGAGGAAATATCCATCCGAAGTATTTGAAACATTAAAAAAACAAACGATAATGGTTGATATATTCTTCTAAAAAATGACATTTATAGGTGAAAATGGAGATTTCCTCAAGTACTTTAATAAAATGCTTTCAGAAGACATAAAAAGAGAAAAAAAAGGTGAAAATGGAGATTTCCTCAAGTACTTTAATAAAATGCTTTCAGAAGACATAAAAAGAGAAAAAAATGTAATCACTTTATACAGTATTTTGGCCTAGAACTTCTTAACCCTTTCGAGACAATTGACCTCATTTTGTGGTTTGGCTCAATAACTTTTGATTCAGAGGTCAAAAAATATACTAGATATATGAGTAGAAAGAGCAAAAATTTCTGCACACACTATGTCCATTTTTGTTGCATGACCATATTGCATTTGATGCCAGGAATTTCAAAACCGTAAATTGGCAACAGATTGAGAGGTTCAAAATCATTGTTTTTTTATAAAAATTGGCAATTTCTTCGCCTTTTTGACAAAATTACTAACCATGTATACAATTTTCAAAGATATTACACCTTATTAGAATCATGCAACACTAAAAGAAAAATATTATTGTTGCCAATTTGAAGAACAAAGTGTGATCAATTTAGCCCTTAAATAATTCCTGTCCTGAAAGGACAGGACAGGAATGTGTCTTTAACCCTGATAAGGCCGGGTTATTTTGGTGCTCTCTCAGCCTGGGGGATGTTTTTCCCTCATCATAACATTTGTCTTTTGAAATTCAATTTTAAGAAAGATGGCACGCACTAAGGGAATCATGGTATTTACTAGTGCTGGGACTAAAAACCGGGTACCTGGGTCCCACCCGAGAGCATCGGGGCCCGTTTCCCGAAAATAAGTATTTAATGATTACTCATGTATGTAACATGACAAGGCGGTAGATAACGTCGACCAGCCATTCAATATCTACATGTAAATATCCATGTAGCGCCCCACTGCAGTGATGCGCTTTCGAGTTTTTCCCAGTGTTAATAGCTTCTTAAGGGTAAATATAAGCTTGTAATTTGTGTTATATGATTTTCGGGTAACCGGGAACCCGCCCGAAAAATTTTCGGGTTCCCGAATTGAAAAAATACCTGAAACTCCCACCCCTAGTATTTACAAAATGATGCACCACGCGGTACCCCGGTGTAGCGTTGTACCCCGGGGTACCACGTTGTGTAGCGCCATCTCACGTCCACTCGAGTACAACCCCAGAGTTTATGAATGCAGTGCGTATACGTAGTCACAATGCATGTTAACAGTGCAGTGTTATTATGCATGGTGTGCATGCACTGTATGTACTGCTGCTCGCGCGCTAGCTGCTAGCAGCCAGAAAGTTGAAAGAGCACGATATCGTGCAATACAGAAGTAGGGGGACGAGCAGGCCGCTGATCTGTGTACATGGTAGCGGTTTTTAGGAAGGCGAGTAACGGGGGAGACAAGGAGCAGGCTGATGGTGTTATTATGACACTGCTGGCCCAATCCCTCTCTCAAATCGAAGAAATAGAAATCAATAATAGAATAATTACTCACAACAACAATGAATTTGAGAAAAATACATGACTTATAGGATGTTTTACAAGAACATGGGACACAACTGAATGTTGAGAAAATCACACCAAAATAATTTCCCACTTTTTGGTAACGCAGGGTACAGCCCTAAAAAAAAATTAAATAATTCAAAAAAATGGCCGATTTTTATTTGGTACCCCAGGGTACCATTTATGTCATCAAATGTATAAGAAAAACCGTGAAAAACCGTGAAAATAGCCTTCGCTTATGTAATTTATCTAAATACACATATTTCTCTTTTTTTCCAATTCAGGCTTGCACTATCCATGCCCAAAGCCTTGGTTATGGGATGCCATATGCCCGACATATCATCCAGCTGAGTAAGATTGTACTGGGGAGCATATTTGCTGTAAGTTGAGAGAAGAACAGCATTAGACTCTATAGCATGGAATGGTATCTCAATCTATGATCAGTTGAAATTTCATCTGGATGAAAATAAGTTGTATGTCTTCACTGATGAACTATTTTAAATATAGACTGTAGAGTCCATTCCAATAAATGCTGTCTCTGAGCTGGCAAAGATTTAAGCAATCTTCAAGACATTGTGATGTTTAGCTACCAAGATGGATTAAGAGTGGTAACCTTGATAAGCTCTATTGTTATTGTTGACTTGCACTTACAACCTAAAGAAGGTCATAATTCCTGTCCTTTGTCTTTTATAGTTTTGCAGATCTATATGGACATTGCTTATATTTCATCATAATTATACTTGTATGTAGTAATATCAGTGTTTCCGCTGGGATATCAACAGATCAGCTTAATTATATTTTGCAGAACTTCTTGCAAGCCCACACACAACCCTGCACAATAATATATCTACAGAATGTGTATTGTTGTCACATATATATATATATATATATATATATATAATGTGATAGAAATGCGAGAATAACGTTGCGTAGGTCAATCAAAGTTCCCCATATATATATATATATGTTAAGCTATGGGAAATTGGAAGCCATATACAGTAACCTTTTGTAATCCTTGCAGATCTTCATTTCTCTTTTGTAGATTAAAGGAATTTTTGTGCCTCTGCCTTCCATGCAAAATGTATATTCTCCCATTTCAACTTCCACCATACAGTACGTTCGGTTCTCTTATTAGATCATTTGTTTACCTTTTTTGTCATCTGTTGAATATTGATGGGTGGATGTTGTATGCATTTCTCTGTAACAGCTGGATCAAATGGGAGACAGCTTCAATAGCAATACAAACAACAGCGTTTCCACGGTATCAGGGTCACCCATGTCTGGGAGCAGGTCACCAGAACACAGGCGATCAGGTAAGTCATTTTCGATGAGCATTGTCTTGAAACTCCAAAGAATTGATGAAGTTATATTACACTCACCCTGTTTTAAAATTTTGACAAACTGTTCTTGCTGGACAATTTTATAATGTATATATACATGTGTAATGTGTGATTGTGAGTTGATAAAAAAAGAAGTTGTTGAAACTGTTATGTGGTCTTGTTAGAGCAAGTAAGAAGATTTATACAAGTATTTTTCAGCCATTGATGACTTTCTTTGGCGTTGCTTTATAAATGAATTGCTAATGAAAAGGCAAAGCAAAATGATTTTCTCCTCAACAGAATGTTTTCATTTGATTATTGTTGTATTTTAAAATGAACAAAGTCTAATTCAAAGTGAAGATATAGATAAGACTCAAGGCTTTTCTCTTAATTTGACTGCCAACTTTTCTGTCTACTATTAACAGGTCGGATCAGTCCTGGTAAGCGAAATCACCAGCAACTCAACTCCAGTGACTCCACAGACCACAAGCACAAACGTACCATGAGAGATTACGACGAACCTGACTCTAAGAGAGGGTCAAAATCGAAACACAGACGCGGGGGTTACTCTAACCTCAGTAGTAGCACAATGGACTCTCAGGACAGTTATGAAGACAGGCGCTCCTATAAAGACTCATTACCACGTAGCCGATCGACACAGAGTTCACGCGAATTATTGGATGAGCGATCGAGCCGTAGGGATGCTTCACACAAATCTTATGCAAGCTCTCACGGCAACCGCAGCGAAGGACGTTCGTATCACATGTCTGATATATTCTCGCCAGCCAACCGAACAGAAAAATCAAATGGTTACCAAGCATTGAGTGAAAAGAATGGTCATTCACATCGCTCCGAGTCTAAGCATTCCAAAGCGCATTCCATGTCGTCACGGGGGTATGAATCGATGCCGGACAGGCCGAGCAGCCGATCGAAGCAGAGGTCACCTCCACCACGAAGCAAATCTAACAGAACAAATCTGGTTTACGAGCGCTTGAGAGACAGGCGGGAAAGGCTTGGTCGTCTTCGAGATCAACTTGGGCTTCGACCTCGGTATGGGAAAGAACCGACAAGGTCTGTATCAGACTATGAGAGTGAAACAGACACCGTGACAGAGGACGAAAGTCAGTTTGGAGATGGGAGGTCAGAGGCAAGGTCATACAAATCTCTGACGTCTGTGGAGTCAGCCAGACAAGGTACAGTATTTATAGTTAGATACATACAGTTTATGATTTATAACAACAGTAGAATTGATATTCATATGGAATGCAAACTGTGTTCAATTTCATGTGATCATACATGGTTAAAGGGAATCTTGAGTTCGGGGAAAGGTGAAAAATAATTTGTAAGCTTTCCCATTCTTTTTATGTCAGTTTGGAAGATTGTCATAGTAGATATGTCCCCTGAAAAGGATTTCTCTTCAAATGCCCTCACATTCAAAATATGACAAGAAACAGCTGAAATGTTCACGCCAAACATTTGTGTGTAGTTCCATGTACACATGTCTGTGCAGAGAATGTGACTCTCAACAGGACTGCATCAATTTCTTATCATTTGGTTGATTCCAAAACCTAATATATAATCAGCCTTTCCCAATTGCTTTTAGACAGTTTCTTTCACAATTCAATCTCATGACCAGAACTCCATTTTATCTTTAAATAGTGTGAACATATATTACACACATAATATACATGAAGGTTATCACAAATTTTTTTAAAAATATATATCCTAAAGGTGCCTTTTAATTTACTGCCAAATGCTTTAACCAGATGTGAAAGCATCACATAAATCATCTTTGGGTTGTTGTTTTTATGTAACCCTTTGTAGAATTATACTTATTTTATATCTATATGCTGCATACGTTTTGACTGCCCCATTTGTCACTTTTCTTTTCTTTTCTTTTCTTCACCAGGAAGCTACCATCCAGACCAGTACTCCCAGTACTCCTCCGTAGGGTCACTGCCCTTCGGCCAAGGTCTACAGGGCTCCTCTCCTCAGCGCCAGAGCAGAAGCGTACCCAACGTCCACCAGCAGAGGACAGACCAGTACGATGGGGTGTCCAACAGGGACCCTTCCTTGGAGCGACGGCTGCAGGCGGCACCCTCTAGCAACGAACACAAGAGAAACACCTTACCTTCTAGGAAGAAATTGAAAGTAGGTTACTCTATTATTTTCTCTCCCAAATTTGATAGTACAATCAGTGTACATGTATACATGTCATTTTGATTGTGTGAGTACATTTACTTGTAAAAGATCATGAAATTTGCTCAGAGTTTTGTTGCAAGAGTTGTCGGTACATTGTATTAAAAAACCCCGTACTACATAATGTCTTTAATCCAGAAATGAATAATCTCTTGATATAACCATTGAATAATGGTTCTTTCTGGTACCGCTACCATTAGTCAAGGTCTTATCATATAGTTTTCACTTATGGATGAAATATATGGAAAAATGTCATATGTCATACGGAACACATTGCACGGAATTGCCCTATTGCTGCTATCTATTCAAGTAGATTGATAGTTTATACCAAATTTGAGCATGTCCAATATCATGTACCGGTATACAGTTTAAAAGAATAACCCAAAAAATTGTGAAAATCTTGCGATTGTCCTTGTTGTTCGATAGAAAATACTTGTTAATAAATATATTATTTGGATCATTGCAATTGTGCGATGATGTTTCTTTTCTATGTTGTCAGGAATTTCTAGAAGTAATGGTTCTTATTCTTTATTTAATTATTTCTTTGTTTGTTTTGTGTTTTCAGAAATTCTTTGGACCTGAGTTTGTAGTGATGAGTGGTGAGCCCAATGAATCGATCACAATGCCGATCTCATTTCTGGTAAGTACAAAAGTAATGTTGCCTAGAGTCAGACATGATGTACATGTAGTCAGTCTAGATTATTAGAAATTATGTGTTGGTGGTAAGTAATAAAGGCTAGGCAAGCATTTCAGATAAAATGCAATTCAAGGGAATAGATGGCAATTATATTTTTATGCTAAAGGTCGGTCCCAGATTTAGGTAATCATATCAGAAAAGGGTTTGTAAAAATACAACCCAAGCATGCACCAACGTACAAAGAGTGTCTACCAGCATACATGTATTCTGTGCAACATAACCACTGCAATGCATCACCAAATCTTCTTTTCCAGTGACTGGTAAATAGCTATTTGTTTTTTTTTCGTCTTTTTCGTTTTATTCAGAGTAAATCTGGCAAGATTCCTCCAGAGAAGAAGAGGGTCACGGCAGTCATGCTCAACGGCCGCAGACTTGACCTTTTATGTGACCTTGGGACCTCGGGTCAAGAGCTGTTTGACCTGATTGCATCACACCTGGGTCTCAATGAAAGGTCATACTTCGGCCTTGCCTATATCAAAGGTATGTGATGCGACATGCTCCAGCAACCTTTACACCGGGCTCTAGTTTGTCCAAAATATATGGTTATGGGAATTTTTCTTGTGAAACATGCAGTCTGCAATTTCAATTTTGATTAATAATATTTTGGTTTTGATATAGTGTATAAATATAGTGTAAGAAATAACATATACAACAGGTTTGGCAACTCTCGTGGAAATAAATACAATGTGAAAGGAAATGAGAGAATAATGGTTGCGTAACTTAAATCAAAGTTTCCCAGAGCTGTGTATATATATACTATACGAAGTAACTCATAGTGCATGGTTTAGTACAATGTACATGTATATATAAAGCATTATTCAATTTGCTTCAATAATCATTATTCAATAATCATATCTGATTGATACACGTCTGTAAAAACCCAATTACACACACACACACACGCTTTGAGTAATTCGTATATATCATTCTCTGTAAATTTGCCACTGTTAAAGACACAAATTTGTGTTCATCTTGGTTTAAAATTCTTAGCCGAACGAGAAACTTTACACATCTGCGCATGCTCGAAGCCACATAGTCACTGACCCTGTTCTGTGCCGACAGAAAGACTTTGTGAGGACGCTCGTATTATTTTAGCTCCCATTATTATAAAACCGGCTGGCAATAAGCCTAATTTCCCGTTTTGTTCAGGCAGCCAATCAAAATCTGTCTAATGTCTTGTGCGCTTTGTTCCTTAGTTTCCGGTATATTGTTTGATTTCGGCTTTCTGTTCATTCTTGCGGTATACTCCGATGAGTGCAAGACGAAAAGCTTCAGTATGTCTCTCTTCAACGCCATTTTCCGATTCTGTATTACTAAACATCTTTTCAAATTTGTGTACGAGAAGTGCTAGGTGCAAATTCAAGAGATTTGTTTGTTTTGATTTCCATATCAAGGGCTTAGCCAAATAAAATATATGTGTAATATTCAAAGCATTTGTTTTTTCCTTCATGATTCCTTTTCTATGGAATCAGAGGGGGAGTATCTCTTCATAGACCCTGACACCAAACTCTATAAGGTGGGACCAGAGTCCTGGCGTGAGGAGGCCAAGAAGAGGTCAAAGAAGGTCGGGTCAAAGGAAAAGTTCACAGTGTTCTTCCGGGTCAAGTACTATGTTGAGAATGTCAGCTTGCTGAGGTAAGAATACTCAAAGTAGTTTACCCATGGTCTAAATTGAGTGAAATATTGCCTGGTCATACACAGCATACATGTAGTGATAAAACCTGTGATGTCAAAGTTCCACAAGATAATAATAATAATAATAATAATAATAAAACATTCTTGTATAGTGCATATCACATTACATAAGTATGTCTCTATATTCTTAGGAAGAAAAAGAAATGCAAAGCAAAGAGAAACTAGGTTACTGAGCTCCTTTTATCTGTTTAACATTTAGAATAAGTGCATTTTAAGTGCATACCTCAACTTGTCTATTGTATTAATGTTCTAAGATACTCACCCTCAAAACTATCCATGCTTATTTTTTCATCCCAGGTGAAATGAATTTACACCAAACCAAAAGGTAGTCCTCAGAGTTAGCAAAGAAAATGCTATTGTCCTTTTTGACGCTATTTGGGGGATGGAATGAAGAAGTGAATCTGTTCATCTGTTCTGGTCCTGCGCAGTCTCCTTGTGCAGGGCGGTCTATGTACATCAACATAGACTGAATCTCCGAATCTGCTTTTACATGTATATTGTCATCCCTTGAATCTTTGAATATCTTTGAATCTTTTTTTTTTCCCAGGGATCAACTCACAAGACATCAGTACTACTTGCAACTGCGTAGAGATATCTTGGAGGAGAGAACCAAATGTGACGAGAGAGCCGCTTTACAGCTTGCCGCCCTGGCGCTCCAGGCAGAGATGGGAGATCACGATGCTAGTGCTTCCCGGAACTACTTTTTACCAGAGCACTATGTCGCAGCAGGCATGATTGAGTCGATCGGGGTGGCAAACATTAGGGAGAGATTGCCTTCAATGCATGAAGTTCAGAAAGGGATATCGGATGTGGACGCTGAATTTGAATTTTTGATGGTATGGATTGATTCAAGCTACTTCTTTTGTCTCATCAAATGCTCTAATTGTTGGATATTGCAATGCTATATACAATACATTTCCAATGCATTTGGGCCTTAGAGTTGGTTTATTGATTGGCCTTTGCCTATCATGTAAATTTCAGACTTGCTGATCCCTTATAATCCTCGAACTAATTTGCGACGTGCAGGTAAATATCTGCTTGAGAGTCCTCGAACACGATCTCTTCTAGGTGATCGATCATTTACTGCTTGTGCGTCGAGGTTGTGGAACAGTCTTCCTCAAATTCTCCGCTCCTGTGGCCAGCTATCCACTTTCAAAACTCAACTCAAGACATACCTATTTCAGATTGCTTACAACTGGTCATATATTCTTGTCTTTCCAGGGTAGAATCATGAACAGACATTTCGGTAGTTTTTCAGTCTCAACAGCACCTTTGATTAGGCAACTAGATATTGGCGCTATATAAATACCCTGATTGGATTGGATTGGATTGGATGTAATTGTATCATAGACAAAAATGTGAATTTTACAAAAGATATGTTCTGTACAATGAGGAGTTTATACCATTATTGAACTAATACGTTTTCTAATATGTGACCCGTCATGTCAAAATGAGACAGAAGTCGCATTTTTTGAAATTGCATTTTATTATTGATTATTATTCTCCGTTTCATAAGCTTTAATTTGGTATATAGTTCAACTCTAGAGAGTGAGTATTAGTGGAGATAATAGCTTTTGAATCTTGAGTAAAGTAGGGCTGTGGCAAAGTATTTCTTCGAGAAAAAACGCTTCCAAAGTTTGACTTCCGTTTTGCAGTCATGCAGCATTTTCCGTTTGTAATGTCAACTAGATTTTTATAAAGCCCTTAGCAACCGTTTATTAATTCTAATAAAAACTAGTCCTTATGTTTCTTTAGGATCTCTTCTCATGAAAACATGAATTTTAATTCATTTAAGCCATGAATTCTAAAGCTTTAAAGGGTAACAAATCAAGTAGTTTCACGGCACTGAAAAAGCCTCCCGCATCAACTTTTTTCGTTGAGCCTTTCCTATGCCGGTATGATTTTCTTAAAGGGTTGATTAACCTAGCTATAGTCAAAAGGTTTATAAGTCTGTCATTTTGTGCGGGGAAATGTATTAGATTATGGTTCAAACTTTCAGAGGTTTTTATGTCATTATATCTCTTTCTAAATTAATCATGTAAACTTGATTTCTTTCAATGTTATTTGCTTTCTTTTTATAGCTTGGATTCGATTGTCGCAAAGTCATTCAATTTTGGCAAATTTACTGATTAGACTAGTCTTTACCAAGAATAATATTGACAGAGATCGTTGATGTCTGCATATGAAGCTTACTTTTTTTACTTTTAGTCTTGTGAAAGAGCAATAGAAATCGCCGCTTTCTTAAGCTGAAGAATTAACACACGATTATTGATTTTCTCTCTCTCTCCTTCTACATCACGCACCTGTTTCATAATCTCCACAGTTTTATTTCTTTCTTTTGAAAGCTAACTCTCTTTTCGGTTCGCTCTTTACTTATTACCAGATTAAACAACGATGGAATGAAACATAATAAAGAAATTGTATCCTGCTCTAGTTAGTTCTACCTTTAAGAAATGTTTATAAAAGCGTCTTCCTTTTCTTTTCGCCATGTCAAAGAGGTATAGAATTCGCCCCTTTCAAAGAACAAGGATTAAGTCACATCCTGCCTTCGAGAGACGATTGATTTTTCTTCTCTCTCATTGTCCTTCTCAGGGGCCGCGGAACGTCTTGGAAAGTGGAGGGGCTAAGTGGGGGGGGGGGGGGGGGGGGCTGCGTGTATAACCACATTTTTGCACTGCCATACGTTTGCACGTGTTTACTGAAAAAAGTGGGGGGGGGGCTGCAGCCCCCAGCCCCCGGTTCCGCGGTCCCTGCTTCTCAATCACAAGCTTGTGTCATAATCTCCACACAGGTCCTTTTCTGTATGGTTAAAAAGCTTCATTTCTTTTATCATCAATTCCCCATGTTCAACAGCAGGATAAAGATAAACTGCTTCTTAGCGCCGCTCTTAATAGAGCTTTAATTTTTTTTTAAAATTAACCCCCGAACAATCTCTCTCTCCTTCTAAATCTTTCACCTGTATCATAATTTCGACTGTTCTTCTTAATTCTATTTTGACAGCTAACTCTTTCTTGTCTGTTCGGCTTTTTTAACGAATAAGAGATTTGGCTGCTACTTATCATCATGTTGACTGGCGGTATGAACATGACGAAGACAAACTGCATCTTAGCTTGAAAGTTCATTTCTCTATAGTTAACTCAAGCTTAAAACAAATCAGATACTTGTTTCACTATCGCAACCGAGGGCCTTTTCATTCTAGTTTTACAAAATAATTTTCTTTTATTTTCGTTTGTTAAAAAGAGTTATAGAATTGGCCGCTTTTTATCGTCATGTTCAAAAGCGGGATAGAGATAAACTGCTTCTTAGCGCTGCTCTAGTTAACTAGAGTTTAAAAAAATAAATAATAATGACAACTGCTTTTTGTAAAAATTGACACCCAGACAATTCTCTCTCTCCTTCTAAATCTTTCACCTGTATAATTTCGACTGTTCTTCTTAATTCTATTTTGAAAGCTAACTCTTTCTTGTCTGTTCGGCTTTTTAAACGAATAAGAGATTTGGCCGCTAATTATCATCATGTTGACTGGCGGTATGAACATGACGAAGACAAACTGCATCTTAGCTTAAAAGTCATCGTTTCTCCCCGCCCAATAGTTAACTCAAGCTTAAAACAAATCAGATACTTGTTTCATTATCGCAACCGAGGGCCTTTTCATTCTAGTTTTAAAACATAATTTTCTTTTATTTTCAGCTGTTAAAAAGAGTTATAGAATTGGTCGCTTTTTATCGTCATGTTCAAAAGCGGGATAGAGATAAACTGCTTCTTAGCGCCGCTCTAGTTAACTAGAGCTTAAAAAATAAATAATAATGACAACTGCTTTTTGTAAAAATTGACACCAGACAATTCTCTCTCTCCTTCTAAATCTTTCACCTGTATCATAATTTCGACAGTTCTTCAAAATTCTATTTTGAAAGCTAACTCTTTGTCTGTTCGGCTTTAACGAATAAGAGAATAATGTGTACAATCTACTGGTGTCTAATAGCTAATTTCTTTTCTTCTTCGCCATGTTATAAAGAGGTAGAGAATTCGCCCCTTTCAAAGAACAAGGATTAAGTCACCTCCAGCAAGAGACGATTATTGATTTTCTCTCTCTCTCTCTTTGTCCTAAATCGCGCGCTTGTTTCATAATCTCTACACAGGTACATGTACTGTTCTTTCTGGTTAAAAGGTTTATTTTCTTTTCGGCTTTTCAAAGGGTTACAGAATTTACCCCTTATTATTATCGTGTATCAATAGTTTCGTTGTTCGTAAGTCATCTTTCCAGTTCTTCTTACTTCTGTTTTGAAAGCCAACTCTTTTCTATTCCCTCTCTACTTTCAATAGATTAAACGGCGATGGCTTAAACCAGCTTCGTAATGAAGAGATCTTAACAATTCTCTGCGCTAGTCGAGTCTTGCTTTACGAAATCTACCACCTTCTCAATTTCAACTTTTTCTTTTTGCTTTTAATAGAGCTAAATAATTTGTCTATTATTTTCACACGCACCCTCACCAGATGATTAGTGAATTCTTCTCTCTCTCTCATTCTGAACATGTATCACATTCTAATACATTTTCATTCGCCGTCACAATTTCATTTGGTTCACCCCCTTGGGACTTATTTCACTTTCAGACTCTCTTTAAAGTGATACTAGGCTGAGCAAAGTAACAAAATAATCAACTTGTAAAGAAAAAGAGACAGAGAGGGGAGGTACTGATAACTGAAACAGAGAAAGAAGAAAAAGATTTTTGTTTAGCCTGCACTCAAAACGAAACAAGAAAGACTCCCAAAGATAAAGATTAATGAAATATTGATAATATTGTACTTTATTATAACGGGACCAAAGTAGTACGAATGCGATGGTAACAGAAGCAATATCTGATCTTAATCTTCAGAACAATTCGAGACGGCACGAGCAAGCCAGCGCGATCGAGCATTAAGTACATGTACTTGTTGCAAATTCTTTTACAGAGATCACGTGACTGCTAACGTCCAATGAACAAAGCCACGCGTCGCTAGGGGCGGGGCCTAGCGGATGGCTTTCTTTTCGCTCTGGGACGAGCCAGTTGTCCGAAAAAATAGAAGAGTTGACCGAAAAAAACACTCGTAGAAAAACTGCTTTTTCTACCATTTCCCGTTATATTTAGGACTCAATTTTTTTACAGAGCATTCATGAAACATTGAAGATTCAAATCAGCTAAGAAAAAAAAAATGACGAAATTTGAAGTTTTTTTTAATTTGCCCAATTTTCTCGAGTTCTAGCCCAGCGACTTCTGTCTCATTTTGTCGTGACGGGTCACATATAAGAAAGAAAATAAGAGCACTGAAAACAAATACAACCTACAAATATGACTAGGGATACAATAAATGCATGTTACATGTACTTCTTCACTGGGTCCTAATCATTTTGGTAATATTAATTATTAGGAACAAAAGAGTCGCTGCAGGTTTGAATGACGTGGAGAAGGTTTATGGTTCACCATGTGGTTAGTTTACAGTCCTTTTCAGGACTTCACACTTTCAAGAAAGATTACTTCTACACTCTCTGAATTTCTATCTTGCCTTTCCTTTTCTTCTCCTCTCAACTTTTCTCTACTTTCTTCTTCTTACTCAATAGTCCTTTTCAGGACTAACCACATGACTAACCACATGGTGAACCGTAAACCTTCTCCACGTTACCAGTACCACCATGCAAACCTCTACCTTCAAAGGTTTGAATGGTAGTGAATCTATCATCAGTTATGTTTGCATTCTTGTAATAATGTACTTGTAATCTTCTGTTTTTAAATATTAGGAAGCAAGAAAGTTACCAGAGTATGGGATCCACTTCCACCGAGTGACCCACAACAAAAAGGAGAACTCAAGAGGGGTGTGGCTGGGGGTCTGTACCCGCGGTATCATCGTCTATGAGAGGAGCGGCAAAGCACGCAAACAGGTTCATGCCCATCCTTGGAACAAGACCAAGAAGATTGCATTTGATGTGAGTAGAGAATAATGGGCATAGAATACCGATGGAATTTGAAATGGAATAGATTTTCATGATCTCACCTGCTCACATATTAATGCCTGAGATCTACTTACAATCTAGAATTATCTCTTTCTTGCTGTATAATAAGAATATAGAGTATGATTTCAATTTTTTAAGGAAAAGAGTTGTTGGTGCTTGGGATGGGCCTTTACATTTCAAGGTTCAAGAATATGTGAACAATCCTAACCAAAGAGTGCAAAATTTTGTAGATAGTATACAAACAAACTATTGGTAACCATTTTTGTAATACAGTGAAACCTGCTTTAGCGACCACCTGTCTATAAAGATCACAAATTCAGTTTCCTGTGAAAAGTGTTTCTCATTTAAACGTGTGTTATAGGAACCTGTACATAAAGACCACCTCCTCATAAAGACCACTTTTCTTATCTCCCTTAAGTGGTCTTTATAGACATGTTTCTTTGTAAAGACTGCTTTTCTTATCTCCCTTAAGCGGTCTTTATAGACAGGTTTCACTGTATAACATTATGTTTGTTTTACAGAGGAGAAAGTTTATTGTTGAGCCCTACGATGCGACTGGTACGAAGTTTGTTCACTTCACTGAGAGTTACAAGAAGTAAGTACCATTACAAGTTCTGTGAATAGTTTATGAAATTGGGGTGGGAAAGTAAATTCTTCAGTAAACCCAATGTTCTATTCTAGACTTGAATTTTGACAATGCCATCTAGAAAAATATTTCAAGGGTCGTTGATTTTAAACAGCATAATATGTGCAGGACGGAAGACTGATCTAAATACGAGAAGGGGCCGTATTCTGAAAACTATGTTATCTTTCTTGTTAAGGAAAACTATGTTAATTGTCATAACAAATTGAAATGGTGCGCAATAAACACTAATCATTGGTGCTTGCGCAGATGTCATTTTTAACTCTAAGCGAGCAAAGCCATCTTTGCGCAATCATTAACCAATGACTTGTCAGAATGCTTATTGTTATACATAATTGTTTGGGATCTACTCTTTACGTATGTGTAAATGTGTACAATGTAAATTGACTTGATTCAGAGTGTTTTTTTTGTGGTCTCAGAAAAGGCGTAAGATTTCTACTCTTTACACTGTCAATTTTGCATTTCAATATTGATGATTCCTTTCATTTTATGATATTATATCTCCAGTTTCTCACCCCGTCCAAAGAAGGAGTGATGATAATCTTGCTATTAAAAGTGTATGCATTTGCTCTTTCTTAGAGCTTATTTTGAGGTCTTTTTCCTAAGGAATTCATGCTTTTTTTTTTGTTTTATAAATTTTAATTTCATGTATTTCCATATTTTTTGCAACAGAGGTCGCTATTTGGTACAGCTCTGCAAGTCGCAGCATAGATTCCACATGGCTGTGAGAACAAAGACTAATATTGCCCATCAGTTCCAAAATGGTGAGTACAGTACACAAAGTTTGGACCTTCATATTCTAGGCATGCAAGACTCCTGTAAAAGTAGACAAATGTCATGTTGTTTATTATTTCCTCAGGAAAAAGTTAATCTATTATTTGATTGAATACATACGTGTAGATCAAGGTAAGTTATTATGAAAATGTTAGGAGAAGGTCATTTATCTTTCAATTAGAAAATATTGCAGTAGATTGTACGATTGCTCTAATTTGTGAGAATATGATATGATAATGAATATGGGATAAGTAGCCTATTGATACATTTCACTGTCATCAAGAATTATGTTATTAATGGATTATTTATTCCATGTTGATTTGATAAACAATTATTAATGCATCTTTATAACCAATTAATGATTGTTACTGGCTTACATAAGATGAATTCCATCCCAATTATCTTGAGTTTAGTCTCAAATGGTCTCAAAGTTTTTTTAAAATGCGACGAACTCCGATATATTGTCAATTCTCAGATTATGGCATGGAGGGGTCGTCCTACAGCCTAGCAAGCGGCTCGTTACGCTACGCCAACCATTATGAGCCGAATGACGAGTTTGAATATAGTGATGGTGAGCAAAGTATGATGGGATCTGTCCCCAGTGAGCTTGGTGCGTCCTCCTATACCATTGATAGCATGAGGCATCATGGGATGCCTGAGGTCAAGAGTTCAACATCAGGTTACGAGGAGGTCAGGATTGGGAGACCACCTCCTGCTCAGAGCAAGGTATTGCATTAAGCTGCATTCTGATTATACTGTTTTGTTTCAGTGACTACTGTTCACAGATATCACAAAAGATTTTCTGAAAAAAGAATGCTCATCACAATTAGTGACATTTTTAGCTTTAGCATTGACTGAAATCCACCAATAAAGCCCCACAATTTTTATTGTGAAATCAACTGGAATTCACTATAATGTTGATAATCAAGGGCCTATTGTTATATTCATTCTGTAGCATTTTAATATATGTGACCTACTTTTGCTGAGATTTGATATTGTTGGGTCAAACGATTCTTGAAATTTTCTGTGGCGACTTATTTATGGTATTTGAGGGAAATTCAAGTAATGTGATGTACATTTTTGCATGTGGTCGTATGTTTATTCAATATTATCTCAAAAATATTTACAGAGCCCGGAAAGACGCCCTCAGCCATCAGTACCAGAGGTCAATAGACAGCAAAGGTCAAATCAAACGAATCAGCCATACAGAAACCAGGCAACAGGCTCAAGGTCAAATGTCAATCGTCAGCGCATGCTCCGTGAGCGCCAGCAACCCCAAGATGAGTATGATGGCAACGGTTATGTGGAAAACGGATATGAGGAGGTCAACAGGGGTCGACAAAGGTCACGATCAGGGTCAAGGCAGGGGTCGCAAGATATTCTAGATGACCCTCCTTATGCAACCATAGAGAGCATTAAAGAAAACAGAGAGAAGAGCAAACAAAATAAAAGGTACAGGTATTTTTTGTACTTTTCATGATGGTGTTGTTTGTGCTGTACCCTTTTGTCTAACACACTTTCAACTATTGAAGTTACATGTACATGTACATGTAGGCTATACCCCGGTATGATAAGACTGAATTAAAATGTAAATATGATGAATAAACATATTTTCCTATGATGCTTTGGGTATTAAACAGTAGACTGTTATTTATTATTGGAATATATTAGATAACATTACAAACAAAATTTTGGTATATATGATAATTATTTTAATATCTTTCATCAATTTGATATGTTTTGCGATGATATTTTAAACAGGAATCCTTTTTCAATTTTAGCAGGACACCTAAGATTAGAGGAGAAGAGAGTGGCTATGCGGAGATTGGACCTAGAGGGACGGAGAAACCATATGTCATAGGTAATTGTCTCTTTCTTTTGATTTGCCATGAGACGGGGGGGCTGGAGGGGTGGGGGGGATAGCCATGAAGAATAATTGAAGTTCGCAATGTTTGAAGCAGATTGGTGTTATTATGGTTTGACTAGAATGGTTTGTTTTTTAAAGATACAGACATCAACCCTTCTTCATGACAGAAAGGAAGAATGGATTTACATTTGCCGTAGGGGATTTGACCTGTGTCGCATCCCTGTACCTTCGAACAATTCTACTTCATTTAAATTGCTGCCGTGATGCCTGTGATGAAAGTAGCTTTGTCCCCCTCTCACTCAGCTAGGTACAAGCAGCTTAGGGAAATGTAGTGTGTTGTAAAGTTGCAACTATTTGACAGAGGAACTTATTTTGCCAATCATCTTTCCATTGTCAGGGTTATTTTGGGGGTATCTGGGTTATTTTTGAAAGGGGTATACACACACCAGTGTCGAAATGACTGTTTCTGGTGCATGCCTGTCCAGTGTATGCTGCATTTGGTGTCTTTAACAAGGTTTCTTATCAAATAAATATTGTTCATCAAATGTGGAAATAGATTAAATTTTAGAATTTATGTGGATCTCTAGTATCCTGAGAAAATTTTGAACATTCCCTTTTTTCAGGTACAAGCATCCTCAACGGAAGTAAGGCACAATCACGGAAGTCGTTGGATCAAGACGAGTCCATCAGCGACTCCCTCAGGGAGCGCCTAGAAGACCTGCCCCCTTCTGAGCGTCCTGAGAGGGATATCATCATAGTGACCCTCAAGAAAAGTCAACAGAAAGGACTTGGTAAGTAGCCATGAATGTTGAGTTGGTGCCACTGCAACCTGCCTCATGGGCCAAGGCAGGCAGATCTTTGTTCCAGAATTAATCAGTTTGAAGAAAAATTAGTTGTTCTACGTGACCAGTCTACAAATGGATCGAAATTGATGGATGCTTCTTTCTCCGGTGCTTAGTGATTAGCTATAACTGCAAGCACTTGTTAATGTTGTTTGTATGTAAACCCCCCCCCAACAATATATATTGCTTATGATAATATTTAATGAATTGTTGTAATAGGTATCATATAAGCAACTATATGTGTCCATTCCTTTGTTACATGTTGTTACGTCATAATGTAGTACGCGCATCACTGTATCGCTTGGAACTTGACCATGGCGGTCCCAGCCCAGCCAGTTATGTTGCTTGCGGTCTTATGAATCTAATAAAACCATGATAACCCTTGATGTTGAACATTACATATTAAATGTGACTGGACTCATTAATGCTTGTTTGATATGGTGGCAGTGCATTTATATCTTCCTCAGGTGAGTCTTGAGGAAGATATACATTTGTCAAGAGTTGTGATAGAACGTATTTTTGAAATATTCTGCCTAGCCATACAAGTATTCATGGATGAAATTCCATTGTTGAGATTATTACCAGTAATTATTAGCTTAAAATCAGTTTGATTTCTCAACCCTATTCTTCACATACAAAGTGTCCATTTGTAAGGACACTGAAAATATAATGTACTTTTAAACTATTTCAGATGCATTGCCTCCTTTCATAATGTCTTTCATGAATTATGGCTAAATAATAGTACTAACAGTAATGATGATAATTCTCTCTAGGCCTAACCATAGTCGGAGGAGACAACTCCCGGAGCTTAGACCTGGGTATCTTTGTCCGGTCCATCGAGCCTCATGGCCCCGCCCACAGGGATGGAAGGCTTCACGTTGGGGACCGCATCATCTCCATCAATGGTCAGAGTCTGGAGGGGGTGGGGCATCGTGTTGCCGTGGATATCATCAAAAACGCACCAGAGGTCGTTCAGCTAATCGTTTCACAGCCAAAGTCAGGTATGTCCTAGTACCAGTGTTAATTTCTTCATCTGAACAGGGTTTTCTAGGAATGTCAGTTGTGATGTGTTAAATCATCTATCTTGGATCCAGAAGACGGAAAGTCGAATCAACACTGTAGCATGTTGTACAACATGTATCGTCAACATACTGTACCTGATGGATGGACTTTATTAATTGACAATTATTTTAAACCTGACAGTACATACTGTAGTCTCTTTAAATTGCCCAAGTTTTTTTGATTGAATCTAATATTTCTTTTGTAAAGCGTGGATGCTTGTCTCTCTTCCTGAAATTAAAAATGGGTACATTGAATTTGAAGTTAGATATCATGATACAATCTTTGCATCAATTTGAACAATGTAAAAAGGCACTGTAATGGAATATGTGGCTTAAAGTTATTTCATTTGAGGTGCATTTATGATATAATTGAAGGCACGTTATTGGTTGAATAATAAGTCTGAAAAGTGTTGTTTATCAGGATTCAAGGCATTTGAAAATTTGATGAGTTCTCAACTACTGTAGTTAACGAATGCAATTCGTTTTGTGTATTTTTCAGGACTGAATTCCAAAATGTCTTCTACACCGAGCACAGAGGTTGTCTACGCCAATGTACACCACCTTGCCAATGCCCATTCCACACCCCTCGCAGCAAAACACCAATCACAGGGCTCCCTAGACAACATCCAGGATATCCCCAATGAATCCTCGGCCAGCGACAACTCCCCCAAGCCGCGCAGCAAGCAGTTCCCGCCGACGAAGCCGCGACGACGCCCGGAGAGTTTTGGCTCCAACTACAGTCTGAATTCGGACCAGGATAGGAATGGGTCAAAGGAAGGCAAGCATGGGCGATACCTCACCGTGGGCAAGCCAAAGATTGTGAAGAGGAAGGGGGTTAAGGATGATGAGGAGGAAGAGGAGGATAGAGGAAGGATAACTGAGAGGGATGAAGATGTTTCCAGAATGACAACAGAGGTAAGCTGGATTTACTTGTACTATTTTAAATTTTGTAGTTTCTATAATCTGTCGGCTGCTTTTAAAATCTCTTTGATCTCTGTGATCTTGGCTAAATGAAATCAAACCCAAACTACTATGGAGATTTACGTTATCATCCATGAAATCTTGAGTGGGGCACTCACATATCGTAGGAAGGAGAAAGGTCTGATGGGATGTACTTTCTGATTGTGCTTTACATTTATTCAATTTATATAGAATGGTATTCAAATCATAGCTTATACTACAGATTTAGACGTCTGTCAGATTGGCTAATTCAATGCTGGTTAGCTGGTTAGTTCAGATGACAGTGGTGTAATTGCACATTACTCTTTCTTTTTTATCACCTTTCATTGCAATAGGATTTCCATTCAAGACGAACTGGCAAAGATGAACCGACGAGTGCTGGCATACTTGACAACCATTCTGCTGATGAATGGGACGACCTGGATCATGATGACGATGATGGTTCAAAGGTCACAACCCCGGAGAGCTCCGACATGGAGGACCTCTTCGGTGACATGGATGAGAAGAAGAACAAACCCAAACTGAACTTCAGCAAAATCACCACTGGTGTTGAATCCCCTCCCATCACTGCAACAACATCGACAGTGACTGCAATGTCGTCAGCGACAGCTACGGGGGCGATGGAGACGGAGGTGGATAATACCGAGGCGGAGCAGGAGGACAATTGGGATGAAGAGGTGCAGGAAGCAAGCGAGGGACTGGACCTGCTTCCTGGAGACAAGTATACTGTCCAGCTGAAGAAAGTGAACGGATCCTTGGGCATCAGTGTTACGGTGAGGGGGAAATAGTGATCAGAGCTTTGGAACTGTTTAAATATGTCTGAAAAATCTGGAAACCTCAAATAAATTGCTCTGAGAGCTTCTGTGTTCATTAAAAGCAATATCAGCAATATCAGCAATATCCACATGTACGTCTAACACCAATGCTTTGTCAATAATAGCCACTGAGCATTGCCTGCATGTTTAACTGTAGGATACTGTCTACTTAAAGACAGAATTGATGTCTTTTTGCCTCTCAACAGACAGTACATGTGCCTCTATTGTTGTCAGTGCATGTACACGTGTCATTGTGAATGTGAATTGTGAGTGTGAGTAGTGAGTGTTGAGTGTGAATTCACATAGAAATAACCTAACAGTTAAAGGATACACAACACTGCTCAATGAACTTTGACCTCTTTGTCTCATCATACTTTCACAGGGTGGTGTAAACACGAGCGTGAAGCATGGAGGCATCTACATCAAGACCATGGTAGCAGGAGGAGCAGCAGTTGTCGACGGTCGCATCAAGTCAGGTAATTAGTTTTAGGACGTATTGTTGCAGCAGTGTTTCTTTGAGCATAGTTCAAAGGTCAATATTACCATTTTGCATTCTGGAAGTTATGTAACAGTCTGGAACTCACCTGGTAATCAACTATAAATTACGATTTTATTTGAGATAAAACTCTCAGGTACTGAATAACACAAAAATACACATATAGGACTCAAAATTAAAAGATATACTAGATGTTTCAAGGGCACAGATAAAATTGTGTTAGTGTGAAACAATATCCGGTGTAATTCATGCTCTTTTAGCACGTGGATAGGTGTTTTTGGACATGTAATGTATGTGCATGGAATCATTCAGGGATTTGCTGTTGAAGAAAAGGCCTACATGACTTCTAACCAATGATGCTGAAATGATATCTGCCCTCCATTCTCTGAACCTGATCAGGTGACCGGCTGCTGGAGGTCAACGGGTCCTCCCTGACCCAGGTCACCCATAAACAGGCAGTGGAGATCCTACGTCGTGCCAAGGATGTCAGCACCCTGGTTATCGAGCGCGGCATCCCCCCGGCAGCCACTAGCGCTCTTCCTCCAACACCGGTCCACTTCCAACAGCCTCTACACCAACCAGAGCAGCAGCAGCAGCAGCAGCAGCAGCAAGGGAGTGCTGTGCCCAAAGGGGGTTATGGAGATGAGGATAGTGGTAGTGGAGGGGTGAAGCCAGACACAGTTACCAACCAGAAGACGGGTGCTGCAGGAAATGAAGGTAAATTCCTTTGTTTCATATTGTTTTATTCAGCCAAGTACCAGCCATTTTAGTATTAACCCTGTCAAGACCAAAGTCAACAATACTATGTACAAAGTGAATAGTATTTTAGTCTTGTGGTAATGAGAGGGTTAAAGTGGATATCTCTTCCTTGGCCCTGGTTTAGCTTGCCTGAAATTAATATTTAGTATATTTATTAGAGGTATGTGATACACGTATGGTATTATTTGAAAGGATAACGAGCTATTTGCATCTACAGATAGTGATATGTACATCATATATCTAAAGTTGGTCGCTGTTTTGGGGTTTTATTTTGATGGGCTATTTTGCACTGTGGAGATGATATTCTTTTGTTAATTGCTCACGAGGCATGAAGTATTCATGATGACTTAATTGTTCTACCCACAATTCGAACACAGACATCCGTCCAGCTGCAAATGAAGAACAACATGATACCGACTTTGCCACCGAAAATGAAGACCTAGACCTTGGCACTGCGGACGAGGAGTACGAAACAGGCTGGGATGATGAAGACGACGATGCGGCGATCAGCGGGAATGACCCGATGACCATCGAGGAACCTGTAGCACTTACCCAGGTCGTGGAGCAACATTCAATTCCAGTGATTAAAGGTGATCCTACAAAGAAAGAGCAAAGTAAATTCCAAGATTCCTTTTTATATTTTGGTGTTTTGCCTGTCGTGGAGATGTAACCTGTAGAGAGTGTGGAACTTCTTTGCATGGCTTTTCATTTTCGTTTCATCAGAAGTGGTAACGTAGAAGAGTACAACATAATTTGATGTAGAATGTAGAGGTCTCCCTTTAATGACTGTCATTTGTAGATTGTCATTTCCCTTAGATGTTTTCTCTAGCATTGAATTGTTTTGCTGTTGCATGTTCTTAACCTCCTGTAGAACTAGCAGTCCTATTAATATTGTTTTTTGATATTTGATTTCAAGGAAACTTTTTAATATTAAAAGTATGTAATGTTTTTAGAATGTAGAGAAATCTGTATGACTGTTTTCCCGGTCCTTAGCATTAGGTACCCTTTTTCCAGAGTCTGATATCTTTGTGACGGATATTGTTTACATTTAATAGAAGTAGATTGCTACTGAATATAACATTCCTTTTTTACATGTGGTTGAATAAAGCCATCTGCACACTCTATGAGATCTGGCTATGTTTTGATTTTGAAAGATATTGTCATAATATGAAAATTTACAAATATAAAGTCTTTCAGTTGGAGGTTGCTAATGGTCATATAGATCATCAAATAAAAACTGCTGGGTGTCGTAGGTGTTTCTGATGGCTTGAAATCTGCAACAGTCTCGCTAAATTTGGCCTCTTTACCGGCGGAAGGCCGACAGTACCCAACAATTTACGATTTTACCCTTCATTTGGCAATTCAGAACCACGATGAGGAAGGTTTCACATGTTTTAATTTTTCATACCTAACGACATGTAATATCTTCGAAAATCAGGTAATTGTCAGATCATATATGTATACCTGTTGTGGGCTTTTACCCTTTCAAGACAGTTGTCCACATTTTGTTGTTTCGCTCAATAACTTTTGATTCAGAACTCTAAAAATATACCAGATGCATGAGTAGCAAGAGCAAAAAATTTTGCAGACACTATGTCTTTTTTTGTTGCATGACAAAATTAACAATGTTTTGTTTGATGCCAGGAATTTTAAAAACGAGAATAAGCTTTAAAATCCTTAAATTGGCAACACTTTGAAAGGTTCAAATCTGTTTTATCAAAATTGGCAATTTTTTCAACTTTTCTACAAAATTCCTAATCATGTATATTGTTTTCAAAGACATTATGTAGCACTAAAACAAAAATATTGTTGAATGTGAAGAACAAAATGTGATCAATTTTATAGCTTTTGAATAATTCCTGTCCTGAAAGGGTTAAGGTATGAAGCTGAATTGAATGTTAGAAAAGACATTGAGCAATTTGGTTATTATTTAGTGTGAGTAATGAGGGTCTTGTCTTCTCTCTGTATACTGTATTTTTTTTTTATTTGGCAAACACTTCTGGTAAAGGTGGGTGTTAAACCTGGGATAATGATCTAGTAAAATAAATTCAGGGAGAAATATTTCACTCACCATATGTTTTATTGGTTATCTTGTTAACTGTAACACTTTGGACTGATTTTGTTTCATTTCATTTTTAATATAAAATACAATAGAGTACCTTTTTTGTCTCATAATGTATGGTCTTTTCTAATTTTCTGTCTTTTAGATGTATGCTTTAAAGATATACAATGATCCAGAATATTTTTATTTGAAAAAAATATTTTTTTACATGTTGCATGAAAGTGTTTAGCGTGTTCTGCTGTAGAATATGGATGTGATAAGTTGTGACTGTATGTTTAGATTGAGCTATTCACATAGATTATTAACAGAAGAATAGAAATAATCTAGACTAGGGAAAAGGACTTGCATTCATTGATTTATTAATAGTTCTTCACCTTCGGATTATTGGTGAGTTAAAATAATTTGATACCTGGTTAATGGCATGATATTCATCAGTAACTGAATTTTATTTTTAAAAAATTATTAAGATATAAACTCAAATGAATATTGTCCTTAAATTTTGCACCTAATCCTCCATGTTGCCCAAAATTGTACAAAATTGTACAATATGTAATGAATTCATTTAGTTTTTCAATTAATTATGTGATTCTTCCACACTGAAGGCCATCAGACTACTTCGATAATTATAATGTAAATGAAGTTGATTTACTACATTAGTATATTGAATGATTTTCCTTTACCAAGTAAGTGATGTTTTCTCTTGTGGATTTTAGTACAGAAAAACATGCAGTCAATGCAAAATAGTATTTTATTGATGATGCTAATACTACATTCTTTGATTTCCTCCCTGATTTTGCAGTTGATCCAGGTATAGATGACACAGATGCCCCAGTCAGTCCCTCCTCAGATGATGTAGCTCTATCCCCTACAGACATACACAGAATGGGATCTCCCCGATTCCCTTCACAGCGTAAGAACAGCCTCGGTGTCGTATTCCAACATGATCTAGAGCCGGGCCATACCCTCCGGAGAACACCCTCTGCGGCCTCCCTCGGGATACACTCTGAGCACACTGAGTCGGACGATGGTAGTAGCCTCATGATGCCTTCCTTTGCGTCTCGTGCAACGACACCAACCATCGAGGCGCTGCAGGACGATGAATACTTCCATACTCCACCTCTGACGGATGATGATTATGCGAGCGAGAATGAAATGCCTGATGTACCGGAGGATGTTGTCGTTCGTCCGGAATCTCGCGACTCGATCACTGGATCCCCTTCCGCTTCGGATGGGTATTCTGATGAGGTGGATGATTACCTGGCGGAGATAGCATCACCAATGTTGAGCACCCGTGAGGCAGATACGTTGACACCCACTGCCCACCTGACGGGACTTAGAAAGAGCGGGAAGAGTAAGTCATGGGTGAGCTTAGCAAGTAGCCATTCTCCAGCTCCAACAGAGAGTACACAGTTTGTAGGAACAGAGTCCTCACCACGGTCCAGCCGAAGATCACAAACACCACATTATTCCGAGTCGGCAGAATCGGAGAGCGAAGAATCTGGTTCAATGTCATTCAGCGACAACGACATAGCCGGGGATTGGTCAGACGATGAAGACCACAGACTTGTAAAGTCAAAGATGCCCATGGAGAGCACTCCGAAAGATGCAAACTTTGTATCTCGAGTAGGCATCAAGTCTCCCACGAGCCCTGAACCCACATCAGAGAGCATTCAGAATGGTCCTCCATCTGTACCATCCATGTCCCCACCCCTTTCCTCCCGCTCCTCATCCTCAACCATGTCACAAGCCAGCCAAATCTCAGTCACCAGCCCTGTCCCCAATGAGGAGGCGATGTCACCGAACTCTACCTTGAGTAGTGTTGGTGCCCTTACACTTACGCAGACGATGCTCTCTCAGACAATGATGTCTACCGGATACATGAGTGAGATCGACATGCCAAACCTTCCTTTTGTTACCGCAGGTAAGGGCAAATCTTCTCTAGACTTATGATTTTGTCATGTGCTTGATAAAATGGCACAAGTGGATGCACAGACAATGGTTGTACATTTGAAGCAAAATGCTGACCAATGTTTTGAATGTTTTTTTTTTAAATTCCATTTAGACAACACATTTCAGGGGGGCGTTTCATGAAAGGGGGTCAGATATTTCATCCGACAAATTTTGCTTTCAGCCAATCAGATGCAAGGATTTCAGTAGCTTATATCAGTTGTCGGATAAAATATCGGACAAATTCCTTTCATGAAACGCTCCCCTGATCTTACTCTGCATATGTGATATACCTTCTGCAATTAAAAAATCAAAAGAATAGGAATTTAAACAAAAATTGGTGCTCTTGCCCATCTGTCAGGCACACAATAAGTATGTTCCATCCAGTTTTCCATTGGTCCTTAATACAGTGATGCTTGTCTTGAACACAGCAGCAATGTTATTCTTACTGTTTAAGTACAGGTAACTTAGTTAGTGCTTGGACAAGCTTTCAAATTCACTAATTAAATTTATGCTGCTGTACTTTTTTGCTTGCTTTTCCAGTCAGTGTGAAAAACTGTATAAAACACAAATATGATTGATACGAAGATGGTGTGCTAGTCTGAGTTGAAATGAAATAGTGGGTGTAAAAGGTTTCTTTTTGTCAAAGGAGTGACATGTTGTATGTTTGCAACAGTTATAAGACTGAAAGATTTTTTAAAGCTTAAAAATTGCAATAAAATTTAGGAATAGATTATTTGTTTCATTTTTATGTAATTTTGTAAAAAAGCAACTGTATGAACTGTGTATGTGTCTGTGTTCAGACTGCTTTTGTAAGGATTTTTGGAAAATGGTGTTGAAGAGAGGGATACTTAAGCTTTTTGTCTAGCACTGATCAGAGTATAGCACAAGGATATTTCATCAAGTAATCAAAACAGATGAGTTAATGGATGAATGAATGAATGAATGAATACCTTGTTTCCATTTACCAGAGAATGTCTCTGAAGTGCAACTCAACAAGGGCTCTCAGGGACTTGGTTTCAGCGTGATGGGAGGCAAGGGCACCCACACTGACCCCAGGAAGTGCCTCATCCGCATCAAGAAGCTGTTTGCTGGTCAGGCCGCCTCCCAGAGCGGTCTTGTGGAGGAGGGGGATGTCATCTTAGCAGTCAATGGCGAGCTCATCCACGATGCCACACATCCGGTAAGTCTATCTTGGAAAAGTTTTTTCTTTGAAATCACAAGCCCTTCTTCCATACATCATAGCTGCCAGCCATGTTTATATAGCAATCATGATTCCTATATTTTGACCTTGACACTGATGTTATCAACCTTAGATTCCTGTCTTTTTCCTGAAAACTTATTGTGCAAAAGGCATACAAAATACATTTCATTCCTCATTTTGCCTCTAGATATTCTTACTTTTGCTGTGGAAGGTAGGTAGGTATGCATTACTGTAAAAGCGGAAATTTTCACACGATTAATTTTTTGCGCTCGGCGAAGTAAGGTGAATTTCACATGTTTTTAATTTCATCCATGCGCTAGACTCATGGGCAAAAGAATATGTAAAAAAACATTTGCATGGGGTTTTTTTTCGCGCAAATTTCATGCCGCGCGAAATGCGACATTACCCCCGAGTGTGCCACAAATTTTATAGAAAATTATTAAGATGAACTTACACAATTAATTAATGTTCAACATTATATTTCTTTGATGACATGTTGACTTTGACTGTGGATATTTGATATGTGAATAACTTTAACAAGGTATATACTTTACTCTGTTTGAGGAAGACATGAAGTAGCTATTTTCAGGTCAAACAGTTAGTAGAACAATAACATTCTTGGCAAGGAAGGGGCATAGTAAGTAAGACTAAATTGTGTTTTATTGTTATGAACTTAGTCTTCGTAATCATTTATCATTTCTAAATGTTCATATTGATCATTGCACATAACTAGTGTACCTGTGAAAGCTTTTTTCTCATTTTACCCCTATGAAATGCTCAAAAGAGTTTTTGTAAAAAGTGAGGAAACAGTTTCTTATGCTGTTCTCCCCTGATAAGGCCATTAACCTCTCCTATATGGACTCCTCATCATTCTACAGTCCGTTTGTTGGGTGTGTGAGTTGTGTGAATTGAAGATATCCATGCAATCATGTTGGGGTAATTACTTAGGTGTGAACTACATGTACTGTTGATCTGGAATGTCGCCCTCTGTTTCCTGTTGGCAGCTATTCCTCACATCATGCCAAAAAGATCAGCTGACGACTGACCTAGTTTTCAACTCTACTCCACTCCCAAACCATCCTCAATTTCTAGTGTTACATCCACTTTATTCACATGAACAATGCTGTCATTTTAATGCAAAAGGACATAAGTCACACACAATAAATTTCAAATTAAGAAGTTGAAGTCAGCTTACTTTTTATTAACCAGTCCAAGCCGCTTTTTCTTTACAAGGAACTGAAAACTTTCAGAAGAAAACAGGCACTACACATGTGTAAATGGTATTGAAGTCACAACCATTTGTATATATTTCTTTAAAATTCTGATAGTATGGCACATAGTCCCTTTTTGCAGAAGTACTGCTGAATATGGGGTTGAATAGTCATTAGGAGAAAAGCTCCCTGTGATAAGAGATTTCCTGTAGTATCCCCCTCAAAACAAGGTATTGATTTCATGCTGTGGCATCTTTCACATTGCCTCACGTGGTTGTCTGAAACTAGGGCTGTACATGTAAACTCCGATGTGATATTTTTTTACTATTTTAAACAGGATTGTCTATTTATTTTGATTAATCAAAGCACATTTTTGTCACAGGTTTGTGTCCAATCGTACTATACTTAGTCCATGGTCTACATATACAGTACTTGTGAACCTTAAAGTAGATATTCAAAGAAAATCACAAATATGGCAATTAATGTATCACTAGAAACTGGGAAACTTACAGATGGCAATCGTATAAGTTTTATGTCAACTGCGTATCTGGTGATTATAAAAACAACACAAATAAAAGCTCTTCTCAGCATCTGGAATATCCGAGGATTCGCCAGAAATATAGCGATGTTTTGATGTCGTCACACTCGGGATCGATCCTGCTTAAGCAGACGACGTCCTATAATGAATGAACGTAATTGCAATGCAATTATTTATCAAATTATAAAGAGTTTGGTGTATTTAAACATGACCTTATTTCACACCATTATAAAGGGAAAGTGAAACTGATTCTGATAGCTAAAACCGTTTGATTGTAAATACATAGGAGAAGGGTCAATGATCAATGAAATAAACCCCATTTTCAAATTGAAAAGCCCTCCGAATTATAGCAGGATGGTATTCGTTCCCTCATGAAACGCCGAACATGCCCCGGTGCAAGCAGCTGAAAATACAATGGCGTCTTATTTTGTTTACAAGTGACTGATTCCTTTATTTTTTTAACGCTGCATTTTTCATCAAAATAATACCATACACGAAGTTAAGAGTGAGGCAACAGACTAACATTAAGACTGACGCTAGTGAAGGAAGAGAAATAAGTGAAGAGGAGATGACAAAATAGGCTCTGAAAAATGTGTAAGATGTTATGGGACATCGTCTGCTTAGACAGGACTGGTCCAGGGTGTGTCGTCACATATCTCAGCAGCGTTCGAGGAGCTCTTCAGCTGCTATATCGGGGGCTGTATTTTACCGTTTTATAATTGATAATAATCATTACTTCAAATGTTTCCAAGCGTTGAATTTGGATAACCTTGTTTAATTTATGCTATCTATGCAATAATAAGTATTAAGCCAATATTTAAAATCATTAACGTTCTACTTTAACTTTTTGGTTTGTTTTGAGCACTTAGGACCAAGCTTATGATAGCACTCAAATTACAAAGGCTTTAATCAGTTTTACCTCCGGTGCAAGTGGAATAACCCTCAGAGTAGCCCTTGTGTTTCTCTTTTAATAGACTAGATTGGCCACAGTAATTATGTTTATATTTCTTACAAGCTTATTAAAGTGCTCAAAATGCAAAGGCTTATAGACAATTTTACCTCCGGTGAAAGTGAAATAACCCCCAGAGTAGCCCTTGTGTTTCTCTTTTATAAACTAGAATGGCCTCAGTAATCATGGTTATATGTACATGTAGTTCTTACAAGCTTATGATAGTGCTCAAAATACAAAGGCTTTTAATAGCCAATTTTTACCTCAGGTGCAAGTGAAATAACCTTCAGATTAGCCCTTGTTTCTCTTTTAATGGGCTAGAATGGCCTCAGTGGACAGGTGGCCTTTACACTGTATAAATAGGTCGTACAAATAAATATTTTCCAAGAGAGAGAGGGGGGGGGGGGGGGGGGGGGAGGGAAGGATATGGAGGAACAGAGACAGACATTATAGGTGACCAACTGACCATTATAGAAAAGTGGCCTCTATAGGGAGGTGGCCAATAAAGACAGGTTGACTGTCCATATTTTCTTCTATAGGAAAAATTGTTTGGTGATATTTTTAAAGAGCACTCAACTACCCCTGCCTGCCCCCCCCAGGAAAAACAAAAATAAAACAAGAGATGGTATGAGATGGTGAAAGAAGATCTATGCTGAATAATTGCATACATGCCTCATGCTGTGTATTGGCAATTGGACAGGAAGTTTGGCAATGGGAACAGAGCCCCGATAGTCAACTCTGTACGAGCTTGTTATCGTGAGTGAATAATTGATAGAATCCTATTTTCCACCCCTTTTTTCCAATTCCAATTACGTTTCCCAATTTACGCACAGAAAAATAAACCACAAACTATTTTTGTGGTTGGAACGGAAACATTTGCCCTTGCACATTGTTCACTGAAATAGAATAAATGCACTTTCTATATTTTCAAGGATTTGAAAATGCATTTATTGGTTTACATACAATATGTATACCAACTTAGATAGGTGCAATTGTACATGGACATGGATTATAGGCCAATATTTAGTTTACAATTTGGCAGGATGAGCAGAAAGAGAGAATCATGCACAAATTTGCTAGAAACTTTGTGAAATAAATTTGAAGGGTCGTGAGGATTGGTGCCTGATTTTGAAGGGAATGAAGAAACAAGTCGATTGAATCTAGACATTGGGAAAGAGTCTATAGGAGAGAGTGTTGCAGACTAAAAGGGCATTTTCTTTTGATCAAGAACAAACAAATTTCAAATTATTTAAACCACTAGTCTGGGGGAAGTGAACACTGTCAGAACATAATAATTTACAAATGTTATTCATCATAATTATATTTATCCCACAGCATTTGATGTTTTAATTAGCACGGACATGCTTTAATCACGAGAGAACTTTTTAAGTCACAAATTTTTTCTGATGATCCTTTTCATTAAGAATAAGTGCTAAATTAAACATCAAAGGATGTCAGATAGAAAAATAATTTTATTAAATACTCTCGTGATCTGGTGTAATTAAGACGTCTGAGGATGTAGGATTAAGTACTTAAGGGGGAAAATTATGCTTTCTATTATATCATTTTAAGTAATTACAAATACCCTGTAATTAATTAGTTAATTACATTCTGCATGGAAGTTTTAATTGAGTTAAACAAAATTAGATTGTTTTCTGCTATTTCTAGTAATTACATATCAGTTGTGAATCCCTAAACTTGTGATATTGATTAAAAAGCAAATATTAATGTCTAAGCAAAACTTTAATATATAGTCTGCTTATGGAGGCCATTTCATTTCATTTATCTCTTAGGGATTGAGAAAGTCTAGGATATTCTAAATATACTAGACCTGGGCCCTGTTTCATAAAACTTTTTATCAATAACAAGTTGCAATGACTGTTATAAGCTACTGAAATCATTGCATCTGATTGGCTGAGAGCAAATTTGTCATAGAAATGTGGCACTTGTTATTGACAACAAGTTTTATGAAACGGGACCCTGGTATTATTGATACTCTCCAAGTTATACATGTATATTTTCATTTTTCTCCAAGCTTTTGATATCTTAAGTTGAGATTTATCTCATTTCCCAAGTAATACAATTTCTTGGAAAGATTTTGCAGTCCGATTATGGTTAGGCCATGTCCTTGGGATTGAGAAAGTCTAGGATATTGATTTAGAATATTGACATAATAAAAAATCATGAAGACATCCGGATAATCCTCTTTAAAATGGTTCAGACGTTAACTTGTGAGTTTCGATATTGCTGTAAAATCAGAAACGTTAGCGACATGAAACTTTCGCAAATTGTAAATGACGGCCATTTTCACAGCAAAATTTTTTTGCAGTTTGCAAAAAATTAGTGTTCTGTCAGTTATAATTTAGTGATTTCGCGGTATAGAACTTTTGCAAATCTGAACCTTTCACGAAATTAGCAAACATTAAATGCACACGAAAGATTCTGGTTTGACAGTGATCATTTAATAAAATGTCATATTGCACGTTTTGAGCAGAAACCACACAGTTTGCCCAAAGAGAATTCTCCTGATATCTCTTTATTGAGACATTCATTCAGATCATAAACTGACAAGAATCATAAGTATAAGTACATTTACTTTGATATTTTCCCTTTAAAATTATATGTATTCCAAATTCATTTGAGATATGTATGTAATCACATACATGCAGAAGTCACAGTATCTTTCTGTTTAGGCCATGTCTTGGTAGGATACGTATTTGGGATTGAGCTTGTCTAGAATATTTATTCATCCAGCATAAATGTACTGGCGAGAATCATGGATCTGCCATCAATTTCATTTCCCCTCTAAAATTAATCATATTCCAAACATACTTGTAAATTACCTAATGAGGGATAAGCTTAGGCTGGCTTGAGTGCATCTCTTCTTGTGGCTCTAATCTTGATCTGGTTTGAAGATAGTCGAACGGGGATCATCCTATCTTCATGTGAAACTTGACGATTTGGGCGACAGTTTTGGTGAGAGCTCGGATGTGGGGGATTAAGAAAGGAATAATATTAGAAGATATTTTTGGCAGCGCTATATTTAAAGACGGTGATGAGTTCACACGCATCATCGCTGTCTGGAGTTTGGAGTTCATTGATGACATGTGTCTGATAGAATGAAAGAGTAACTTGAATTTTCGTCTCCTTTTAATATAGCTATAATATGAAGTGTTAAAGGGAAGGTTGAGCTATTTGGAAAAGGTAAAAAATAATTTGTGAGCTTTCTCATATTTCTTATGTTAGTTTGGAAGATTATCATAGTAGATATGTCCCCTGAAAAGGATTGCTCTTCAAATGCCCTCACATTCAAAATATGACAAGAAACAACTGAAATGTTCGGGCCAAACATTTGTGTGTAGTCCCGTATACACATTTCTGTGTGTAATGCATGTGACTTTCAGCAGGATTGACTCAATTTCTTATCATTTTGGTGATTCCAAAACCTTACAGCATGCACCAATTCTTATGTTCTATATGATCAACATTTACCAAAATTTTGCTTTGAGACAATTTCTTTCACAATTCAATCTCATGACCAGAACTCAGCTTTATCTTTAAAGGGGAATAGATGGGCTAGGTATAGTACCGGTATATCAGCGAATGAATGAAAGTATATATAAGAAAATGAGGAAATCATTTGTCGCAAAATGAACATAGTGATAACAGGTATCTGTAAAGGGTCAAGAATGGAGTAGAAAGAAGTAGAAAGGGTGTGATAATGGAAATCGGAAGATGAGAAAGGATTTTAGTTTCAAAGCGATCATTTCAGAATTTTTAGATTTTGGAGGGAATTTACCATATCTCAATTGGAACATTGTTTTTAGACATACATGTAAGGGAACCGCCAATTCAATAAAAACTGCTGCAAGATAACTTTTTTCATGTATATAATGATGACATCTGATTCCGTGTGAAATTGTTTTGAGAGTTACACAAACACTGTAAATATGATAGTTGCACTCAAATCAATAAAGTACTGATACTTTAAAACATTTGTTCAACTAAAGTCAGAGCTACATGTACATGTAATGAATTGATTGCTGATGAGGTTCTAGACTAGTGGTAAAAGATGGTCAAAATTAGTTGTCCAAAACTAAGAAAAACAATTTTCAAATGATCTCAAAGTAGTTCTGGAGCAGTGAACAATCTATAAAAGTATATGCCTAATTATAAAGTTTAAAACAGTTACTTGTTGCCCGTAAGCTCCAAGACAATACAAGAAATGAAGCAATTAAAGTCCTATTTTAGGATATTCCGGATCATATAACCATGGCTCGTGTCACTCGTTCTTTAATCCTGGTGAGGAAATGAACATTGTCTCGTGTGTCGCTTTGAGTTCATGCCCGCATGACTGGAATTTGAGGGGAATGTTGTTAAATTCGTTTAGCTTGGCAGGATGACACATACTTTGTTGATTGAGTGTCATGTTAGGGACATCTCATACATATGTGCCAACAACTCCAGACGGAATAGTATTTTTGCACATTTCTACATGTACACGCGACCTCTTCATTTTTTCTGCAGTTGAATTGTGTTTTATGACATTTTTAAAGTGTTACTGAAAATTCATGATTGACGGAAGTTTTCTTGTATTCCTGAACAATGTCCCATTTGGATGAGTGCGGTTAAGTCATTATTTTGGAAACTGCAAACTTTCTTTTAACGGATTTCTTCTTTTGAACTTTGGGATTATTTTGGATTATCACTCTTGACCTCAATAGTACAAAAGGAAGAAGGAAATTTGATGCTTTTACGTTTCGCAATTATCAATGTGACTTGTGAAATATGAATTTTCAAGTATGAAAATTCCTGTGCTCAGGAATACACATGACTAATACATTGAAGTACCTGTAAAGAAGTGATTAAAACATCTCGATGAAGTCTGTTGATTTGTTGGTTCGCTTTTGGAAACAAAAGGTACGGAAAGTTGAAATTATTTGTTTCACATTCTATCGGTACACTTTCTCGAATGATATATGATTTATTTTCTTGCCCTAATGGTATTGTAAATAAACTTACATAACAAAAATAAATAGGGTAATGTGTAAATCATTGGATACACATTTATTCATTAATATTTCAATGTCTTCTTGTAGTTTTCTTTAAGATTTAATAAATGTGTGTACATGTATGTATGATGCAAGTATTGTGGAGAAGTAAATCATTCATGACAGAAGAAACTATAAAGTAATTAATGTGGCTCTTCGATCACCTTGCTTCAGTTTATAATGTCTGATATCTGCAACTCTGCACCCATGTGTGTTGTGAAAGTAGCTATTTTCTTTATTAATTTTGCTATGAATGTAGAAAAAAACATCCCAGAAAAAAGCAAAAACTATCATAGTTTAGCTTGGACAAAATTATAGGAAGAGTAAGATAAGAATGGCAGTATAGATAACCCTGAATTTATACATAATTATCATCACTGCAAGAGGGGTAATTTCAAGTGAATTTCATAGCATTGTCTCCACCTATATTTGTAATCTAGCTTCTCATCAATGTTTAGACTTATTTTTTATAATGTATTTTCAAAATTTAAAGAGTACTTTTCAGTAGGATCAAGTACAGTGGTTTAGGAACTTGTAATTTTGCATCATGTAGATGGCATACTAATAGGATAGTATAGTATAAGTTATACGTTATCTGTGCAGAGTTATATTGTCACATAAAATTTTTTGTAATTTTTACTGTTGCTTTCATTTGTTATATTTATCCAGGAAACGGTGGCGAAGTTACGAGGTGCTCAGCAAAATGTGAAACTTCTCTTATGTCGACCAAGCGAGGAGGAGCTGCTGAGGCTTCTTAAAAAGGTAACATTTAAAGTTTCCAGCAGAAATCATACAAGATAAGGCCATAAGAGTAAATAAAATTTCATTAATTTTGCTTAAAATGAAAAAGAAAATAAAGAAATGATCAAGGCTTATTATGGAAATTTAATGTTTATTTTCAATAATAAGTAATAAAGAATCATGAATATCATCACAGCAGAACTTATGTCAAAGGAATTCCATGAGATTGTCTCCATTCATATATTTTTGCCTCTCATGATCTTTGGACTTTTGATGAAATTTGTGGTGTTATTCCTACCTTATCCCCTTGTCTTTGTAGAATTCTGAGGAGTCTCCAGCCAAGCAGAAGGCTGTCCCTCCTTCCCCTCTGGACTCCCCTGTTGCCAACAACTCAACAGTTCTTTCCAGTCCCTTCAGCTCCCCGCCCCTCTCCCCTGACTCCCCTGACTCCAAGGTCTCCCCCACTGTCGACGAACTCCCACCTCCTCCACCACCTACCTCCCCTCCACACTCTGATGACGAAGACAGCGGAGAGGATGATGCAGACCAAAGCGCACCTTCGGAGAAGCCATCACCTGTATCCAAGCTGGCAGCGGTTGACAGAAGTGCCTTTTCGGAGGTCCCATCCACCTTGCCCAAGCTGGGAGCGGTGGAAGTCAAGTCAAAGATTCCAATGAGCAACAAGAGGAAGTCTCCAGATTTAGGGGTGAAGGGGAAACCCCTTCTCTCCCCGTCCTCCAGTATGGAGAGTTCTCCTAGGAAAATGCAACAGATCATGTCAGAACCATCAGTTGACTTTGAAGAGGTACCAGAAATGAAATGAACCATGAATACTGATATTATGAATTAGTTTCAAATTAGACAAAGTCTAGCATTACAATGCCAAAGTAATAATTATATGGTTATGAGATGTACAGTAATATCTCACCCCTTTTGCCAATCTTATCTATCTCTGTCTCTCTTTCTTCCTTCTCATTTCGCTGTGTCTCCTCCTTCAGGACATTTCTTCTTCTCTCCCTCTCTCAACTTTTTCTATTTCATTAACTAATATGGTTTTGTCTTATTTAATATCAGACATTACATGTATAAAAATGAAATAGCTTCAATATACTGATGTCTGTAGGAGCATTTAAACTTCAAATGTAAGTTTATGTCATGTATCTTTCCTTTCCTATCTCAAAATAGTTTTAAACAGTTATTTTATTTTTGTCTAGTATATATTTCCTGAAGTGATTGAATTACCTGTACTAGCACGGTGATATCTTTCTGTGTCTTTTCAATACTGACAATCAGTATCAATTTGTTCTGTTTTAGGATAATGCCTTTGAGGTACGTTTAGTAAAGCCGCAACGAGGAGGCCTGGGTTTCACTGTAGCTGGGGGAGCCAACACTGGAGGATGTTACATCAAAGATATACTTCAAGAGCCTGCTATTTCCGATGGAAGACTCCGGAAAGGAGACAAGATATTGGAGGTATTGTAAATTAAATTGGCAACTTCATGTTTTATTGAACATGTACCTTTGCCCTGATTTTTAAATGACTAAAAACAAAAATATAAAAACTACACTGTGTATTGGTATACTATCAGTCTAATAAAAGGCCATTCTCTTCTGCTTCATAGGTCAACGGTCGGAGCATGAAAGGGATGAGTCACTTCGATGCTATCTCCTTCCTACGTATGACCCCCAAAGAGGTCACTCTGAAAATTGTCCACCCTTCTACCATGTCAAACCAGCCGACACCATCACCAGCAAAAGGTGTCAAGACCAACAACTTGGCATCTCCTATGGTGAACGAAGATGTGGTCGTCCCTAAAGGAGCAATGGACATCCAGGCCAGTCCTGCACTAGCTCCAGCAATGGATGATGGACAAGTCAGGAAGGACAGCCCGATGAGTCCTTCTGCAAGTGAGAACGATGATGATTGGACAGACATAGGATCCGTTGAGTCAACGACCCCAACACCCAAAGTGAACCTAAGAGATGCGTTCTCTACAAGGCCTAAACTTGAGAAATCTCTGCATAGCAGCTTGGAGGAAGAGCCTGAATCACTTTATCTTCCAGGTCTTGAAGACCTCCCAACGGTCCTCATCAAGAAGAATGATAAGGGTCAACTGGGGTTACTCCTAGGGTTGGAGGTCACGGACCAGGGGTCGGGGTTGTTTGTCAAAGATGTCGTAAGTGGACTTCCAATGGCTCAAGATGGAAGTGTACAAGTCGGTGATCAGATTCACTTCATCAACAAGCAGTCCGTCAGTGGGATCAGCATGGAAAAAGCCAAGAGCCTTCTTGCAAGGGTGCCCTCTCTTGTAGAACTCAAGGCAACTAGGTAAGAAGTGAGAAATGTTGTATGCAAGGTGTCACATAGCACAGTCATCCGCTCCTTATTTCAGCACTTCTTGCGAGATTTATGACAAATCTTATGATTAAAGAAGTGCAGGTACATATATGGTAGACAAAAATTCATATGTCATGTACAGTTAGGTTCAGTCTTTAATGCAGTTTTAACAAGTCTTATAAATGACCTCTTGGACCACCATTTTATGCATCCATCCAAGAAACTTTTTTTTAATGCTAAGAATTCACACCACTAATCTCAGTGATTACAAATTGCATCATAATGCAAAAAAAACAAGGATAGATCCAAACCACTGTAAGAAATTTGTGTTGTGGCTCCTTAGAAAAGTGATAATCTGCTGCCCTCTTAACAAATCAGCAAAGTATAATGATGGTTTGATACACATTACTATGCAGAGGATAAAAGACAAAAAGATCAAAACCTCACGATTAGGTGATATACTCTTCCTAGTTACTGTAAGGAAAACATTTTCAAAGAAGACGTAATTATATATAAGTAAATATGTAAATGAGTGCATGGAATATGACTCTCTACTAGAATTTTCATCTCCATTTATTTCTTTTTTAGAAACAAGATTCCAGTTCAACCCAAACGACAGCAACCAGTCTCATCAACTTCTAACCCGGAGCTGACAGAGACGGAAGATGACAAGAGAGTCACGCCGTCAGCTCAAGAGGACAACGATGACGAGTGGATGACAGACTCCAGCGAGCCACCCAAAGAGATGGGCGTTCCCAGGACCCTCCCGGCCACACCCAAGGGGGAGGAACCAGACCTGATGGGGAAGAAAGCCGGTTTCGATCTGGACCTGGGCGATGTGTCGGAGGAAGAGTCAGATTGGGAGGTGTGTGAAGTGATGGAGAGTAGATGAAAGAGAGAAAGAAATTTTGGAGGAAAAATATGAAACTTTAGTTCTACATGTATTAATGATGAAAACTGCCCGCAGTGAGTCCGTTATGTTTGACAAGGAGAGCCTGTCTTTCTTCCCTGTTTTTGAGAAGAAGATCATGAATTATGATTGTGGATTGTAGGGGTTGTATCCTGATAAACAATTAAAAAGCGCAATTTATCTTCAAGCATAACATTACAAAGGAATATTAAGAATGGGAAAAGAGGCAATTAAAGAAGAAGTGGAACAGTGATAAAATGATAGATGATAAAATATTAAAACTAAGAGGCTGGCGGAAAACAAGATACACAGGATATATCAAATTGTCTGTTTAGAGCTAGTAGAGGCATAAACTCTGTGTTGAAATCTAGCCCTATTGGTTTTAAGAAGATGATGTAGAAGGTTTGTGATTGATTTATCTGTACAGAAGTAACAGAAGCCTTTTTTTCCTCCTTCTTGTCTAGGATCTGTCGGTGAGCGATAAGGAGGATACAAGCCGACTTGACGAGGTCGGATACATCATGAAGGATCTAGAGAAGAGCCATGGAGGATACAAACCTCAGCAATCGAGTGATGAAGAAGCGAAGAGTCCTACTGTAAGTTCCAATCGAAAATATGAAACAATGAGACAATACAGAAAAATAAAAACCTTCATGGAAAGTCATTTTGTTAGAGGAAAAATTCTGTTCTAATGAAGATGCTGGTATAATAGAAGTTAATGTTTTCTGATAAAATTTCTGTATGGAAAATGTATGAAAGCAGCAACATTAAAATGTATAATGTAATGTGCAATATATTATTGTAAGATATTATTGTTGGCACAGATGTGCAAACTTGTAAATTACAACAGACTGAATATTCTCATGTTTCTTTCCTTATTAAGTAGTTGTATATTTTGTAGTGGAATTCATTCAGCAGATATCATTCATTTGTACTAAAATTAAGTGAGGTTTTTTTTATTATATAAAATTTTTAATCTTTATCAGAGCTGATGACCAGATTATGTGAGTCATGATTGACTTTGAACAATCTCCTTTAAGCTAGCTAAACATAATTTGTGCATTCTTTGCTTTTCTAGCGATCTGTGACCAGCCCAGGTACCCTACCAACCACTGTCAAAGCCTTCCCCTCCCTCAATGAAGCCCCATCTCCTTCTCTCCCTGATGGAGGAAGCGACCAGCGAGACGGTGATCTTGATAGCTTAGGTTCCGACGTTGCCTTCTCACCATCCACCACCCCACAGGACATATCAACCCCAGAGAGATTCGAGGGTTCCCCCCAGCGCTTTCGCCACGACTCCACAGATCTAGAGCTGGAGCCCGAACTTGCCCGTCTTCCTCCGCTACCGGTGGGCAAGTCGTCGGCTTACGACCCATCCTCCACAACACCCAGAGGTATCAAGTCTCCTCTCGGCAACTTCCGGAAGCAGGTGTCGTTGAACGATGTGAGGGACTCTCCCACTGGGAGCGAGTTCTCAACGTCAGCTAGGATTGGGACTCCAACTGGCAGGCCCCCATCGGCACAGGGGAGCGAAGGAGGAAACCTTAGCATAGGAGAGGTAAGCGACACAACTGTTGGAGATGACATGTAGTTTTATACATTATTAGGAAGATACTTACATTCAAAATAACATAGTTTTGATTTGTTTATTAAGTTAATGTTTTTGTTATTGATGGCATTCAATTTCATTTGAATAAAATGCTGCACAACTACTCGCTAATTTGCATTATAAAGAAAACATCATTAACAACTAAGCCTGAGTCGAATCGATTGGTTAGCCGGTGTTCGATCGAAGACATCGAATCCCGAATACGTTTTGGCAAATTCGGTGCATCGATTTGTAGTCCGCCAGATTTTTGACTACCGTAGCCACCATGAAAAAATCAAATAAAAAAAGAAACTCCGTAACGTACAGCATATATACTAGCAGAGAACGTGAAGGCGACTTCAAAGTTCAAACTGTTGGCTAACTTTCGCTAATTCGCTCGCGCAGGACTTCGCGCTGTACCTGTGCTTTCTCTATGGAAAAATCGTTTTGTTGTTACGAACTGAAGTTTACGATAATTTTCTTGCACTCTCTCTGCATTGTCAATTTGACAATTGTATAATTGAACATGATAAATACGGGCATGAGTACGAGTGTTCCTACTTAATTCGCAATAACTAATATCACACTCTCATCAAATTGGCAATTACTTCTGAATGATCTCTGAAGCTGAATGAAGTCGAGTCTATATTGAACGCGCGACGAAAAGTTTATTTCGTATTTTTTTTTTTTTTTGGCATCGAACGAACGTGTTCCATTCAGCTCTCCAAAGACAAAGTAAGATTATTAATTCTTTGAATTTGAATCATTGTCGGGTGTGTCGACAATGAGCATCGCTTCGTGCGACACTAGTGACATTTTGGCTAGACATACGGACTAGAAACTTAAGATTTTGGCTCGTCCGCTGTGATTTTTACTAGCCATGGCTAGCGGGCTATCGTTAATTTCGAGCAGCGAGAGCCCATACAACATATGCCCGCGATGCCAGCGGACCGGTCACCGGTGCATGGTGCATGCACTGCGTGCAACTGTGTGCAACTCTGTTTTCACCGCACATCATTTATCGATTAACCGGTATTCGATCGAATCAAAGCCGTCGAATCCCGGTTTATGAAATATTCGATATGACTCAGGCTTATTAACAACTGTTGGACAAACTATACAAATTATTACTGATCATATTATTTTGAAACTTGGTGGTCTACTCTATAGAAATTGATGTATGAAAGGTTTTTTGAAAATATACTTTTAATTATGTTATATGAAGTTTTATTCAAATAATAATATGAAAGACAGCATAATTTTGTATGCATGCTTTTATAATCAGGAAAAAAAGAAGAGATCTTCTAAAATTGTTACATAGAATTATAGGTTTCATATCACTTATGCTACAGACCAAATGTGAGCAATCTGCACGTTTCCCTTCTGCCTCAATCTTTGTCCATAATCTGTTCAGGGTTCGGTATGATTTTTTTGTGAAGAAAACACTCAATGTCATTGAATTCCATGATATAGTTCCACATTTCTAACCATAATTGTATCCCCCGGCAGTATGCCGGAGGATACTTTGGATTCAGCAGCGTTTCACGCCGCTGCCGCCGCGTCACATTCTTGTGTGCGCTCTAGCGGTCACATTTCTCGACGAATTTCTTTCAGACTTCCTGTGGACGTGTATCTTGGTAAAATCTGGACCCCTATAGTTTCTGGTGATGCTGCCCCTAGTGTTCCATCTTTTATAGGGTAAAAGGCCATATTTTGGGGGATAGTTTGTGTGCGCTCTAGCGGTCACATTTCTCAACGGATTTTGTTCAAATTTTGTATGAAGGTGTCTCTTGGTAAAATCTGGAACCCTATAGATTTTGGTGATGCTGCCCCCAGTGTTCCGTCTTTTATAGGGTCAAAGGTCATATTTTGATAGATGTCTTGTGTGTACTCTTGTGTGCGCTCTGGCGGTCACATTTCTCAACGGATTTCGTTCAAATTTTGCATGAAGGTGTCTCTTGGTGTAATTTAAAAACCTATAGTGTTTGGTGATGCTGCCATCAGTGTTCCGTCTTTTATAGGGTCAAAGGTCATACTTCAGGGCATGGCGTGAGTGCACTCTGCAGGCCACATTTCTCAACGGATTTTGTTCAAATTTTGTATGGAGATGTATCTTGGTATAATCTACACATGTTTAATTTTTGGTGATGCTGCCCTCATTGTTCCGTCTTTTATAGGGTCAAAGCTCATTTGTCCCTTTTGTGCACTCTTACTTCTGCATTTTTTGACAGATTTCATTCAAATTTTGTATGGAGATGTATCTTGGTATAATCTACACATATTTAATTTTTGGTGATGCTGCCCTCATTGTTCCGTCCTTTATAGGGTCAAAGGTCATTTTTCCATTTCTTGCACTCTTACTTCTGCATTTCTTGACGGATTTCGTTCAAATTTTGCATGAAGGTGTCTCTTGGTGTAATCTAAAAACCTATAGTTTTTGGTGATGCTGCCACCAGTGTTCTGTCTTTTATAGGGTCAAAGGTCATACTTAGGGCATGGCGTGAGTGCACTCTGCAGGCCACATTTCTTGATGGATTTCTTTCAAATTTTGTATGGCGATGTATCTTGGTATATCTCTCAACACATTTCTTTCAAATTTTATATGAAGATGTGTCTTAGTGAAACCTACACATCTAAATTGTTTGCTGATTGTACCACTTTCTATACAGTCAAATGTCATATTCAGGTTGTTGTTAGGGTCAAATGTCATATTTTTGTTGCATGCATTCTGGAGGACACATAAATTTGTTAACTCATTTCTTTCAGATTTTGTATGTAGGTCCATTATAGATTACACCTCTACAGTTTTTGGTGATGCTGCCTCTAGTGTTCCGTCTTTCATAGGATCAAAGGTCATATTTTAGTGGATGGCTTATGTGCGCTCTGAGGTCATACATGTATTTCTTCCGAATTTTCTATAAAAATGCATTATACTCTAATCTGCACAAATCGTTTTGGTAATGCTGCTCCTAGTGTTGATAATATTCCGGGCCACTGGCGGCAATTTCTACACCATCCTTTTGTTTGAGGGAGGGGATGGGGGAGGGTCTTTGCGCGGCACCAGCAATGCACATTTCTAGTTCAACATACTGTTGGGCTTTATTCAACATGAAAATTAAGATTATAGTATTTCACACATCCCTTAATTATGTGAACTTGAAAGCAAAAAATTATTTTGGGGAACCAAAATCTCCCTGATTACTGATTTACCCCCGTGGTAAGATGTGATGTGTCCTTTCACAAAGTTTGTTTTTTGAAGAGAACATCAGGCTCTGCTTTTATGTGTTATTACAAAATGGTGGTACAAAAGTAATAAGCGTTGCTTATAACACCTTAAATCCTTAAATGATATCAGTTTGCTTCAGATTTTCATCAATTTTCTAGAATTTTAGTAGAGATTTGTTCACGAGTTTGTTCACAAATTTCTTCAAAATTGATGAAAGAAAGTTAACCCCTACCATGCCGTGGGCAGCAAATCCCGCTGAACATTTTGAGGGTTGAACATTTTGTTTAGGCTCAGAATGGCTTGAAAATTCTTCCTCATACAGAAACCTGTGTCATTAGTATAATGTTTATTCTTATGCAATATAACTTTGCCCAGTTTGCTCGAGAAAATATTCTTTGAAAGTTAATATTTAACTCTTGAAAATTCATTTTTGACATTTGCTCAAAAATCTGGTGGCATGGAAGGGGCTAAACAGTTCATGTTCTTTTAATTTCAACTGGTGTAGATTTGTAGGTAATGAAAGCTAATTGTTCTAATACCACTTTCTTTCATATCCCTCTTCCTGTTCTCTCTTCCTTTCTCCCCCTCTGCACTATGTTTCCCCATAGGGTGGTATTGTATGGATTGAGTTAGAGAAGCCAGAAGGAGGGGGTCTTGGATTTAGCGTGGTAGGAGCTGAGAAAGGTGGTAAGACCAGTATCTTCATCAAGACTGTTACACCAGACGGCGTGGCAGGCAGGGATGGAAGGCTTAAAATTGGAGACAGACTTCTCCAGGTATTTATTATTTTTAAAAAATATTAGTATACACGTGTATGTAAATAATGTATTTATAAGTTTTATGTTGCTCTATTTATTTGGTAAAGTTAGTATGAAGGATACTGTTTAAAGATAATGTAGATGATGATGAAGATGGTGATGGTGATGATGGTGGTGATGATTATGATGGTGATGATGATGATGATGGTGGTGCTGATGATGATGATAATGATAAAGATGACGATGATGATGATGATGATGATGGTGATGATGATTATGATGGTGGTGAAGATGGTGATGATGATACTGGTGGTGATGATGATGATGATGATGGTGCTGATGACGGGGGTGATGCTGATGATGATGATGATAATGATAATGATGAAGTCATAACAAGAGTTCAAGTGATCCAAATCAATAAGCCAGTTCGGGGTAAGCGCATGGTACAAATGACCCCAAATATCCACAGATATTTTAGACATGGAGGGTCCCTTTATGTGCACTTCAGAAAAATAACTCTGGGAGTGATAGAGGTGCCTCATGAATAGCTTTTGTTTCCCCCTTTAAAAAGAATACTTCCACCTGGATATCATGGAATGCACCATTAGTGCATAATTGAATAATGATTACATGACATTCATGAGCACATATCGAATATTAGTGTCAGTGGGTTTTAGAATTTGGTACAGATGACCTTTATCTGCTCATGCTCAGATTGCATCCCCGAAGTGGCTTATTCTATCATTTGATTGTTTTGCCATTGATCAGGGACTCGAGTTTGATTTGGCTTGATTTGGATCATCCACAACCCTTTATACGACAGGACCTACATGTAGGTGCCTTTATCAAGCTCACACTCTGAATGACCGCCAAAACCAACTCTTTCCCCCTGTCTTATTCCTTTAATAGGTGAATGGACAGAGTCTTGTTGGCATGACCCAGAACAAAGTCATCACCATCCTGAGGAAGAGTAAAGGTGTTGTCCGGCTCGCTGTCACAGGGTAAGAATGCAAAAATGTTGCCAATTTGTGCCTATGCAAATTTAATCTTTGACTGTGCAAGGGAACAGCATGTTGGGGGTAATAGTTGGGAATGTGATGATATGCATGTATATCACATGACTTTGTACTCTGGTTCTTGTTTAAATCACGGATATTACAATAATGTGTCACTTGCCCAGGTACTCATCTGTATTTGCCACTCCTTAGGCAAGAAAAATGAATTTTTGGATAGGATATCAAAAAAGGCTTTCTAAGAGCTTTACAAATCTATTTTTTTATTGTACAATATACATCGCAACTCATCAAGGCTTATAGATTGCCAGTTATTAACAACAATAGTGTACATGTATTGTACACCAGCCCCAAGCTTTATGTTTTTTTTATATTTCGTATGTATTCTATTTTATGTTTTTTGTTTTATGTTGTGGAGCAGCCAGCTCTCTAGACCAGCAAGTCTAATAGGAACAGATACTGAACGTCAGACTCCTCCTGTGGCCATTGAACGCCCGGGTAGAGCCGTTGAAGAGGGAGAGACCAGCGATGCAGAGTTGTCGCCTGCAGAATCATACACCGAGTCGGCCCGTGATGCTGGCTTCCGTCAACCTCTTGGTGGGTATTTCACACTGAAAGATTAAGCTCAGTCGCTAATGGAGATTGAAGTCTCTATCTGTGTTTGAATGAGTTGGGTATTTTACACACAAAATTGAAGTCAGTCATTACGGAAATTAAAGATGTTTATCATCCTTGTTAGTTTGCACCTGTTCTTTTTGTGAATAGTTTGTGATAATACAACCCCCTCAGCGAGACGATAATTTGACCTTTTTATCTGCAGGACTTGTCTGAAGTTAGAACTTTGTTTGTTTCTTCATTTCACACAGAGACAAGCTGTCTGTAATTCTATGTCCTTTCCTTTGTGCAATTGTTTTGAATTTGATGTTATTTGTGGGTAGTTCTCTTTGCAGTTAGTTTGCATGCACTTGTGTCAGTAGTGTTGATTGTATGTGTGAATTTGTAATTTTGGATTTCTTCTTTTACTAAACATTGTTTTGGTTCTGTCATGTAAAAAGGGTATTGATCAACATATTTCTGACACGAAGTCTAACATTTTGCACTATTTCATAACAAACCAATAAAATATGCATGGACATCTAAAGAAAAGAAAAAAATCAGAACAACAGATATAATTCCCAACCGAAGAAGAAACTTGAATTATACAAGAAATGGCTTTATGCTATAAAACTATTTGTTTTTAATTTGAGCTATATGTACCAGAGGTTAAAATTGCAATCACCGTTATCTAATTCAACAGCACTTGCTGTTTGATAGTAGTATTACCTATAAACCACAGTTAAATGAAAGGACTTTGATCATGTATTTGTATCAGTTGTGATGCTTTAAATGTTTTCTCTGATAGTATAGTTGTACATACATGTATACTTTGATAGCATGCTCATTCTTTTTAGATCAGTGTCTTCCTCTTTTCTTTTTTATTTAGATTCTTGTCAGCTTTTGAAGCATTGCAAATATATTTAGTTGAACAAGCTCATTCTTGTTTAAATGTTAATGTTACTTGTGTAGATATGTTGTCTTTCTAATAGTTTTGTTGATTTAATAGGATGTTTTTTAGTGTTAGGAAATCTTTGTGCAATTCTTTTTGTGATTTATTTTCAATCTGTTATCGTGCCTTTGTCTTAAGTTTATAATTTAATGTTTAATGCTCTATTTTTTGTTCTTTTCCTCATGCCTTGCCTAACCCGTTCACACTCTTATTTGTTCTATCCTTGTTGTAACCACTTAACCCTTCACTGTGTGTTGTGTTTGCATGTTCACTATCACCATCCTGTTAACCTTTGACCTTCCCTTCCCTTCCCTTCCCTGACCTGACCTGACCTAACACGACCTGACCATCAATGTCCCCTCACCTTAATCATGATGCCTATCTCTAACCATGATTATAATCATAACTTGACTTGACACTACTCTGGACATCTGGATATCATGATTTAAAATGAACATAATGAAATTTGTAAACTGACCTAAACCAACACTCACTCATACTTTTCATCATATCATTTTACATGTATGAAATATCTTTTTCATAAATTATGTACAAAAAATGTAATTTGTACATTTACAAACGTCTTCCTCACTATGCCAACACTACATTCAATTTCCTAAATCCAAACTGGAAAAAAATGTGAATGTCATATGAAAATTTATCTTGAATCTTGGGCATTATTACATTGTAAATGTTTCCTCACCACATGTTTTATTTTTATTTTGCTCTTTCATATGGCTGAAATGATAAAATCCTTTCTCCTGCATCAATGTATGCAATGAATAAAAATTAAACACTGTCAAATTGATGATCAATACAAGTAAAACTAAATGTAATGTTTCCTATGCATCAATCTAAATTTTCATGCCCACCCCTTGCAAACGCTTGCTTCTATAACATACCATGAAACGCGCCCCTTTCGGCATAAAACAATAATTATGCTATACAACAACGACAACAACAACACGACAATGACCTCACAGACGACGACCTCTCGGACCATGACGAGATCACCGGCAGCGTAACCTTTGACTCCTCCCTGTCCTTCACCCTCCCTTTTAGCGTGGCGGGGTTGCACAGTACCCGCACTTTTGGTGACGTTGCTATCACCCCACCTCCACCCGAGTTCCGGGTGGGCTACCCAGGTAATTGGCACAGCACTTGATGTAGTAGTTTTTGCTCTGTGTATTGCATAGTTATGTACGTATGCAGTTTGGAGATACTGGTAACCATTTGCAGGTACATGTATATTAGAACTGTTATTGAAAAAATGTGCCCAAAATCTCACTCAAAGAGTTCATAGTTAAAAGATTTGAAAGATCACTGATGCAATTATGACATTATGTTAGCGTACTCTCTTTATTTTATTGACATCTTAATTACAAGATTGACAAATTTTAAATGCAATAATAATCCTGTAAAGCATATTTTCAATTAAGTAGATTGATCTTAGAGCTGAAAATTGTAAAAACCTTTCCATTTGTTCCAATTAATTTTCATTGAGTTTGTAAGTAAAGAACATGAAAATCTGTTCATGCTGAAAGCATATCTCAATTTCCGGCATTAATTTTAAATGTCAGTTCCCAGTTTAAATAATGGGAAGTATGTTTTTACTATTCTGATCGTTATGTATTCAAAAATTTTTGACTATGTTTAAACATTTAACCCCCTTGGTTCATTCAAAACTTCTTTGTGTGATTGGTATTATTATATTGAATAAATAATTAATACAACTAATTTTATGTATGGAACACAATCTATGTCCATATTCAAACTGCTCCTCTTATAAAACAAGTAATTAGTTTTTATTCTCAACATTTTACACAACACAATTCCAATGCATTTTCTTTTTCACACAATACTCTCGTGAAAAAACTCCTTAACAGGGTCTAAACTTTGTATACTATTTGCCTATGAAATAACTACCGGTATGCCACTTGAAAGACATCCAGTTTCTGACTTGTATGTTCAATCTATTCACTTGCGTATTCAGAAATTAGTCAAGTATGCAAGTTGTATCTTTAATGTTTTCACTTCTGCATTTGCATTTTCTGCATTTGCATATTCTGCATTTGCATTTGCATTTAAGTATGGGAAAAGTATGCATGTACCGGTAGGGGTTATATCATATATATTCACATTTACATGTATGTATGCACGCTTGTATATATGTACATATTACTACTATTGCAGAACAAGATACCGACAGCGATATCGACTCCACGGCTGACCTTCCCGACGATCTGGACGACCCTGGGATGCCAGAGAGTCCAGGGAAAACGTCATCCAGTCTCCTTGCAGCTCAAAGATTGGGCCGCGCCTTGCAGGTTTGTAATAAAGTCTTTGTCTGTTATGTACACGTACCATAATTAGGCTTGGTCTGTTCTGTTCCCTTATTAGCTTTAATCTATTCCGTTCAACAATGATGCCATTATCGCTAGTTGCCGTTGCTCCATTCTGTTTCAAATCAATATTAGCCTTCATTTGTTGGCCTGGGTCAATTTTGTTCCCTTTATTGGCCTTGATATATTCAGTCTGCTCCACAGGCCATTCATGCTAGTTATGCCTGGTCCATTCTGTTCCTATGAAGTGAGCCCAGATTCAAGCGTTGATAATAAAAAAGGTCATGTATATTTACCGCACAATTTTTTTGTTTGTTTTGCATTTCCGCTTCTGTGCATCTATTGCAACTGTCATAAGGATAAAGCATTGGCTATTTTCGTGATCCAAAGATGAAAGGGACAGTTTTCTTGCTACTGCGACATATTTGAATTCCCTCAAACTACATAGAATAACTTGACACAGTGTATTGATATTATACTTTCTAAAAAATATATATGATAATGAAATTAATTTTTTTTTAAATGATCACATATTAATCAATGTCTGTATGTGCTTCAGAAAAATCTAGTATTTCCATTTTTGTTCCCATTTTCTCTCTTCAGAACCGCAATAGCAAGCAGGAGAGTGATGAAGAATCCCTCTCTTGGGGAAGCGAGAACAGTCTCCCGCTTGACGATGACAACGAGATCAGCGAAGCGGCTAATGGTGCCATGCAAGGTACGCCCAGCACCAAGATCTTGGAAGACATCACTGATGCCCAGCTGGAGAGCATGGCCATTGTGAGACCTGCTGAAGGAGGGCGCTATTCAGGTAGAGGCCTAAGAAGCAGTATCGCCAAGATCCAGAAGCAGATTGACAAGCAGGATCCGGCAGAGGAGTTTAAGGTGAGAATCTTTTTTAAAAGATTATGAATATTTAACCTAAATATAGTTTGGAGTCAAAAGGGGCCTGAGCTTTCGATCCTCGCAGAATCTTTGTCAGAGGCAAAAAGACCAAATATAGTTTCATACATGTATAAAAGATACTGGAATTTATTTGCCTGATATTTGTCTTGCTTATTCGTGGATAATCGTGCATACATGTAATATGTATTATTAAAAAAAACAGTGTTTTTTCTTTAAAAAAGTATATTTTTTATTCAATCAGATTAGTCTTGCACATTCACATTCACAAGATGCAATATTTTTGCATTCTTTTTAATTCCTTTGACAGACTTTACGACAAGTGAAGGCAATAGACAACTGTGAGGAAGCCAAGAAAGCACAGAACAAGGATAAGAATCGCTTCAGAAATGTTTTACCATGTAAGTGTAAACACGTCTACCCACTTACTCTTTATGCGGCCTCTTTAGAGCCTTTGTTTCAAGATTCTCATTTGTGGCCAGACATGTTGACATTTAATACACTTCTAGTAATGGATTTCATAACATTTCTTCTTCTTTTTTTTTACATGAACAAATACACGTAGTTTCCCTTATTTCAGAATTTAAGAAAAGTATCATTACTCAGCTGTAACTGGAATTATTATCAATAATATTCCTTTTGAATACTAAGTTGACATTTGCCCTTGGTCCTCTGTGAATGTTGAGCCGTTCTTCATTCACTTAGCCTTTTCTGCTTCTTTTTTTTCCCCCTCCTTCCTTGAAGATGACAAGACCAGAGTGATTCTGGAAGACAGCGGGCCGTCGGACTACATCAATGCCAGTCACATCAAGGCACAGGTCGGCAAGGATGTCCATGAGTACATCGCCTGCCAGGGACCCCTCCCCAACACGACCCAAGACTTCTGGTTGATGGTGTGGGAGCAGAGGGCGGATGTCATCGCCATGGTAACGATGGATGTGGAGAATGGGAAGGTAAGACGGTACTTGAAGGTGCAAAGCTCTTGTTGTGTCGTTTCCTTAACCGTTTGACTACAGAATCCTCTCATTCCCACTGTGTTCCCGTAGGCAATGAGTTTCAGTCATAAACAGCCAGTATATGCCTAGTATATGCCTCTCATTTATGTTCTTTGTGTACGCCATTTGATGAGCTCCCATTTTGATCACCTACACTTCCTTCTATAGTTCTGTGAGATAAATGCTCCCTCATCTTCTTCTTGCTCTTTCCTACAAAATACCAGCTGAAGAAGGATGGGGACAATAATGTTTGACAGGTCACATTTTTCTGGTCAGAACCAGTTTTTCATTTCTTTTTCTCTGGAGCAGTGCCCATAGAACTGCAGTTGTAGAGCTTTGATGTATACTAATAACCTTTTTTATCAGCATTTGCTCAGATAAAGCAGTTTTGTACAACGTATGACTCGTCAAACATTCTTCTCATTCTTCTGTAGATACAAGGTAGTGTGTTACATTTTGAAGTAACGATGAACAATAACTATATCTTTCACTGAAAGCTAGAATTTCGTTATATACTGTACATGGTGTTAATACCCTTCTGGATCCCAGCAGATCATATTATACAGGGATGCCACTTTTCAGACAAAAGTAGAAATTCCTACTCTTTCAACTCATCTTTAGCCATAGAAAACCACTTTTTATGTACAAAAGGGCCTATTCTAGATGATTTTTCCCTACTTTTTTATCAATTCTAAGTGGCATCCCTGATTATATTGATGGTGAACTCAGATATTGCAAGCAGAAAATGAAATTCAATTGACAGAAGAAACTACAGGTGATAATGTTTTTTTTTTTAATCTTCTTTTTGTATTGCAGGTTAAATGTCATCGCTACTGGCCAGAATCAGCCAACGCTCCCCTGATGGTGTATGATAGGATTGAAGTACGACTGGAGAATTATCAAAACCTGGAAAACTTTAGCATCAGGAGGATACTCATGATTGATACTGAGGTAAGATCCCTACCCCTGACAGCTCGAGAGCCAAAAACTTAATAATTTGACTTTGTACCAGAGCCCTCCTGGTTACAAGGCCACTGCTTTTTTCATGCAAATCTGTAATTTTTATCAAACGGAGGATAATTGAAGAAAAGCTTGATGTGAGGGTGTGAATTCTGTGAAATAGATGTCACTTGTAGGGTCCCCATCCTTAGATCCTGGGTAAGATTTGCCTCTCAGGCACGTAAACGGTTCAAGAGGACCAATCCCCTGAAAAATAGTTTATGTAATGCTAGTATGTATGAAAGCTACTCAAAAAATCTTTACCCAGTGTTCTATTGGTTAATGTTAAGGGGCATGAATAAAATGATAGATAAAACAAAAACCCTGCCCCCAATCGGACAAATTATTTTTGTAGGTGATTGGTCCCAGTTCTCTTTTGATAAGAGTTATACAATATGAAATTATCACCATGATTTGTTTTATCATTTTCCAGACAAGTGAAGTACACCACGTGACCCAGATGAACTTCGCCACCTGGCCTGACCACAGCGTGCCTTCCACCTCCCTCCCTCTCCTCCACTTTGCTTGCCACATGAGGCGTATCCATGACAACCGTCTCCCCATCGTCGTCCACTGCAGTGCAGGCATCGGGAGGACCGGTACCCTCATCACCATCGATGTCATCCTGGGGCTTATAGAACATGATGAAGAGGTAGAATGGGATTCAAATTCTTAAAAAAAAAATGATTTCTTTTGATGTTCAGGATGATGAATCTGTCCAGTCTTTGATTCATTTTATTTCCCTTTTTTTTCTGGGGGGAAAGGGTACATTACTTATTGTCATAAGATCAGAAGTTGTGACAAAAATTTTGGTTTTGGAAGGTAACTAATTGTTTAAAAGTTTATTATGTTTTAACATACATGTATTCATTTTGTGCTATGTTATGCTGTCTGATCCACAAGTTTTATTTCTCACATCATATTTGAAATAACCATCTCCTTGTATGAATGAAGAAAGATTAATAGATGCATGTTCTTGACGCAATTTTTGTGAGTTAATTAGTAAAGTGTATGAGATTGGAACATGATAAAGTAATGTCTGTGTACATGAAAGTAATATACCCTTGTATTTGAATCTTTATGACAGTTCAAGATACTGAACATTGTGAAGGGTCTTAGGAAACAGAGACAAGGCATGATACAAACAAAGGTAAGTCTTCAAGGTAAACCTGTTGAGGACAGGAATTTAAGTTCTAGATTGATCAACTTTTTTCTTCCAGTTGGCTAACACTGGCATTTTAATTATATTGTGACAGTTTTCTAAACTTCTTTGAAAAGGAAGAATTCTTTTTCATTACAGTGATCACAGTCATGCTTAACACTCTGTTTTCCTAATCTTTAATTTGTGACAAGAAGACACATTATTGCTGTAGAAATTGAAGATCATGGATAATGGTTATTACTTCCTTTTGCAACTCATTTTTCCTTCTCACTGTCATAACATTTGTTAAAATATAGTAATGTTAGATTTAAGAAAAAGATAAGTTATGTGTGGAATGTTTGATACTCCCCTTTTCAACTCATCTGCAAGACATAAATGCATATTCAGCCTATTTTCCTCTCTTCGTTTTTCCCTGTGCAGGACCAGTACATCTTCTGTTACAAGACTGCCCTAGAAGCCCTGAAGACAGTACTCGGATGAGGACCAATACACTAAGCTAGAGGAAATGATCAGCAATAGCTCTTTTTACGTTCTCTTTCGACCCGCGGCGAGTGACTTTGGCAAGTGCATTCATTCTAGGGTCAGAAACCTTTGAATAGAAGTATTCAGAATCTTGCTCCTAATATGATTGACATAAGGGCAATTACACACATGAGAGGAAAGTAACTGACAGTAGTCATTCAAAGTGTCTTAAGTAGGACAAGTGTATTCATTATAGCGCAAGATACCTTAACATCCAGACGATTGTTATTATAACAGATGAGATCAGGATTATAAGATATATTAAATAACTGACACTAGTTTTTTTTTTCACAAAGTCTTTTGATAGGGGCATGTGCCTCGAGAGCAAAGAGACAAGGAAAGAAATTGTCATAGCTGTATTGTGGGGCTGCTCTGGACCAGAATAGAGTGTGTAGGACATTGATAGCTACAGTGTATGAAGTGCAGATTGTGAAATAGACTGATTGTGTACAGAGGGAAAACTGGCAAGAAAGTGAGCAACATTAGATGTACAGAAGTCATACTTTTCAATTAAATTAAATTGGGACCCCAAAAAGCTATGCTTGTGAGTGGGGCCTCAGAGAAAGATGGACCTCGCAATCCCGGTGGACCGGCAAAGAGACCAATGTGTTTCAAAGATCTGCGCATGCTCAAATCATGGAAGATAGTAAGATACGATCATAGAGTTACATGCATGCAACTCTATGGATACAATCCAGTCATGCGCGCAGAGTCCCAAAACAAGCAGATCCGAAAGTCCGCCAACCGAGATCGAATACATTTTAAAAAAAAACATGATAATGTACAAAACTGATTACAAGGAAATGGCAAGGTTATGTAACTTTTTTTTGTATACATGTACAAGTGATTCTGGTGTTCAGAAAGACTGTCATGGTAAGGGTAAAAGAAAAGCACAGTAGAACAATCTGATCATGATAAGCGAGTGTAATTTGCCTTGACCTGTTGAGAATCAGATGTGAAGATACTTATTAGAGTTTAACATTCATCAGAGATGCAAGATTGGCCTTTGCTTTTGCATCTGAATTACTGGTATAGAATATCTTAACTCTTTCATTGCCGATGGCACGTATATGTGACAGATAGTCTTGTCATTTTCATTCCCCAATTGCTCGACCACGGGAAGGGTATATGGTGGTCAATGTAATTTTTGAGCATAAATCAAGCATTCCAAATATATGATTATAATTATATGCTACAATCGAAAATTTCAGAGAAAATTGCTGATTTTTGATAAGATAGTACCTTATATCAACATTAAACAATAGTAAAACAAATGAGAAACCAAAATATAATGGACCAAAAAGAACTCAAATGTAATTTTCAATAAAGTTGGGTAAAGTAAGAATGTTTGGTAAAATAAGAAATGGTAATAAATTTTCCACAAGTTTTGTACACAACATTTTGTGAAATAATAGATGGTTAATGAAGTGCAGACATTTGAAAAGTAAGCAGTGATCACATTTTGGTAAAATTTTGAAGAGAGCTAAACCCCTTGGCACAGTAAGAGTTAAGTTTGAATGTACATGTACATAGATATTGTCCTTCTCCTAAGGTACATTTATTTCAAGTGATTTATCAAATGTGAAATATACCCCAAATACTCTTATGCATTTCAAGTTAGAGAGTAGAAGTTCCCTTGTCAAGATTTTTGTAAAGTATAGACTTATGTCTTACAAGCATGTTTTATACTGAGTACCATGCACACCCCCCAAGAAATTAAATAAAGATGAATTTGCTTCCAGTGCATTAAATGTAATGAAAATGAAGTGAGAAATAAAGGAGATAGTTTTGTCTCCATAAGTGCTTAAACTATAAGGTGCTAAGTTCGTTGACTACCAGTACTATAAACTGCATAAAATTATTATCTCTTATGTAAATGAAAGTAAATATTAATTTACCAAACACACCTTAAAACAGTCCTTGTATACAGTGCTGCATTGTATCTCCTTAATCAAGTTGTTTTTTTGTTTTTTACTGATTCTGCATTTATATTAGTGTCTATTTGATATATGAATGTCAGAACTCATTTTTGTACTTAATTTTTGATAAGAAAAATTTAAGATGTCAATTCAAGCCTTGTCCGCAATCACCTTAATGAAATTGTGAAATTTATGTGTTTAAAGAGATTACAATTTAATTGATTAACCTGTGAATTTTGTTTTCTAATTTCACATTTGAATTGATATCTATTTAATTAAATGTACATGTAATAATGTGAAAAATATTTATACTTGATTTTGTAAGACCACCTTAAGAAATATTAAAATTCTGTGTTTAACAGTGTTTGGCATTTATATCAGTGGCTTTTAATCTATGAATGTGAAAACATTCTTTTTATCAAACTTTATGTAAGAAAGCAGAGAGATGATTATTTTGAGTTCGAAATATATTATGCAATTTGTTAAAATTGTATGTAGCATGTATATTAAAGACAGTTTATAAAACTCATTCTTTGTGTTCTTGATTTCATGAGGAGATGGAAATGTAGGTAGGAGATAGTTCATGTAAATTTTGTAATTAAACAAAAATAGTTAAGACTTGCAAGCTACATTGCAATTAGAATCATTTGAAATCAATGTTCTGTGCTTAATTTTATCATCTTGACCTTGAAAACATTGTTTAGGGCTAATCAATAGAATAATTGCCTCAACACTTTGGCTTATATTCTTGTACATGCAAATGAGGTTAGACCTTGGTCTGATTTTTGTTATTAGACCAAGCTTAAAGCCCAGCAAATTTTAGTACAATATACTAGGCTATTGTGTAGTTCTTTTGGTTATTTTCTTGAATTTCAGAAGTACATGTACATGTATACATATATACAATGGGATCTTGTTTTCATGTGCTTTAATTTAACCAAACTCCTGATATAGTTAGTTATATTGAGTATCACTTTGGCATCATGTTTTGTATTATTCAAAGTGCTATTATACAGTATGACATTTTAATATATGCCATATTTTATGTTCCTCATTGTCTATTGCTCTCATTTGAAAAGTTTTTTCTTACTATATGTAAACAAATTCCTATTATTGAGCCATTAGGAGTTCAGACTTAATATTTCAAGGTTTTTTTTTTTTTTTTTTTAATTTCAATTTCTATTTTTAAAAAGCATGTAAATAGTGTGGTATCTACAGGACATAGCTGGCTGAAAACTCAATGCTGCAAAATAGAAACCTCAGAATCTGAGAGCTAAATTATACCTACATGTAGTTACTTTTTTCTTTGAAACTGGAAATTTAAAGACCTCAGCCTGACCGAATTTTGAAATATACCCTTTATTCATCCACGGGGAGCTATATATTTTCTGAACAAATTGAAACCAACTTCATGAGATTCCGTTTCCTGTGGAATTAGTAACAGCGTCCCGAATGTTGAGCCCCGGTGGTTTTTCTGACGAGGGCCCCGCCTCTCAGGAATGCTACTTTGCGGGGGGTGAAAATTTGATGACGACATATCGTGTAGACGCACTCGGAGCTGTATACGTGACATGTCGTCACACGTCTAGCGACCCCCTGCAGTTTCCTCTGTTGTTACGCCATAGGGAGGGGGCGGACCAAAAAAATTTTCTTTTTTATTTTTTATGGATAAACGGAGACGAAAATTTATGAATACCCAGGGTAATTATATTCTTCGTTTACTAAGCTTTACGTCAATATATGGTTGTTTTGGGTCAGGCTGAGGTCTTTAATATTTGCAGTCTGTCGGCACCCTCATTGCATATTGCTGAATGCAGTTAACTTTGCATAAGGCGAAGCTCTGGGGACCGCAAAAAATAGTTTGACTTAAAGGGAAATTAACCTCAGCGTATGAATTAGCTTATTTTGAATGGTGTAGTATATGCCTCTTATTTGATACATGCAATTTCATGTAAAAACACAGGATATAGATATAAATCACTATTTTCCATCCAAGTTATCGTCTGCTAGCAATAATAAGGGGGCTGCCATTACTTTATGTGTACACGAACATATTTTTCATCCCAAGTAAAATTTCCTTCATCGTTAACTTGTAATTGATTTTTAGAGGACAAATATATATTAGATAAAGTCACATATTCTGAAATGTAAGTTTAGTTTTATATATTTTTTAAAAGGTCTTAATTTGTTCATAAAAAATATACTTCATAAAAAATATACGTCAAGGACGGAGAATTGACGTCAAGGACGGAGACAATCGTAACAATACCAAAACAAAGCGAGGAATCTGCTTTACAGGATGGCTATTAGAACTCATGGGTCGTCAATTATCTAGGCCCATGGCCAATAACAATCGTAATACAATCAGAACAAAGCGACGTATCTGTTGTAAAGGTAGGCTATTATCAATGCATATGGTACCTAATGATCCGTGTCATGCACAAAATGGCAGCCTCCATGGAAAGACGTAGCAGACAATAGGTGCATCTAGAATATCACGTGGGGTTACTTGTCCTTTAAGCAAAATGCCACTAACACATATTTTGCATGGTTTGGTCAAAAAAATTGATTCAGCTGAGGGAAAGTTTGACTTACACGACTTATGCAGAATTAACTGTATTGGTACTTCGCAGTGAATACATGCACGACTCATTTCAATGACAAATAGAAATAGCTATATTTTTACATGAAGTTACTTTATTATGGACACTACATGTATGTACATAATTCAACAATGTCTTCAGAAGTGTTTGGTATTTTCAGTATTGTTTGTACACAAATCTTAACTTATTGCAATGAACAAGTACATGTAATCTATTTAAAACTTGGTGTCAGTTTGTGCATCTTAGAAATATGATTTTGAGTTTTTTTAATATTCAAATTTGGTTTTGAGATAAAAAGCAGGTACATGTATGTACCAATATCCTTTTAAGTTTTTTAAAATTTGCTTAATGAAAGCAAATGATATGGTTCTATTATTATCAGTTAGAGATGGTTTCTTTTTTTAATAATATGTTAACTAGTGTGCTCGTATGAAAATTGGATCTAATGATCTAAAACTGCTTTTATGTTAAACTGGTGGCGATATGTTCCATGTTTTTTCTCAAGTTGCGTAATATTTTCCAAGTTTTTCCTTTTTTTTTTTCACCAGTTAGGCAAATGTCTTGGCATGAGAACAATTTAAATCGTTCATCATCATCATCATCATCATCATCATCATCATCATCATCATCATCATCATCATCATCATCATCATCATCATCATCATCATCATCATCATCAATATCATCAATAATATCATCATCAATAATATCATCATCAATAATATCATCATCATCATCATCATCATCATCATCATCATCATCATCAATAATATCATCAATAATATCATCATCAATAATATCATCATCAATAATATCATCATCAATAATATCATCATCAATAATATCATCATCAATAATATCATCATCAATAATATCATCATCAATAATATCATCATCAATAATATCATCATCAATAATATCATCATCAATAATATCATCATCAATAATATCATCAATAATATCATCATCAATAATATCATCATCATCATCATCATCATCATCAATAATATCATCATCAATAATATCATCATCATCATCATCATACTTCTCATGTAAGAAAATACATGTGAAAAATCGTTAACACTTAAAAGCAGAGCATTTATTTCATATATTCTTATGTACAAATAAACAATCCCATTTCCAAGAGTATGCATTTTGACAGGTCTTGCGCAGATTTATCTGACAGACATGGTTCATCATTGTTAATATTGGTAGAGGAAAAAAAATATCTAGTATTTTATTGTGTGATTCATAGTACACATGTATCATCTCTTGTTACCAATGAATTGATGTACTTAACCTCTCTCTCTCTCTTTATTGACGTCACATATTTTGATGTACTTATTTTCTTTTGATGGAATATTTATCATGGCGTAACCAAGAAGGATGTTAAAGATTGTTAAAATCTGCAGCACAGTGAATATGACATGAAACTGTTCTGTGCCTTTTTTTTATGGTGTGTTGCATGTATTATAATCTCAAAGCGAAGATATGTATACAGATGCATTCATTCTTTATCATGTAGTATATATATATAACAAGGTGTTGTGAATACTTCTTCCAAATGGTAAATATATATCAAATCTGATGGAAAAAATAAGAATCATGTGTAATTTGTTCTTCTTTCGTTGTAAGGATGCATGTACTTATCTGAACTCCCCAGAATAGCAACTGATCTATATGACATTTCCACATGATGCAATGTCAGTTTGCTATGTCATAGGAAGCAAGATTAGCAATGGAACAAATAGTATATAACACATTTCTTAAATAAATAATCCTAACTTGTTGATTTTCATAATATAGATATATTGACTGCTATGAGAGGCACAGTTGTTTATATAGGCTCGAGGGGGGGGGGGGGGGACCTTACATCCTGCTATGACCCAGAGGCTCGCAGAGGGCTCGCCGAGGGGTCATCAGCAGGATGTAAGGTCCCCGAGAGCCTATAGAAACAATATATACCGAACAAAGCCAGGTAGGAGTCAAAGAATACATGTGCGACTTACCAATCATGGGGTCCTCACATTTAAAAATCATCATCAAACTGTTAGTAAACTAAAAAATCAGAGATAAATCAAGATAGATTGCCGGTCTTCGTCGCAAGTAAAATAAATTTAGCAACCAAATCGCACTGCGATTATGGTATCCGCGAACCAAAAAGAGGACAGGATTAGGAAAGATTCTTAAAGTAAGGTATATAAATCAAAATGATGGTTAATAACTCGCCTCGTAAGATTTAGATATACATGAATTAGTACCATGTTCATGGAATAAATCAACTTTGACTGAATGAAAATCAGTTGAGATATTTTGTCCTTCCTGAACACACTTTTAAATACAATTACCCAATGCTCGGGATGAAGATAAACTCCTCTAATTGATCTGGGTTGATCATTTAAGACTTACAAGACAGACTGGTGTAGTGTTGTTAGCTCTTGTGAAATTTAGTTTATTCACTAGTTTACCACTTTGCACGATTGTCTATATTATTGATAACCATATGGGAATAGAATATAACCCTTTTCACAGTCTATCCTTTCCTTTGATTTGCATAGCAAATTTTGACTAAGCTATTACAGCCTGTATTGAATCGAACAGAGTTTCATATTTTATCACACTGCAGTTCTCGAGACCAACTCCCTCAAAAGGTACAAGTGAGCAACAGAAACTGATATACAGTAATTAGATCAATACATATGGAAACAGGGAAAGCTATACTTGGTGTACATCACTTAAAATCGCAACATGCTTTAACATCAATAGTGTATGCCCAGGATACAGCACTGGCATGTACTGTCTATACCTCTAATATTTATAAATAGGGAACCAAAATATTGTAAAACAGAAAATAAATTGTAATATAAACACATTTATTTTCCAACTGCTTAAGTCTGGCAGGTTTAACTTGTGCATGAGATTAGATCACAATTGTTATACATATCTCTGTAGTTTTAGCACAATGTAGACAAACCTTGAGCTTGGCATTTTTTTAACAGAAGCCGTGATATGCATACACATGCTGCTCTTATCCTGCCTTTCAGGATGGGACGTCTCCAATCTTTTCTTCTAACTTCTTGAGTTGTTCGTTGGAGACTTCATCTTGTTCATCTTCAACCTGAAAAATGGCAGTCAAAATGCAAATTGCGAGTCAAAAAAAGGAAACCCATATTTAAGCCCAAATATCTCCCACCCCCCCCCCAAAAAAAACAACACATAAGTACAATTGCACAAATACATTATACATGTACTAACGTTATGATAGTTGATAATGTCTTCATAAATCTGATAGTTTCCTCACACAAATGACTGTGCACTAGCAATTAAAAAAAAAGATGTCAAAATTGACTTTGCCAAAGTTTGGGATGAATGGCGTTCAAGGGTTAGTTTTATTACCTTCGAATGCATTCATTTGAAATGGAGACCATTCAACTAAACCTTGGGTTGACCATCCATCTCATTCAAAATTTGGGCAGAGGCAAATTTGACATGTATTATGAAAAATACTGTTGTTCATAGCCAGATTTTATTGATCAAGATGTCAAATTAAATAAAACATGATATGCTATAATGTTAGCATCTTTGACTAAATTAAAATATTTATTATAATGTACTTCACAGTTGAATGTGGGTTCATCTTTTGCATGTCTCACACTGATAATACATGATCTGATTTCATATCAAACATTACACTTTAATTTCAAAAGCTTAAATATAATTATCTTACCGCTTCCACGGAGAGGACTTCGGGTACGTAGAACTGTAACATGTTTTGGACACCATGTTGGAGGGTTACGATAGAACTGGGACAGCTAGTACAGGCTCCTTGCAGTTTAAGTTTCACTACTCCGTCTTCAAAACCCTGATTGGAGAGAGGGAGAACAAAAAAAAAATGGAAAAAGAAGAGAAGTAATCTTTACTGCTTCATTTTTAAAACACTAATAAGACAAGAGGGATAAAGACAGAGGCAGAGAGCGACAGACAGACAGAAAATAAATTAGATGGCAAAGAGGAAATGCTATATGTTCTGGACATCATGGGCTAGGACAGCTAGAACAGTTTTAGTTTTACTACTACATCTTCAAAACCCTGATATGAAAGAGATGGACAGAAGTCATCAGACTATTCCTCATCAAAATCCGGATACAAGAGAGAATTAGAGGGAAAGAGCAGGTATAGCAAAGGGGGTGGGGGGGGGGAGGGGGTAAAGACAGAGAAAGAGAGAGAGAGAGAGTAGAAAGATAAGACAGTGAATGGGAGATAGAGAATAGTATGCCTGAGGATTAACAGAGAACGAGGACAGCTGGTACATGCCCCCCTGAAGCTTCAGTTTTAAAACTCCCGTCTTCAAAACCCTGATAGCAGAAAATGAAGGAGAGGAGAGATTTAACCCATTGCAGAGCTGCCAAGTAGTACGGGTTTCCCGTATTTCGTACGGGAATCAACTTAAAATACAGGAATATGTTTTTTCATGTTAAAATACGGGGGAGGGGGATTCCAGTTACGATGGAGGTGTATCATCATGCGGGACCAATATACTGCGAGATGCATGCTCTGCGAGAGTGAATTTTCGGTCAGCCATGGAGGAGCAAATGACATACAATCCCACGTGCTCTCCAATAAGCATAAATCTCGTGGTGAGGCAGGGAGCTCGGGTACTGCGAACATTGCAAGCTTCTTTCAACCTAAAGTCAACAAAGTTATCCGTGCTGAAACATTAATGTCGCAGTTTTTAATTGAACACAACATCCAGTTTAGTGCCTCTGACCATTTCACCGACATGATCAAAAAAATGTTCCCTGACAATGACATTGCCACCAAATTTTTATCACGTCGTACGAAAGCAACAGCAATAGCAAGGACGCTGGGGCAAGAAGCAAAAAGTGAGTACCAAAATTTTTTATGATTTCTAGACAATGCTATCTGTTATAATTAATTTTGTTTTAAGTGTAGCCTGTAAGTCTGTAGGTAACATGTCTTGCACATCACACATAGGGCAGTTACTATCCCTTTTCTGTGAAGTTTTTACTCATTGTGGTGTCTGATTGAAGGCCTGGTAGACCTAGGGTAGCTAGCTACGGCTATTGGCGCCGCCTAGCAACCATACACATATGACATCGTCCATTTTAACTTAACTTTCACGGCTAACGCATTACTGGAAAGCGATATTACAAGATCGTACAAACTGCAACATGAATTTACTTACATATTTAAAATGTTATGTCCAAAAGTATTTTGGAGACCTACATCAAATTCCTAGAAGTTAAAAAAAAAAGACTCAATTTCACAATCCTGTGTATGGCTCTATGGTTTTTCATGGAAAATACAGTGCACATGGAGACTGGAAATTATTTTTAAAAATATATCCTCCTTTAATTGTAATGTTTAGACATACTAAATAGTAGTGGAGGGATGTTTATTGTCAGCCTGTATAAATAAATGAGAATATTTTGGCAAAATTTGGTAAATTTGTGCCCTGAAATGAGGCCAGTCCCACATGTGATGTTATCCTGGTCCATGTATATCCATAGCAGCAATCCACACCTGGGTCTAGGTGGCATGTTGGGTACATGACCTATGTCACATTATCATTTACCTAAAAAAAAAAACCCTTTTTTTTGTAAAAAGTGGATGTGACCTATCGGTTTAAAGTTTTACCTAAGAATTAAATATTTTTTACATACATGTACATGTATTTTAAGTGGAGGTGACCTGTCAGATTGAAGATGTAATTGAACTATATTTAAAACAAACCTAGTTGTACCAAGATTGGCCATTCGTTTCTTATACTTTAGTCCAATTTCTCTTACCCAGGTAATATCATCCGCAAGTTGCGGGATAAACATTTCTCCTTGTCTACTGATGGAAGTAGCGACAGGGCAGCTGATGAACAGTTATATCCAATAGTGGTGCGATTTTATGACGACAAAGTGAAGCGTGTCGTCAGTGCTCTGCTGCAAATCGGCACAACAAAAGAGACTTCAACTGGTAGGAACATCTTCCAACTATTGAATGATGTACTCAAGCAATGTTCCATCCCAAGGAAAAATGCAATCTGCTTTGGTGCAGACAATGCTGCTGTCATGCTTGGAATCCATAATGGTGTTGCAGCATTTGTAAAGAAAGAGAATCCGAAAATTTTCATTCTTGGATGCCCCTGCCACTTGCTTCATTTGGCAGCAGAAAAGGGTGCTGCTGAACTGCCAGTCTCGCCTGTTGACACCCTAACGGCTGTCTACTACTACCTAGAAAAGTCCAGCAAGAGGAGTAAGGAGTACAAAGAAGTGCAGAAACTATGTTGCATTGAAAATCATTCCATTTTAAGGCACGTGTGCACAAGATGGATGTCTCTGCAACAGTCCCTTGACAGGCTCTTAGAACAATGGGTTGCCCTCCTGGCATACTTCCGCAAAGAGGCACAAATTGGAAGTGACAAGAAACAGACAGCAGGATCCTGTCCCACCAAGAAGAAAAAAGTTGGAGTAGGAAATTCATCTGTGGCAGCAAAGACAACGCAGCCCTTGCTTCATTCTTCCAAGAAGTCTTCTGTTCAGACAGCTGCTTGCTCAGGTAGTCCTGGAGCTTCACAGGTGTTGAAAAGTGTTCCGTCAGCAAGTTGCAGCAAAATAACTCTAGCTGACAGTGCAGTGACAGAGACAGTGTCGTCAGGTCAAGTACTGGTCCTCCAAAGAAAGGAATTCCAGGCTCCTCCAGAGGAAGTGTTAAGATCATGCCTCAAGCTACCAGTAGTCTTTTTGCCGATGCTTTATCTGGGACAGGAAAAAGCCAAAAACAAGCAACAACTCCATTGTTTAGTGGTATCTAGGCCAGTTAGAAATTCAGAAAAAACATCTGCTGTATCAAAGCACGTACAGGTATCAAAGACTGCAGCCGTGGACAGCAGGCAAACAGCAGCTGATGAAAGCAGAGTCAGAAAGCAAATATCAGCATCAGCAAAGAAGAGCCAGTCACTGTCATCAGGAAAAGAAACCTCCCAGCTGCATCCTGGAACCAAATCTGCTGTGAAAAGAAAGTCTTTGGATGAAAGTTCTCAAATGTCATCTGAAATGCCCGTTTCTAAAGCAGCCTCCATCTATGACAAACTAGTGCAAGATAGGAACAAGTTATATTGTCTTTTTTTGCAGCATACAATTCCAGTGTTTAACAGTGTCAACTTGGAACTTCAAGAAGAAGCTCCAAAAATTCATGTGATGCTTGATATTCTTCAAGAATTGCTTCATCAGCTTCAACTTCGATTTGTCAAGCCAGAGATGATGCTGGAAAGTGAAACGCCAGACAAGTGTGACAAATGTCGCAAAAATCAGCGGGAAGATGGAGACCTGATTGTGGGGACAAAAGTGAGAGAATTTCTCAATAGTGGAAAGCTCAGTGATGAGGAAAAAACAGTTTTATTCTTCAGTGAGGAAATACTTTGTTACCTCTTGTAACTATATTGTTACAAAGTTCCCTCTTCAAGATGACGTCATAAAACATGCAAGGGTGGCTAACCCAGCTAACAGTACACATGACCTACTCTTCAGTGGACTATTTAATCAATAGGTTCCAGCTTGATGGCATTGACAAAGATGCTCTTGAGTTAGAATTTACATCATACCAAGTAGACACCTTAGATGGAGTAATCCTGGATGGGAGAACAGATATGGAGAACAGATCTCCAACATGGAGAACAAGTCAACTGGCACCAAGAAGTATCTCAACTTGTCAAGAGTCATGCTAACAATACTCAGTCTTGCACATAGCAATGAATGCCACCGATGAACGGATCTTCTCACTGGTTAGGAAGATTGCAACAGAGTTCAGACCCAGTTTGTCAACCCCAACTCTCTCCGACTTTCTGACTCAAAAGGTGTGGTGTCAGGCCATGGGCAAGGCTTGTCATGAAATGACCTTCTCTGATCAACTTCTTGAGAAATGTAAGAAAGCTACATATGCATACAATACAAAAACTGATTAAGATGCTGCCACCTTGAACAGAACATGGTTCTTATATATGGAGCATACATGTAGATACTTTCAGTAGCTGATAACTTTGGAAGCTTCATGTTCATTCTGAGATATGTGTACATGTACTTATGAACCGAGTTAAAATTGAAATGAAGGAAATTTACAAGAAAGACTAAAAGAATAGCACCTCTTGAATTGAATATGGGCCATGTGAACCTACTGTACATACATGTGCTCAGTGGCTTCTAACTTTGGAAGCAACATATTTATGTAGACTGATTAGAGACTGAATGAACTGTCCAGTCAGTGAAGGTAAGTGAATGTTCATTTGGTAAGTTGTGTGTACTTCAGGTTTTTTTATTTATTTTTTTGAAAGGGCAAATTAAATGCAATCATTTTAATGTTTAAGTCTATTGTGCACTGTTTAGTTTAGAACACAGTTGTTCATGTGCAGGACGGAATCAGATGTAATCAGTGGTCAAATTTTGCCGATATGCATGCATATTTTTTCCACATGGAAAAATACTGATTTTGGAGGATAAGAATACTGAAAATGCAAAATTCAACTTGGCAGCTCTGCCATTGCATACAGGAACCAAGTAGTTCCAGTAAGAAGCCTATGGGAACGAGACAGTTCGGTAGTCAACAGGTTAACGGACAAAGAGAGAGGGGGAGAGAGACAAAGAAAGAGACACAGAGAGACAAAGAAAGAGAGAGAGAGAGAAAGGGACAGAGAGAGAGAAAAAGGGAGAGAGAGAGAAAAAGGGACAGAGAGAGAGAGACAGAAAGGGACAGAGAGAGAGATAGAGAGAAAGGGACACATAGAGATAGAAAGGGACAGAGAGAGAGATAGAGAGAAAGAGAGAGAGATAGAGAGAAAGAGAGAGAGATAGAGAGAAAGAGATAGAGAGAGAGACAGAGAGAAAGGGACAGAGAGAGATAGAGAGTATCAAAAATATAAACTAAATAGCAGCAACAGGAAAAGAGAAAAGGAGATGCATAATGAGACAACCTAGAGAGGCAACTTATAGGAAAGAGTGAAAAAAAGAATGCAGAAGGGAAGAGACACGCACCTTTCAAGAATTATTTTCACAATGGAAGTAATCATTTCATTTCTTACCATATAGACTATGTCTCCTCCATCTTCTTGCACAGTGGGTCTAATCCTTGTGTCCAGGAGCTCCTTGATCATCATCACCGTCTCATCGTCATCTTCTTGAATCTCTGGAATCAACAAAGAATATATGATAGTCTTTCACTGACTTGATAAATGACCTCACAAAATCATAAGGATCTTTAAAATTGAACGATTCCCATTCGCTGTGGGCTGTATTTTGTCAAAGATAACAGGCTAGCGCTTGGGTTGACATTTGGCTTGACATGTACATATAGGTTATGTTTTAGGTTTAAGGTGAGGAAAAGTGTTGGGTCTAAGAAGTTAAGACATATGCTAGCGTTAGGGATTGACTGTGGAGCCACTGTTGATGTGTTGTGCAATCTCACAGTTCATATGCAATGCTCAAATACACGAGGACTCTGCTTTAAAAAAAAAAAAAAAAAAAAAAAAATTATTATATATATTTCCAACCTTTCTACACATTTTCATTATATATCCATTCCCTCTCACTGCATTACACATAGTGTGACTTAGGTTTAACTGATTTTCATTGAGATGGTACAAGAACTTATTTGACCTGGGGGGCATTTCATGAAAGGACTTGTCAGATATTTTATCCAGCAAATTTGCTCTCAGCCAATCAGATGCAAGGATTTCAGTAGCTTATAACAGTTGTCGGAAACTTCCTTTCATGAAATGCTCCCCTGGAATCTAGGATAGTTCTGCTGATGTGAGATTACTTATTCTGACCTTTAAGCTTGGAACGTACCTGTATCTGCAGGCGCTGTCTCATCCGTGAGGATAGGTACACCCGAAGCGAAGAAGTCCATGACAGTAGCATAGATCTCTGGCTTCAACACCCTCCAGTCGACGTTGTCATCATCCATCTTTGTCACTGTGATGAAGTCTGGCCCTAAGAAGACGCTCTTCACACCTTCTATCCTAAATAGCTGCCTATAAGGATTGACAGGAAAGAATAATTGGCACCGTTAAGCAAAAACAACAACAAATCATTAATCTCTATAAACTTAAATGGTTGCTCATCATCTCCTATCTTTATTTCTATGATTTACATTGTGATGTAACCCAAGCCATGGAAATACTCAGCCCACATTGCCTTTTCGATGATGATCAAGAAAGAAACATTTCTTTTACCTATCTCAGTCACCAATGACTATTATTACCTATATGGGACACTTTTACAGAGCAATTAATATTCATATTTTGCGCGGTCCGCGAATGACCTAGTTCTGAGCGGTCATCATTCCCTCATATTTTCCCTCTTCCGGGTTTCACCATTCACTTTGTGTACAAAAAGTGCGGTCAACATTAATTGAGCCCGAGTAACATCCACCTTTTCTTGTCAGTGCGCTTTTATTAAAGTACATACGCGCAGTATTGTGTACGCGTTAAATTGTAGGCTTAAACAATGGATACGCGCGGTAATAATTTACGTCACAATTGCTTGGCCCAGATTACATACCTGCATGAATGATCTGAAATCAGAAAGACTGACAGGCAAACAGACGTCCGTCATTGCTACAAGATAGGCATATATGCATGATATACTTGATATAGGTAATAATAATAATATTGACTGGCTCTACTTTCGGGGAATATCGAAAATGTTGCCCTTAAAAGAACCATATTGCCCTCGTCTTCGACTCGGGACAATATGATTCTGTTGCGGGCAACATTTTTCGATGTCCCCCTCAAGGCCAGTCAATATTATATAATTGAAGTTTGACTATTATTGCACTCACTGTATTTATGCTATAGTTTTGGGATACTACATCAATGATTTGGTACTTTATCAATTAACCTGTTGACTACTGAATTCTTTATCTCTCATAGGCTTAATACAGGAGCCACCCAGTCCCCGTAGTCTATGAGCTTATGATTTAATATTCTACTTTACACTGGCACAGTCAAACAACTCCACAGACACAGAATTTTAAATTTCTTTAAAAATTATAACACTCTTTTGCATTTCTTACATTCCAGCCAAATTAATGAAAATTCATGAATTCTGCTATTTGTGATGAAGAAAAATGTTGCACACAAAAAATAAGAATCATATTTTATGCTAAATAAACTTTTAAGACATCTTCTGTGCATTAATATCCCAAGAAGATTTCTGAACAGTACACATACCTTGCGAGAGGAGAACCATGTGCGTTCATAGCACTAGGGAAGTCCTTGGTGCCTGTCCCCAAGACCTCGACTCCTGGCAAGAACTTGAGACTGTTTGGGTTGGGTGTGTCCTGGGTCTGAATGAACATGGTCCGGGCTGTAACAAAATCATGCGAGAAAATTTTACGATGCAACTGAAGAATCTTGGTGAAGGGATCTAACAGGTGCTGTTTGAAAAGCTAATTATTTTGAGGCACACATTTAACAGAATTCTATTTTCCACACGCAACTTCATTACTTAGTGTCTTACTTAATACTTATTATGCTGAATCGCTAACGGACATAAAATGTACCTATGCAAGAAACATTTACAATAGTTTATTCAACATCATATAATTGTGTGTTGTCACTGATTCTTCATTTGACATTTGGAGAAAGAATGATTCAATGTCGTATTATAGGACAAAAAGATACCAGTACACTGTGCGAGCTCCAAAATGGTTCTGCAAATCGTACAGGGCTTGAGGTAAGTGTTGGTCCATAAACCCAGATAATTCCACTTATACAGGTACAGGGTTAACTGGGATAACCTTGTACAACAAATGGTAATCCTAGGTTTCTTCCTACAAAAGGTGAGTGCTATACACGCTCAAGTTGGGGTTCACAGATTGGTTGTGACCATCACTGCCATAGCCTAACATACGGATAGATACTGCAAGCCCTGCTATGGTTTGCATCACTCATGGGACCAAGCCTACGTGGGACTGTGTCGCTTATTCACTGCTTCACTCATGTTAAACAGACACCAAATTAGTACTAAGCAAAATTAAATTTAAATATAATATTTGGTAGAATACCTGATACAGGGACTCTTCAACTCTTACTATGCTGCAAATTTGGAGTTTCAAAGTTGAAAATGACATTTTAAATAATGATTTTCCTCTCATGTATGAATGATCTAGACTTGAACAAATCCCTGCTGATGCACAGAAAACATATTGAAGCCTAATCAGCAATATGTTGGAGTACAAGCCAATCCGAATAAGCTTGTACATGTATAAGTGGGTTTGCATCTGTGAATTAGACTTACCATGTTGAATTTGAGGAAAAATAACATGTCTGTTTGCTGCCTGTCTTAAAACCTGCTTTCTGCTGGCTGCTCCTGTTGTCGAAGTCAATGTCTGACTGGTTGAGAGTACATGGTGTGCTCGAGATGAGGGTCTAATTGAGAAAAGTAAGAAAACAATTTAAGTCTCGTCACAAAAAATATTAAGTTACTCAACAAATTTTGCCAAGAACCAACCAAATAACAATTCTGAAACATATTCGGTGCGCAAGAAAAAAAAGAAAAAAAAGAAAAAAAAACATTAAAATATGAGAACAAACTATTTGCAACTTGGGCATTCTCGTGAAATAAGCCACCCCGCATTCACTTTGTACATGCAGTTTATTGCGTGTAATTGCCTATGAGGGTTCACATCCCCACTGACTTTACACGGCAGTGTGTGTGTACACACTTGATGACCGGTGGCTTATTTCACGAGAAGGCCGCAACTTGTAATTTCTGCTTGTTTAAAGTACATGTAAAGACCATGCAGGTGAGCTACAAGAAACGGTCATAATTCTTAACACATGAACATCAACATGCTTTCCAATGGTATGAAAGCAAATGAGATCAACAACCATGACAACATGATTGACAGTTTCTTGCCATGGGTAGGCACAACCACGGGCGCTAGATGGCGCTATCGCGCAAGTGCACAGATAGTCAATGCGCGATTCGGCCCGCTATGCATGCACACACTTCCGATACCGCCTGTGTTAAGCGAATGACAGGCGAAAGAATCTGAGATTTTTTCTTTCTGTGATTGGTCCCCCTATGTTTATCAATGACGTATTCTGAATGTCTGCGAGTTTACCCTTCAGGGGATGCCCTATACATCCCACCAAACCCAGGATTTTTTCCCTGAAGGACAAACAAAGTGGCGGTATGTATGCAATTTTAGGCATTTTTATCGCTACTTACCTTGTTCTTGCATAGTTTGAGTGGGTGATGTAGTGAGATGTGTCAGAATCTGTGTATTTTAGGGGAGTTGAGTTCGTTATATACGATGAGTCATTGAATAATCGCGCCGCAGTGAATCGCCTATGCATGTGAGAGGCATAGATATGGGCTTGTCATGCAGTGAGCTACGATTTTGGGGGAATTTCATCCAATTTATTCGCGTGCGCGAATGATGATCGTTTGACTATCGAGTAGAGCACTATCAGAAGAAGTCCAGTAGTGCTCTGATTTATTGGCCTGCATAGCAGACCTCTCTCCAAAACATGGTTTGACAAACTATTCAAATACATGTAAATACATAGTCAAGTAAACCAATAGAGAAACAGAGAATGGAAGAACCCATAAAATAGAAGAACCAAGAGTGAAAGGAGAACCAATGAGGATGATATGGCATGAGCACTATCAGGGGTGAATGTTCAGGAAAATATTCTATGAACTAAGAACAAATTTAACCCGTTACATAACTTTCTTCTTACGAGAAAAATGTCCTCATTTTCAGAAAAGTAATACTTTTTTCTGGTTGCTTTTTCCAAATTAAGGTACATACACGTACAATACAAATTCATGGTAAAATCAATATTACTAATTAATATGGTGACCGATTTCGTAAAGCATATTTTCTTATTCACAAAATGTGAAGTGAAGTGAAATTCAGATTGGCACTTGGATTTTTTTTTTAAAGTACAAGTACAGTACAAGTTGACTTTTCTTTAACCATTCAATTGAGAATGTCAACTTTTCTTGACATGTTTTGCAAAGTTTGGGTTTTCTTTGACATGAGAGTTGTAATTTTGCAATAAAATGAAATGCTAAATATCTCTTTGGTTTCAGTTTGAGCAAATAGTCAAATTGCTTTATTTTTTTTAAGTTTACAGAAAAAACCCCACAACATTAACACTCGGATATAGCACTCCAAAGAGTAAAATTTTAAACTTAATTTCAAGTATTTTTAAAAAATTGTTTTGAAATTCCTCAATCACTTTAAGTGCCATTTCTGAAATTTTGGAAAACAAAAATAAGTTATATTTCTTTGTGGTCTTCCAATTTTAAACTGTTTTGTTCATTACTACAACCAGGACTTGGTCTTAAACTTTTAAAACATTTTTGTAAAATTTAAAGCTTCACTTGGTTTGCAAGGTTGTTCTAGCAAATAACATACATGTACATCAAAATACATGGCATCTATAACCTTTCAGTCAGTAAAATTGTAAACATTTCTTCTGACCAAAACATTTTTCCTTTTAATTTCTTTGTCATTTCCAAAAATTAGAATTATGTTTTGAGTGATAATATCAGTTTGTATGTACTTTTCATCTATACATCCAAACCATGACTGAAAAGTTACTTTACTTTATTACACAATAGTGGTGTCTTCTGTCTTTCTGTCTGGACCTTTTGCCACGGGTTGGTGGGAAAGTCCCTGATGGTGGTTCACTCAGTAGGCCCAACAATCCCTCAGATTTTAAGATTAGCCCGTCAGCGTTGTTGGTGTTAGGGTAGGTGTTGGGTGCATCAGAGGAAGATTTGCTGGTTTGGTGGTGAGAATCAGGGTTAATGGTACCCTGACCTCCCATCCAAGATGTAGGGAGACAGCTAGAATGGAGAGAAAAGGGTGGAGACTGGAAGTTAGGGTGCTTACTGAAGAGAGGAAATGTGCATCTTTTCTTCTTGTTCTGTTTAGACTGGTTGAGGTTGTCTGTATTACTGCAGATGAGATCTGATGAAGACTTACTTTTCTCCTGTGGGTGATTGGGTATCTTCTGTTTGACCATGGCTTCGTTCTTGGAGTTACTGGAAGGTTCTTTGTAGGCCTTCTGGGATTGGCATGAAGTTGGATGATCCAGAGAAGCTTGGTGACCAGGGATGGAGATTTTGTTGGAGTTACAGGACCTGCACGTCCCACAGAACTTGACAATGTCTCTGTACATAAATGGCCAGAACATCTTGTCTTTGGCTTGATCTAGAGTTTGCTGGAGGTTGAGATGGCCAGATGAGTTGCAATGAAGAAGTGGTAGAACATCTGGTACAAGGCTTCCTGGGATGACTACCTGGTGGATCTTGGCTGTCTTCTTCCTGTCCATCTTAGTTCGATAAAGGATGTCATCATGAACTACAAGGCGAGAAAACTGCCACAGATATCGCCGGATGCGAGGATGATATTTACAAATCTCTTTTGGTGAAGGTTTGATGCCGTCAGCTACCACGCGTTTGAGCTTACTCACTTCTTTGTCTTCCTTCTGGTGATGGCGTACCTTGAACTGCAGGTTGTTGAAGGGCTGAGGATGACTTTCTTGTGATGCCTTATGTGGGCACCGCTCTAGAGTGGTTTGTGTTCCTACTGAGCATGCTGAGATGGATGTAGGAAGCTTGGATGTTGTAGGCTTGGGTGCACTGACTGAACATACTGAAGGACGCTGTACATTTCTGGGCTTGCAGGTCTCGGGAGAGTATTTCTGTGAGATTGAGTGAGTAGACCCTTCTGTGTTGTGTGGTTGTGGGCTCGATGAATTGAGTGAAAGTTGTTGGTGTGATCGCTGGAGATTCTCTAACTTGTCTTCTACTCTTTCTAGACGGAGGAGGACCTGTTGTAGCACATCACATACATTCTTCAGAGTAGCGACTGGAGGTTTCAACTCTGGACTGGATGACTGAGACGATAGAGAGTGATCTTCTTTGATGTAGGCTGATGAATCAATATCAGAATGCATGTGGTCGTTAATCGATTGTCTCGATCGGGTGGTGTTGCTGAATGCTTGGAAGGTGTTTGGGCTGCCTCTTCCAAATATTGCAGATAGGGTTGTCATTACTTGTATGAAGTCTTTCTGTCTAGACTGGGGAAGGCTCTCCCAAACTGCAAAGGCGGAGCCAGCTAGACGCGAGGAAGAAGGACGTGCATATGCCTATATGCATTAGGTACCACCTCTACGGCGACTTCGAACCGTCTAATCCACAGTCGGAAATCTTGCCCATCGTCTCCTGTGAATACCTCTGGTAGTTCAATGTCGAACATGGTTAAACCTATGTCATTGAAAACCTTACACTGAAGAAATAGGGAGGCTTATACTCTGCAGTAAAACTGGTACGAGACAAGCAGAATTCCCTGGTTAAAATTTCAGAGTGTAGAAGAGGGTGAGCATACACGTGAAGGAGGATGAGACATTGAGTACTTACAACTACAAATATCTAGAAGTAGGTCTTCAAAATATACGGTAACAAAGCTCATAAGTGGAAGAAAGGCTGAAAACACCGACATCAAGCAGCAAATTTAGACAACCATCATGAAGAAGGGAGACTAGTAAAGGCTATGATGTAAAAACAGGTTACAGGCAAAAGGCTTACCACAAAAATAAGAGCTTGAACTAGCTGAGAAACTGATGAAACTTGAAGAAGGATGCTAAGGGGTGTAAAAACAGGTTGAAGGAGGGCGTGGCTGGTTCGAGACTCCTGGGTTGAACACAGGACACCGCTGCTACCAGTGTAACGCTTCTCAAATGAACGCTGAATCACCCCACAAATCAATCGTACAGAATCAAACTCAGTCGAAAATAATCAGCTAGTGAGAGCACCAAATCAATATCAGAAGACCCTAAAATAATGGTAGTAAAACAGAAGTACTCAAAATAAAGATGTCGACCCAAAGAAGTCCAGTAGTGCTCTGATTTATTGGCCTGCATAGCAGACCTCTCTCAAAACATGGTTTGACAAATTATTCAAATACATGTAAATACATAGGTCAAGTAAACCAATAGAGAAACAGAGAATGGAAGAACCCATAAAATAGAAGAACCAAGAGTGGAAGGTGAACCAATGAGGATGATATGGCATGAGCACTATCAGGGTGAATGTTCAGGAAAATATTCTATGAACTAAGAACAAATTTAACCCGTTACAGTACATTGCTTGTAAAGCCACGTACGCGCTGCGGGCAGAATATGTCAACGTATTTTTCAGCACATGATATGGACTATTTAGCCCTTATTTTTCACTATTTATGAGATTTTCAGTTAAGTTTTGAGCCATCTGTGTGATAATTGGAATATTAATCAATATTTTAAGGCATGTTTTGTGACAGTGAGTGCTGTTTTTTTTTTTTTGTGGACCTCCCTACCACTCATAGGTACATTCCTATACTTCGTGTGTATAATGTAGGCAGTCATACACCTCATCTTTTTAAAACACCACTGCACAAAAGTCACCAATATTCACTCAAAATCGGCATTTAATTTCAAAAACCGACCCCAAAATATCCAAGAAATACAATAAATTCAACTCACCAATGTTGGAAAAGATATTTACAAAAATGAAATCCGCAATTTACTGTTGATTCTCGCGAAACGAGCTATCGGAGTCATTGTGTACATTTCCTGGTCGCCGCGGGCGCTGACATCTCCCCAAAAGAGTTTTGTCCTCAAAAATTCGGTCCCTATGGCGTACACGGAAAAGTTCCGATTTTCTGTGTGCGCGATCGTAAAGATCGATGTGCCCTTGCGATCCCGAGTTTCTTCGTGGACAAAAATTATATTGGCCGATTTTAGTCTAAGACATCGGCAGTTTGTAAACAACACGCGATCGCGAAACAAATCGGCGGGGATTTCTCCGGTTTTGGACAAGATTTTGACTTTGGATTTTGCTGTAAATATCAAAAGTTCTTCCTAACGGCCATTTGAGGTAGGAGTGAGATTTTTAAGGGCTGAATTTGAAAGCAAGTATTTAAAATATTTATCTTATTTTCCCCCCCATACCTTTAGTACATGCGACAGAAAATACCAACTATTTTACAGAAATGTACCCGGGAGCACTCATAGGTACATTCCTATACTTCGTGTGTATAATGTAGGCAGTCATACACCTCATCTTTTTAAAACACCACTGCACAAAAGTCACCAATATTCACTCAAAATCGGCATTTAATTTTCAAAAACCGACCCCAAAATATCCAAGAAATACAATAAATTCAACTCACCAATGTTGGAAAAGATATTTACAAAAATGAAATCTGCAATTTACTGTTGATTCTCGCGAAACGAGCTATCGGAGTCATTGTGTACATTTCCTGGTCGCCGCGGGCGCTGACATCTCCCCAAAAGAGTTTTGTCCTCAAAAATTCGGTCCCTATGGCGTACACGGAAAAGTTCCGATTTTCTGTGTGCGCGATCGTAAAGATCGATGTGCCCTTGCGATCCCGAGTTTCTTCGTGGACCAAAATTATATTGGCCGATTTTAGTCTAAGACATCGGCAGTTTGTAAACAACACGCGATCGCGAAACAAATCGGCGGGGATTTCTCCGGTTTTGGACAAGATTTTGACTTTGGATTTTGCTGTAAATATCAAAAGTTCTTCCTAACGGCCATTTGAGGTAGGAGTGAGATTTTTAAGGGCTGAATTTGAAAGCAAGTATTTAAAATATTTATCTTATTTTCCCCCCATACCTTTAGTACATGCGACAGAAAATACCAACTATTTTACAGAAATGTACCCGGGAGTGGTAGGGAGTGCTCCCTACCACAGGCACAGCCGTTTATCATTAAACAATAATTTTTCAATCGACAGAGTCACAGACGAGTCGTACAAGTAGAGGTCTCGTCTAGGTCATCACGTACCTTTTACTCCACCCCCCCCCCCACTCCCCTAATACATCTTCCCGCCAGTAACCCTGGGGGCCGTTTCACGAAAGCGTCATAACTCCAGCACAGCGACAACTCATGCGCTATCCCTCTACTTGTCGGCGAGGTGTTTCACAACACCGTCTTTGCCAAGATGAGCGACAAGCTCGCCGACAAGAGAGTTGTCGCTGCTCTGGAGTTGTCTTATCTTTTTTATTCATTGGAAAGCGCCTCCACAGTTCATTAGTGGCGATTCTATGATATGCAAAAGGTGTAGTTTCAAGTTAATAATATTAATTCTTAGTTCATCGTTTACTCGTATGTACACTAGTTAAGGTTCGATCTAAACCTTTTTCCAAAAATCATTTTTAAATATATTTTGATCAGTTACGAGGGTGAGGCATGATAAGTATCATTTAAACATTCACTGCAGTCTGTCTCTCTCTGCTTCTCTTCCCCTATATATATTCCCCTCTCTGTTTATCTTCTCCATTCCTTTTGACAGCTCTTAGCTTTTCTCAGTCTTTCATACATCTCTGTCCACCCAACGGCATCCTCTTATTCTTCTCTTTCAGCTTACTCCCCCCCCCCCCCCCCCCCCCCCCCCCCCCCCCCTCCCCCCCCCCCCCCCCCCCCTCCCCCTCTCTCTCCCTCCCTCCCTCTAAGTTCAGGTTCTCGAGTCTCCCCTCTCTCTCTTCCTCTCTTCACCGTCTCTTTATCACATTTATATGTTTCACTTATTTATTTCAGGTAAGTAAAGAACGACTTGCCGAAGAAAAGAACCGTTTGGCCGTTGAAAGAGAAAGGCTGTCGAAAGAAGAGGAGCAATGAAGAGAGAGCGTGTGTCAATTGAGAAGGAACGCCGCTGCGCGACTGAAAAGGAGAGGTTGGCTGAAGAGAAAGGAAAGCGCTTCATCGAAGAAGAAAGATTAATGGCCCAGAAAGAGACTTGGGAATTGAAAAAAAAAAGAACACAAATGAATAAAATACGAAAAGATGACAAATCAGACTTACTTGAGGCATTATGTAAACTCGTACCTGCTTGCAAGTGATTATGAGTGTCCGACTTATACTAAATAGTAATTGAGAGAATGAGAATGGGGCAGATGAGCCAGACGGGGTTCACGAACAACCAAACTACTTTGTTTTTTGACTAATCACAATCTCATAATTTTGCTCACTTAAAAGGTATTAGTGAACCCTTCCGGCCGGAGAGCAAAAGGAGAAGGGAGAAAGGGACAGAGAGAGGGAGGGAGAGAGAAAGAGAGAGAGAGAGAGAGAGAGAGTGAAAGTGAAAAACAGGAGGGTGTGGGCGGGGAGAGTAGAATGCATTGTACATATATTACCAGCAAATATTAATTTGAAGCGAATGATCAAATCACGGACATGGCCGTTGTCAGTCATATATTAGGCTACCCCTCTCTCTCTCTCTCTCTCTATCAATCCACATTTCAGTTGGAAAAATATATTTTGAAAAGATTAAACCAAATTGTGGGAATGATATTGATGGAAGCACCTCCCTCGGGGAGTCGGGGGTACGAAACGAATGAAATCACAATTTTATAAATATAGCGAGATAAATATATCAGTTTGAAAGTTGCCACACATCGTTCTCCATAGCAATATTAATAGTCTTTTACTTCCATACCCATCTTACGTTTCATGAACGTAATAAATTACTATAGTTACAACTTTAGTATAAATATGCTTATCGAAATAATCATAACAAATATTCTATTAATTACTTTAAAAATTTGCATGATTATTCCAATAAGACGCTATTTGGAGTAATATTCTTGTAAAAACTCAATGTCAATTTATTAAAATGAGTTCTTATCGCTAAACTATCACATTATGGTGTCCTTCAACCAACGTTCAATTTACGGTAGCAAAAACATGAATACTGCGATTTTCTTTTATTCTATTTTTCTAAAAAGACTAAAAGCGGAAAAACATGCGGTATAATTGGTCTACTAAATTTGTAAAACATTTTAATGGGAAATTCATGCATGTTTCAATCATAACAACCACTTAAGCCCAAAACGTAATTTAAATTTCTGGAATAAGCCGAGAGGATCATGAGAAAGACTATATTCTTGAACTTGCGGTATCGATAGCTTGTCTGTCATTGCTTTGTGAAACAGTTTGTCGGCAAGCGCGACATCTCCGGTGAGGCGCCGACAAAGATGACTGTCATGGAGCTGGCTTCGTGAAACGGCCCCCTGATTCGGAAAGTGATCGGTTATAATTCCATACCAATTACTAACTCAAAGGTCAACGTATGGGACTGTACAACTCAATTCCAGGGTTCTCACACCCCTAAAATCGAAATTCGACTCTAGTAATATCATCAGTTTTAATACCTACCTTACATGTGATGCTAATATTCCATTAATCCGGATAAATTTTGTCAGAGGTCGCTGAAAAGACATCTTATCGGCGGATTCCGTTCGGCGTGTTGAGAGAAACTCAGGATGAAAACTTACTGCGGCAGCCCGAACACGTAGTGTTCGGGGCTGCGCTTCGCAGTCCTTTGATCGCATGGATGTCACATAATTACAAGGTCGTTTGTCAAAATGATAGCCATGAAACATGAATCAGTTGATTTTAGGCTATATTAGGTACTTACAATACTTTACGATTGACTGTCGTCTTTCTTTTCAATGAGGATGATACAAAAAAAGGCATATTTATCTCCAAGAGCCTGTAGTAAAAACTTCCGAAGGTCGGTGTTTTGCTTGCAATGCGCATGCGTCAGCAGCTCCAATTATAATACAGACAAGAAGGGAGGATTATGAATATTCATTAAGACGAGCTGGAGCGAGAGCGCTAGATCTATACGCTAGCGATCGGCGGATTCAGTGGGTATATGAATATCATAATTCCATTGACGAAAACTATGCCGTCATTGTAATAAACATTCATAGGCGCATGCGCAAGTGCTATTTTCAATTTGCTTTAACAACATGGCGAATGGACTGGTTTCGAAAATTGAGAGTAAAAAGTGACATTCATCGATTCTACACATTTTTAGGAAAAGCTGATTTGCGTAAAGTCTGTTTAGGTAAGTGGCATCGTATATATGATACTTTAATTAAAAATAATAATTACATGCCATTTTTTAATGGTCATTTGAACATTGGTAGATTATGAGACCACCGAATCGTACTGGTTTCACTCAGGACGCTGCCACTTCGTGGCAGCGTCCCGGGGCTAGATGAAAACATGAAATGGCGTAATCAAATGTTGAGATGGCGCTCTTCGAAAAACAAGCTTAATCTTCGAAAGCTTCGAAAAACAAGCATAATCTTCGACTGCATCCAGCTCTTTCTCTCAAGCTCGAATGAGAGAAAGAGCTGGATGCAGTCGAAGATTTATGCTAATTAGATACTAGTAGATAAGAAGATAAAAGTGGTTTTGAATCTTTAACGAAAATAAATAGAAATTCTGAGACTTCAAGCAACCAATTTCTTCCGCAGCCAAGACTCCATTAGTAAACGAAGAAGCTTGACTGGGGAGGAATTTTTTATTTGTAAACAAATCTTTCGGCATATTACTCCCAATGTTTAAAGATCGTATGCTCGATCTGTAATGAAAAAAACAAGTCGAAAAAAATTGGAACCAGCGGGATTCGAACTGTATCTACTGCTTGCCGGGCAGGATAAACACCAGGCTATTCTGGTTCACGGCCAAGTCACGACGAACTAGAATCAAATACCCGATCCTTCTTTTGACTCATTAATATTCAAACGGTCGCCGTAGCCAATGGTTAGTAAAGAAGAAGCTTGACTGGGGAGGAATTTTTAATTTTTGTAAACATCTCTTTGGATATTACTCCCAGTGTTAAAGATCGTATGCTCGATCTGTAATGAAAAACACAAGTCAGAAAAAAATAAGGAATAATTAAGCAACATTGCGGACGAGTTCCGTCATCCTCCTCGTTTGGTTCCTGATGGAATGTTGAGGATTAACCAGAAGAAGAAGAAGACTTTCATAAATGAACTGACGGGTGAGGGGAGGGGCATATGGCTACTGTACAGGTAACAACAATAAAATGTCTTGAAAGTACAGCAACACCTTTTTTGCTGTTCTGACAGGGAGTAGTCCATGCATCAGTGGGCTTCAGTTAGAAAATAACAGTTATCTCGGCTTTCGATCAATTCCATTGATGATGACCCCGGCCCCACCTACCCCCCCCCCCGGGGCCCTCCTTCATGGGGATGGTTCTCTTCCGTCAGGTTCTCTTTTATACCACAAGAATACTCCGCTCTTTCTGGCAACTGGCATCCTGGAGCCATCGAAGTAGACTCGATTAATTTATTCACATTAATAACGAATCGAAAGGGGTCACGCGCCTTAATTCCCCTGCAAAACCCATTCTAACTACTCTATTGAAATCTGATGTGCCCCCGAATCATCCCGCAGCCAATTTAGACCAAACAGGCAAGTGAGAAATAAAGTGACAGCTATTGCTATTTTCCTCCCCCCCCCCCCTCCCCCCACCTCCCCCCCCCCCTCCCCCCCCCGACTCACCCCCAACTCCCCATCCTCACGGCCAGAGAATCCTATCTTTGAGACTACGCATAATTAAACTTTCCAACATCAGGATGTGTGCATTTTGAGTTGTATGCAGCTGTGCACACGTACTTTACTTCTGCGGAAATAAAAAAAAACCACCGTCGGAGAAGTGACGAAAGCCGCAGTGAAAACCACAAACACGATGACTCATGCCAGAAGGTTACGTAAACTGTTGTCTGGAAGTGGAAGTTATGTCGATTTAAATGTTTATATTTTGTGTTATTGAAATGATTTTTTTTCATGCTGATTGCCAATTTGTAATATGCAAAGACCTTCTCTTGAAATTCTCTTATAGATTCGATTTCAGGGATCAAAATTCTGTATTATTTTTAAAGTGTATAATTCTTTGTTTGCCACTTAAATACTCTTTTATGGGATTTATGCGTAAAGTCTGTTCCAAATGATTTAAAATGTCATTCTTCTATAATACTGTCGCAAGTGATGAAGAATATGACTGTATAATTACGCAAGCAAACCCGAAAATCCTAGCCTCCAACTCGTTTCTTCCAGAGAAGAAACAACAACATCCCTCCTCCCCCCCCCCCCCTCTCTCTTCTTTCTCCTCTGTCTGTCTCTCTGTCTCTCTGTCTCTCTCTCTTGGTAGACTAACATGGCATTATAGGCTTTTTAGTGTCTTGTCGGTCCATGGTCACGGTTTAGGTAAATGTGTTAACATGGCATTATAGGCTTTTTAGTGTCTTGTCGGTCCATGGTCACGGTTTAGGTAAATGTGTTAACATGGCATTATAGGCTTTTTAGTGTCTTGTCGGTCCATGGTCATGGTTTAGGTAAATGTGTTAACATGGCATTATAGGCTTTTTAGTGTCTTGTCGGTCCATGGTCACGGTTTAGGTAAATGTGTTAACATGGCATTATATGCTTTTTAGTGTCTAGTCGGTCCATGGTCACGGTTTAGGTAAATGTGTTAAGATGGCAGTAAAACAATGTATTATGTCCCTTTCCCTTTGAAGAGCTTGTGTTATTATGTCCGTCCTGTCTTCTGGTATAATTGTAGTTTGGTAAGTAATGGCTGAGTAATTGTTTCCGAGAAATTTCAAAGAAATTGATCCCTTCTATAATAAATGTTGAAAAGCCTAGTCACGACGTTTATACCTGGAAATGATTCAAATAATTTTGACCTTCCTCATACGACCGCCAACAAATTCCCCACTCCGTTGAATCTCTCCTTCCCTTTATCTTTATCACTCTCTTTCACTTTCTCTTTATCTCTCTCTCTCTCTCTCTCTTTCTCTCTTCCTTCATATGCTTCTCCTCTCTCACTCACTCTTTCCCACTCCTTCCATGTATCCACACTCCCCATTCCTCCTTTCTCTTTCCGTCTCTCTCCCTTGCTCTCTCACTCTCTCTCTTACCCTCCCACCCACTCTTCCTTTCCCTTAATTCTTCTTACTTTCTACTGTTTAATTGTACCAGTCATGCACTGTAATAGCAGTACTTTGTATGACATCAACCCCAAAGAAAAAAACACACAAAACGATCAGAAAAAATAAACAAACAACAAAACAAACAAACCAGGACAAAAGCCATCTACTTCCTCTTTTATTTTCTTGATAGTAATCAACCACAACAATATGGAAATCTTTGCCTCTCTGCCTATCCATGTATACTGAGGAATAGTATGTGTGCTGCTGTTGTTTCTTCTGTTCTTTCTGATTCTTTAATTTTAATTGAATTTTATTTGTTTTAATCATATCTTGATGATTTTAATTGTTGTTAAGTCAGTTTACATTCAATAAAAACAGAAAGAAAAATATATAGAAATCTTGGTTGGGAAAGAAGGGAAACTCTGAATTAAATGAAATGATAATCTTAAACGATCCACTGCGACGTTTGAATCATTCGTTCTTAAAGTGTTCACGGTGATTATCTAGTTAAGAATGATCAAACAAAGATTTTTTTCAATTACATGTATACATGATTATTCTGTCAAGGATAATTTTAACAAGCAATTAAGTGCAATATTCGAATTTCCTTTGACTATTTATTTTTGTAATTATAAGTAAAAGCAAATTTTCCTATCATTAATGATTAAAACGAAATCATTAAACACGTAACATTATAGCGTATCCTGAATAGGGCGGGGCCGGCTTTACCCATCTCCGTTTACACTGCAAAATAAAACTTTTGATTAGTAGCGGGTGAATTAGATTATAGGAAATTGGCTTAGATATTTCAATTGGGGGGGGGGGGGGGGAGTATATCCCCAGATCTAAGCATCGATGTGCTTACGGCATTCGGGCATGGCAGGCCAGATAGAGTCTGCCCCCTCGGCCTCCTCCCCAATGATTGTGAATTTCTGGATACTCCACTGTCTACTGAATTTCATTCTTTCATGATAATTTAATTTACACCCTTTTCAATGTCTTTTGATCTCGCCCCAACCTTTCAACTTCTCCTGTTTACGTAGCTGCCATTTATTGAAATATTTATATATCTCGTAATTCTGTCCTAATATTTATGACATGAATAATAGCTAATAAATATTGTTACTTTGAAATAAAGGAACATTCCCTTTCTGAGTCATTGCGGTCTTGTAAATAATCGTTTGGATGTCCGAAATGACGTATCTTGCATTGTTTATGATAGTATGGATTAAGTGCTGTGCCTATATGTAAACCAAATAAGGTTAAAACCTGATTCCAACAATATGATTTCATTTTTTTTTAAAAGTGCTATCAAAAGCGTTATTTTATGAAGGAAGTCAGCACTCCATCATGTACATGGTACAGGAAAGGCCTATGTGTGATTTCTTAATGACAATTATCTTGTTATACCCGATTTCCTAACATTCTAAAGGAAATCAACTCGTATAAAATTATCAAGTTAAAGATTCATTGGATTGAAGTTTCATTGGATTCTGTAACCAAAACGCGGCGCATAATGTATCGGGTAAGATGGTTATAATCACGTACGTACGCATGTCCTTAATACACACATCGCAAAACAAGCCGAATTAAGTTCGAAATCTCATTCTGTTCTCTCACCTTTTTTCAGTTTAGTTTTAGTTTAGTTTAGTTTATTAAACTCAATCGCCCTCCTGGGGTATGCGAGTACATACAAACAATAACTATTACACTTTGGTGCAAGCTGGCAACACAGATACAGATAAAGAAAAACATGTACACGCCTAACAAAGTAGAGGCATCAATGACTCAAAACATTACTACTGTACGGTAAGTGTCGTATCCATACGCTCTCACCGCCGTGGCCCGGGTTCGATTCCCGGTGTGGGAAGAAGTTATTCCTTTTTTTTTTTTTTTTTTTTTTTTAACGACATTTGCCAAATGTTATGCAGAGTACATGTTGAAAATTATGTTTAGGAACTATTTTGTATATTTAATTATTATTATAGGATAAGTAGAGATTAAATATTTTGTATGAAAGGTTTAAGAACAGCAAAACCTTAACAACGTGACTAAATTTGGGTGAATGTCATTAACATTGAAGAGGATGCACAGTGATGTAAGCATATGGGACCACACAGAGTACATGCTTTGTGGCCAGAATTACTAAATCACAGTGTGTCTAACCAATCTGCTGCCTCCATAAATACAGTTGTCTCTTTATAGTATTGTCTGTGTACTTAAGAGTATATCTACCGGGTCATGATGACGTCATACTGTACTTTGGACCTTCTTGGTTGGCATCCCACAAAGAACCCGTGTGAAACAATAGAATGGGTCATATACAGAGGATATTGATCAGCGGATAAATCTGGGGAGCGTTTCATCAAGCGTTTTGTCAGTGATTTTTACCGACAGTTACTGTTATACACTACTGAAATCCTTGCATCTGATTGGCTGAGAGCAAATTTGTCAGTAAAAATCACTGACAAAACGCTTGATGAAGCGCTCCCCCGATCTCTTAATATGGTCATAAGTAATTAAGGCGATCGTCCTGTGTGAAAGTGAAAATGGAAGATAGATTATACGCACACAGCTTTTCATGGAGTCGACGTACATGTATGCCCCTAAATAAATCAAAATTATAACGAAATATACTTTTAGTATACTACCAATGGCTGTCTTAGATAGCAAGTGAATGTCTTCTGATGACTAATTATGATGATGATGATGAATAGTAATAACTATAGTTCAAACAAGGCGTTAGTAGAATCCTCTGTGAGCATGGTGACTGGAAATTAGCTCTTGTGCTTTCTTGTGTTATCCTGTTCAAGCTTACTTAATTTTCATCAGATATTCCTTTTTTATTGTTGTATGTTAGAGGCTTGGCAAATAAAATCAATCAATCAACTGTATAGCCTTTTAAAGGAAGACATTGAAAGTGTCAAAATTGCGACAACAATTGCAGGAATGACAGCGTTCTTCCTGCCAAAAACAATCCATGATTATTTATAACTCGAAAATGACATTAGTCTTTCCAAACTGTATGGGAAAATGTAGCTATACCACTTATGGCCTCCCCCAATTCATTAGGAGAGCAGAGACCCTATCAACTTTTCAATCATACCTGAAAACCTATTTGTTCCCCACTGCAACACCATCACAAGAATAACTTACATGTATGACTATCAAGACAATTTTTGGAAAGGAACAGAATTTCAACCACGGTCTGAAAACATTGAAATTTGTGAGACATCCTGAGCAAGCGCCATGAGCGCCCAATTGAGGCGGATACCGGCGCTATAGAAGAAGCCATCATCATCATCATCATCATCATTATGCACAAAATAACTCTCTTGAGTTAAAGCAACACAGTAAAGGTGTAAAAAAAATGAACGTTGGTGGAGTACAGTTATTCTGAGTATACCTACACAACCGAAACAGAAGCAGAACAGAATACATGCTATTGTGTCTATGCAAACACAAGATGTCGTTTAAAAACTGTTCCATATATTGCATGACTTATATAAATTATACATATCTCTCATAATCGATTATAAAAAAGCACTGAAATTCCTCATAGCTTTCGAATACAGTAATATTCTTCAATGCTATATTCTAGTTTTATTAACTCTGCCAAGCGTGCGGTTGCAGAATATTAATATATAGATTCACGTTTGGCTAGATGAACTGTCAGTTGGCAAGAAATGACAGAATACAAAAAGCTGCCTGTTTAGGATCACCGCATTCAGACTAATATGCACATTAATTTGATAATAATTACAATAATCAACATCTGCTTCCTTGCGTTTATAGGTATAAGCATTGTAATCCAAGATAATTAAACTGATTTACGTTTTGTGTACCTGATTAGTCTTGTTGTTTTATTTTCATTAACAAATTCTAGCGAACAAAATTTTGGTTAAAAATGAACTTTTGGAGAAAGATTTAACTTTTACTTCATAAAGAGCATTCCCTCCCAATCTCTCTCTTCTTATCTTTTGTTCTCTCTCTCTCTCTCTTTGTCGCTCAGTCCCTCTCTCCCTCTCCTTTTAACTATCCTTCTTTCCGTCTTTCCCTCTCTCCCCCCCCCTCTCTCTCTTCTCTCTCCCCTTTCTCCCTCTTTCTCATTCTCCCTTACCCTATCTGTGACATTCTATTAGTGGAAATACATGTATACCTATAACATGTAAGCAATTAAACGGATATTAGCAACTTTTACTGTATACATAATAATCGTAGTCCAGTGGCGTAGTCCAGAAATTGTGAGGAACTGACATTATGGGTTGTATTTTTTTTACTCGATTGATGAATGCTATAGTGGTTTCCTTCCCTCAATCCTATTTTCTCTCCTCTCTTGTATATTTGCCATTTGATCGTTTGTGTGTGTGGAGGGGGGGGGGGGCGTGTTCCCCTAATCCCTGTTATTACACCACTGCCGTAGTGTAATGATCCTTACAATGTATTTGCACCATTCTTTCTTCGCTTTAAAGAGGGCGAATCAATAACTGATTATTGCTTTCACTTTGAAAATTTATGCGATATCACTTCCTTTTCCTTCCATAAAGAACGTCTAAATCGATTTTAAACATAGCATTACTCACGGGTCATCTACAACATGAACCTAAAACTCAATTGAGGGAAATGAATTAATGGTTTCTGTATGATAGTTGTAAAAAACAAAACAAAACAAGGCAGACAAAACAATATTTCTCTCTCAATTTTCACACGGATGTTCACTGATTTCTAAATAAAACATAAGAAACCCTGACCTATGTTATTTACAGGAACTAATGAGGAATTGAGGAAAAAGGCCAAGGACCAAAAGGGTGGTAATATTATGATGCGTCACTTATATCATGAGTGACACTTTCCCCAGAAAGAAATGAAAAAATGCTGCAACTACAAATTATATTGAGAATTACAACAAAAATTCTTTCCTAGAAAATGTCTCCTATGAAGATTCCCAACATCAATACTTTCTCTTTTTTTTTGAAAGCTTGTAATCGGAAATATTTATAACGGTTTCACTTTGAAATCATCAAATTTCTTCGTTTCTTTTCTTTTTAACGTACTTGAATGTAGAAATGTTTCCCTACATAGACTAGCAATAACGTTCAATCAATTAAAACTCACCTTCGATTAATTGGGAACAATCTCATAGATAAATTTAATGATCATAACAAGAGAATACATTTGGCGACCAGTCGTTTCTGTGATTTGATATACAATACGATGTACAACATGATGTTTAGCCTAATTAATGTATACATCTTTACATCTCACCCCCTGTAATATAGCATAAAGATATTCTTATAGGCACTTGGGCACGACTAGTCACCCAGGGCCTATCCACAAGAATATTTGTTTTGATTAAGGTCCCTCCACTTTTAGAAATGCAAAGTTTGTTTCTTTCATGTTTTCTTATCTATTCCCCACCCCCTCCAGTTTTGCTTATCAATTGTCATTTCCTGAACAGTGACTCACTGACGTGTTATAAAACGTATCTTACATTCCATAAACAGATATAAATATTTGTAATTAATTTCTGTTCTAGAAACTGTAAATACTTACCATCGCAATGAAACGCACGATTTTGTAAATGTTTGTTTCTGACCCACGAGATTTGAAAACAAAAACCACGTAATTTTTTTTTAAATTTCATGTGGAAATAAAGAAAAACGATTTTGAATCATTCTAATATTTGCATGTCAACTCCTCTAAACATGAAGTGGCAAATTGTCTTTGACTATGTCAGGACATCGTCGATAGACCATTTTGAAGAGGGGGAGGGGGTGCCGAAACTTTGCAGACAAGGTCGGCGAAAATTTCAAATGAAAAAAGAGAAGAAAAGTAATCAATTTTGGAGGTTCTTCGACAAATTCTTAAAACGCCAAATTTGGCGATAGAAAATTTTGAATTGGAATCTAATGACACCCCTGATTATGACTGTGAAAAAGGAAACACCATGAGTGAGTCATCTATGAATCGGACAATGGGTAATCCTCCACTTTCAAAATCTTCTGACTGATGACTGACCTACCACACTCCTTCCTTTGACTTGGTACGTACAGTCACAGCGGTATGTTATGAATAATTCCTGTCTTCGCGCGAAACTCGTTTTGCGTGGGTCGTCTGCCAATCGACAGTGAAATCATCGACTATAAAAGTGCGCCAATATTTTGTGAATCCCATCAGTACTGTTTCGGACTTTCAGTTGATGTTGGTATTTTACATGGTGCGACACAAACTGCACACATCAAGTTTTGGCAGATGAACATTTTTTCTGCAATGCTGTATTAATTGGAAAGTGCTATTCAGTGATTTTTCGACGACTTTCATTTATTAATTAATTAATCAAAGTTTTGGTAGATTGGATTTACTGTAGTTCGTTGAAGGCGGAATTTCGAAAAAGCGAGTGAAAATGGAGGTCCAAATTGCGCTTGTTTTTGTCTTGATATATATCGCATGTGTCCAGTCGTTTGGAACGAACGAAGCTCTGGTAAGTCTTGCAAACATTTCTTTTTGTTCATGTGTATTAACTGTCAAATCATAAAGATTTTGTCAAAGGGCCTTTTCTTGGTGCATTAAAAAAATCAATAGCACATTAGTCTGTTAATTATTGTTTTAAATGCCTGAAACTTTCAAATTCATTCAAATGTCATATCAAATTCATTTAGATTAAAACTTTACTGTATATCCATAAATTGCATTTCTGTCATTTCTACTTGTTCATTTCGATTTATAATCATGTCTTTATTCTGTTGTCATTGCTATTTAACTGTCACATTTGTAATTTGAACAATTATGTTGTATATTTATTACTATAATTGTTTGTAAATTTGTTATTTGAATTGACAATAAATGCAGAAAATCCTGCCAAAAAATTGATAAAGAGGGGGTGTACCCCTTATAGGAGACCTCATAGCGTTCAAGAAGCATTTTAAAAATCAACTTAGAGTGACAACATCCAGTTGAAGGCCAAGGAAAAAATTATTACATTTCGCCACGTATTCGGGAAAACTTTCACCCCTTGAACATCGATCTCTAGATATGCCTTTGGGCGTAGAACACTTACCAGTACCTATTTACAAGGATTGCTTTACTTTATGTTTCTTTTAATTGTAAAGTGAGTGTTATTTGCAATCGAATGTGAAACAACTGCTAGGACATTCTCGGTATAAGAGAACTGAGAACTTTCAATTTGAGATGTGGACTTGGTTTGAACAAGGAAATAACAAGAAAAACCATATCGATTTCGTAAAACAACAAGAAAAGTAGAAATCTTTAAAGGCCACCGCACACCTTATGATCGGTCTGCGATCCGATTTGTGAAATAAATCGATATGGCATTAAATATTGGCAATTCACAAATGGTATTACCCAGGCTGCTAGTTACGGGGAAATTCCCAATTTGGGTCAAGATTTGAGGAAGTAATCTTCCTTTTCATAATCCTGTATAGTCCTCTATCTGTCTAGGTTATAAAGATTAACAAATATCATTTGCTTTGGGGGAGGACAATTTACAAAAAAAAAGGGGGGGGGCACAATATACACTTTCGTTTCGATAGGGGGGAGGTTCAAAGTTCAAAGTTCATTGATTCCCATAAACATATATATAGCCTTTACAATTTTTAAAAAACAGTATACACATGAAAATTAAGAACAGAGTCGACTTTTAGTTGAAACATATTAGTAGGTTGATCTCATTGTGTCAACTGTTCAATTTATATGAAAATATGAGTTTTTATAATACTAACAGTTTTCCATCTTTTTCCTCAGAGCTATCTGTCAAAATTCAACTATTTTTCATCGAATGATCTGTCCAGCGGCCATCTTAGAAGTCAAGATTCTGTCAACGACGCGATTCGGTTATTTCAGAGAATGAACGGGCTTAACGAGACAGGTTGGTTGCATTCATTTGCACTGCGAAAAGAATGAAAAAATAATTACTCACTCCAGGGGTCGCATAGAATGGGGCTTTGGGGCTCAAGCAGGAGCGGATCCATGATTGTGTAAAAGGGAGCGGGGCGGGGCGGGGCGAAAAAAAGGTAATCATCACACATTTTGAGGTCTCTTTGTCTTTCCAAATTCTCTGAAAAAAAAACCCAAACAAAATTATCAAGTCTAAAAGTGGGAAGGGGAACAATTTACAACAAGGGGGCACAATGTACAATTTCATTTCAAAAGGGGGTGGGGCACGGGCCGGAAGAACGATCGTGCAAGGATTCCTATGGGTACTTCGCACACTCTGTGCGCCCTTTATAGTTTTCGTGCTTTTTAAATGGTTCAGTGGAGCCACACAGATTGATTAATTCGATATTGTGCAAAAGTATTTCCCTCTCCACGTGGAGGGAGGGGGGGGGGGGTACCTGAATGCATTTTGTATTTAAAGCCATCATGATGAAAAGAGGGTAACCGATACCTTAACGTAATATAATCTGGCATTTAGATTACGCCCATAATCATTTCCCGATAAAAATAGAAGCATTTATCCTATATATACATGCATCCCTAAAGTCATGATCATAATAAAGCACTTATCAAAGGTGCTACTGTATAATACATGAGAATGGAGGAAGTAAATCTCAGTGTTAATTTGATCGACATTTTAAAGGGAATGCCTTATGTTATACTATGATAATAATAATAATATGTCTTGTTTACCCAGGGTATAGCTTTATCAGTATTATATACTACACTATAAGGGCCCTGCAATCATATCACACACAAGATTTGTCGTGACCACAAAGAAGCTAATGATCTTTCCTTTAGTTTCTATTGATTATCCACCATGAAGTTATCAATTCGCCAATATTGAGGATACATGGGTGGAAAACGTTCATTACACAATATATATGTACATTTCTATTTTATAATAATAATAATAATAATAATAATAATAATAATAATAATAATAATAATAATTATTATTATTATCATCATCATCATCCTTATTATTATTAAGTCTTATTCATACAGGGTAGCCTCATCAGTGACATGCACTGTTCTCCCGAGGGCCCTGTTGGAAGACAGATTTTGAACTATAGTTTTTTTTTATACAAATACCATACTTTCGTTCAAAGGTCGAACAGAGTATCTAGGGAAGTTCAGAAATGTTCAAGAAGTCATGACGTTGTTGTGGATATTGTTAGAAATATTATTTGTTACTAGGCTTATACGACATCGAAACAAAAGACACAGGAACCGAAGTGTACCTAGCATAATTTCCGTGGTATAAAAAACATATTATGATATGAAACTAAAGGAAAAGATCATGAGCTGTTTTATGGGCACGACAAAACTTTTAATACATTGTATAAGCTCAAAAATGCACAAGGCCGTGTTTTATTTTCTTTAAGCAGGTCCACTGGTGTTTTTTTTCTTCTGATTTCCAAGGGTCTAGTTTCCAAGGGATCCACATCTTATTTATGGTCCATGTGCCTGTAAGCTATATAAGAATTATGTCAGGTTGTACATGACGCATGCTCCGGCGATAATTGCTCTGCAGTCCTAGCTACACTTAACCACATTCGTTACTTCAACCCTGGGCCCTCTTGCATAAAAGGTCTCGATTAAACGCAACTCAAAAAAATAAACGCAACTTGATTTTCAACCAATCAGGAACGCGTATTTTGGACTAGCGTTTAATTTTTCTAGTTGCGTTTAATCGCAACTTTTTATGCAAGAGGGCCTGGACGGCCAAACACTATACCCAATCCTACCCCCAACCCTAAGCATTCTAACCCCACCCTAACCCTAAACCTAACATAAAACCCAATCGCAACCCTACACTTTAAAAAAGTAACTGTAAAACTACAGGTTTAGCCCTTGAAATTACAAGTTATTGCCGTTATTTCAATTTTACAGTCTTTTCCTGTAAAACAACAGCAAGTTTGTTGGTTTACCCGGAAATCAGCATATATGTACACAATTCTATTGCAAATATATGTTGATTTCCGGTAAAAAAAAATAACTGTGGAAAGCGGGCATTCCCGGCATCCTGACTGCCAGGAAACTCCCCTGAAAAACGGCATTTTTTTACAGTCTAGCCCTAACTAAATATCTTTGACGAAATAAAGCCTGGGGCAATTATTACTACTGGGGCATAATGTGTTACCATAATTATGTCCACTATGTCGACTATGCGTGGGATATTAAGAAAACTTGAAAGCTTGTTATTTTGTATAATTTTTGTTGAGGGGTGGGGGCGCACTGCAGCTTAGTGGCTATAATCTGCGGACCGACAGATACAAGGTTTGTGACACAGCCGCGCCGGTTTGCAAGTGGACCCTCAAACGGTTATGCACTAATCCTGCTTCTATACCTTGTACCTCGGATAAGATGCAAAGTCGCATTTCTACGAGTTGCTATTTTCACTTTATTGAGTTGTAAAGCGCAATGGTTGGTTCATCATAAAACAAGAGTTTATTCATTTTCTTTGCATGCAGGACTTGTTACCCCGAAAGTGCTGGAATTGATGCAAATGCCCCGATGCGGTTTGCCAGATAACACAGGCACCCAAGCAATAAACCGAGCCCGGCGCTATGCGCTATCCGACAACAAATGGCACAAAACCGATCTGACTTGGAGACTCGAGAACACCACCCCAGACTTATCCACCAGCAAGGTTCGAGAAATCATCGCCAAATCTTTGAAGGTACAGCTATAAGACATTACCTTTGAATAAGAACGTATATAAAAAAATTTTAACGAAAGCATTGCTTGTCTTATTTTACACACACACATTAACAAAAAATAACTATACCTCTTAAATACTATTCCATAAAATAACTGGTAAATAGTTCAAAAGTGTTCTCTTGTTGCCTTAAACTTTAGAAACACAACAGTTATTATTTCGTCAGTTTGTTGAAAGGTTCCCACTATTTGTGTTTTTTTTGTTTTGTACTTCCTATTGGCAAACTGACGAGACAGAAAATAATGCGTAATTATCCAATGTACGTATATACACTAGGAATACATAGGTTTTTAAATAAATATGTATTTCGACTATTGTTATTTGGTTATCTTGACGCCCTGAACTCTTAAAATGTCACGGGATTAATCTATTGAATAGAAACTGATTATTGATATTAATCATCATCTCTTTGTTTCGGGTTGTCAATGAATTCTATTTAAAGTGTCATTAGTTTCTTAAGCGATTTTTATTTTATAGAGGTGTCTCAATAAAATGGCACTTATATATCATCTACAAAACTTGTAGGAATAATAATGGATATTACGGTATATCGGGAACCTTCGCTCAGGGCCCTCTTGAACAAAACGTCAGCGACCAATCAGTTACGATCGCCGGCAACTCAGCCAATCACCGTCAATATATCAAGTGTATCATGCGTGGTTTGTTCAAAGGTTGCTCATCATGGTACATCATGGTACTCGTCGTAACTCTTCGTGCAACGGGGCTAATATTATTTCCATTTTTCATCCGGATGTTTGGGCGTAAATAACCACAATGAATGTTACTCCATAATCCCAGTACTAGGACAGTGATGGCTTCGACATGACGCATATTATTGTCGTATTCTAACTAAAAGTTTCACATCTGTTATCTTACTAATCATTTTGACCCAATATACAATGACCTATTTTCATGATTTTAGTCCAGGAAACAGACAAGAGAGTGTCGAGGTTAAGCTAACATAAGGCTTGGAATAATGATAAACCGGCTATCAACTACATATACCGACGAGATCTTACCATGCACTAAGCGTTTCACGATTAATTGTCTAATAGAAGAAGAGAGAGAGAGAGAGAAAAGAAGAAGATAACAATGACAACGGGATACACGGGATACACTACTGCCATTTTATCCCAATCGGTCAAATTCCCCTATGATTTTAAACTCACCAATGATTCTCGTCATTTCTATGTTTTGTTTAGCATTGGTCTGACGTCTCACAGCTTACGTTTCGCGAGGTTCCATCCGGCAATGCCGACCTCCTTGTCAAGTTCACTAGCGGCAGCCACGGTGACGGTAACCCCTTCGATGGCGCAGGTCAGGTCTTGGCGCATGCGTTTTTTCCCACTGCCGATCGTTCATACAGCATCGCCGGCGATGCCCATTTCGACGAAGATGAGACGTATACGGATGGAATGTACTCTGGTGAGTATTGTGTTAGTGTTAAATACGTATATGCCTGGGCCCTTTTTCATAAAACTTGTCATCAATGACAAGTTGTAATAACTGTTATAAGCTACTGAAATCCTTGCATCTGATTGGCTGAGAGCAAATGTGTCGTTCCAAAAATCACTACGGCAAACATGGCGTTGAGTTACTGGCGTCAGCGACTGACGTGGTATTTGACGCACCATATAAACAATAGTACAAATATGAATGCAAAATCACCAGGGCAACCATGGCGTTGAGTTACTGGCGTATGTGATAATTATCTCCACAAGATTGATTAGCGCAGGTAATAACATAACTGAGTTGTCGCCTCGTGGGCAACGGGCACTGAACAATGACTTAGATTTAACAAAAAGAAGAATGAAAGAAGAATGGTTGCATTCAAGCTTTGTATATTAGATGAATCAGTTATCAACTGTGATGTTTGTCTTTTATTTGACAGCGGAATTCTATCACAACGAAAGCTTTCATGTCATCAATTGTAATAGCTACTCTCTAAATTCAATGGATCAATAAATTGGAACAAAAATTATTAGCATTACCACGGTTACGTTCATCCTCCCTGCACATTGTGTAAGAACTTCCATAGTCTCATCAAATGTTTATCTCATCTGGCCTCAGATAAGACAACTTTGAAAGAATTGTTTTAGGCCTAAATTATAACGTTATTCGCTGGAAAGTTATTTGGGTTTTTTTTTAAATAAGAACAACTAGGTTTTAGCGGATACTCGTATTTCCAGTTCATTTCCTTTCATTGGTATAAAACCGATGGAAGTCAGAAAGTCAGAGGAAATGAAGACTGGTTTCATTTTTCATCATATCCCCCGCACATCCAGGCATTAACCTGTTTCAGGTGGCAGTTCATGAATTTGGTCACAGTCTTGGTCTTGGCCACTCCAACTCCCCGGACGCTATCATGGCCGCTATCTACCGTGGGTACGTGCCCAATGCCGAACTTCATTCTGATGACATCGCAGGGATCCAGGCCCTCTACGGTAAATATTCGTAAAGCTATTTGAATTGCAAAACTCCCTTACCAAAAAAAAAAAAGAAGGAAGAAGGAAGAAAGAAAAGAAGGAAGAAACGAAATACACCAAATGTACGATCAATCATTCAATGCCTACACCCATTTTCAGAGCTCTTTCTGTTTGTATTACCCTTTGCCATGAGCTGTCATCTCTTACCCGAATATCAATTTTCCATTCTTCTTCGATTTTTGGAGCGATCAAGTAAGAGTTTACCTTTGAGCATTGTTGGAAGCTACTGGTTATTATTATTGTGATATTTTTAGAGCTTCATAGTTCATACAATATACAGTATCTCACTATTCCTCGGAGGACAGTTTCTTTCTCTATTTTAATTCTTAAGTTCAGCCATTGACCAATATTTTCCTTACTAAATACCTAATGCTAACTGTTACCCTTAATCTAATCTAAAAACCCAATCGCAACAGGGCCGCCATCTTATATCTTAGGAAAGAAAGAAAGAAAGAAAGAAAGAAAAAAACTCGAAGCAAATGCATGTCGGATCGCGTAGATCTCTACCGTGAAGAACATCAGACTGATAAAGGATGCCTAGCCAAAATATGTTTAATATGTTTCAAAATTCGTCCGCGAACTCTGGTTAAATGTGTATATAATATTTTAAATTATATCCTTCATTTTTTTAATTGATCTCACGACAGGAGCAAACTCTGGCGTGCCGGAGGTAGAAGGTACAGAAGGCCCCAAAGCAACAGGGAGCTGCGTCGCGAACTTTGTAGCCGCTGCTCAGACCGACACGGCTGGATCGTATATCTTTAACGGTAAGATTAAAAGCAACCCACTCAGTGGCATACATTAAGTACACAGCAAAAACAAATTTCCGCATAATTGTGTGATTTTTCGGAAAGTTATCCCCCTCCCCCTCTTTTACAAAATTATTGATCCACCCCTGAACACATTAACAGTGGCGTACCTATCAAACAAAAGAAGAAAAACAAAATGGAGAGAGAAAGGAAGACGTGCGAGAGAGGGAGAGAGAGAGAGAGAGGGGGAGGGTGGGGAGGGGAGAAGGGGAAGGCACCAACATGAAAGAAAAAACAAATTATACAACCTCCTCCTACCCCCTCCCTCAATCATTGTTCTTTGGAATTTTATCCTAATACCGGTGCCTCCTTTGGACCCACGCTGCACAAATTACATGTATAACAATAATTTTATGTTTGACCTAACGGGATGTTAATCGGTCACTATATTTTTATGCATATCCATATATATTCTCATGATTATGTTGTTGTAATTTATGTTTGTTCTTCTTGTATGCATTTCCTTTTTGTAAAAATTTGTACAATTCAGTTTACTGGCTGGCATACAAATTTTCAATAAATATACCACTCAATAATAATACCATTCATTTCGTATACCGGTACAACATATAGGGCGTGAATAAATATTTTCATGATGGTGAAGTATGAGTGCCAACATTTGACAAATCGAACGCAGACTGATCAGTTTTATTAGATGAATATTCCTAGAAGCTTAGTCATCAGACACATTATTTTCTGTTTAAATTCTTTTCTCTCCATCGTGCAGATACTCACGCCTTCCTCATGGACAGGTACGGGTTGGTAACAGACCCAGAACCTATAGGAAACATCTTTCGTGGTCTACCCACAAATCTTGATGCGGCCTTTTACTACGAGGACAGCCGAAAAACTTACTTCTTTAAGGTGTGTATAATATGTTCTTAATGAATTTCTTATAATGGCACTTTAACTTTTCAATATATTTGCAGTTTTTTACTTACCTGCACGGATTTTTGTTTTGTTTGTCCCAAGAACCCCCGCTCCGGAGTAAATATCCAGATTGTGAAAAAAATACTCTATGAGCAGCATATGAATACATAAGTAAAACCAATGAAATTATTTACATTACTTTTCCAATCTCTTTAATAGGGGTCAATCTACTGGAGGTTCACAGATTTACTTATGGACTCCGGATATCCGAGACAGATTCGTCGTGGATTCCGTGGGGTACCCAATGACATAGACGCCGCCTTCGTGTGGAGTGGAAACGGGATGACGTATTTTGTCAAAGGTGAGCGACTTGCTTTTTTCACTCCATGATACTCAGAGAGAAATTTTGCATTGTTATAAATGGAGAGGAGATGATTGTTGTTGTTGTTGTTTTCTTCGGGGGGGGGGGGGGTGTTTGGATGGGTGAGGGCGGTCCTTTTGGCTCATCCCTCTGTCCGCCTATATCACAAGTCATATCGGACTTTTCTGACTGATGCGATTTTGTTATCCAAAATACATACCTACATGTATCACCAATGGACGATACGTGTAGGCCAAAGTCTTGATTTCATCAACTTTACCTAAAAATGATTATTAAATTCTCTATCACTTCTGCAGGTGCTGACTACTACCGTTTCAACTTCGTAGCCTCTTCGGTGGATCCTGGATATCCGAAATCGTTATCCGTCTGGAACGGAATCGGAACCAAAGTTGACGCTGCCTTCCAGTTCGAGAACAAAGTCACCTATTTCTTCTCTGATGGCGAATACCGCCGGTTCGACGACAACAATTTCCGAGTCGCAGTCGACTACCCGAGACGCTCGACGCGCTGGTTGAAATGCGAGGAGATGGCTATGGTCGTGTCACCTGATCCAACGACGGTTGGTTACCAAGGCAACATGAAAACGGGAGATGGGTCACGTGGCTCCAAGGATGCAGCTAGCGTCCTCGCTCTTTGCGCATGCCTGGTTTTCAGTGTACTGCGGCTCCATACAATTTTCAACTGATGCTCGATGCCTTGTCTTCAGTTGCTTTGACACTTTCTTTCCTACGTGAAATTTATTGTGGTAATTTTTATCCTTTTAATGAATTTAGATGGTCAGGTGTTGAACGAGGACGTGTCGATCGTGTTTAGGCATGCGGGACATAACAAAATAGAGTGTTGATGTGAAGCAAATATTGCCATTAAATACGTTGCTCCCATACTTCTTAATTGAGATTGATTTGCAGATATTTAAATGGAATTAAAAATGAAAGGGGTGAACAGAGATTTTCCTCACTCCCCCCCCCCCCCACAAAAAAAAAAATAGAACCCATCCAAATGTTTCTTTTATTTTTCTCTCTCTCTCTCTCTAAGAGCAAGTGGGAGCTGCAATTGAAGTGTAAGACTTATTGGCAAAAATACTTCTTTTTGCAATTGGATTAACAAATCGAGAGGAGTAATACCGTGTTTATATCCTAGTACATATATTTCATTTCATATTTTTTCTTCAAAGATATCATTTGAATGCATTTGAGATGAAGACAGTCCACTGATCTCTATGTAAAAATCTGGATAGAGCATTGGTCCATACGCACTGTGCAAACATCTGAAGCCACAGTGCGGCCATTTAAACCACTCCCAATACAATGCGCACGCTGCGCATCACTGCACAGCCATTGAACCAGCTTCGACGTGATTGGCCTTTCCAATCTCCAGCTATAGAAATGGGAGTGGTAGCATGGCGGCCTAGCGGCTTCACCTCAACAAGCCAATGCTCTATCCAGATTCTTACATAGAGATCAGTGATTTGAGATGAAGACAGTCACTATAGGCTTGGGAATTTCTTGACAAAAATTAAAAGAACATGTGATGCGTGGGATGATTTCAAACATGAAAATCTAAGCACAAAACCATAAAGTACTTCATGTTTTACTCGTAAAACGCAAAGTCACATGACGTAGTAATATTGATACAGACACCGTAAGGCCGTACTAGGAATGAGTTGAATTAACAGATAATTATTTTGTATATAATATATTTTTCATAGTAGTTAGGATAGGATATGATAGCAGAGTGTAATATATTTATTGTATGTATATAGAGAAAAGATATTTCTGGAAGGACAAGCAGGCCCGGCAAATATTTGAACGACATTTATATCATACTGCTATTACAGCTGATTACCAAAACCTTACTTGATTATGGCAAAAAAGGACTCGATCATTATGTACTGTCTTTGTATGTTTGTAATAAATGTGAATATTGAATAAAGCAGTTTTTTGTTTTTCCTTGGTTGTGTTGAGAAGGAAATTAATATACTAGGGGGAAATCAATGTTGAGGAAACTCAAGGACATCACAGTCATGGTGGTTTATGATCATCATGATCTTCCTCTCCTCCTCATCATCATCATAAGCACAATCATCACCGTCACCATCAACAGCAGCATCATAATAATCATCACCATCATCATCATCATCATCACCATCACCATCACCATCACCATCACAGTCACCACAATCATCATCTGGCCATTACCATGATTACAATCGTTACTACCACCATCATCTTTGCTATCATTACCACCACCACCACCACCATCACCATCATCATCATCATCATCATCATCATCATCATCATCACAATCATCATCACGATCATTCCCATCGTCATTCACAGTATACATGGTATAAATGCAAGAAAGTCAGCATCAGGTTCCGTAAAAACACCAATCAACAACAAATACCACATTCACATTTTATTTTGTAAAATACCACGCCTAATATTTTGCTGCGGTTTTTTGTTTTATTACCAAACCTTCAAGACAAAAAATACTACTCTATACTCACAATGGTACACAGCACTATTATTGATAAATTTACTAGCTATTGATACATTTGAGAATGAAAATGCAATCAAATTGGTATCTATCTGCTTACAACATTACGCAGATTGGGCGAAATAAAAATGAAATACTTCAAACAGTTCTGCGAAGAATCAATATTCAAAGCTTAGAGGTAGAGAGGCATGTATTTTTACAGGGAAAGATAACCATATTTACAATGGATAATTTCGGTAATCTAAGTTACAACTGGACAATTTTTTTAAATTTATAATTTCGCGGTCTTAAGAATTATTTTGATACATTAATCAGGCACTTGATCCACAAATAGGATGTTCAAATATTACAAAAAGTGACACACTTACAGCTTTTGCAGCAGTAATCTAAATATATTCTCTAAATATTGGATGAAAAGTAATTTACGATAAATACATGCACTTATAAATAAAAGCACATTAATTCAATCATAGAAAACTATATCTAACGTGACGGTCTTCTCTATACAAGCCTTCTAATAAGTACTGCTTAAGGATTTACGGACTGAAAAAAATGAAACATTTTAATGATTTTACCGCCTGTCACGTGAAACTATATAGACTGCAGGCATTTAAGCGTTTCTCTATTTAAGCATTTAGAATATCCGTTTAAATAAAAGTATTTAAAAAAATTCTAAATAGTTATGTTTAAGGATGAATGAAAATAGTTAAACTCCATAGGCATAACTGTACGTTATAGGTTTATCAAATTTTTCATTGTTTCAATTGTTTCACCTTTGATAAAAACACAGAATAATAAATGAAATAAGTTAAACTCCATAGGCATAACTGTACGTTATAGGTTTATCAAATTTTTCATTGTTTCAATGGTTTCACCTTTGATAAAAACACAGAATAATAAATGAAATAAGGAAAATAGTACGATCGCAAAAACTTTCGTAAAATCATCTCAAAGGCTATTTTAATCCCCTATTATATATCCCATATAGAAATCTTGTTCGGGTTACGTAATACACCATTGTAAATATGTTCGCACATTTCAAAAGGTGAGGGGCGGGACTATTTGAAATTGCCTTTGGTCGATTTCTCGAAAGTCTTTGCGATCGCGTTAATATGCCTATAATTACGAACTATACATTGTTGATGACGGAGAATGCAGCACGTTTAGAGAATTGGATCTAGCTCGTATCTGTGGCCGGTATTCCTGAGAGCGCACTAATTTTAGGCGTCACGTTAGTCGACTGACTTAATGAGTACCAACCTAAACGTCAACCTCATCGTACTGTACAAATTACTATGATTCTCTGAATAGATGAAAACACGAAAGTCATGCTACCATGAAAAATATTCCATGTGTCACTTCACGACTAAATTGATTTTGTATTTCAATTTCATCACATAGTGACAGTAATTTATATGGGATTTAGTGGTTGGCAATTGGCCTTCAACAGATCATCGTACAAGGTTCTTTACTATGGCCTATTTCATGAATACAGGTCTTTATGTTTAATGTCTATGGTAAAATGATATTCAATCATATATAACATGATCCAGGGTCAACATCATTATAGTAAAAAAATAGATAATAATCACAGGAGAGTCTTGTCTTTTTGCAAGGTGTTCTAGCTTGCAAAACATGTAAGGTCAAAGGCTTACGTCTGCGGAAACTGACTTTGTCTTTATATCTTCACTTTAAATTGTGTTGGCTGATGTGGGTTTCTCCAACGATGCTTATGCAGCTTCTAGAGGGAGAGAAAGCGATAAAGTGAGTGATATACGAACAAAAAGTAAAATAATTGGAAAGCCAAATAATAGCAGGATTTGAACATATCTTCTCTTCCTGTACAAAAGAGTTTCATTGAGGGCAGGAAGGTAAACTTGTAAATGGAATATGGTTAGAGCTCAGAGTTCTTGATTTTATATGGTAATAACATCGTAAAAGTGGGGTTGACATTATTCTTTGTCTTCATTCTTAACGATTCCCTCATTTTGTATTATACAAATATATACGGCATGAGAGGTTCTGATTGGAAATGTCCCCGAGGTGACGTGAAGCAAGACTATTTTCATGACGGGCGCAGCCCCGAAGGAAAATGGTCGTCTTCACGTCACCGAGGGTGCTATGGTTTAACCAGAGACTCAGATGTAGGCAGTATATATTTGATTTATATCCGTCATCATGAACAAAAGCCTAATTCTACTCATCTATTTGATCATCTGCACTGTACCGTACATACACCAACAGTTTGAAGAAGTGATGAATTTCCGCAGATATCAAACGCGTAATCATGACATCATCACCACTGGTACGGTGCATGATGCCTTAAACAATAGATGACGTCATCGAATAGTTTACTTTTTCCCTCTGGTGATGGGGGAAAATAAACTACTCGATGACGTCAGCAGGAAAAATGAAGTAGACGGCAAAGAACGGCTTTTCTAGTATAACTATTCATTTTCTTGTGGTGTACACTCCTAATGCAACAATCTTACGATGAGGGATATAATTAACAATATCCCTCTCTTGATTTGTATTCCAACGGACTATCACTCCAGAAAGGATAATGATATCTGGACGAATGTCTCGTATGATCATCATCTCAAATACATCTACTCCCCCTTCCCGATAACCACTCCATTAAAAAAATATCCGAATTAACTCTACACTAATTGTTCTAAGAGTTTACAAACCTGGTGTATCCTCTTCTTCCTCCACGTCCTCCTCTTCCTCCTCCTCGACCACGGGTTCCTCTTGGTTGTTAGGACTAGGGCCCTCCACGTCCATCTCGGTTGTAGGATCCACATAAACCTGTACAGACGAGAAAGAAGCAATGATTATGATTATCATGACCATGGTAATAAGCTTTGTTCTTTTATTCATTCACTGAATTGTGTACGATGCCACTCTCACAGGGTGCGTCAAAGGCGGCGCATGGCCCCGTTTTATAAAACATGTTATCAGTAACAACTGCCACATTTCTATGACAAATTTGCTCTCAGCCAATCAGATGCAAGGATTTCAGTAGCTTATAACAGTTATTGCAACTTGTTATTGATAACAAGTTTCATGAAACAGGGCCCAGGTCGCTGACGCCGTCCTACGTCAATATAATGTCACCCTGTGACAGTCCAACCGTACGTGCATAAAGAGTTGTACTGAATAGGGGGAGTAGTTGATGAAGAAGGATAAAAGATTTAAGTAAAATGGCTTAACTCGTATTCAGATCACTATAAGGTATTTTTCTTTAGCAAGCCTAGCCGACTTTAAGGCAAAATACTTACTGATATCCATTGTGACGTCACATATCCCTTAGACTTAGGGTAAAATACTTAGCCAAAAGATTCAACTGAATACCAAAATTGCCTAAGTATCTGATCACAGCCGAAATCTAGTAAGTAAACTACTCAATTTTCATTCTTAAGTATTGAATTGAATACGGGCCCAGAACTTGATACCGTACCTTCAGACATTCTGCCCATTCCTGCACGCTGATCCGCTTTGCGTCACCTTGTAATTTGGCGCATCGGGAGAAGAAGGGAGAAGCGCAGTGCTCGAGCGGCATCAGGGAGTAGCGGAATTTCAGAAGCTCTGTCTTGTCAAGCAGGTCGTCATGGTTCCTGTCCAGTGCGTCGAACTTCCACTGTTTTGGAGAAGAAACGATGAGTTTCTACAATGAGAGTTTCTAGAGTTTCCCCTTTCCATTATCATAACAAGCACGTTTTATGTATTTATCTAAGCATGTTCATTTGCCTCATTTATGCCTTTTCATTTTTCGATCTTCCTGCCTGTTAATTTTGTTTACTAATTTCTTCCCTACATCCATCTTCAGGACGAGAGGGCGGGGGACAGTTGCAATTATTTGAGGTTTTTGTACCATAGGATAAACAGGCTGGTGCCACTGACTGATGAAGGGGGGGGGGGGGGGGGGGGGTAACCGCCCCTACCCATGTCTAAATATGATTGAATACATATAGCCTTTTCACTTCTCCATGCGGAGTCTATTTTCAAAGTGCAAGAGTTCTACAGTATCAACCTGCTATCTCATGCTGGGATTATGATATCTCTTAGGATCCATCCTTGCAATCTTCAGTTGCAAGTTTCTATATTTATCCAATGAAGATTCTACGAATTCAGTCCTTCATATACCTACTATTATCTTCCCCTCAAATAAAACACCATCAGAATCAGTTTGTAGGCGATTAAAGAGAGCTGCCGCAGAAGTTACCGCTAGACCAACTCCCGATCTCTGTCTTATAAAGAGTTGCGACTGATTTCCAATCAGTCGCAAATTTACAGTCTCCTATCTCTTATGTACAGAGTTGCGATTGATATCAATCTCATATTATTTGCAATCAATCGCAACTCTTTATGAGACCAGGCCCTGATGTGAGTGGTGGGCTTCTAGAGAGTCAACCATACCAAGAGAGACAACGCCACACCTTACCGTAGCAACCTGCTCTCTTCTGTCGTTATCGACAAGTGTGATACGTCTGTTGGGATCAATCCTTCCAAACTCATCCTTCTCCTTTAGATGCATGAACCATTCGAGAAGACGGTATGGGAACTGGATATATTCCTCCTTCGTACAAGGCTTCTGAGAGGCTGTAGATGTCGAAAAGATCACAGAGGAAGGGATGAAAAGAAACCGTCATAAACGCTATATATGCAAATCAGAATACTACGTAATGAAACAAAGAACGATACAAACAATACAATAAATAAATAATTTCTTAATGTCTTAACTTCCCTTCAGATATTTTCTAATTACTTTTTAGATCAAAGTGTGACTAAAAATTAAAAAAATACTGGTGGTACCAATTTGAAGAAGAAAAGCTTAAAGATTCAGCCCTCCAGAGGCCTTGTTCTTGAAAACCCTTTGACAATCCAATACCTCCTTACTGAATAGTTCTTTCTATCTGCGTCATCTTGTGCAGTGTACTTTCACATTTGATTTAAGATAACTAAGGTAAAACAACAAAATAGTCGTTTGTTCCAAATATCAGAACCTGTATAGTGTTATCTTGAAATCATATGTCATTTCCTGGACCAATGTTTCTTCTTTTTAGGAAGGGGGGGGGGGGGGGGGGCTCCCGACAAAAGCTCCACCACAACAATTGTTCAATATTTGAAGCCAATAGGGGGTATTTATTGTCTTCCCCTCTTTGACTGAATCATGACCCTAGTTTAAATTTGAAAAGGAGCATTTTTTAGGCAAGATTTTTTTTCTTAAGAATCCGTCTATGCAATAGGGCGCTGGCGGATTTAGAGGGACACAACCGGCCGGTCCCCCTTTTAAAACCCATTTGGAATACATGTACCTTAAGTGCACAGCCATAAAATATGTCCCTTTAACACTGTCAACCTGCAAGGTCCGCATTTTTCGCTTGTCGGATGTTTTTCATGCAGCATTGTGCTGTTGGGACAAAATTGGGACAGTTGGGACATAATTCCCTGCCCGTCCCTAGTAAGAAGCTCTTGCAGATTGCATGTTCTTACTTACCAATGCAAGCCTTCTTGAAGGCCAGGGGTATAGACTTCTTCTTCTTGCAGGAGTATTTGTGGAACTCGCAGATATTATCGTACTGTTTGCCAAAGACACTGCAGACTGGACCCCCTTGATCCCCCGGACAGCTCTTGGGACAGACACAGGTTGCTTTGGGACTACCGTCGACCTCGACCACCTGGCACCATGCACCTCGAGGCTTCTTGCACTTCACATCTTTACAGAGATCTGTTTAAAGAAGAAGAAAACAATGATAATAATAATGATGATAGATTGATAAAATGTCTTCTTTACCCGGGGTAGCAAAATGAGTACCAATGCTGTTCTTCATAAGGCCATATTGCCATAGAATTGCCGGGTACCATTTAATACAATTGAGTCGAGATAGACAAATGTGGGCAAAACACCTTGTCCAAGGATGTCAGCACCAAGCAGAGACTGATTTCAGGACCTCTGAGAACCTTCATCAATGCACTGATAAAAGATGAATAGGTAGATGATAGATGATAAAGCAGCATCAGTCAATATCACCAGTCTTGAGAGATCTGCATTGGTTACCCATCCAGTTCAAGATACTTTTATTAACCTATCAATGTTTACAACAGCTAGCTCCATCTTATCTTAGTGAATTGTAAACTCCATATAAACCAGAAAGAATGTTACGTTTCAGTGCCAAGTCTCTGCTTTGTGTTCCACAAACCATGACAAAGTCATACGGAGAAAGGTCTTTCTCATACGCAGACACTTTTTTTGTGAACAAATTGCCAGAACAACTCAAAATTATAGGAACCTATGATACCTTCATCAGTACCTTGAAAACGTATTTTTTACCACTTATGATTAGTCAGAAACATGAACCCAGTACATTTTTCCTTTTCTTGTACAAACTTCTCGTTTTCTATTCTTAAAGTGCATAGAGACATGCAATTTTGCCTATGTGTTATGCGCTATATAAAATGTTTAATTATTATTATTATAATCATAAAGCACAACTATACTAAACAGATTTACTCCAGTGCTCATATCATTTATATACTCAGTGTCTTTGCTTACCGTTACATCGTCTTTGCAATTTATGTATGAAATAGAAATATACTTACTCCCAGAAAACTTATGAATGAAATTCAGGACGTACGATATTAAAAGATATAAAATACTGTAAAAGATATTTAATCTAATAATCACTGAAACATAGAAATATAGACATTTTTCAGTCAGAAGAAAATCTTCGGCGTGAGGACTAAAATTTTTAAGAAATGATTTGTTTTGTATTACTCATAACATACGGGGAGATGAACTGTTGCCATCTGTGTTTATTATCAAGCCCCTATTCCTCTACAGAGGGGCCTCTTTACTCGGACCGAATGGTATTCCCATAATGAGGTAACGATGTGTAATCATAACACTGGAGTCAATCCGGGTCACGCTAGGTGATGATTTTGATGGCTCGTCTCACGCTTTCCATGACTAACTTTTCACGTTTGATACTTCTTAATCTTTGTAGAGGATGGAGGTCTCACCATACCCTTCTGTGTTCTGAGTACTGTAAATTCTATTTTAGTCTTAACTGTTTTTCAAATTCAAATTCAAATTCGTATTTATTTCATTTCCAACAGTCAAGCACACTGTAAAAACTAAAGTGCTACTTTTAGGGGCATGTATAGTGACTGCACCTGAAATGCTGTTTATAGCACTTGTAGTGCCTCGAACCAGGTTCCGCTGATTGAGAGGCGCTGACGTTACCGATGGACTAACGAATGCTTCTTGCAATCCAGTTTAGTCATGGGAGTCAAGTAGATAACATGAACTATGTGGTGTCGTAAATTCACTATGTAACAATATGATCTGCTCTAAATCGTACGATGTGAGTTAGTCTAGCGGTAATGCCAGCAATTCTCGATCAGCGGACCCTGGTTCGAGGCTCGCCAAAATCATTTTTTAAATGAATGTTTAGCAGTTTAAGGAGCCGGTCCAGCTCCCGTGAAAGTGCTGAAATAGCACTCTGAGTGCATTCAATAGCACTCTGAGTGCAGTCCCTATGCATGCCCTCAAAAAGTGCTATATACAGCACTTAAGTTTTTACAGTGCAGGGGCTAAATTCATGGGCTTCGGTAATTTTTTATTCAGCCTTGGATTTAATCTTCTTTGGAAGGTACTGCAATGTCACCTCTCTGGTTTTGACATGAACCTATAACTTTTATAAAAATATTGTAATTTAACGAGTGTTACCTAAGACGAACTGTTCACTACGTAAGGCATGAAATCTGCTTCTTATATTTTTCCTCACTCTACAAGCTATAACTATTTTCCATATAATACATCCAGTGAGGTAATTATATGCATGTCCTTTTCGGAAAATACATGTATACCAAAATCCAAATCGAAATCTATATTTTTTTCGTAATGTGCCATCACTGAGGCAATAATACTGTAAGCAACATAAACCAAATCACATGCAGAGGAAAAGCATGTATTGTGCGATCGCTGCTTTGATTAATTAATTAAAATATTAACACAGTTTATTAATAATAATAATAATAATAATAATAATATAAAACATTTATTACGCGCTTAATACGGATGTTATAAGCGCACCATTTTCTGTCTACAGATTATGACCAGGACTAATATTTGATACATAAATTATAAATCTAAGCTTAATTCAAGACAACATACATATAAATCTGGAAATTTTAATCATAAGTTAATTCTGTAAATATTTTAGTGAAATATATATATGTAGGTATAATTTAATCAACTTCAGAATCTTTGCGGAGAGTTGGATCAAACCCATCGAAAGTTACTTATGTGGGCTTTCTTGGTTGCGGTTGTGTGATGTACTTTTAACAAAATGAAGAGGAGACGCGAAAGGGCGTGGGTCACCTAATTCAATTTAGAATCATTTTCCATCTTTATGTATTTCAGTCGAATGGTCGCTGTTGTCTGAGAGGAGTATCCCGCTGTTTTCTATCACCTTCTGAGACTGTCTGAATATCGTGTTGTAAAAATATATTAGAAATTTTGGAGGGAGAAGTAGAGTCGTTGCTATGGTTACCATAAGTGGAGGAATTAGAGTGGTACTGGTAGTGGAGTGGTATAGGCGCTCCCACAACTTCACGTGATAGAAAACACTCGCTCCTTCCGGTGAGAAAATGGTTTCTTCCTTATCGCTCTATTACAATATTTTCTTTCCTTCCAACAAAACCTATCTCTTACTTTTGATGATTTAAAAGTAATTTTCAAAATAAAATCTCTCTTTTGTGTGGGAAAAAGACCCCTTCCACACTAAAAAAATATGACAAAATCGCACATACGCTCCCCTATACAGATACGTGCCCCTCTCTCGCCCGAGAAGCATAATGATCATTATAACACCCATGGGCCTTTGCACCTGTGTTTTTTTCTATCTTGGGTTACGCTGGGATTCCATAACCATGATAACAGTAGTATGATATCATGAGTACAGTGCGCTCTAGAAATCATTTGTTTTACTTGCGTCCTCACGACTCTTTGATATTCCAGCTTTTGAAATAACAAAATGTAAGATCATCCTATTTATCATTTTTTCTCCTTGATTCGATGACGCTTGTTATCAGCAGCGGCGTAATGAGCCAAAATTTTGAGGGGGCTGAGCCATGAAGAATTGAAGTATTTCCCAACTGTCTAAAGCGCAAGGAACGCAATACTATACTCGTATATAAGTAAGAAGACTTCGCATTTTGCTGTACCATGAAAACGTTGCTCTTATCCAGCGCGCTTGCGAGGTCGCATAGCCACCGCGTCAGAAGTTTTATAAAATGTCAGACCACTTTTATACACACAAATAACAATCATAGTCTGAGCTTAATATCCATCCGTTTTTTTCTCTTATGGGAATAGGGAGCTTAAATCATCCTTAATTTTTGCGACTTTCATTTTGGGAGGACGATTCCTCTCTACCTTTGTAATATCTGTTTATATATTTTCTTTAATTTAAAGTTTAAGTGTATTAAACGAGGGAGGCCCCTAAGTGCGCTTGGATGCAAACTTCCATTATTAAATATAGAAAATTCTCTCGGTCGCTTCGCTTTCTCGTTTAAAATATCTCCCACCGGGTGACATCATGTCCATCACATGATCATGATCATCGTCGTCATCATGATCATGATCATCGTCGTCATTATGATCATCATATCATTATCGCCAACCTCCAAATCATTACCTTCATCATCAATATCATCACCATCATCATCATCATCAACCGTATCATCATAATCCTCATTCTCAATCCTCACCATCATCTCCACCGCCACCGGTAACATCATTATCATCATCATCATCATCATCATCATCATCGCCATCATCATCATCGTCTTTATCGCGTGCAAACACACGGAGCACATGGGGTATTCTCCACCGGGTGGTATCATATCCATCCCTCGGTGGCCATTCCTTGGGATCAGAGATCAAGTTTTCAGTTCATTTTCTGACCTAATTTCCCGAATCGGTCTTCTATCTCCATTGCCAACATCTGTTTCTTTCAGAGCTATGAGCACTAATATGGATCTCCATTATATATATTTTTTCGAGTTTCAAACATTTACAGGTAGTACTATACTGAAATGGGAGTTGCAAAATATGAAATTCTCATCTACCTATTTCGTGTCTTGTCTTAGACTTTAATGGAACAGGACAGAATGAGAAGGAGGAGGAGAAGAAGAAGAAGAAGAAGAAGAAGAAGGACTGGAAAAGAAGAAGAAAAAAAAAAGAAGAAGGACTGGAGAAGAAGAGGAAGAAGAAGAAGAAGAAGAAAATAATAAGAAGAAAAAAAAAGGAAAAAAAGAGGGAAAAGAAGAAGAATTTAAATGCTTTATCTGAACGTTTATTTCACTTACCATTGTCTTGTTCCACTTCTTGTGAAAGAACCTGTAAATATAACAAGAATATAAAATGAAATAAAACTTACATAACAATGCATACAATTCAACGCAGTTTGTCAGTATTTTATACAGAAATCACTGGACTCTTCTTGGGTTTTAATAACTTCAAATTAAGTAATCGAAAACGGTCAGAACAAATTACAGCACTCTGGTTAGTGATATACAGGCTGGAGTGAGTGCAATCATAAAATTGATAAGCTGTCGACTTTAGTGTACATAAAATGCTACTCCAATAGACGGATCTGGATGAACTGTCTGAGACATTTCAAACAGAGAAAACAAAAAAGATTGTTGATTAATAGAAAGCTGGAAATGCTAGTACATGGTAAAAACTTATTGTAATTATTGATTTTATTATCACACTGAAATTATGAATATTCAACTTGGTAGGATGGTGCATAGAAAGAAGCGTATTTGATTAAAAAGGTTAAAGGAAGTAAACGAAAGAAACGGTTCAGAGGTATACAGAACATGGGGTGTGGTGCTGGTACTCTCTTCGTTGACTATTTGACGCCCTGTCAATCACATGAGCGTGAATTAAAGGGACACATGAACAGCAACATTTAAACACTTCCCAAGTATTTAATTACTCACAAATGTTTGGGAGAGGAAATTCATTAGAAAGATGGGAGAGGCATGTGTTACGGTCATTTCCTGACCAGCAGCAGCCAGCAGATGTTGGCTAGCCTCCTCTCCCGGCGACACCCGGGGGTCAGACAGTCTGAAAGTCTGACCATGGCACGTAGAAAAATACAACCATCTGCTCTCGATGTTCACATATCCTCCTCATGAGAAAAGGACAGTAATGGATTTATTGTTTTTATTAAAAAAATGGAAGAAAGAATTCCCATGCTCTTATAGCAGTTACATCCAAGATTATAGTCTAATAGTTTGCATATTTAAAGCCACTTTTTTTCATTATCGTATGCACAGTGACATATACACCAAAGTTGATAAATAGGTCGGAAAAGGGTACCTCGGCTGCCCCTACCTAAGCACACCAGGGCTGGTGGTCCGGGGCACGTTCCCCGAAATTTTGCAATATCTAAGCTATTTCACTGCATCAGTGAGTTACTCTATCGTGTATTTTGGCATACTACGAATCTAAAGTTACTTCTTTTTTTTTTTTGCCTTCCGACTTGAGGGAGGGGGCACAGGCCGGCTACGCCCTTTGCTGGATACGCCACTGATGTGGAATATAGCAATAGACGAGAAAACAGAGACATATGCATACATATAACCCAGTACGATAGCAATTAAACAGGGACATTGACAGCAATTCATGATTTTCACACGCGTTTCAGGCTAATGTCCAGAATGTTTATTTACAGGTGCAATCCAGCTGATTAAAAATATGATGGAACATATGGTTCACCCAATATAGTCCTTTAACATGACTGAAGGGAGAAAGTAATATTTTTTCACAAATTTTTTAGGTGATATACTAGAATATATTTATGTCTATGGCAAGCGAACCTGGCGAAGATACATGACTTCCCCACCTGAAAAATTCTGCCCCCACCCACGCCCCCTCCTTTGTAAATTTTCTTGCTACAATTCGTAACCACAGTAGATAACCATTGGTCATGACACCATTCGAACTCTGCATTGAAAAGGAAATCATACGAAACTATACTAGTATCGCCATCTGCTCAGACATTCCTATTAAACTCTCAGTTAACAATTTTAAAGGATAAAATCATCATGTAATTTTCAGAAGATAGAGGGATATCGTCTAAGATTTTTATGCTATGATGTGGCATTTTCATCCTCATCAATTCTTTTTTAATAGTCTGCATTTATATTAAAGGAGAAGTCCACCCTGGTTTTATTCTGATTTTAATAGAAGCCGAAAATGACAAATTAGTGAAAGTTTGAGCAAAACTTTGAAAGGAAATAAGAAAGTCATAAATTTTCAAAAAGTGTAATCAGTTAAACACAAATTGGCAACTCCGAGACGAGGTTGTTTTCCCATTCGCTCTGTGATGAAAATTTAAAAAATAATCAGTTTCTTAGTTGTGGATGAAGGAATAGATTTGATCCATATAGGTTTTGTCTTAAAAATACGTGCACTGATTATATGGATGTATAATTAAATATAATCATCAGCATGATCAGAGAAAATGAGAATTTATGATTTCTGTAGTAACTCTACACCAGTTACTTGGCCGTCCAGGGCCCTCTTGCATAAATAGTTGCGTTTAATCGCAACTCAAACAATTAAACGCAACTTGATTTTCAACCAGTCAAGATCGCGTATTTTGGACTTGCGTTTATTTTTTTGAGTTGCAATTATAAAACGCAACTTTTTATGCAAGAGGGCCTAGTTTTCCTCCCTAATCCAAAGTGACAGGGCTGTAGATCGAAGTATATTGATGCACTGTGCAAACTCTGACACCAGTAGGCCTATCATGTATACATTACACGTATAGTTGTCTTGTGCTCCCCTCTGCCGGAGTACCTACATGTCTGTTTCACGTGAGACGTCATTTCGATGGCGTCCTAATATATGCGCTAATATTTGGCCGATAAACCAGTGAAGATCAACGCACTGTTTGCGCTGTTGTTTGTGCGTGCGATACCGAACCAGTCACGACGCGGTATTGCGTCAGGCAAAATTAATGACACCTCTTTGCAACGGGCATTACTGTTGTCACTCAGTATGTCGGTCAAGTTAACTAAAGGTCATGATTTGCCCTTGATTGCAAGGCCATAGAAAACTGTCCCCGATTCCGAAGTCCTAAACCTATTTTTCCAGATGATATCACTATATAGGTTCCTTCCTGTTACGTCTGGGTTTAGATAGTTTTTTGTTTTGCCTTCGGGCGATGTCACGAAAATAACTTTTTTATACAGCCACAATCGACTTATAGTCGTTTCTGTTATTCATCATAATCAGGCGCCGCGGAACGTCTTGGAAAGTGGAGGGGCTTGATAATGGGGGGGGGGGGGGGGGGGGGAGGCAATGGTGCAATGAAATGTGTGACTGATAGTACTTTTAATTTTTTATTTTAGATATGTGGTGTACAGATTACTTGGATCATCCAGACAATCACAAAAAATATTGCTGGGTAAGGTCATGGACTAGTTCAGTCTGTGATTTATATTCACATCACGATTAGTAAGGCTTATAAGAAATGCAATTTTTTTACAGTGTCAAGAAGAGACGTAGCGCCTGGGGTGGGGACCTCCAATCAGTTGGGTAAAGGAATCTGCAAAATAAAGAGATACCCCAAAAAACAACAACGTAGGAAGAAAATATATCTCTACAGTAGGAGGAGATACCCCTCCTTGACCAGCAGCCCCGCCCCGCACGGACGGGGGGGGGGGGGGGGGTGACACATTTCCCTCCAAACACCTGGGGTAAGGGTAGTTGCAGCATTAAGTCTTGACCTCTAGTGTCGTGGATGATCTTTTTTTCTTGGGGATGAACAGTGGGCGTGGCCCCCTCGTGCCTCCATGACTACGCCTATGCCTGTTTAACGGGTCTGTTTTGAAGATAGCAGAACTTATTTGGAGAGTACAACTAATCATGACATTAAATGGAACTGTTTGTTGGAATTGGATCATGATGCTTTGATTGATGTGTTTTTAACTGTCTATTTTGGCAAGAGCGACATGATCGGGACAATGTTTTTAATAGTAAGGATATTGCCTAATTCCTTCCTTATTTCCTTACGCAAACGTGATTAAATGGAGTTGAAAACACACCAAATGTTTTCAGAACACTAGACCTTTAAATTAGGTAGAAATGTATCTGAAGTTCTAAAACTAAAAAAATATATAATATTGTAGAAATATGTTATGTTTATCGTATCAATACTTCACAAAAAGTAAGCCTTATGTTATGACTATGCAAACTCATTTAATTTGAATAAATTATTCATGTTTTGGTATGACGTAGATTCAGATTTCAGATTTTTCAGATTTAGATTTTATTTCATTACATTTTCATTTTTAAAAGTATATAACAATAACTATTGTGCTATTAACAATATACAAAATAATTGACAACAATGCAGAAACATTTTCGATTATTACAAGCAAAATAAAGAGCATTAACGTTTGAGGTGTAAGAAAAAAATTACAATAATTAATTCTACATTAGATTAATTGTATGAAAATGAGAATGAAAACAGAGACCAGCATAGAAGCAGAGCTGGTAGAAGCACTGGTCCCTGGCAAAAGGTAAATCATAAGTACAATACATAAAAAATAGACTGGGCAATCATGCATAACATGCCAACAAAATAAAGGAAAAAAGAAGAAGACAGATACATGGCCATGGAAAGCAAGCAAATTATAAACATAGCACATTTTCTATCGAAGAGAAAGCATTGGCAAATATTGTAAAAACAAAAAGCTGGGAACAGTGACGATTTACTTTAAAAAGACGGAACAAGAAGGATAGTGTGATCGGTGGGGGTTAGGAAGGGAGGGGGGGGGGGGAAGGGGCAGGATCTGGAAGGTTTTATTTAGTCTATATATTTTACTACACAGGTTAACAAAAATCATCAGTGAGGGATTAATGTCCATAAAGAGCAATTAGCATTTTTTTCAATTTACGTTTGAGTGTACTCAAACTTATACTGTATCGTATATTTAAAGGGAGGGGAATTCTAAAATTTAGGAGCAGTAAATGAAAAAGTATTCTGGGTTAATGCGGTACAGGTTCTTGGCAAGTGATACAGATTGATTTGTATAGTGGGAGAATGATGGATTTCATTATTTACTGTAATTTATTGTAATGGAACTGGTCCGATAAATTGATGTGATTGATTTGATTTACCGCTGATTTTTTGTAGCAATTTTGAAAATAATTTGGAATGGTTTTGTTGTTAGACTGAAGCAAATGATTTACTTTCATCCTGAGATCCTGCAAACCTAACACTACATGACTACAGAAAAAAGAGAAAAAATGAATGGTGATTATAATTTGATACTTTCAAATAATTATTCGCAAAACTGAATCACTAAAGTTTCAAAAAAAGAAATAAATTTAAAGTTAAATTTAGAATCAATTTTAACCCGATATCCGACCAATAGACTAACATTCCTCTTAGTCTATATATCTTCCGGCTCATCCCCACCAGTTTTGTTGGCGTTTTTTTTTTATTAATCATAATACTCCGTAGTCTTCATGGTCCTGCAGAATCAAAGGCTAGCTTTCAAACAAATGCATAGTGAAGGTAATTTGCAAGTTCCTAGTTATTTGAGAGTAAAACGCAACAATAAACAGAATTTTGACTTTCTGTTCATTCTTGCCTTTACTTTGATGAGTGCAAGACGATTAAATAAACAAAAAATAGTGACATGGTCTTATTTACCCAGGGTAGCCTCATCCGTATTAATATTGCTTTTCCTGAGCGCCATGCAATTATTTTTACATTCAGCATTGCCAGTACACATTATTTTAACTTGTGATGCTTAATATACCCCTTAATGATTTTTATATACTTGGTGTTGAAGTAGGCCTATAATCGTTAGAAAAAATTTCCGTTCTATACATATTTTTGCGCTAAATATTCAAGTTCGCTACAAAATTGATCTGCAGCGGGAAATAGGTCCAGCATGATAGTAAATTAGGTTGATATTCCTGTCTGGGCGTACTATAACTTCCTCTTTACGGAGGCCGTCAAAAGAGTGAATATCAAGCAGGTTTCCGAAATCAACAGCCTCAACTCAAATACATCACTTCATGATGACTATTTTTACTTTTAAAAGCCTTGGAATATATAGACACATTGTAGCTGCATCATTCCTTTAAAAGTATATTTCCTCAAAACTACCAAAAGTGCCTTTAGTGAAACATTACTTTGATTCTAGTGTGTTTAGTGAAAGAAAGAAAACTATTCATTGATATCGGCTTAAACTAACTTAGGTCTAAATAAAATATATCATAAATGAAGGAAATTCTAAGCACCAATGGATTTTGAGAGGTGTGAAGAAAATTTTGCATATGGTCTCTCCGTATGACGACGTTAGCAATTCTCTGTACTATTACGATAAAAGAAACAAACGAAGAAATCAAGAAAGAAACAAAAGAAAGATAAAACGACGTATATCACGTTTTCTAATAATTCATGCGGGTAGAGCGTGAGCATTGTAATATTGCGAAGCTTTTCCTGATTTCCAAAGAAATTAAAACTATCCATAATCGACCTTTAAGAACGGGAAAATTATTTCTATATCAGGGGCTTTAAGCATTCCTCCTCGGCTATTACACTTAACCCCACTTAAGAATATAAACGACTGTCTTTAACCCCGTACTAGTTCATGAAAGGCATGATAAAGAACGACAGGCGTTACGGCAGTATGGATAAACTATCATCAGAGCAAAATGGGTGTGTCGGTGTCATAACCTTTGACATCGACTGAACTTCACGTCGAGTTTCAGAACTCGAAATAGGAGCAAGTAAAGACAAAGAGAGTCTATTAATGGAGGAAAGGTAACAGACTGTGACTGTCACTGTCTGAGAGACAATGTCTTACTTTATAGTGATGTTGAGTCAAAATGAAATGTTAGTAAACAAACAGTGGGCGTAATCGTTTTATCACTTCACCCTAGTTCGCTATAATGTATTCTCCCATCTGTCAAGCTCAATTTCATAAATGCAGCTGTACATCATTCTACCAATCCTTACTTTTTTGTCTCCAACTTCTACTCTACTATTAAACAACAATGTTTAAGTTGTGAGATCAATTTCAGCTATTGAGCTACATGCTAAGTTCTCTTTTGAACAACGAACCAATTGCAATCATTGTCACAACTTTACACTAACTCTAAACGTGCGCTATTCGCCCCGAGGACCAGAAATGTTTCGACATTTCGGATATCTGAATTAAATTTCTACCGCTGTTCAGAAAAGAATCTTTATCTGTATATTCTATATTACAGAGCGTAGCCAGTTTTTCATAATTATGTGGATAGGTGAGCTCTCTAAATATTGGGAAATGCCCCTCCCCCCTCCCCGTCTATATCATGAGTGGAAATATATATTTATTCAAAATTATACGTATGCCATTCGTTTTGACCACGTACTAATGGCTCTTGGCTCGATTTATAACGTTAGAAGGATGGAGGGGGACGCAGGAAGGATACTTAGCCAACGCCAAAATTAAGATTAAACTTTAAATGTTGAATGTGTGCTGTCAACATCGATCTCTCATCGATAATGCCCATCCATTGCATTGGAATCGGGCAGTGTTGAAGATCATCGACTTGGCGTTGGATAACTTTTAATCTTGCAATGTGTTGATTTTTTTTATACAACCAATAAACTCATCACTTCTACGAAATGCGAACACCGAATCCTACTAAAATTTATATTAAACAAGCAACATCCTATACTCTCCTTCAATCTTTCAGTCTCCTGTTATGTCTCTCACAATGGTTACGTTTCGAGAAAAAACACAAGTTATTGATTAAGGTATAAAGCTGTATCTTCGTCAGCCAGAGTTTTCAAAATAGTTCGCTAATCCCGATCCGGGGAAACTAAACCGATCAGAACTAGCTATAGTTTGTAATGAAGACGCATTTAGCGGGCCAATTTGTGGGTTTTAATCTCGAGCTTACAATTCCCAGTTAATTTGGGTTTTTTGAAATAGCGCGTTAATTGGCGAATTAGCCCGCTAATTCGCAGTGAAGACGCACTCGGATTTTGATTCGGGTTAATTTACTCATTAAACCAATCCTAGAAATTATATTTTTCTTAAGTATTTCTTGTTTTTATTCTCTCTTTCTATCTTTTGCTTATGTATTTCTTTGTTTCTTATATATTTCTTTGTTTTCCCCATTAATTATTCTTCTTTCTATTCTTATAATTATTATCCTCTATCTCTATGTGTTTCTCTATGTATATATATATGTATATATATGATTGTGAGAAATGAAAATGAGAGAATAATGGTTGCGTAGCTTAAATCAAAGTTCCCCAGAGCTGTCCTCCCTTTTTGTATTTTTGCAAAGGTTGAAAACAAGATATATCTTAGTAAACGAAGAAGCTTGACTGGGGAGGAAGTTTTAATTTGTAAACACTGGGAGTAATATGCCGAAAGATTTGTTTACAAATTTAAAAAAAAGATATATCTTAGTTTCCCTTCTATCACTTTATCCTTTCCTTTTGTGTTTCCCCATTGTCTGTTCTTTCCATTCATATATATTTCTCTGTTCTTCTTGATATCCTCTTCTCTTTCCGTTTCTTTGTTTTCCTTCTATCCTCTTCTATTTATATTTCCTTACATATTTCTTTATTATTTTCATTCTTTATCCTTATTTTAATTCTTATGCATTTCTTTTTCTTCTATGTGTTTCCTTGTTTTCTTCTCTCCATTCTTGATTTTTCTTTCTATTTTTATGTTTCACTTTGTTCTTCTTTCTATTCTCTTCTCTATATATTTTCCTTATGTATTTCTTTGCTCTTTTCTTTTCATTTATCCTATGCATTTACAATCTTCGAAGTGCGCATGCTCTGTAGCTCGAGTTATTCCAAGAACGAGCGGGAGTTGCTCGACTCGGGCTGATGGAGACGGGGATATTCAAACTCGGACTTTTTTCTCGAGAAGCGCTGATCATGCTGATCGGGCTAGAAGCTCGAGCTTGAGGAAAATAGAGCGTACCTAACATGGCCTGTTTTTAGGGTTCAGACTCCATTTCGCGTTTTTTGAAAGAAAGATTTTTATCGCCTATTTTCGTAAAATTTCACAAATATGTTACAAACAGGATAAAAACTACTTTCGAATAATCAACCTAAGGCAATTTCAATAGCCCTGTCTATCACCTTTAGAAATGTGCGAACATTATCTGAACATGGTTTCTATGGGCAGTACAATATGCTTTTGAAATTAAGTTGACTTTTTCGAAAATAGTTTTTATCATGTTTATATTAGAGGTATGATTTAACTTTAACACGGCTAAAATGCACCTTTGTACATCTCCAGTGTCATGATATCTTTCCAAAGTTTCACGCAAAAAAGAAAATCCATAAAATTTTCCGAAAGAAGACCAATAATTTTTCCAACTGGAATGCACTGTGTCTTCATCATTTTTGTCGTCACATGTACTTCCCCTTTCCATGACACTTACGCACCTCTTCAAATTCCATCGTGTTCCAGATTCTTTCTGAAGTGATTTAATAGTCAGAAAACAATATAACATGGTTTCATTAACTCTCATCATAATCTTCAACATTCCAGCGTGTAAAACTTTCCCATGACTGGTGTGTCATGTGTCTAGACCATCTCCGTGGCTCACTCTCGATCTCGCCCCCAGAGAATGCTCTCCCAGCGAGAAGGAGGAGGTTGAGGAAACTCTCGATCCAGTGGCGTAGCTACAAGGGGGCGCGGGGGCACTTCCCTCCCAAGCAAACCGCAAAAAAAAATTAAAAGATAAAAGAAGGGAGAAAGAAACTGAAAAGGGGGAAAGGATAAGAAAAAGAGAGCATAGGTCCCCTTCCTTCACCCTCCCCGAATCAGTAAACTCGTGAAGTCGCATTGAATTTTCCGAGTTACACCGGTGCCCCCCCCCCCCCCCCCCTCATGATACAAGTGTCCCCTCAATGGCTGGACTCACGCTATACTCCACAACTATCGAATCCTCTTGGAAAGATCCCAATACAACAATAACTACAACAACAACGAGAACTCACGTTTTCAAGTCTGCATGCTTCTGTGCATGAGGGGGTCGGTGTAAAGTAATGTTATATTTCATGAAACTAACGTTGCTTCACTACGTCACAGGCTCATGACTATCTCATAGTCAAATTTAAACGATAAGTTAGCCAAATAATAGAAGCAACTAATAATCCTCGCTAGACGCCGATTATAATATAATAATAATTAATAATAATAATAATTTGATTTATATAGCGCTTTTTGCTAGAGGTACAAAGCGCTTTGTATACTAACTTTCAAGTGCATTTATCTCAAAATATCACACTTTAGCACAATACTATAAACTCCTGAAAGTTGACTGTATAAAATAATTATGATTCCAGATAAAAATGGAGCAGCTTCGGTTCATGAACAACTTGGTACATACAATTGCAGGGGGGGGGGGGGGGGAATTGAAAAATAATGGTGCTGACAGTGGCAGTGGTGGTCACGGTGGTGGTGAAGATGATGATAACGATGAAGATGATGAAGATAATATAAGTGAAAAGAATGCAAAGAGGATGATGATGATGATGATGGTGATGATGAAAGGATATGTAACGATGATGTTAATGACAAGGATTACATAATGATGATGATGACGGAGAAGAAAAAAAACAAAACAAAAAAAAAACGGAGAAGCTAGACATGAATATCATGAAGGAAAAAAGGGAAGAAAAATCAAAATGAAGAAGAAAATGGAAAGAGGAGGGACGAGATTAATTTCAAGGAACAACCAAAATAACAGGGAAAATGAGAAAATGAAGAATAAGATGTGAAACTAAGATGGCATACACAATCAAGACATTGTAATTCATACATAAATCTTTCCCAATGTTTCCGCCATCAAAGCATTGCGGAGCAGCAATATAGGCCTACATTTTAGGCTTACTCATCACATGATAAATTCAATACGAACAGAAGAGCCTGCAGACTTCCTTAAATCAAGATGACTCTTTGCCCCTGTCCGTCTCAAAACATCGTATAAACATCATGCATGTCTTGGTTACATATCATAATTCATACACTTGGCACAAGCAAAAATCTTCTGAGGTGACGGGTATTAAATCGGAAATATGACTTACACTGACAGACTCGGCTACTTCAGAACAGTGACATGTGATTATGTAGTTTACTCTACACATAACACTGAATACTGTGATACGCTTAGGGGCTATATGTTTATCTTTATTCCACGCGAGATTCGTGTGTGTTATAGCATTTTTTTTGTTTCACCTTATAGCACTTAAAAAACAAACAATTAAGGAAATTATCTTTAAAAGTGCTGATTTCGATGCTTATTTTAAGTGACAGTCCTTGACAGTCCTTTAAGCAGTAAACATACGGCTGTAAGTCCGAGGGACTTGGTATAAGGATTAAACCAAAGGGAATCTGCTCATCAACTTGGGTTCGAATCCGGGACCTCGCAGTTACAAGACCTCTGGGGAGCGTTTCATCAAGCGTTTTGTCAGTGATTTTTACCGACAACTGTTATAAGCTATTGAAATCCTTGCATCTGATTGGTTGAGAGCAAATTTGTCAGTAAAAATCACTGACCAGACACTTGATGAAACGCTCCCCTGATTTACCTGCAGAGCCATAACTCCTACTCCAAAATGATTGCTATGTCATTTTATGTATAGAAGCTATTATGATATAGGGCTTTTGGGGAAGGCAAGCAAAACAAACTTCTTTTTTTTTGTTGACTTAAATAAAACTATAGGAAGAAAGAGCCTATACAGCTATACTCAAGCTATTCCATATCCAATATGCCTTATAATCAGTAACTAAGATACTCGGAAGTAAAAAGAGTTGAAAAATCATAGAAAAAACGGAATAAAAAGATGTAATTCGAGAGAGAGAAATAAGAAGACCCCGTAGATTCTTTGGAAACTATTGAAATAGAAAAAATCAATGCGTGGTACAGATACTCCAAATGTATTTCCATTCTATTTTCCTAGTTGCTTTCATCTACAACCCCTTTAAGATCACGTGGGGTCTCCATCTTTCTCCATCATTATGGATACAAACTAGTTTAACTCCTTCTAGATCAAGTTTCATCGCGAATATACTTTCTCTTCGCGCCCCAGGAGGCCACATGAGGCGGACATTACGCCGACACAAGCCAGGAAAACAGTTTCAGTCCGACTTTTCTTGTCTTAAAAAATTGGTGACATAAACAAGTCGTCACGGTACACATACATGTACATGATATATGTATGTCTCGGTGAATGTTTAATGTATGCTGTATGCTGTCGTTTGCTATGCATTAGATAGACTTATTCAAAGCTTCGATCGATATCTTGTATCAATTTGAAACCTTTTTTTTTTACTTTTGCGCACCCGTTATCAAACATAATGAAACTGCATATAATGTAAAAACACTCACATATTTTTCATGAACAGCAATTACAGCAAATATCCTTCCACTTGAATTGCCAGCGAATTCGTTTCCTTTCACCATGTCAATGCCCCAAACAGGTGCTACTAAAGTGTTCACACATGGTATTTAAAGGACAATCCAACCTTGGTAATAACTTGATTTGTATGCTGAGGGCGGAAGGGTGGGAGGAACGGGGTAATAGGGGTGATAGGGGTTTTGGGGGGGGGGGGGGGGGGGGGGGGGTCGGACGGGGGATGGGAGGGCTATGGATGTTTGAGGGATTGGCAATTTGGTGTGTCGATTGTGGCGGTCTTGTGAGCAACTCTCCCGTTTGTCGTATATACACAAAATTGTCATTAATATTCGGTTTTCTTTGAGGCGCATTTGCCCTCGCGGGGCGGTACTCAAATATATTGCAGATGGCATGTTGTTATTATGTCCCCATTGGGGAAAAGAACTTGTTGAGTAATTTATTTTGAAAAAAAAAAATAACATTTTAGTACACGAAATTATCATCAATTCTCGGTTTTCACTGAGGCGCATTTGCCCTCGGGGCGGTATTCAAAGTGTATTGCAGATAGCATATTGCTATGTTTCCATTAAAAAAAATAATAATAAAATAAAAAAATGGCTGAGTAATACATTTTGAAACAAATGATATTTTAGTAATTTTGTGTATCGGAGCAGGTGGGGGAGTTGTCCACAACTTCGTCGCGTGGACATTACTTATTCAGCCGGTTTGAGAAATAGGTGTGGTGGTTGTGACTTTCACGATTTTCTTATTGCTTGTCCGATTTCGTTCGGGCTTTGGCCGGTCTGCTTCTCTGATTTTCCTATTTCCTCTTTCAAAGCAAGTTGCCATTAAGGTTGGATTTCCCTTTAATAATGGAGGTGTATACAACTAACATACTTTTACGTAAAGGGAGATATCACGCTATTGAATTACTATTACTATTATGTGGTACGCTCCGAATTGTTTCTTTTATACATTTCATAAAAGTATTTACTCAAGAATTCGATTGCAGCCGATTAGGCTGACCTATGTACTTTTGTTGCTTCCACTTCTCATCTTTGTCCATCTTCATGCTTTCTCACCTGTCTTTTTCTCTTTCTTCAACCTATTCTACGATTTCTCGCAACTATGCAGCACTCATACTTATTGTTCATGCATAAGCAATTGTTTGCTCAATTTACTATTTTACAGATTTCGTAATGACACGCCTGCTCTATGGCTTCGCTGAATAACTTCCCCTTCGAACATTTAGATGACACCGGATTGTATGATTTATTTTCGCGTGCGATCGATTTTCACCCGTATTCTTCCAACGATTTGCTCTATGACAACCAGATTGTGAATGCTTTAAATTCTAAAGTAAATGAGTTACAATACATTGTAGATCCTAATGACCCCTTATTAGAATTTGTAACGTCTAGATATTACACAGAAAATCAGTTTGTTAACACATTAAATCCACATCTTAAGGAATTCGCACTAGCACATTTTAACATTCGCAGCTTGAATAGGAATTCTGAACATCTTAAACTACTTCTAGAAAACCTCCGATTTAACCCATCAATTATTGGCCTGACAGAAACGTGGCTCACCGACATTCCAACTTCATTGCATCTTCTTCCCAATTATGAATTAGTCACGAATAGTAGGGTCAATAAAATGGGGGGTGGAGTGGCCTTATACATCCATGCAAAATACAATTACACGAAAATCAACGATTTGACGACACTGAATAATACAATGGAAACTCTTTTCATTGAAATCGACATAATGAGAAATAAGAACATCATAATTGGAGTAATTTACAGACCACCTCAATCCAATCCAAACGAGTTTACTACATATTTTAATGAAATGCTATCGCTTCCGATCCTAAAAGATAAACAATGTTTCATATTAGGAGATTTTAATATTAATCTATTGCATTCTCATTCTAATTCTGTATCCCAAGATTTTCTTGAAATAATATTAAGTAATTCTTTTGCCCCCCTAATAGTAAAACCGACTCGAATAGCGGAGCAATCAGCCACTCTAATAGACAATATTCTCACTAATGTTCAACCTCTCCCCGAATCCGGCATACTTCTATCTGATCTCACTGATCATTTTCCTGTTTTTTGTCATATGGACATGTCGAGTGATCACTCAAAATGTTCGTCACGAGAAAAAGTACGAATTATAAATGAATTGAATTTGTCCATGTTTAAGGAAGGTTTAATGAATGCTGACTGGACAGCAGTATTTAACTCGACCGACGTTAACGAAGCGTTTAACGCTTTTATGAACATAATCATGTCGCACCTCAATGCACACATCCCCCTCCGTGAAAAGAATCGCTCCAGCTACAAAAAAGTACCGAGAGCGCCTTGGCTCACAAAATCCTTACTGAAATCAATCAACCGAAAAAATAACATGTTTTATAAATCAAAAACCCATCCATCACTAAAGAAAAAATATGAAAGCTACAGGAACATTCTTACTCGTATTCTCCGTCTAGAAAAAAAGAATTATTTTACAAATAAATTTAATGAACATAAAAACGACATTAAACAAACATGGAAAATTATCAACAACGTACTGAATAAAGGCTCACCTAAAGCTCAGATCTCACAAATTGAACATAGCGGTTCTGTCATTTCTGAACCTAACCGTTTAGCCGAAATTTTTAACACATACTTTGCAAACATTGGAGAGAACTTGGCCAAAAACATTCCTCCTATAAATAAATCATTTCTCAATTATCTGGATAACCCAGTCTCAAACACGATATTTTTCACTCCCGTCACTGTTTACGAAGTTTTTAATATAATAAATGATTTACCAAATAAAAAAAGCCATGGCCACGATTCCCTAGACAACTGTATATTAAAACAAATAGTTTTTCAAATAGCAGAACCTCTAATGCACATTTTTAATCTGTCTCTAAACTCAGGTATGGTTCCCATCAAAATGAAAACTGCAAAAGTTGTCCCTATTTTTAAAAAAGGAAATAAACTCAGCCTTAGTAATTACAGACCCATCTCACTCCTAACTTCACTATCAAAAATCCTTGAAAAAATTATATACAAACGCACAGTATCCTTTCTTAAAGACAACAATATTTTTTGCAATTTCCAATTTGGATTCAGAGAAAAACACAGCACTTCTCAAGCAGTCTTAACTCTTATTAACACAATAACCAGCGCCATCGATAAAGCATTACACACGGTTGGAGTCTTCCTGGACTTCTCCAAGGCCTTTGACACTATTGATCACACTATTTTATTATATAAATTATCCCACTACGGGATTAGAGGAAAGGCCTTGGAGTGGTTCAGGAACTACCTTTCTAATAGAAACCAATATGTATCACTCAACGGGCACACTTCTTCTATTAAACCAGTAAATTGTGGAGTACCACAGGGATCTCTCCTTGGACCCTTGCTTTTTATCTTATATATCAATGACTTTTATAAATCTTCCTCCATTTTATCTTTCATATTGTTTGCTGACGATTCCAATCTCTTCTTTTCCCATCGAGACCCAGCAATTTTACTTTCAACAGTAAATTCGGAGCTGAAACGTGTTACGGATTGGATAAAAGCGAATAAGTTGTCTTTAAACCTAAATAAAACAAATTACATGCTCTTCAGCAATACTCTTCAATCCCTGCCTGGTAATATTCTTTTTGATAATATACCTATCGAAAAAGTGAAAACTACTAAATTCTTAGGTATAATAATTGACGATAAGCTCTCTTGGAAACCACATACTGATAACTTGTCAAATTTGATTTCGCGAAACATAGGAGTAATTAATAAGTTGAAATATCAATTCCCATCCTTCATTTTGTTGTCTCTTTACTTAACCTTATGTTTTCCACATCTTAATTATGGAATTCTAGCATGGGGCAACTCTACCGCGCAACAACTAAACAGATTACTATTACTTCAAAAAAAGGCCATGAGGATTGTATCTCTCACAGGTTATCTCTCACATACTGACCAGCTCTTTCATAGTAATAAAGTTCTCAAAGTGTCTGACTTATACCTTTATAATCTGGGTCAATTTATGTTCCAACTAATAAATAATGAACTTCCGAATGCTCTCTCGGACCTTTTCACAACTAACAATACACTCCACAACTATCCAACGAGACAATCAAACTTTTTCCATCTTCCACGCACGAGAACGCTCCTAGCACACAAAACATTCGTCTTTACAGGTCCCAAATTTTGGAACAGTCTCGATCCAGACCTTAAGGAAATAGAGAGACTGCACCATTTTAAAAAACAATTGAAATCTCTTTTGCTGAAACCTTATACTAGAATGCTGCATGGTTGCTGATCTCGATCTGTACTTCGCTTCTCTCTTCTCCCTTCTCTCTTCTTTCTTCTCTATCTCTCTTTTCTTTTCTCTCTCTCTCTCTCTCTCTCTCCACACACACACTCTCTCTATCTCTCTTTCACTCTATAGCTACTTAATTTTTATATGTTTTCTTTTGTTTCCATCTGCTGATTCCCGTCCTTTCTTTGTTTCTTCTCATCTAAATCTCTCCATTTTACTTTCCAGCTCCTTTTATCGCTAAATGGGGACCTAACTCGACAAGCCTCGCTTTTAATAGGTTCCCCCACAAGTGTATACTGTATACGTTTATTACTTTTACTGGAAGATGTTTATTATACTGAGTTGTCATGATATATGTTTTATCCTTTGTATTATGCCATATGCTTATGTTTATATTTCTCTTGTACATATGTAAACCGATTGTGGAAACAAATAAAATAAAATCAAATCAAATCAAGAATAACAAAACCATCCTGCAAAGATAAAATGAAATTTGCAGACAATAACAGCGACATATCATCTTTTTAAAGCATAATACGTTTGTTTAGCATATCAAATGTGGGCGTATGGCGAGTTTTTCCTTTAGCACTTCTTTGTGCTTAAAACTTTCCAATGATAAGCACTTTGTAACATTTAAGAACAGAGAGTTGTGCCCAGTTCCAGCAAAGGGAAATGACTTTCAAAACTGTTGAACAGTGTAGGCCTATATATATCTGTAATGTGCGGCGACAGACAATCATTTCCACATTATGTCAACATTGACGGCACAAGACATTATTGTTTATTGTCAACGGTTTCATTATCGATGGAACACCCATACTTGACCGATTTTTCTAAAATTATGCAATAGTTTCTTCACCTATGATTGTACCTTTGTAGATACACCCCTATAATACCACGAACCAATAACGATTTTTAAAAAATCATAAGTGTTTTTTAATATCATTATTATTGTTTGAACACTGTTTAATCCTATTTGTTTGTTTGTTTTGTTTTTACAACACAGCCATCCACAAATGTTCATGGTCATTGAGGACTTTTCAACTTTTCAACCAAGATAATTGATGAAAGGCTGTTTATTCATTTGATGCATTTCTGACCAGTAACCGAAGTGTATATATGCCTACAAAGATTTTCTATTAAACGAAAAATCAATTATCTTTATGATAGTGTATAGTGCAGACAACTGCCACAAGATTGAGCGTATATTATTGTGACTGCACTGTATGCATGCTACTTAGATTTACGTGTATCTTTTAGCGGCAGATCCTCTGGGGGTATTGTTACTTGTTAGGTGGAGGAGGATTAGGTACATTCATCTAGACATATTTTTCTCTCCCAATGAGCGGGGAGGGGGGGGGGGGGGGGGGGCTGCCTGTTGCTCATAGGAATTAAGGGTTCTACAGAAATTCATCATTCTTTTGGACAATCCCCAGGCATAGGTTGTCATATTGTTGTTGTTTTTGTTCTTGTTTTTTTCTAATTGTGTACCATCATTGTTTATAATATATGTTACACGACCGTTTGATAAATAAGATCCAGTGGCCCATTGCATCTGCAGAAATCCCCCTTTGACCAATGACATCCAATTAAAAACCAACCATTATCTATCTGCATCCCTCGCTAATACGTCATGCATCCATAGCTGTGATATACATCGGATTCAACCCCAGATAAGTTCATCTAATAACTCGCCATTAATCATATCGATGATATCAACTATGTCAAGAATGTGGTTTGCAACCGACACACGAATTGACCAGCCAGAGAGGGAGAGAGAGAGAGGGTAACTCGCCAACACATGACGGGAAATACCATGCATAGTGTGTGTCGACATGTGTACATAAGATGTGAGATGAAAATGATCTAGGCATTTATCTTCCTTTTACACGACCATTAAAACGGCGCTATATTTTTGACGTAAACTGCTGGATTTAGGCCTATATGCATATGACATGGTATGATGAGGGATGGGAGAGGTGCAGCCCCCCCCCCCCCCCTCTGAGAAATTTAGAAACTACAAATTATAAGGGCAATCGTCAGTTTATTTCCTCATATACTGCATGGCAACGAGATGGTCAATGTTATATCTTACCTTATCTTATAATATTCTAATTTCAGAATGAAATTTCAAAGTCTACACGCCTAAGTGAATCTAGGCCTATTTACAACCCACCAATAGACGGTGACCAATAATTATTGTTTCAACGTGATAAATATCGTTTTTCGCTAGCCACTCCTTTGCTAAAAAAAAGTACAAACTAGAAAGTTGGGTTTGAGCAAAAGTGAGCAATTTCGCCTTGCAAAATTGCGCCTTGGTGAAACATTTGCAGGTGAAATACATTCCTGTTGCAAATTTTATAAAGAAGGTCCATTTCTCCGATCCAAAATGTGTTAATTGTGAATATGACCTATAGGATACCTGTATCATTTTCGCATTTCTCTCATTTTCTTTGAAAAGCTTTTTTTAATGAGATATTAAGTATTATATTCTTTATTCAGATATCGTTTTACAGATATCGAATCATCCGATTCACGTTTGCCCGCACACAGTGTATGTACATTCTCCACTCCCTGGGGAGCATTCCAGCTAGGCGTCAAATCAGAACAAAATCACGTTGACTTTCGCACCCTACCGGGTACACATTTAACACATGTAAAACTAAGTATCACTGTCCTTTTTCAGTTCCTACCTGAATCTCCGATTCTCGTGAGAACTTTGTCTTTTCGATCAAGAACCCGAGTATATATTTTATTCTATTCAGTGGCCCACGAGACTAACTTTTAACGAGAGCGACAGCCGGTCTCAAGTTGGGCTGTTGGGTGTCGATATCATGGGCTGTTGGCCTACTAGGATGTCCCCGTGTATATTTTTCTCAATCATAATTTATTCAATATATTTTCAATATTTGTCACTGGGCTGACTCTAGAAATTTTTAATATAATGGCCTCATGGTTATTTTGTTCTCCGTGTTATGCATATTATATTGCAAGCTAGACACATGATGAAGAAATAATAAAATCGAAGTAATCAGATTGAGAATAAAATTGCATACCGGGCGACATCAGCAAATGTTCATCTCTCTTGCATATCACATCATTATAGAGAGAGGCGATATTATCCAGACTTTGTATATTGATATCACTGCATCCTAATTCGGGTTTCGGTGCCTCCTACCGATTAGATTCAATTTACCTGGCTAGATGAAGTATTTCCTCTCGAGAAATACAAGTCCGATACCTTATAGCCTTTTATCTCAGACCCTTATAATCTAATGCCTGTGTAAGTTAAAGAGCTGTGTATGAAACGGAGACTCGCCGTGATCTTGTCCATTATGCCTTGACCGTGATAGTTCAGTACCTCGACTTCAGAATAAGCAAGTTCGAGTTTATGAGTATGATGGTACTAGCCTAGTTTCGAATGAGGTATATATTTTTCTCTCGAAGTGACCAATCGTTAAGGGTCTATACCTTCAAACTACTAGCTAGTATGACCAAGCCGTAGCTGTTAAGTCTATGGAGGACGCTAATAATAACCTGGCAAATTCACTTACAGTTTGAGATTTGAAAAGCAAAATCAAGTCTTTGCACGGTGATACTTCACGCCCAAAGTTCTGCTTGAACAACAAAATAGGCAAAGTTTACAATGACTTTGATATTCTAGTTCTGAAAAGAAATTTTCAATAGATTCTTGTATCAAATCCCAGACATAGTGTCATGCAAATAAACGAGCAATTCGAGAAAAAATTGACACTATTATTGTGTGAGTTCGGTGCCTCAAAAGAAGAAAGAATGATGTATGGTAGATTCAACTCGATAATGACCTATTTTCAAGAATTTACGATAGATTACACATAATATTATACACGGCAAAGTACGATTGGAACAACCAGTGATTGTTATTTAAAGAGTATGTTTATTTGAATGTTGAACTTCGTAAGTTCTTTTGCTGAGGCATTTCCTTTTTCACGGTCAACATGATTTGTATATAATATGCACCCTCCTTCTCTATATCTTCATATTCCATTAATGTTCTATCTCCTCTTAGCTTTAATTAGCTTTAACCCCTTATTCCTTCTCCTTCTGCTCCTCCTCCCTTCCTCCTCCTACTCCTCTTCCTCCTCCTCCTCCTTCTTCTTCTTTTTCTTCTTCTTCTTCTTCCTCATCATTTTCTTGTATTTATTATCATTATTATCATTTATTATCATTCTATCCTGCATCTACCTTTAATAATTCTCATTCACTCACCGCTCAGGTACCGGGGCCCCAAGCACATCACTAATACACGATGGCCGCTAATTAGTACTAATTAGGACATAGTCTTACGAGGGATCGTACGAAATTGCGACCAGTCGTAACCATCTTTGTAACCATCCCTGAACATTATCTGGCTAATGATAATACCATGCATAGTACAGAGACATCAAGCTCCTCCAAGATATCACTTCACAACGGCACACATGTGATATATCTATCATGATGTCAATTGCTGTCGAATCTAATGATCATCAATGATCAGCTCGACACCTTCAAGTTTATCTATATCTCAGATGTACCCGAACGTACGGCACGACTTTCCTGAAGAACTTGTGAGTTAACATTGCGTCTATATCTATTCGCCATTCCAAAAATTCAGCAAGTGCAATACAACCAATAAAATCCCTTTTTCTTTTTTTTATAGATTTTCATTAAAAAACTGCGTCAGAAGAGAGGTAAGACGGTGACCAAATGCATTTTTAGAATGAATTTACGAGTGAAAATTATAGGTCTATATTTAACCTAAAAAGAAGACTTTGTGAATATTACGTTATCCTCTAAAATCATTGATTAGTCACTATACTTTCAGTGACAAGGTATTCTATTCCGAAGGAGCACAGTAACGAATGCTTAATAAATTGCTTACAGAAGGGATGCATAATAAGAACTCGGACGTAGTGGGAACAGTGTTTCCCCGTATTCCAAGAACAAGAAGGGGGAGGGGCGCTACCCCTGCTTGAGTGAGACCCCTCTCCCCCGAAGCAGTAGCGTAATGTGGGTCCAGCCAGTGAGGATGCAATAGCGGGGGGGGGGGGGGTATGGGAAATGGGTCATATATCTTCCATCGTCATCCTTTTCCCAACCCTTCCTTCCATTTTCTCTTTTTATCTCTTTTTGTTTTACCATTCGATGGGGGAGGGGGCAGGGTTGTAGCCCCTGTACGTACACCCCTACTCCCAAGCATTCTCCCAGCATCCAATCTCCTGTTTTAGAATGACACACATGTTTCTGGTCCGAGAGGAATTCGGCTCTGTCAAATAACTCGAGTAACCCACAGAGTAGACGAACCACATACATTCGCCTCTGTGACCTCAACATGTCATATTTCTTTTCTGAAGTTTGTAAAACTTAATAATCATGTACGCCATATCTATCATGTCCATGGTAAAGCCCATTTCTTATAAGTTTTGCTAAGTATCTGTAATACATTTATTTTTTTGTCAGCATACTTTGATTTTTAAATAGCAAACTACCAGCAATTCTACGCTCCAGTGAAGCACTTTTAAAATACAGGACAGAATTTGAACTTCAAAGCTTAATCTGTTAATACTAATATGATCTATCTATACCATTCATCTGATTTAAGTCCGGTTTCACGCGCGTTTAAGTTCTATGAATAAGAAAAATGACTGTGCTGCGTTCGGTATTATATTAAAAAAAATATTGTTCCCAGTTTTCAAAGTCCTGGTACATCAAAACTTCATGAAAAGATAGCAATGTTTGCAAATTCATTACGAATTTATTATGAAAGCTTGATGCAGTGTCCTGGGGAAAGACATTACTCTCTGTTATTAAAAGCCTATTCATCAGTGATTCAAGGATCAGTCACAGAATAGGAACGAACTTTCGTGATCATTTTGGTTTGCCTATTGTGACGAATGAAATATTGATACAATCATTGCCTTTCGAACTTCAGCACTAGCTACAAACGTCAAAAATCACAATGGTCTGGAATAAAAATAAAGCTAAGTAGTGACGCACTCATGAAGGGAAAGGTACATGAAGAAGATGATAAAAGGGAAGGAGATCACAGGACGAAAAAAAGAATAAGCTATATGGGAAGAATAATGAATTAGTATAAAACATCACTTCTTCTTTTTTGGTGACCAGCTATACAACAACGGTGATAACCCGACCTGGAAAAGCATAGGAAGAAATTTAAAAACATTGGTCAATTTAACAACACCGCATTCGAAGTTGACATTACCACTACACTACAGTGTGAGCCAGAAAAAATGTTACACATTTTAAATTGAGTATTGTTCTAAAAATGTGGATTAACAGAGTATTGTTTAGCATGTATGGATAGGTTATAAATTCCTTTGTTGTTTGGTAACATTTGTTTCAATGTTGCTGTTACCGTTGAGTACTGGAAGAGTTATTCTATCTAACTGTGGTGCAAGAATTATGATATTTCTATCATATTTATAATATAAGCATTTAAAAAAGTGTAACATTTTTTCTGACTCGCACTGTAGTTCACATGACCAGATAGAGAGAGAGATAATCATATCCAGATATCACAATCTCAATCTTAGAATGGCGCCTTTCCGCATCGAAGCAGAACATAAAAACTGTTTCATAACTTATGTAGATCAAAAGCAACCTGGTACGTACCATTGGTAGGACAAGACCTAATACTGCTACCCAAAGTAACCTCGTCATGTTGCCTTGAGGTCCAATCTCTCGTCTTTTCAAGCAAATTCAACGACTAAATCTGATCCAGTATTCCTCGAGATGCAGGCCTATGCTCCCGTCCAGGAAATCAAGCAAACTACTGTATGGGGTGATGGCTAGAGGGAGAAATTTTACTCGCACGGTTTGCGTCCCCCGTTGATGTTGCTCTCCCGTATCTGCGCGCGTCCGTGCGGCTGTGCAAGTCAGTTGCATCACGCACAGGCAATGGTGTGGATGTGAACAGGGTCCTCGCAAACTCAAAGGATTTTTGTGAGTTGAAAGTTTGATTGTATAAATAGAAGGATTTTTTGTGTGTTCCTACCCCTACCTCAAAGAGAGTGAGAGAGAGAGAGAGAAGGAGAAAGAAAGAGAGAGGGAGACAGACAGACAGAGAAAGAGAGAGAGAGAGAGAGAGAGAGAGATGGCGCGATTCCCGAAATCATACTCCTGAGAAATTTTGTTACATGTCTGGAAAAATTTTGCTCTAGCCCCTCCCCTTCCCCCACTGAGAGAGTCTGGCTTGTGAAAAAAAAGGACCCGGGAAACTTTGCCCCCCTTCTAACAATCCCGGATTCGCCTCTACACTATAACGTATTATGTGAAGTTGTGATGAAAATTATTAGGCTAGTAAACAATGATAAATGATAAACCTAGACCTATACCCTTATTAAAAGTCTTAATCTATTGTTTCAATATACTCGGCATATCTGTACTTTAGACCATGTGAACACGGCCCGTTACGTAACAACATGGGAGCATTAACTTTAAGCCAGTCAGAGTGAGGCAAAGCATTACGTCATCATTTTCGGACAGGTGGCGATTGGCTAGACATGCATGGAGGTAATACGTGGAGAAAAAAAAAACATCACAGCTAGTGTAGTTTTGGTTTCGGTATTAACACATGCTTAATACAATTTGCTTCTATTTTGTTTGTTACCCCTTTTTCCTTTTTAATATGTTATTTATGCTGATTTGTTTTCTATCGAGGTAGTAATTATCTCCCTATACAATATCTATTCTAACTTCACCACCTCCCCCCACCCCCACGGTTCTGACGTCAATGAGGGTGGGTTGGAACATATTTATACATACATATCATTCTCCTTTAATTGCAATCAAATCTTTAAAGGGCAATCCAACCTTGGTAAAAAGTTGATTTGTGTGAATGCAGAAAAATAGGAAAAACAGGATGGTGAAAATTTTAAAGAAATTATAACTTTCTTATTGCCTAATTGTCCGATTTCGTTCACACTTTCACCAATCTGCTCAATCTCTGATTTTCCTCTTTCTTTCAAAGCAACTTTCCATTAAGGTGGGATTTCCATTTAAGAACTGTACAAGCCACGTCAATGGCCAATCTCCATTGACTGACCACTAAAATTGCTTTTGTCCGGTAAGACAGTGTTCGTCTTATGCTTTGGTCAGCACACATGGTAACCATATGATTCCCTGCTCTCGATGAATTGTTTACTTTTCAAGTTCAATTATGGCTGCTGAAAAACAGCGGGTGAGCGAGATCTCCTTGACATTTTCATGCAGCTATATCATGTGGAATTTTATTCGGATATTTTCCTTCAAATCTGGAGATCATTTTCATTTTGGAAGCAGAGAAAACAAAAACGAAATTGATACTGTGGAGGTTGGCAGACGAGAGAAGCAAACGAGTACGCTCGGCAATGACCCGGCAAGTTGGTCGAGGCAAGGTCACACTGGGAAAGATCACGAAGAGATTTGTTCTCTGCTAAAAAACTGTGAAAAATCTTATAATGCGAGGTGACTGTTAAACTTTTAGCATGTTTTAAGTCTTAAAACATGAAATACTTCAGTATTCATTCATTCATTTGTAACTGCTACATTTCTAATTCTATGACAAATTTGGTCTCAGCCAATCAAATGCAAGGATTTCCGTAGCTTATAACAGTTACTGCAACCTGTTATTGATAACAAGTTTGATGAAACAGGGCCCGGATCCCATTCAGACAGAAAAATTTTCATATCTTTGTCTACACCATTAATGCCAACCACACCGTTTGTACCACAGAGAGATATTTGACACCGTATGGACAGCGATATAGTCTCTTTCTCTCCTCCCTCTCTCTGTGTCTGTGTCTGTGTCTGTGTCTGTCTCTGTGTCACACTGTCTTTGTCTCTGTCTCTGTCTCTCCATCTGTCTCTCTTTGTCTCACTCACTTTGCTTTGGTTCATTTGGAATCATTGTTTGAAAGTTGACCTGTTTTATATAAATAGTACTCGGCTTGTTCAAAACAGATATGGAACATCCCAGTTGATTTGATGTTTACAAGACTAAAAGGATCCACGAGAATCGAACGTTCGATCTAATATAGGCCTTCTGATGGCCAGTCAGGATACCGAATACCTACAAGAGCGAAGGTCTGGGATAAGAAGTTTCGGTCTTGGAAGCCTTCCAATAATTTTTTCGAATATTCATGAGACTAGAAGGCCCACAAGACCTAATGTTTTGGTCTAATGAGCTTTAATTCTGATATGACAAATAATTTTATTCATAAGGTCCACGTTTTCGCAGTTTTGACTAGCAAATCTCCTGGCAACTCTTTGGAATGTTCGTGAGACCAACATTTTCGGTTTTGTGAACCCTTGCTCTCTCGGACCTTAATTCAAACCAAGGTGAGTCAAACAGACATAGCGTACATTTGAAATTACGATGGCTAGACCACTGACCTCTACGTCTCCGGTCTGCAAAGAAAGCATCTGCCTAAAGAGGGCGTCATGTAGCCCCAATGTGTTGAAGGGTTGAGTGTCATTCTTTGAAGAAATCCCATTCTTGCCAAATTGGTGTCAGAACCTTCATATAGACTTGGCGACAGGGGTGTCGATCCGTGTCCATGATTGGGGCTGGGGGGGGGGGGGGGATGACCAGCGAGGGAGCGAAGCCAGTGGCGTATCTAGGAAGTATGCCACCCGGGGCAAAAAATGAAGTTACCCCCCCCCCCCCCAAGTGCCCAAACTCATCTTAGTAAACGAGGGAGCAAAGCGGCCGAGCGGCAAATTTTTTCAATTTCTAACCCTAAAAAACGCAATTGACCACCGCAATTGAGCGAAAGAGAAGCTCGAATTTTATACGTTGATAATCGGTTTTCTATTCACTCATATCTATAATCGGGAGCCAAACTAACGAAAATCCTATAAAGGCTTGAGAAAGAGTCGAGAGAAGGCTACCTGAAGTTGAAATTTCTTTGTAAATGCTGTCTTATACACTTTATCCTATATTGGGGGGGGGGGGGCAATATTTAGCAGGAGTCATATGAAACTTATAATGATATAGCAAGCAAAGCAATATACATCTTATTTTTTTTCAAATTGTGAACCCTTTAAGCTATTTTTAAATAGTTCTTAAAAGAACTTTTTTTGCATACTGGGGGCGCGAAATTACGAGATCCTGAAAGAAAATAATTATGCGAGGGAGCAAAGCGACCGAGCTTTGGAAAATTTTCGCATTTCAAACATTCAATAACTAGATTTCTAGTGCATTTACCCTGCGGATTTTGGGGCGCATAATACGTATAAAGATTATATTTCTTCATTACCCCCTCTTTTTTTTCTCTCCATTTGCGTTTTTGCGCCCCCTCCAAGTGCCCCCTGCCCACATCAGGGGCTTTTTCGAAAATCTGTCTATAAAAATTGCATTTTAGAGCATCCCAAAATCCTTTTTTAATGAAAAGAAGGAAAGCACGGATCTACGTCAATGGACGGAACCGCTCAATTCGTTCGAGCGAACGAATTTTCTTCGATATTTTCACATTGAAATTATGGCATTTCTTATTTCCTTACTTCTAATCATTAAAGAATGTGATGCTATTTCAAGATCAAACATAATGAGTTTGGATAATTATTAGTTTTAAGTTAATGTATCATTAATGTTATTCATTTTATTCAAAAATATTGGGGGAATGATGATAGAGGCCATCCCCCACCTCATTTTTTTTTGCTCATATATACCCCATCCCACCCCGGGATCGACACCCATGCTTGGCGACAAATTGTAAAAAATCTGCAGAACGCTTTTTATTCTTTCGTCATTTTTTATTCTAAAATAACTCTTGATAGCGAATTTGAAGACCAGTGAACCTTTTAATGAAACTATTTTGCGAAATCTGCGAACCTTCTTTTTCTTGATTGTGGAAATTTTTTGTCCGACTCAATCTCTTTGTAATATCTAGTATGTTGCTATTAGTAGAGTCTATTTCCTATGTCAAAATAACAAAAGAGTCGCCAAATCATGTTTAACTTACCGGTATCGGACTAAAATGAATTGTATTTAGATTTTGAAATCTGCAAAAAAAACAACTATGATTACGTAATGAATTTTGAGCGTTGGGGTGGGAAGGAGGCTCTACACTGGTAATAAAGGTGCTAAAAATTTTCGGTAGGCTCATTCATTCTTTAAAATCATTCATGGATCTCCTACAAAGATTGCGAGGTAACACATTTGGTGTTTTATCAGTCATATTCCTCTCTCATTCTTCCTTTCCGATCTATCTCTCTCTCTTTCTGCCTCTCTCTTTCAACCGCAATCTCCCAAGTCTTTCTGTCTATCCCACTCTGTCTGAATCTTCTTCTTCAGAATAAATCAGAGAAAGTGAATAAAAAACTAAAAGAATTTTATTCGGATAATCTGAATTTTCTCTGAAGGGTGCCGGTCGGCAACTACACCCCCCCCCCCCACACACACACACATCACCACCACCACCACAACCAACAATATCGACGCTCCAGAGAGGACAGAAAGTTAGAAGGACGTTAACGCCTATAATTTTTTTTATAGAGTTAACACATTTTTGTCTCCCAAGAGATGAAAAAAAAAGGATAATAAAACAAAAATCGTCCACTGAAATGTGAGAACATCACAATTTGCAATTATGTATATCATATAATATTTCGAAGCACAAAAGGCAAACCAAACATACGGATAAAATCTAAAACATTTATGTTTTTATTTAAATAATTTTAATGCCAGCAGTATTTAAGAAGAACATAACAAAAAGCATCGTCAGTTTGTTTAAAATATATACAATCTATAAATTATTTGCTACGTACCTCCTAAGAAAGATATGGTATGGTATAATAAATCGAGCCTCTATAGCTTAGTAATAGAATAAGAAAGCACTTCAAGTCCCATATAGGTGTTGTGGTCTAGTGAATGAGTCCCCGGACTGTGAACCACACGGTACGGGGTTCGAATCCCTGGCGCAGCACTGTCTCTTGGCAAGACTATGCCACACTCAGGTGAGGTAATGGATACTGGGCAGGAATGAATTTAGTTCTTATCTCATAAGTATAACAAACGACTACATTGTTAAAACAATCGTAAGTATAAACACAATGATGAACGACATATAATATTGTAAACAATGTTAAGTGGAATAATCTACTAAGAAAGCAATTATAGCTTGCACAGTGTCAGATACCATCTTAAAAGAATTTCGAAAAATCGATCTGAGGCAATTTCAATAGCGTTGTCCATCACCTCTTGAAACGCGCGAACGTTGCACTTGCAATGACATAATTATGACGTAATTCGATGATGATTTCTATTGGATATGCAATGGAGTATTGGAAATGCCCGTGATTGGATTTCTCGAAAGTTTTTGCGATCTAGGTGCATTTCATATTTTGAATATAAATCAGCAATTCCACACAAAGAGGGAATGACAGACAAATCGTGCGAGTACTTGGAGCACCGGTATATCGGTATGTATGAGTGCTGTATATTACTCAACATAAATTACAAGTTCTCAAAATCGAATAATAAGAATGTTTTTCAGATTTATAGAAAAAAACAACCCAAAGATATGGACATAATCTAATAAATCTATGTTTTTGTATTTTTTACTAACAACTGTTCAGGTTACATGAACTCGTACATAATTACAGATCAGTTCTATTCATACTGCTTTAGTACTTAACGTCGTTCCACACGTCTTTCATGCGATTTTTGAGTGATTTTGATTTTTTTCCAATATAATCCTCATGTCATTTTTGTATTGGTCAATGCATGTATGTGCATGCAGGGGCGGATCCGGGGGGGGGGGGGGCAATCGCCCGCCCCCCTTTTGAAGGCTGTCCAGAAGACATAACAATTGTTGCTGGAGCAAATTGTCGGAGCGCCGATTCGGTATATGCATTGGTTATTATTCACATAACTCACGGAAGATGTAGAGTTTTCCTGGAGTGCAGAATGCAATCTCTCCGGTCTTAAACTCCTGCACGTAGTACCAGGGGCGTGATGGTTTCGTTATCTTGAAATCAGTGATTATGTTCTGGATGTGCTTCAACTCTCTCGTGTATTGCGAGATGTTGACCCGTCCCTGCTCATACTTCACCCAGGCAATGACAACCGAGTCATCCTTGCACACTGCAGGGTAGGCGTCCTCCCCTTCCTTGGTGACACTGTGGATGGTCGCACCAGACACACCATCGATCACGCGAACTGTATGTCCGTCACTCTTGACCACAACCATGTTCCTCGCAGACATCGCAAATATCTGTTGTGGTTCGGATCCGTGGCAAGGTATCTCCCTGACTGGTTTCCCACCTGATGTATTGAAGACTTGGATGGTCTTATTCGTCCTGTAGCTTGATAAGATATGGCCATCTTTGTCTATAGTGAGGTCTCCTAGCCCACCTTCCTCATCGCTCAGTGTCTCGAACTGTACACGTAGCTTTTTACAGCAATGCGGTGTGTACAGGGAAATGTTGTTGCCGTAGTCTCGTATGACGTATCCACCATCTGACGTGAACTGCAACGCACACACCTCTACGGAGTTCAGAACTATCTCTTGCAGTATGCCATTGGTTGAGAATGTCACTATTCCTCCAGTCCAGCATCCAACATCGACAGTATTGCCTGGTGACACTGCCATCCCACGCATGCTATTTTTAATGGGCAGCTGGCTTTCCATATGAAGCATCCACTTGGACTCCCCTTGGACTTGGCCTATCTCCAGTCCATCCGACCTCTGGCTCCGAGTAAAGTGAAGCTGTTCACCTTCCTCAGCAGTTCTTCTGGGCTTCTGCTCATCATGTTCAACCCGGCTCAGGAGCTGTTCCATCTCTTTACAAAGCGTGTTATGTGTTGTCAAAGCTTCCTTTTGTAGAGGAATCTTTTGACCATTTTTGACCAACCCACAGACTGCGTTTATTTGGACAATCTGCTGACGGCTCTTCTGTTCCATGTCCACTAACAAGGTGTCAAGCTTCTTTATCCGTTGCCCAACATCACTCTTCAACGCCCCTTTTCTCTCCGTCAACTTTGTAACAATTTCCTCAAACGTTTCATCGATGTCATGAGTAAGTCCTTCCTGTAGTTTCTGCAACCTTCCACGTTGTTCTGCCACGTATGCGATGTATTTGTCAACGTCGCATATCTTTGATTTTGCTTTAGATTCCAGTTCATCGATATTCTTCTTCTGTTCCTTTTCATAGACGACTGCTTCCAAAACCTTGTGGCTACTCTGTGTATGCTCTAATACGCTACACCTAAAACAGACGTACTCGTTACAATCAAGGCAAAAACATTCTTCCTCCTCAGTTGGATGCTTCTGACATTGGCCCCGTCTCCTCAAAGAAACCTTTCCTGCACAGACTTCGCTGGCAGCTACGATGGAATGACCTGAAAACTTTGCCCATTTTGAGTGCATTTTCTTGCAAGATTCGCAAAGATAGTCGCCGCAATCGTTGCAAAAGACCACTGCCAATTCTTTGTCCTCTGGATCGCAGTTGGAACACACCTGGACCTGAGTTTCCACATCTTCTACCAGGGACCTCACGGTTATGTTTGCTTGCAATGTACTCACGTCTCCACCGGAAACCGTAGTTTCCTTCCGGCACACGGGGCAGGATAGCCTTTTTTCGTCTGGATGGAACTCAAGGAAGGACTCCAGACAGCCCCTGCAGAAGGTATGGGAGCAGGACAGGATCTTGGGATCCTTGAAGAAGCTTAGGCAGACAGGACACTCCAGGTTCTGATTGACAACTTGTTTCAAGTTGGCAGCCATCTTGGAAATATCCAGCACAAACCTAAAAAAACCCCAAAAGAATGAAACATTTAATACAAGCTTTCAGTAGCTGTTTTAGGTACACTGCCAAAAAGTACCTTGCTCTTTTTTTAAAGAGAATGCTCAGATCTGGGAGAGATGAAATATAATTTGTGAGCATTCTCTTTCCTTTTATATCAGTGTGAAAGAACATCATAGCAGAAATGTCCGCTAAACAGGATTGCTTTTCAAATGCCCCCATATTCGAAATATGACGAGAAATAGTTAAAGTGTGCAGTCCTATATTCCCATTTCTGTGCGCAGTGCACATGGTGCATGTGTTTTCAGCGAAATCGGGTCAATTTCTTATCATTTTAATGATTCCAAACCTCAGCGTATATCAGCTGTCTTATGTAGACATGTTAAATCTTTCCAAATTGCTTTGGAACAGTTTCTTTCATAACGTAGTCGCATTCCCAAGAACTCAACTTTATCTTTAAGACCGTGCAATTTCAATTTCCCCCTTATATCAATGTTTCTTGAATATATATATATCACGCTTTAATGGCGCTCTAAGTGGTTTTCCATCATCCCTTATTTTTAAACAAAATTCAGCTAAATCTGTACTAAAGTTTGTAAGTAAATAAAAATATTGGTTTCAAATTCAAAAGTTGACCACTTTTGAGCATGTTGGGATTTACAAAATATAGAGCTCGTATTTGTATCATCGAGTCACCATGTGTAACAACAGTAATATTCCCTATTGAATTATTCAGTACGTTTATCATAGACTTAAAGCCTGTTTCCTTTTATATATGAATCAAAATGAAAACGTTAAATGTAAGTCATTTAAATTACATTGCACGCAAAATGTAGTGCTGATTGCGGGCCTCGCTCCCCGATATTGATCTCCGCTACAGCTAGCCACGAGACCGACAGGCCACAAGACTTACAGCCTATTAGGCCACGAGACAGTCACAATCCATTAGACTAACAGCCCACGAGACCGACAGCTCAAGAAATGACATATCGGTCTCATGGGCCTTCTGATAACTTTTCTGAGGGTTAGCCAGACCGAAATTATCGGTCTTGTGGGCTGTCGGTATACTGGGATGTCCCGATTGATCTGATACAGATTTGGTTAATCTAGAATACCACCCGGTATATATATTTACGGCCTAGAAGTATTTCTGAGCTTACCCACTGTTGTCAACGAAAAACGCGGCCTTTCATTGTAATGATATTGTCATTGAATCGTAATGTGCCTATCAGGACTGTAAGTTTTGAGATTTACAAGGCCAAACAGTGACTCTAAAACTGCCTATACTATATGGACCCTTCTATAGTCAGTACTTTTCGGCTAATTATCATATGAATAAAAGCCATTCACCAACGTCGGGAGTCTGCTTACGCTTGAGCCAAATTCAGTTTACCCCTAATTCTAATCTCACAAAACTTTAATCTAGCCTTGGCATACGAAATACAAATAATAGATAAATGTAACATCTTTACAAACATGGTAAATGGCAAATCATATAAATCATTAACACACTGTGCCAAATGACATAATACTAGTTTGGTATGCAGCATTAAATCACATAGACACAATGTATAAGTCCATGATATTTGCAAAATATTTTCACAAAAAACCCATTAAATCACATACACAGAATGTATAGTCCATGATAATGTATAATACCTTGTCTGTCTTGCTATTGAGAGTGTTATTTCAGACGTGTAGTCCTATAATATAGTACTTGTTGTAGAAATACTAATATACGATTGGGTTTCACTGCACAATGCACAGTGGTGATCTCATGGTCTGCAACGTCGGATCTTCACGCCCACTTGTATTACGTATGACAAGTACTAGTATATTATAACTAGATATTATCGGCTTCTATGCACACGCGGAAATAGATCACAAAACAGGAACAATTAATCAACCTTTCACCTCCGAACCTGTGCAAAATCCGTGCTTCCTACCCGCACACTCAGAATGTTGACAAATGAGTATGCTATATATTGCTATCTGGCGTCCATCGCATGTTTCTGCTCTTTTCCTTGAAATACATTATAACTCTCATAAACGACGTAGCATGAATAACATGGCCTCGATATTAACCGATGAGTTAATCATGAAGTTGTGTTAAGAAAGTTCCGTGTTAAATCGATCTATTTCTAGTTTGTCCCAACTACTTTTCGTATGTATACATCCAAATCGTATTATCGTGATATAATTTTCAGTGTAGAAAACTATAATCAAATGTTGAAAAAGGCATATTAGTATTATTATGTGTATCTACCCGTCCAGGATAAATGGAGTAAGAACGATAATTGTAAAAATCTACCCGAATTGACAAGAACTCCAGCAAAATGAAAGGCCCAAGGCGGGGGTATGTTGGGTCTTCTTTCTTGAAAATGATGTCGGGTACTGGTAGGCAATTACAGTGTGAAAAATACTGTCGAGACGTTATTCTAAGTGGTTGGCTGGTGTGGATTTCGAACCATTAAAAAAAAATCGACCAAATTGTCTAAAATTAATGTTGCAGATCACAAACAATGAGATGCACCGAACACAGATTTGGGTACATGCAGGGAACTACGCAAATATGTGACATCAACATTTGGTCAATGGTTTTTAAATACGTGTAGCCATGTTCAGTCTAGAGCAAACCTTATGTGCTTTTCTACAATAATATTCATAAAATAATACTTTGGACTTTACATAGAATTGCACCTTTTGCCCAATCATAAGACGTGTGTATTTAGAGCACAATAACATCAACATCATCATGCGTTGCACCGAAACTGGCTTACTTTAAAGTACACATGAAATATGCCTCCAATTTGTGCTCCTCTTCAAAAACGCATTCTTATTATTATCTCCTTTTTGTTGTTGCTCTTCGACGATTGTTTTTAGTGAATTCGCACCAAAAAGATGTGATGTGATAACTGCCCCTGCCCGTGCCCGATATATGCTCCGGTGACAATTCCCCCGGGCTTTATTTCATCAAAATAAAGGGTTAGGGTTAGGGTTGCAATTGTCTTGAAGCTTACACCCTAAGGAAAAAAGGTACAATTTTGCACCCATCAAATGCAACAAAAGTTGCACCATTTTGGCTGCAACTTTGCACCCTAAGAAGCTTTTCGCACGCTTAAGGGTGCAGTTAGCTACAATTTGCACCCTTAAAGGGTGCAGAGTTGTACCCTTTAGAAAAGGTACAAATTTGCACCCTTTTGGATGCAAACGCTTCTGCACCCTTAAAGGTGCAAACGGGCATTAAAGGGTGCAAACAAGAACAAAAAGGTGCATTTTTGCACCCTTTTCATGTAGGGTGCAAGACTGCACCCAAAAAGGTGCTGCCAGTGTTTCATTTGGGGTGCAAACATGAACCTTTTTTTCTTAGTGTGTAGGTTTAGAGTTAGGATTAGGGTTAGGTATAGTGTGTAGTCCAGGGTTAAAGTTAAAAATTCGGTTAGTGTACGAAATTGATATTTTGAGCAATTGCTGCCCAGCATGCGGTCATGTGTCATACAACCGCCCCTGCCAAGGTTGCCAGGAGCCCCTTGCCTAATGGACATTAGCGCCATAATTATAAGTAGCCAGTAGGCCTACCATTTTTATCATTATGACTACTAGATAAAGAATGAAAATGCATGAAATCAAATATGCTCTTTAAACCATATATGAGAGAAGAGAAGATAGAAACAGGGGAATGGGGACAATGCTCACGTGCTGAGGTCAACGTCCTATATCCATATGTCGTATATATATATATATATATACGGAAACTCTCTAGTCTGAAAGGGGGTGTCTACATACGCAATAAGGTCAAACTATCGACTTCCGTGAATGGGAATACCCAGTTGCTAAAAATAGTATACTAGTATTTCATGTTTGTAGATTATCACACTCCAGCTAACATAAAACTTGTAGTTAATATCTGAAAATTACAATTCATGAATATCGTAGGTGTCAGAACATAATGAAGAAAGTCCATAGTTAGGTGAGTAAGGTAGTATTCGAAATACATCATACCTGAAACTTGTCCATATATGTTTTTTCTTGTATTCCACTTTTTACTGTAAGATGTGTGATACAATTATCATGTCATATATGTGAATTTAAAACAGATCTGAAGAAACTGAAGCCTTTGCTGAAAGTAACATCAGTAAGCATTGCCTGTGTAGCTGTGAATATTTTTTTAAATGTTTCAAAACATAGACAAAAGAGGCAGGGGCTTATAGGGTTGAAGCCTTCCAAGAGTTTGTGCATTACCCCTCAAAAACACATTTTTCAGTTTCTTTTAACGTGTGCTTATCCCATGTAGATACATTAGATTTGTGACATGATCAGAGACTTATTATATAAAAGGCTTTAGGCCTATCTATCAAGAAAATTTTAAGATAAGGAATAAAAACCGATTTCATTCTTTCCCCTTCTCCAGGTTTTTGCTTTGATTTGTAAAAGATGGCTACCGCCTTCAAGCAAGTTGTTCATGCGAACCTGGAGTGTCCTGTCTGTCTGAGCTTCTTCAAGGATCCTAAGATCCTGACTTGCTCCCATACTTTCTGCAAGGGGTGTCTGGAAACCCTCCTCGAGACTTATCAAGTTGAAGAAAAAATATCGTGTCCTGTGTGCAGGAAGGAAACTTCAATTCCTGGAGGAGACGTGAGTACATGGCAACCAAACATAACAGTGAGATCACTGGTTGAGGATTTAGAGACCAAGGGTCATGTTTGTGCCAATTGCGACCCGAGAATGGCAGTTGTCTATTGCAACGAGTGTGGGGACTATCTATGTGAATCGTGCAAGGACATATATTCAAAGTGGGTGAGGTATTCGAGCCATTCCCTTGTAGAAGCCGGTAATGTTCTATCAAGTGAGGCTTCGAAGAGAAGACGGTGCAGATGTGTAAAACATCCTAACGAGAACGAAGAATGTTTTTGCTTTGATTGTATCGAGTACGTGTGTTTTAGGTGTAGCGTGGTGGACCATGCACAGGAAGGACACAGGATAATGGAAGCAGGCCTCCATGAATCCAAACAGCAGAAACAAGTCGAAGAACTGACATCAAGAGTAGAAGCAAAGATATCCAATGTCAACAAATACATTACATACATTGCAGAAAAGCGTGAATGTTTGCAGAAAGTACGCACGCAGCTTATTGGTGACATCAATGAGGCTTTTGAAAGAGCTGTTAAGAAATTGACAGAGAGAAATGGGGTGTTGAAAAGTGATGTCGGGCAGTGGATAAAGAAACACGATGCCTTATTGGTGGACATGGATGATACAGCTCGTCAGCAGAAGGACGAGGTAAATACGATTTGTGGGTTGGTTAAAAATGGTCTAAAGGTTCCTCTACAGAAAGAAGCTCTGACTGCACACAATACACTGTGCCAAGAGCTAGAACAGCTCCTGGATCGGATTGATCATGATGAGAATCAACCACGAAGAACTGCTGAAAAAGGTGAGCATCTTCAATTCGCAAGGAGTAAGAGATCGGATGGACTCGAGCTGGGCCAGATTCGAAGAGGAGAATCTAAATGGATTTTGCACGCCCAACATCAGCTGCCTGTGAAAAACAGCATGAACACAATAGCAGTATCACCTGAAAATGTATTGATTGTTGGTTGTACTACGGGAGGAATAGTCGCATACACGTCTGAAGGTCTGCTACAAGAAAACGTACTGGATACTGGAGTTATCCGTGCCTGTCAAATAACGTCCGATGGTAAGTACGTCATACGCGGTGCTGATAACCTCATCTCCCTTTTCACATCGCACGGTGAAAAGCTTGATGTAACATATGAGACGGCGAGTGAGGCAGAAGGTGGACGTGGTGGTCTCTCCGTAGACAAGGACGGTCATATCTTAGCAAGTTACGTGAAAACTGAAATGACGCAAGTCTTCAAGCCGAAAGGCGGAAAAGCAACCAGGGAGATATCATGTGAAGGGCTTAAGCCGTGGCAGATATTTGCATTGACTTTCAGTAACCTGATTGTGATTAAGAGTCAGTATGAAGTATATATGACTGATGGCGTATCTGGTGCCACCATTCATAGTATCACCAAGAATGGGGAGCTGCCTTACCCTGCTGTTTGCAAGGATGATTCTGTTATCATTGCATGGGTGAAGAGCGATCAATATCTGGTTAGCATCGATCAATATACAAAAGAACTAAAACACATCAAGAACCTTCTTACCAATTTCAAGATAACCAAACCATCACGAAATTGGAGCTACCTCCAGCAATTCAAGACCGGAGAGATTGCATTCTGTACTCCTGATAAGCTGTACATCTTTCGTGAAACCTGGATGTAAAGGGTCTGCCCACAAAGTGAAATACATTGTCCAGATGAAGACAGTCGACTGGGAAACAAAACAATCATGATATTGTTCATTCCTATGGTATATAATAGAACAATAATAACATCACAGCTGCTTATTGGTTCTGCATAAAATAAGACAATGTATCGTGATCTAAATCTGAGCAGGCTAACACAGAATAATATCACAACTTCAGGATATTGATTTTATGGCTTTTATGACTTCTTTTTTTCTATCATAGTGATTGAAATTCCTTTCATCAAATTGTCTGCATCTTTTAATGTTTACCTGCAGTACATAATTATTTATTTCATGAATTAAGGACCCCATTGGAAATAAGCCATTTCGGCTTTCATGGGCTATCCTGTCATGGTACCTGGTTATGTTTGTATTGCAATATACCTGACGAATAAAATAAAATAAAATCAAGTCAAATCATTCATTGCATCTAAGTTTCCGATATTACTACATTATCACTGAATAAGATATATTTGTATATTGTATTGCATCGTGGTGATTTAGCTGAGGTATAATGCTATGCCGTATTTCCAATGATGAGTAAATCGCATATATCACCAACGTTTCTCTATACGATACAGCGAGAGAAATACAAGGATAACAATGTCAACAATAGATAAGAGAAAAAAAAAACCCGTTTTCATCACGTTTCCTCAAGCTACCATATTTACAAAGGAATTTGCATATAGAAACAAACTTCATGAGCTTTTTGCTTCGATGTCATCGTTTGTCATAATTTACATTCAGGTTGACGCGATACCGACGTGTTTGTATGAATTCTGTATTTATTAATTTTTTCGTAGGGTAGGGGGGGGGGGGGTATTTTAATTGTGTTATATTTAGAATTCCCAAATCCTCTGTGGTGTGACGACACTCTCATGACACAATATTCTCTTATAAATTACATTCTGCACAGAACCATATGTTGTGAGCATTTGTAAATTGCATCAATTCTTTCTTGCCCTTGTCATTATAGAAATTCAGTTTTATTCAAAACTTGATTCCATATATGAGTTTTGAATTTTTTCATCGATCACTTTTTATGTCTACATTCAAACGACTGGGCCTTAAAAGTCCAATGCCTGATGTTCTGCGTTACACGGCAGTGATCGACGTGAATGAGAAACACTCATTGCAATGAAAAAGAACTTATTATGTATACAAACCTCAAAAGATGGATATTTGCGGAAGTAAAAATGAATTTGAATCGAATTTGGGTAGTTCCGTTTACACCTTTCCAATTTGTACTCCACTTCAAAAAGGCGTTCTTATTTTTATAACCTTTTTTGATACTCGTCAATGATTGTTTTGAGTAAATTCGCACCAAAAAGATGTGATGTGATAACTCCCCCTGTTCGTGCCAGATATAATGCTCCGGTCGGGCTTTATTTCATCAAAATAAAGGGTTAGGGTTACGGTTGCAATTGGGTTCAAGCTTAGGTTTAGAGTTAGGGTTAGAGTTAGGTATAGTGTTTAGTCATGCAGGGTTAAATCTTAGAATTCGGTTAGTGTACGAAACTGATATTTTGAGCAATTGCTGCCCAGCATACGGTCATGTGTCGTACAACCGCCACTGCCAAGGCTGCCGTGAGCCCCTTGCCTAATGGACATGAGCGCCATATAAGAAGCCAGTAGGCCTATACCATTTTTATCATTATGACTACTAGATAAAGAATGAAAATGCATGGAATCAAATATGCTCTTTAAACCATATCTGGAAACAAGAGAAGATAGAAACAGAGAAATAGGGATAATGCTCATGCGCTGAGGTCAACGTCCTATATCCATATGTCGTATACTAGTAGTGCGTCCCAGCAAAAAGGAAACCCGTTTTTGGAGATAGATATCTTGATAATGAAATAGGATTGGAATAAAACATGGACACTTTTAGTAAGAATAAAGTCTCTTCTTTTATGTGATACCAAATACACGAAGATTTGTTTATGCTTGACCGACTTAGAACAATTTTACCAGCTTAATGTAAGAATCGATTTGCACAGAATATTGGTGCGAACGTTTTATCAGAGTGAAATAGTTTTCGTGAAAGAGGAATGATTTCTACGCACAGTACGCACATGTATATTATACGAGAGGAATGTACACGCAGGTCTAGATGGGGGTCTCGATTCATGACAAGCAAAGTTGTTTCGGGACAATTGGCCTATAAATGGAACGCATTTTTATTTTAAAGTGGAATTTATTTCCTCTTGAAAGTGAAATGAATTTTTGTGAAATGATTTTTTTTGTGAAAAGTGAAATGAATTTGTTATGAAAAGTGAAAATGAAATTTTGGGAAAAGTGAAATGTATTTTTGGAAAAAGTGAAATGAAATTTTGTTAAAAGTGAAAAGGATTTTTGTAAAAATGTGAAATGAAATTTTGTTAAAAGTGGAAAGGATATTTGTAAAAAAGTGAAATGAAATTTTGTTAAAAGTGAAATGTAATTTTGTAAAATGTGAAATGAATTTTTGGGAAAAGTGAAATTAAATTTTGCTAAAAGTGAAAAGGATTTTTGTGAAAAAGTGAAATGAAATTTTGTGAAAAGTGAAATGTATTTGTTAAGAGTGAGATATATATTGGCTGGAGTGAAATGTTTTTTTAAAAGATAAATATTATTTATTTTGTATCGATGTTGAACAATTATATTTAATTTTCTTCTCAAAAAGGGCATGTTTCATCAGTTAAAAGTAAAAAGTATTTCTAAACCATGTAAACAAAAATATTAAAAATTTATCTCTTAGTGGGCTCTTTTTTCATGAATTCTGTAATCTGATTGGTCAATTTGTCTGAGAGATAATTCCGTATTCTTGACCAATAAATTATATGTGTACACTTTAAGGGATAACACCGTTGCACCTTGCTTGTTCTCACGGAATACGGGAAATATCTACGTTCTGGTTCCATATTCCATTCGGCCTCTGGCCTCATGGAATATGGAACCAGAACGTAGATATTTCCCGTATTCAGTGAACAAGCAGGGTGTAACTAATAGTATCTCCAAGTTACCCACAGTATCAGAATTATTCAGGCGTGACAATTCTGTTTACACCGTCTAGAATGACCTTGAACTATAAATCTTTTATCTGTTTGTGGAGGAACTCGAAGAGACTTTTGAGAAGATCTGACCTTTTTCTCTTTGGTGAATCACTGGGTAAATGAATCTGTCAAATAGACAGGATCCTATATGTTCAAAGATTTGGAAATCTGTTCGAGCTGGTTTCAGTGTAATATCTTCAATGTGAGTGAGGAGGATTCATGGAAACCCAACCTCAATGATATTTTAGTGTACGACAAACGGGAGAGTTGACTGCCAATATGTCACAATCGACTCACCTTATTTCCATTTGAGATTTGCATAGATTTATTGAACTAATTTTCAAAACATCCATAACTTCCTTATTTCTTGTCTGATTTCTTTGAAACTTTCACCATCCTCTTTCTCTTATTTTTCTGCTTTCACACGAATCAGCTTATTAAAAAGGCGGGATGAGCAGCAGAATTTGGGATCCTTTGAGTTCTTCTTAGCAATTAATTTTAAAAAGCATCATGTTTTACAAAATTCATACATCGTATTGATCAATATTCCTATTGTGCACATATAGATATAATATGTACATAAAATGTAGAAATATAACGAGATGGTTTAACAATACATATGAATAATTGTAATGACTCTTATCGAACATGTGAAATGTGTGTACATAGGTCTATCAAATTACCACTGAAAATCATTTAACGAATATTGCAGGTATGTGTGGAACTCTATGTTGTGGAAACCTATGTATTCATTCTGCATGTGTATTAATCAAGTAATGTCCCCCTTTTTAAGGGGGGGGGGGGGGGTGCATTTAAATTATCGACATTTTGCATAAATGCATGTGATCCTGATATATTTTGAATTCCAAAGTCTTATGTAATGTGACGACATTTTCATGGCACAGTTTTCTCTAATCAATTACATTTTGCACAGAACCAAGCTTTTGTCAATTCCCTCGATTCTTTCTTACTCTTCATCAATTAACTTCAATTTGACGCGAGACTGGATTCCATATTTGGAGGGGGTGGGAGTTGGGGATTAAATGTAAGAAGTGACACGACCCTCCCTCCTATCCCATCACCTATCCTTCGCATTTCGTCCATCTCGTTACAGCCCTCTCCCCTGACCGCATTGGCGTAGACAAGTCCTCATAAGTGGGGTATGATTCCCCTCAAGGACCATTATATATGTATATATAAAATACCCACATGAAAGTCGACTTGAGGTCTGGCCACCTCAAGTCGGCAGACCTCAAGTCGACAACGCAACTTAGAAAATTTTATAAGCAAAATAGTATCAGCCGTAATGTATGGCTGCCTGTTCACTATAAATGTTCTAAGTTCCGTTGTCGACTTGTGGTCTGTCGACCTCAAATCCTGATTAAATGGCCAAGATTCGATTGGTTTAGAGTCGGTATAGAAATCGGTTTGGCGTTGTGACTGAGGTATAAGCTTGGCTTATTTCAAAACAAGTATTGGAGGAGGTTCAAAATGGAAAATGAAACAACAATTTGAAAAGTCTATCAAACTTCTATAAAACTTTGTTATAGCATAAACTTTGAGTCGTCTAAACGTTTTTCAGTCTTCTGCATATCAGACGTTCGACTACATATACAGAACAAGCATTTTCAAAGATTTTTGATCGGCTTCCGAAAATGTGGGGTGTTTTCCGGCCTCTGCCATGCTGTGAAATTACCATTTTAATAACAATATTAGGCACATGCATTCATAGGCCTATGTATCAGCAAGCCCAATAGAAATAAAGCTATGCAGAATAAGATAACAAAAAATCATATAGGTCGACATTATAATGCCAGAAAACATTTGAGGCCAGACCATAGTCGAATGCACACAACCCATCATCATCGGTGCAGCGTTAATACTGACGCACAGTTTTATTGTTCACATTGACTGACATATTCATACATTTTCGAAGGTGGAAAAACCCAGTCACTAAAAATAGAATCTTGTTGTTCATTGGCATTTGGTTGGGCCTTTATTGTATGACACTGTTGGTCGTCGTAGCTTTGACTTGCAATAATATGCCGTACTTGATCCATTGATCTACCAAGCACATAGGCCTCATTCACGAAGACGAATAGAGTAAATATTGTTTATTAATATAATATTCCAATTTCATATACTATGTTATATGATTTGTTTCATGTTAGTCCTATTATGATTTATCTATTGGATTGTTTATATCAATATGTTATCCAGTTTGATACAATGTTATATAATTCGTCACATTTTGAATATGAGTGGCGATATTATGATTTCTATTTCATTATCTATATCAATATGATATCCAATTTGATAATGTTATATAATTTGTCACATGTTAAATCTAAGTAGTCCTATTATGATTTGCTATATTCTCTCTCTTTGTTTCCATTTCATTTCCATAATGATTGTTACTTTTCTTTATACTAATGCTTTGTATTGTAAAACAAAAATGAAAATATTGATGTCAATGTCAATGAAGTTTCTTAATAAAATACACAAAAGATACAATAGTTTTTTTTCATAAACTCTCATCCTGCTTACTATGTTAGTGTATTTCGTGCAAATATACATGTTTTGCTGTTTTAATACTTATTGCTCAACAGAACCAGGAAGTACTTGTTTATCATTATCAGTGTTACAACGCTATGTTCTATGAACATTTTCTGAAATTGTATTATGTGCGTATGTTGGGGTTATTATGTGCGTATGTTGGGGTTATCCATGTCTTTCTAAATATTTTAATGAAAGGTCTATCATTAAAGCATGGATATTCCATTCCGACATAACGCAGAGAAGTTAGATTTTTTTGTCAGTGATTTCCCTATGTTATGTTATCAGAAACTGGTCATTTCTAAAATAAATATAATACACCTTATGATATACACATCAACCCCTCACAAATGAAATTTATATCGCGTTATTTACCCCCAAAGCAAATTCGAATGCTGGATGATTTTACATTTTCATTAACAACTTGCTTGCAAGTTTACTCTTAGTTATGTAAAACTTTACTAAATATTGTACAATGTTGTCCTGTTGGGTACAATTTGACCCAGTTCTTTTAGATTGTACAATAATTTAACCACCGGTCTAAGTATATAGCACCAACTGATGAAAAGAGTCTGTATACCTATCATGCAGAAGGAGTGCATATATATGATTTGAACTCAGTGATGGCCATTTTATGTCTTTCTTTATAGGTTGTTGCCTATTCTAAAACATTTCCATTAACAAGTAACTTGCATACAATAAGACCACCGGCCTTTGGCTTTGCAGATAGAACAGACTGATGAAAAGAGTATGACTACATGCAGAAGGACTGCATTTATACGACTTTGACTCACGGATGTCTATTTTCTTTTTCTTCAGGTCACTGCGCCTAATCTAAAACATGGCTACCGCCTTCAAGCAGATTGTCCATCAGAACCTGGAGTGCCCTATCTGCCTTGGCTTTTTCAAGCAACCCAAGATCCTGACCTGCTCCCATACTTTCTGTGGTGGATGTTTGGAAACCCTCCTCGCCTCTCATCAGGATGAAGAAAAGCTGCCGTGTCCTGTCTGCAGGGAGGAGACCTCGGTTCCCGATGGGGATGTGAGTAGATTACAAGTAAACATAGCTCTTAGATCCCTGGTTGCAGATGTGGAGACGCAAGGTCCAGTTTGTGCCAACTGTGGTCCAGAAGATAAAACATTGGTGGTAGTCTATTGCAAAGATTGTTGCAAGTATCTTTGCGAATCCTGCAGAAGCATGCACTGCAAATGGGTTGAATTTTCTGACCATTCTCTAGTATCAGCGAGCGATGTATTGACTGGTAAGATTCAACTGAAGAGACGCTGCAAATGTCAGAAACATCCCAAGGAAGATGAGGAATGTTTTTGCATTAGTTGTAGCAAGTACGTCTGTTTCAGGTGTGCGATGTTAGAACATGCACATGAAGGACACAAGGTGTTGCAAGCAGATGCACATGAAACCGAGCAGAAGAAAAATATCGATGAACTGACGTGTAAATCAGAGGCTAAGATAAAAGATGTTGATAAACACGTTGCCTTCGTTGAAGACCAACGGGAAAGTCTGAAGAAAGTAAAGGCACAACTTTTCAATCATATTGACGAGGCTTATGATGAAGCAGCTAGAAGATTGATTGAGAGAAAAGAGGCCTTGAGACAAGAAGTTGGGCAACAAATGAAAGAACTTGAGACTGATTTGATGGACATGAAAGAGACAGGTCGTCAGCAGATCGTTCAAATAAATGCAGTGTGTGGGTTGGTCAAAAATGGTCTAAAGGTTCCATTGCAGAAGGAAGCTCTAACAGCACACAACACGCTGTGTAAAGAGCTGGAAGAGCACCTGAGACGGATTGTGCTTGATGAGGAGCAACCAAGAAAAATTGCTGATGAAGGTGACCAACTTCATTTCATGAGGAGCCAGGGATCAGATGGACTCGAGCTGGGTCAGATTCGAAGAGGGGATCCCAAATGGATTCTGCACGTGCAAAATGAGCTGCCTACACCAAATAGCATGGATACAATGGCATTATCACCCAACAATACAATGGCTGTCGGCTGTCATACAGGAGGAATAGTGACATACTCTGCTAATGGTCTACAACAAAGAACAGTTCTGAAGACGGTAAAAGTTCGTGCCTTGCGATTCACGTCGAATGGTGAATACGTCATACGTGACTACGACAACAACATTTCCCTGTACACACCGCAATGCGAAAAGCGTGATGTATTGTTTGAGACACTGAGTAACGAAGAAGGTGGATTTGGCGATCTCACCATAGATCAAGACGGTTACATCTTATCAAGTTACAGGAAAACTAAAGTGATACAGGTCTTTACGCCACAAGGTGGGAAGGCAGTGAGAGAAATACAGTGTGACGGGTATGAACCAATGCAAATGTTTTCTACAAGTTCGAGTAAAACGGTTGTCGTTAAAAGTGGCAACTGTGCAGTACGCGTGATCGATGGCGTGTCTGGTGCAACCGTTCACAGCATCACCAAAGATAATGAGTTTGCACACCCTGCTGTGTGTCAGGATGATTCGGTTATCATTGCATGGGTAAAACACGATCAGAGTCTGGTAAGCATTGATCAATACACAGCAGAGCTGAAATACATTAAGAACATTCTCACTGATTTCAAGATAACGAAACCGTCACGCAAGTGGTATTACCTGCAGCAATTCAAGACCGGAGAGATTGCATTCTGCACTCCAGACATACTGTACATCTTTCGCGAGACATGGGAGGAGTGATGTGTACAAATCTTTGAAAGCTAAAGATATTATGCACTGAAATACATTCAGATGAAGGCAGTCGACTGCTTATAAATGATCGTGATACATTAATGACATTACATCATTATTGTATGTAAAATAACACAATGAAACTGGGCGATGTTATTCCATTGTCATTCAATCTCCAGAAATATATCTGTCTCTAATTCATTAAACATCGTACTGATTTTCAGTTATCCTTGTAAAATAATAATATGCCGTATTTGAAATGTATAAATCGCCTATCCTTTATCTATGGACTGCAACAAAAGAAATTAAAGTTTTAATCCAAAGGATAGATAAGAGTAGGGAATGTTTCATCGCGCTTTCTTAAGCCATCAGTTAAAAGTAAAAATTATTTCCAAACCATGGAAACAGACAGATTGAAATTGTTTCTTTTAGTTATCAACCGCCTCATAATTAATCATGCTTGACAATTCTCTTGACGCAATCTAGAATGACCTTGAACCATAAACTTTATATCTATTTGTGGAGTAACTAGAAGATACCTTTGAGAAGATCTGACGTTTCTCTTTGGTGAATATTGGAAAAATAACTCTGTCAAATAGACAAGAGCCCATCAGATTAAGGATTTTGAAATCCATTCGAGCTCGAAGAGGCTTTGAACAGTGTAATTTCTTGAATATGAGAGAGGCGCAGTGAGACCTCATAACGAGTGGGCCCTCATAAAGAAATTAAAAAAAATAATGAATGTCACAGGTATGTGAAATTGGTATGTGTGGATCTATAACTATCATTGCTAGGATTTTTTTTACGGAAAGAAACAAATCATAATTTGCAATACCGAAACCCGAAGTTTATCTTATCTGGTGAAAACTAATAATGTCTTCACTATTAGATGTTTTTTGTTCATCTTGATGCCTCATTCTATACATGTTTATCTTATGAATCATTATATCAACGAGGCTGTTTTAATGATAATATAATGTATTCGTAGTAGGTATAAGTAGTATTGAGAAATACATGTAATCAACGATATGGGAATTTAGGTAAAGACGAACAAATGTTCTTAACTGCATGTATCTGTTTGTATGTACATTACATTCTACGAGGATATTTCGCAACATATGTACTACTATAATAAACAAAACTGAGGGTCAGCAAATCGGAACTGTCAGAATGAGATGATAATCAATTACAAATATACATTGTTTTATAGAATAATGCAAAATGCTCTTCAAGTATCCGTCGCATCAAATTGACACTGAAAACTGTTCTTTGTTGAATGTTATGTTACACACGGATGTTGAACTCCATCAAAGAACTGGCATAACTCAGATACATAATAGATTGACTATTATATCTTGAGAGACAGGTAGAAAGGTAAACTGACGCTATTTGATAATCATGTTAACGTGATTAAGTGATAATGGTCCAGGATTTGGCTACTTATGATGATACAGTTTTGAACACAGCATATTTTGTTACAGATATGACCATTTAACACCAAAATGCACACAAAAATGCACCAAAAAATACAACATTTACAATTTACATTGTATAAATATGAGCTAAATTTGTATTTGCACTCTAGATTTATCAAACATTGAATTCAAAGTAGCAAAAGCTTTATTTTTACAACTAGAAGGGAGGGGAAAGTTCGGTCGCTTTATTTTAGGTGTATGGCACCCCTTCCAAAAGCTAGAATTTCTTGTGATCCTGCTATCTGTTACCTGCTCCCTGCCGCAGCACTAACGTCCTTTGGCAAGACATTAATCTACATTTGTCACACTCGACCCTGGTGTAAGTGGGTACCTGGTATGATTTATTCGTTGAATGCACTGAACGCTACGGTTGCCAGGCTAAATCCGGGTAATAATATCCAAAGTCCTTTGTAAGCGCATAGAGACGTTATATCATGAAGTGATATGCGCTAATCAAGAACGGAATATTATTATCATTATTATTTTTATAATTCCAAATCCTCTGTAAATGTGACGATACTTTCATGACACAGTGTTCTCTAATAAATTACATTACAAATAAATATGCATATACAAACAGAATTTTGTGAGCTTTTGTCACTTGCCTCGATGCTTTCTTGTTTGTCATCATTTAACTTCAAGTTGACGCGAAACTGAATTTTATATATGAATTATGTAGTTATCCATATATCTCTTTGTCTAATGTCTACATCCAAACGACTTGGACTTGAGAGTCGTATATATTGTGTTATACGGCAGTGATTGTTCGTGCATGAGAAACACCAAATAGAATTACTTTTAAACATATATATCGAACCTCAAAAGATTGATACATGTATTTTGCGAAAATGAAAATGATGTTAAAATTGAATTTTAGTAGTTCCGTTTACACATTTTCAGGGCCAGCGACGGGGGAGGGGAAGGGGGACACAGCCTCAATCATATGGCAAACAAAAAATGGAGAGAGAAAGAGAGAGAGAGAGAGAGAGAGAGAGAGAGGAGAGGAGAGGAGATGATAAAATGTAAGAAGTGATACGACCGTCTCTCCAATACCATCACCTCTCCTTCGCATTTCGTCAAACTCGTCACAGCTCCCTCTCCTGACTACCTTAGGCTTTATATCTAGGGTTCACATTTTGCTATTTCAAAACAATACTTGAGGAGGTTCCAAACGGAAAATGGAAAAAAGGATAAAACCCACCAACATTGAACATTGTATCAAACTTCTATCTATAAGATTTCGATAAAGTTTAGACACCTATGACTAAATCACCTAAACAGATTTCAGTACTCAGCATAACACGCATTCGCCTACATATACAATACAAGCCGTTTCATAGAGGTTTGATCAGCTTTCAAAAAAATGTGTGTGTTGGGGGGGGGGGGGGGGGGGGATTTCCTTCTGCCATATAGGTTGAAAAAAAAACGTCCCCGACGGGAATCGAACCCGGCTCGTTGGCTTAGAACGCCAGTGCCTTAACCACTAGACCACGGAGACGGGCCAGTAGTTTCGGCGACGCCAGATTCCATTGACCGACAGATTGACAAATCTTCAACCTTATTAATTGATTCCTTTGTCGGGGGCAGGTGAGTTTTTGAACAAAGACAAGCCGTATGCCTCTGCTGGATCCAAGCAATAGGGCGGTTTACGTAGTGATTCAAATTTATGGATGTTTCTTTCCTGGGGACCTAGTAACGAGGTATTCCATTAACCTGTTATTAATGAATGAACTACAATACTTGGAATCCAGTTTGCATACATTACTTGTTGCTATGTCGGGCAAGCCTCGGGCAAGCTTTCAGGTTGTCAAGAACAACCTTTGTTTCAAAAGTATGCATAAAATTTGAATCACTACGTATATATATATAAACCGCCCTATTGCTTTGAGAATTGAGATACATGTATATATTAGAATAATTATAAACAATTGTAAGGAAATAACATATACAACAGCCAACGACCGGGTTCGATTCCCGGCGCCGGCGGAGACATTTTTTCAACCTTTTCAAAAATTTCAAAAAGGGAGGACAGCTCTGGGGAACTTTGATTTAAGTTGCGCAACCCTTATTCTCTCATTTCTTTTCACATTGTATTTATTTCCACGAGATTTGCCAAAGCTGTTGTATATTCCTTACAATTATTCTAATTATATACATGTATCTCAAAGCATTCGCTTGGACCCAGCTGAGGCATGCGGCTTGTCTTTGTTCAAAAACTCACCTGCCCCCGACAAAGGAATCAATTAATAAGGTTGAACATTTGTCAATCTGTCGGTCAGTGGAATCTGGCGTCGCCGAAACTACTGGCCTGTCGCCGAAACTACTGGCCCGTCTCCGTGGTCTAGTGGTTAAGGCACTGGCGTTCTAAGCCAACGACCCGGGTTCGATTCCCGTCGGAGACGTTTTTTCAACCTTTGCAAAAATTTCAAAAAGGGAGGACAGCTCTGGGGAACTTTGATTTAAAGGAGAATTAACCTCAAACAATAAAGACGATAGTGTTCAAAGGTGTTATTTATTCCTACTTGTTAGACTATATGGCTTCGCGTCAAAATATACGAGATCGATACGAATCAAGATTTTCTGAGCAAAATTTATCATCTGCTAGCAATATGTATCGTCTGCTAGCAATACATGGGGGCTGCCATTTTTTTATGTGTACAAGAAGATTTTCTTAATCCAAATGCCCAATTGCCTTTTTCAAAATTAAAAACCCATTTGAGATTAAAAATATAGAATAGATATGTCAATTTATTTTTAAACTGAAGATTTCCTTATATATTTCTGTTGAAAATCGATATTCGCTTAATATAAATCTATTTTCTAGATACTGTGACGCAATGGACGGAGCAAATTAATTCAAATTTTATGGATGCTTCTTCCCTGAGCATCTATAGCGGCAAACTATGCATTCACCTGCTTTCGGATAATGGGACTTGAAAAGTCAGAATGCATGCTGCATATATTATGTTCTGCTCTGTTTGGCAAACCCAAGAAAATAGATTTTTGTTAAGCAAAACCAGACAATTTAAAAGTATCATTATAAAGATTTAATTTTTATAAATCATGTAAACACCCACTTTATATTTTTCGTCACATATGGGATTTTAGGTAATGAAGAAAATCAATTTAGGTCTTGGATGCAAAATATCTTCCTGACCGGAACATTTCTCAATGGTTCATGTACAAATCCAAATCAGCAAGAAAATGGCAGCCCCCATGTAAATGAGTAGGAGACGATACCGGGTGTTGGAATATCTTTATTTATACCCTTTTCTGATATCTTATTAGAAAATGATTTAGGCCAATAAGTAGGAATATATTACACCTTTCAATATAAGTAAATTTGTACTCAGGGGTTAATTCTCCTTTAAGTTACGCAACCATTATTCTCTCATTTCCTTTCAGATTGTATTTATTTCCACGAGAGTTGCCAAAGCTGTTGTATATGTTATTTCCTTACAATTGTTATAAAGGAAAGTTACCAACTGAACCCTCTAAATCGAGAATTACATGTACATTTAATCTAGTTAATAATTTTTCTGCATTATGGCTTTGAAAAAGAAAATCACCTCAATATATATTGGGGGATAGTAACACAGGCCCCCCCCCCGCACTTCATTTTAAAAATAATTATACCTCCTTATCCATCCGAGATCAACACCTACGTTGTATAATTTGAAGTAGATGGTTTTCACTTTCTAGTAGTGTAAAGTTATATCGGGAAAAATCAGAAGCAACGACAGAATTGTAGATTAATATATTCATAAAATCATATAAATCTACAATATCGTACATAAATAAATAATATCTACATTGAAATGAAGAATATATAAATTTGAATAATATTAATAAATATATTTTTCTTGGTGGGGCAGGGGGGGGGGGGGGGGGGGGGTGAAACCCGTGAGGATGTTTGTGCACACCATCCTCCACTTGATAAATTGGGGGGGGGGTGCATACTACTTTAAGACAAATGTATTGGATTAAAATGAAATGCAAAAAAAAAAAATGGAGAGAGAGATCCTCCCTTCTGTATGGGGCGCCAAGTGTACCCTGTCTGCTTCTGTTACAAAATCACCCTGCAATTTTACTTTTGTAACAAAATCAATCCCCACTGGTGATTTTGTTACAAAATCAACCCACACTAGTGATTTTGTTACAAAATCAACCCCACTAGTGATTCTGTTACAAAATCAACATGCACTACTGATTTTGTTACAAAATCAATCCTCCTCTAGTGATTTTGTTACAAAATCAACCTCACTATTGATTCTGTTACGAAATCAACATGCACTAGTGATTTTGTTACAAAATCAATCCTCCACTAGTGATTTTGTTACAAAAGCAATCTGCACTAGTGATTCTGTTACAAAATCAATCCGCAGTACTGCTTTTGTTACAAAAGCAACCTGCACTAGTGATTCTGTAACAAAATCAATCCGCAGTACTGCTTTTGTTACAAAAGCAACCCGCACTAGTGATTCTGTAACAAAATCAATCCGCAGTACTGCTTTTGTTACAAAAGCAACCCGCACTAGTGATTCTGTAACAAAATCAATCCGCAGTACTGATTTTGTTACAAAAGCAACCTGCAGTATTGATTCTGTTACAAAATCAATCCGCAGTACTGATTCTGTTACAAAAGCAACCTTACTAGTGATTTTGTATCCGAAATAAATAAACGATACCTACTTGCGATACTTTTCACTCGAACTGCATGATATCGATATCACGAAGGAAGCAATTAACAAAAATATATTACCACATTAGAACATATTTTTAATGAAAATATGACATATCATTGCACAAAATATATTTTTATTTCCAATAAAATTAACTGAAGAAGATTTTTGGTGGAAAAAGTGTCTCATGTTTATGCCCATTTTCCTTGCCGTGAGAATAGGCGTCTCTTCAGTTCAACGCGTACGGCGGATCGGATCGTCGAATCTACAATTGATACGGCACGGTATCGTACACGTGCATCTTTCGTCAGCTCAGATTTGCATCAGGTCTGTATGATTAATAATGTCACCCAATAACATCCAAAGAAATTAAAATTGAATGATGATTTATTGCTCAAAGCCTCAAACAAATTGATTGCACCCTTGCCCCTGGCACTGCTCGCCTGCCCTTGACTGAGGATTGACCGGCCGGCCCTGCCCCACTGGCACTGCCACATGACTGGCGCTGCACTGCAACGCAGCTGACCTGAGTGTGCGGCGGCTGGGCTAGCTGGCCAGGCCCAGCGGACGTTTTGTCGTGATCTCGATTTCCCTCTTATAAGTCTTAATACTAGTCTTAATATATTAATATTGATATTATTGTTGTGAAATAATGACGATTTAATATAAATAATGGAAATTTTTAATAAATGCGAAACTTTGAAATCGAAAAATAACTCTGTATTCTTTGCTAAAATTACTCACTTAAGTTATAATGCATAAACAAGAAAGATATTCGAATAAATGTTAGGCCTTATTGCTACTGTATATTATTGAAAATATCTGCCAAAATTCATGTTGAGTCATGCATCCGGAATTCCGGATATATGTCTGGAAATAATCAAACGCACTGCACTTTCTGCCTTTGTAACGAACACACAGTTTTTGTATCTTTTGTCTCTCGCGAACACGTCATTCTCGATAGTGAAGTCCCACATGTACCCACCTTAAGTCAAGACCTTCAGGCTTCGCAAGCGTAACTCTGAACTATATAGGAAGTGATGAATTGTCACAACATGATTATGCGTGCATGCTGTGTATAATGTAGATGAACAAACTACAAAGTCAACTTGATGTCGAGATCGCAGTGGGCGTCGTGTGCACATGTTGCGAGTGAATACTGCGTGGACTGCGATGTTGACCAGATAAAATTGTGTAGAGGACAAGCATAAGGCATGGGGTGAATGAACTCTACAGTTTTTGAGCAATGCCATAAATGCAGTGAATGTGTAGGTCACTACTACAAATTTTTATATTTTAAATGAATTAAATATAAAATAAATGTTTCAATTTTATGGTAATGATTATATTTGGATTTATGGTATTGCGTGATTTGCGTGGCCTGGGCAGACAATCACAATGTCATGAATGTGATGATAAGTTTAATGTTACATATCAATTTCAGTCCTGTTTCTTTTTTGAAAGGCGGTCAAATAATTCTCACGGCAAGGAAAATGGGCATAAACCTGAGACAGTTTTTTCCACCAAAAATCTTCTTCGATTTAATTTTATTGGAAATAAAAATATACTTTGTGCAAAGATATGTCATATTTTTATCAAAAATATGTTCTAATGTGTTAATATACTCGGTTTTGTTTTTAATTACATAAAACTTTTGGGGATGAGAACCAATATTTTTGTTGCTTCCTCTGTGATATCGATATCATGCAGTTGGAGTCAAAAGTATCGCCAGTACGTATCGTTCATTTATTTCGGATACAAAATCACTAGTTATGTTGCTTTTGTAACAGAATCAATACTGCGGGTTGCTTTTGTAACAGAATCAATACTGCGGACTGATTTTGTAACAGAATCAATACTGCGGACTGATTTTGTAACAGAATCACTAGTGCAGCTTGCTTTTGTCACAAAATCAGTACTGCGGATTGATTTTGTAACAGAAGCACTAGTGCAGGTTGCTTTTGTAACAGAATCAATGGTGGGGTTGATTTTGTAACAAAATCACTAGAGAAGGATTGATTTTGTAACAAAATCACTAGTGCATGTTGATTTTGTAACAGAATCACTAGTGGGGTTGATTTTGTAACAAAATCAATATTGGGGGATTGATTTTGTTACAAAATCACTAGTGTGTGTTGATTTTGTAACAAAATCACCAGTGGGAATTGATTTTGTTACAAAATCCATCCCCACTTTTGATTTTGTTACAAAAGAAAAATTGGGTGATTTTGTAACAAAATCATTGATTTTGTAACAGAAGCAGTCAGGGTACACTTGGCGCCCCATACTTCTGTACCCTCACCTCTCCTTCGCATTTCTTTTATCTCGTCACATCTCCCTCTCCTGACTGTACCCTTGGCTTTATAATCTAATACCCCAGTCACACCAAAGAGATCGACACCAGATCGAACAAAAATTTACACTACCCCAAATGGCCAAGATTCGATTGGTTTAGAGTCGGTATAGAAATCGGTTTGGCGGTGTGACTGAGGTATAAGCTTTGCTTATTTCAGAACAAGTATTGGAGGAGTTTCAAAATGGAAAATGAAACAATTTGAAAAGTCTATCAAACTTCTATAAAACTTTGTTTTAGCATAAACTTTAAATCGTCTAAACGTTTTTCAGTCTTCTGCATATCAGACGTTCGAATACATATACAGAACAAGCATTTTCAGATCAGCTTTCGAAAGTGTGGGGCGTTTTCCGGCCTCTCCCATGCTGTGAAATTGCAATTTTAATAATAATAATAGGCACATGCATTCATAGGCCTATGTATCAGCAAGCCCAATAGAAATAAAGCTATGCAGAATAAGATAACACAAAATCATTATGTCGATATTATAATGCCAGAAAAGTATGACAATCTATTTGAGGCCAGACCATAGTCGAATGCACGCAACCCTATCATCATCGGTGCAGCGGTAGTAATAATGAGGCACACGTATATTATTGTTCACATTTCCTGACATATTCAAAAATTTTCGAAGGTGGAAAAACCCAGTCACTAAAAATAGAATCTTGTTGTTCATGGGAATTTGGTTGGGCCTTTATTGTATGACACTATTGGTCGTCGTAGCTTTGACTTGCAATTATATGCCATACTTGATCCATTGATCTACCAAGCACATAGGCCTCATTCAGGAAGACGAATAGAGTAAATATTGTTTATATTGATATAATATTCCAATTTGATATACTATTTTATATGATTTGTTTCATGTTAGTCATATTATTATTTTCTATATTGCATTGCTTATGTCAATATGTTATCCAGTTTGATACAATGTTATATAATTCGTCACATTTTAAATATGAGTGGCGACATTATGATTTCTATTTCATTATCTATATCAATATGATATCCAATTTGTCACATGTTCAATCTAAGTAGCCCTATTATGATTTGCTATATTCTCTCTCTTTGTTTCCATTTCATTTCCATAATGATTGTTACTTTTCTTTATACTAATGCTTTGTATTGTAAAACAAAAATGAAAATATTGATGTCAATGTCAATGAAGTTTCTTAATAAAAATACACGCAAAAAAAATACAATAGTTTTTTTTTTCTTTCATAACTATTATACTGGTTACTATGTTAGTATATTTCGTGCAAATATACTTGTCTTGCTGTTTTAA